>NW_004624732.1:3716586-3740515 GCF_000247695.1 Heterocephalus glaber | reverse complement strand
CCAAAGATTAGAACTGGGCCTATATCTCTCACAATGAACTAAACTAAAAATGAAATGGATTAAAGATCTAAATATTAAAACAGAAACACTAAACCAGCTGGAAGAGAGGTTAGGTAGAACTCTTGAAGGCAATGGAGTAGGAAAAGATTTCATGAACAAAACCTCAGTTGCACATGAACTAGCACAAAGAATCAACAACTGGGATCTCTTCTTATTAAAAAAACTTCTGCACAGCAAGAGAAGCCACCAGCAGAGCTAAGAGACAACCTACAATGTGTGAAAAAAAATTTTAGCAGCTGTCCCTCAGACAAAGGACTACTATCTAGAATATATAAAGAATTGAAAAAAATCAGACTCCCCCCAAATTCAAAGACCCAATTCAAAAATGGGCATCTGAAATTAACAGATATTTCTCAGACAAAGAAGCAAAAGCAGCAAATAAATATATGAAAAAATGTTCAACATCACTGATCATTCGAGAAATGCAGATGAAAACAACACACATTTCACCTCAGCCCACAAAGAATGCCTATATCAATAAATTAACCAATAACAAATGCTGGCGGGGGTGTGGGGAGAAAGGAATCCTTCTCCATTGTTGGTGGGAGTGCAGGCTGGTGCAACCACTGTGGAAATCAGTATGGAGATACCTCAAAAAACTAGGGCTAGAGGTCCCATTTGTCTCAGCTATTCCCCTGCTGGGTATCTTCCCCAAAGAATTAAAAGAGTCATACCACAGCGATATATGTGCACCCATGTTTATAGCATCACAGTTTGTAATAGCTAAAGCTTGGAAACAGCCCAAGTGCCCATCAACTGGAAACTGGGTAAACAAAATGTGGGGTTTTTTTTTTTTTATAAAATGGAGTACTACTGAGCCATAAAGAATGAGAAACTAGACATTTATTGCTAAATGGATGCATATTGAGGCCATACTCAAAAGTGAAATAAATAGGACACACTTGTAAATACCAAATAGTTTCTCTAGTGTGAGAACCTGAATGTATAAATAAGGATTAAAATGAATTGATAAACTGAAATAGAAAAAGTTCCAAAGGTCCAAAGGGTTGTGGGAGGGGAAGGGGAAAGGAATGAAGGGAAAGAAAAAATTATGAGAAAAGAAAAAAAATAGAAATGAAATCTATGTAAATAGGCAAGGGTGGAGGCGGTGAATGGGGAAAAAAATAAGAACCAAGATACATCATGTACAGGTACAAGCACCCAATGATAAATGTAAACGTATTGTATACCTAAAGTGTACCAATAAAAGAATTTTTAAAAAGAAAATTTGAAATAGAAATTGTTATTTGTAATCTTGGAAGCCCCTGGATAATTTAGCTTTGCCCATTTTTCATTTTGAGATGATAAAGTAAATCAAAATTGCTAATGCTTTTGATAGTACCTTTAAACTTTTGAAACAAACCAGAGAACTTTCAGTGTTGTTTGAGGATGATAAAGAAGCTGAGTAGACCCAAGAGCAGATTTCTTTTCTACATGACAGCTGAGATGGGACATTTGGTATCAGACCCCCTAAATTATCATTTTATTATTGTGAAAAATTAGAATCTAGTATTCATTTTTAATACAACAGTCAAGTATGCACAATTAAAACTTCTAAAATTGGCAAGTAGTGGATAGAAATGAAAATAGACATAGATGCTCCTCTAAGTCGAATTTTATAACTATAACCTATATAATTGACAATACTATTTCTTCCTGTAGTATTCTACATTATTTGAAAAACTTATTTTCCAGAATTTTTTATGAGTTGTTCTTATTAATCCTTGTGACTTCACATTGCTTGGGAAAGAACCATACGTACACTATGGGTCTAGTACATTTTCAGAATTTGGTTTAGAATTATAGACCCATTTCTGGAGGTTTTTAAAAGTTTCAAAAGTTTACTGTGAACTGGAGATTGTTTTCTTTCTCAAAAATCAGAAAAAGACACATAGAAAAGACCCTATTTTTATCTCAGGCCTTTAAAAAATAATATAGGAATATTAATAAAAAGTCAGTTAAAAATATAACTGAATTTCTTCATCAAGCTCCTTTTTCTAAAGAATGATAGAGACTACTTCCAATAAAGTGTATTAGAAAATGTGCTACATATAAATGTATACCATTATTTCTACTTATGCCTTTTTTTCAAATTTAATTCAAGCTCCTAAGAGTATATGGAATTATCTGTATAGTATAGAGGGAGGCAGTATACCATAGTAGTTAAGAGCTAGATTTCTAAAGCTGGACTTCTTTGTTTGAATCCTCTCTTCCACTTTACTGATAGTTTTTATCTTTGAAAAGTTATCTCTTTTTTTCTCAGCGTTTTTATCTATAAAATGAGGATACTAATATGATAATCTGTACAGTTCTAATGAGAATAGAAAGAATTAATGAACACTTGAAACTTCTTGAAACATTGCCTAAGGGCTTGATACTGTACTTTTAAAATAAATATTAGTTATTATAATTATCTCCATTGAACTAAGTAAAGTTGAGGAAAAAGCTACAAGTATGTGTCTGTGCATACATATACATACTTACATATTTAAAGAATACTATATATATGCATATTTAGTATGTGTGTAAATATTCATATAAATTCTACTTTAAGTATATACAGTATACCAAAAAAGAAAGTAACTTGCCTAAGATCAAAATTGTCCCAAAACAATAGGATGATATGGGATTGAAACCAGGAAGTCTAGCTCTAGAGCTGTTGATCTTAATCACCGTGTTATATTTCTTCAGATTATGTGTACTGGAATTAAATAGTCATGTATCAATTAACATATTCTAAATGCCACTTTGAAACAAGAGACATGAAGGTAAATTGAAACTCCATGGAAGACTTCATGGGAAGTATGTGTCCCAATGTTTATTGGTTTAATTACAGTACTTTTTTCTGATTTTTTCCCAGCAGAACTAATATATGTAAAGTCATTAGGACATTACCTGCTATAGGTGCTCAATAAAGTGTGGTGGTTATTGATTATCATAATCTTTTAGCTCAAGTTCCACACATGGGTGAAACCTACTCTTTGAAAAACATAAATTAAATCTATTACCTAGCTGAGTGTCCTGGGAAAATTTCTTAGTGTGACCATTAATTCTGTTATGTCAACTTCATTGGATTAAGAAATACCTAGCAAATTAGTCAAGCATGCTCCTGTCTGTGTGGGTCAAGGTAGCATGGCCTTGGGTACTATATATGGTCCCTACCTTGTACCTCTGTGGTACTTTTTCCTTTATCTGCTTCCCAGCTGCAGTGAGCCAAACAGCTTAGCTCCACCATGCCTTTCTGTCAGGAGATTTCTGCCTTGGAGCCTGCTGACAATGTACTAGAATCTTATGAAACCATAAACTAAATTAAATTTTTTCTCCTTTAAATTGTGAGCACTGGTTATTATGTCTAGCAATGGGAAAGCTGACTAAAGCAGAAAATTGGTACTAGAGAAGTGGAGCTGTGATTTACCTGACTATGGCATTTAGAAGTGGTTTATAGACTATCCCTTTGGAAATGGTTTATAGAAAGAGTTTGGAAAGATTTGGAGAAGCTGAGTAGAAAATCCCTAGAATTCTGTAAATACAGCTTAATGGAGGACAGGATGTTAATAAGAATGGAAACAGTAAAAACCAAGCTGTAGAGGCTTTAGTTAGGAACAAGGACTTCATTGGCTTTTTATGTGTGTCATACTCTGGCAGAAAACTTGTATACATTTGGCCATGTCTTGAGACTTTGTGGGAGTCTGAGATTAATCTGGTGAAGGAAATTTCAAGACAGCTCAACATTCAGATTGTGTTGTGGATACTACCGGTTATTTTTAGCCATATTTATAGTGAGAATCATTGGCAAAAAGAAAAGCAAAAAAGTTTGAAAACTTAAGTTTTGGTCTACAAGGAACCATGTGTAAAGTAGGAGCCAAAGGAGTTGTGACTGCTAAAAAGATTAGTGTTATTAAAATGAAACAAAATACTTTGTACAGAGACAAGAAGAAAGACTCCTTGAAGGCATTTCAGGAATCAGCAGAACCCCACTCAAGGCAGGCTCATTGATGCAAAAGTGTCAACTTTTCATTTGAGAAGAGAGTCCCTGTGATCCGTACTCATAAAGGGTCTCCTAGAGCATTTGTTCCTTGGGATTCATTTCACTATGCTTAGCCATGCAGGTACTCAGAGGTTGCTGTAGGTGACTCAGGTACAGATGAGGTCAGAAAGCACTGTATAAAAATAGCAGGATTCTGTGAAAATGACGTGATCCCAATTTATTTCCTTCATTTTGTTCCTAGGTCCTGCCAGCCAGACTTTCAACTACCAGGCAAAATATTAGAGGATCTTTCTCTATGCCATCTAATTAGCTCAAGGGGAACCCCCTCACATATTTACATTAGAGTTCCCCAAAGAAATTGCCAAGCCAAATCTCCTTATAGTATGCTCAAAGTTGATACTTTTACACTCTCCAGATTTCCAATTATCTGTTTAGATTTGTACTCTTCAGTATGAACAGACAACCACAGATCTTGAGACTTCCGAAGAAAATCTTTAACACAAATGGCAGACACTAAAACAAATAGAAAAAAGAAACCCAATTGAGAACAGAAAGTAGGAAGAGGGTAGAAGCCTTCTAAATTCTTTTATTAATACCCTTAGAGAAATAAGGCAAGACACTGAATTTACTTTAAAAAGAGTTCTTAGAAATTAAAATATTATAGCTTAAATGAAAAATTAAGCAGAAAGTATAGAAGACAAAGGTGAGGTGATTTACAAAACAAACAAACAAAACCCCCAAAACCTGAGAGGGAAGTGGAAAATAGTACAGAAAGAATGTTAGAAAACACAAGGTCCAATATCTGACATTGTACTTCCAGAAAGAGAAAGCAGGGAAAGGTGAAGAAATAATTCAAAATAGTTAAAAATATTGGGAGAGCAGACAAGATATGTGTATTAAAATTTAAAGAGCTCACCAAGTGCCGACCAAAATAAATAGAATTAATCTCAAACTGAGATACATAATCACGAAATTTCAGATGGCTGAGATTGAAGAAATTGCAAAAACCTTCAAAAAGAGAATTGACAAATTTCTATCAAGCCCAATAAATAAATATAGAAGACATAAAATGCCAATATCAGTAATGAAAGAGAGAGTAATACTATAGCTTCTGTAGACACTATAAAATGAATAAGAGAATACTAAGAAACTATTTACATGAATTTGTCAACCTAAATCAATGGACCAGTTACTTGCAGATCACTTAGTACTTGAACCTACTTGAAATGAAATAATCTACAACTATTAAATAAACTGAAATGAGTTAAAATCATTTCAAAATAGAAATATAAAGGTCCAAATGGTTTTAATGGAGAATACTATATGACAAGAAATTAATGAAGAAGGAACACCAATTCTACACAGTCTCTTTCAGAAAATGGAAGAGAAAGGAACAATTTTCAACTCATTTTATGAAGCCAGAATTAACTATGATACCAAAAATTGCTCAAAGGTAGTATAAGAAATGTACAGACCAATATCCTTTATGAAGAGGGGTGTAGATATTAGCCACAGAATATTAACTAATTGAGTTAATCTTTGGGAAGAGTTATACATCATGACCAAATGGGAATGCAATCCTGATTCATTATTTGTAAACCAATTAAAGTAATTTACAACATTAACAGACTAAATTAAAAATGCACACAATCATAATCATTTTGATGTATATTTGAAAAAAATCCCACATACTTTCCAGAAAATAAAAAAACCTCTAAGAAACCTAGGAATAGAATGAAAGTTTATCAACCTGAAAGGATGTCTCCAAAAACCTATAGCTAACATAATACTTAATGACAAAAAACAATGCATTTCCCATGAGATGAAAAAAAATGCAAATATGTGAACTGTCATCACTTTTATCCAACATTGTACAGGATTAGAAGAGTTCATGAGTGCAATCGGCAAGAAAAGGAAAGAAAACCTATACAGGTCAGAAAAAAAGAAATAAAACTGCCCATATTTATAATTATTTATTTAGAAAATTCCAAGGAACCTATAAAACAAGCAAACAAAACTCCCCAGACTAGTTTAGCAAGGATTCTAGGTAGAAGGTGAAAACACACATCAACATATATGAAAAGTTTGCCTAATGCCTAAAGAGATACATAACATGAAGGAATTTCATGGGGTGATTGCATTATTTTGTATTTTGATGATGATGGTGGCTACAGGAATGGATACATGTGATAAAACTTTATATACTAAAATTTTTTTTGTACCAGGGATTGAACTCGGGTCCTTGAGCTTGCGCAGCAGGCGGTGAAACCACTGAACTAAATCCCTGGCCCTATACTAAAATTTTTTTAAAAAGTAATTACAGGAGAAGATTATACTCTATAAGATAAAGTATAATAGTAATAAATGTCAAAAATCATCACCATAAATTTTAAAATAATTTTCAAAAATACAGTGTGTAGGGTTTCTGCAAAAAATTAAAAGTAGAATTTTCTTACGATCTAGCAATCTCACTTCTAGGTAAAACTCTCCTCCCCTCAATTTGGAAATAAAGTCTTGAAGAAACATTTGCACACTTATGCTCATAACAATAGTATGTACATTAAGCAAGAGGCGGAAGTAGATTAATGTTCCTAAATGGATGAATGGGACAAAGAAAATGTGTTATATGTAATGCAATAGAATATTATTCAGTCTTTAAAAAGAAGGAAATTCTGACACTTGATGTGATATAGTTGAACTTTGAAGAAATTATGCTAGATGAAGTAAACTAGCTACAAAACATGAAGTACTACAGGATTCCATTAATAATAAGGTATCCAAAGAGGTTCAACTTTTAGAAAATGGAATGGTGACTGGAGGGGCTTGAAGATGGAAAAGGGGAGCTGTTTTTCAATGGAATAGGATTTCAATTTTTCAATAATAAAACGTTCTGGAGATCCATTGCACAGCAATATATATGTAGTTAACCTAATACTGCTGTATTCCTTAAAATAGCAAATTTTATGCTGTGTGTGTTTTACTACAATAAAACTATAATATGGTGGAAAACTGATTTAAGACTTGTTCTTATAGAGATGCATAGGAACTTGTTGTCTTTTGTCTTTTTGACTAATTTTTAATAACTCACAAAAAGTGTCAATATAAACTTGAGTGGAATTAGGGATACAGGAAATTTTTCACCAGAGGAAGTAATATTTCTTAATTCCTTAAAGTTGAATCAAAACTGAAAAATTATGCTCAGATTTAGTTCCTACATTTTAAAAAGGATAACTAGAAAAGATGTAGATAGAAAAAGATCAATAAAACATTTCATATTAAGAACTAGTAGTAGAAAGGAGTTGTTGTCTTATCACCTTTCACTAGGTCTTTCCCATGTTATGAGAAGTGGAAATGATTGGTGAGACCATGTATTTACTGGTCTTCATTTATTTATGGCACTGAATTATGGCTTCTCAAATGCATTTAGGTTTGCTGAAATAAAGCAGGCTAGCCTAAGGCGGACCGGGTTACAGAATACTGTGAAGATCCAAAAAACCTGACATGTGGATTGTGGTGTCCCATTTAAAAGGAAAGAGTGAAGAGAGCATTTCATCCTCAAGACTAAGCTGTATTCTCTAGAACAATATATTTTTAAATTAATAATGGCTGATAATTTGATTACTATCTTATACTTTTATCTCTATCTCAGAGAATAGAGGAATATACTTCTTGTTCATTAAAAATTTAAACATTCACGTGCCAAAGAGAAAATATAGGAGTAATGGTTACTATTATCTTCAAATGTTTAAAATATCATAAAGTACAATAATTAGAATCAGTTATACAGCTTCAAAGTGGGAGAAATACATGGCTTGAAATCATAGGGAGACAGATTTGGATATCATTCATGAATTTATTTGCTTACTTCGTCTGTCTGTCTGTCTGTCTTCATCGTGATGAATTCTGAGACTGGAAAGGTGACCTTACAATATCTCTAAAGATTATTACTTTCCAACTGTGGAATGGGTTTCTTTGTGCAATAGTTAGCTCTCTATCCCTGCATATGTCCAAGCACAGGTCAGATATGTTGTGAATAGTGAGACATTGGTCTAGACAGCCTCTAAGAATGTGCCTGGAAGGCATAAAATTGGAATTTCCCATTGGAAAATATGAGAAGCAGAACCACACCTCAAGGCACACTTTTGTTTTTCATAGTTAATCTGCTACACTTTTATCCTTATTTTGAACTATAGTCATACAGGCAAAGAAGTATAAAGGTCGCCACTTGAGAAATAACTGATATTTCTGTTTTACAGATTGACACATAGTTCTTACAGATAAATAACAATAATAGGATTCTAAATTCAATAACAATCAATGAATCACTAACATGTATATTGCCAGTAATTTAATAAATATTTTTTGAATTGAAATTGTGTTTTGATTAGTTTGCTTGTTGGGTCAAGTTAACACTGACTTCGATGAAATCAAAAGTGTTAATTTTCTTTAAATTTTTTTTAGGTCTTGGTACATGGTTAAGTATTCCACAAATAAGTGCTAATACATGAGTTTTTTTATAAATTAAATGAGAATCAATTTTTTAAAATAATAGGGTATTTGAATTTGACTGTGTGGGTTCAGTGTACCTCTGATCTTTTGAATGTCCTCTATTATCATGCTCCTTAAAATGTTATATTTAAGAAAAAATCTTTTATAATGCTGACAGCCATACTTAGAGAAAAATTTATCACTTAAAATTCATAAACTTGTTGGATTTAAACACAGGTTATTTAGTATCATTAAGGAGACAAATTTTAAAAGTCATTTAAAAGTAGTTACTTCTAGGGAGGAAGAATTTTGAGGTAAGATTTCTCTATAGTCACCTTGTAGATCTATTTGACCTTTAAGCTTATGTTCTTATATAACATTGACAAAAATAAAGATAGAGAAATAAGGTCAGGCATGGATGTTTATAGCTTTGATTGAAATGAAATACTCTTTAACTTATCTTCCAGCAAGTGAACATTAATGAATAGTTGTCAAGAGATCTATCATGACAAAGAGAATGAATCAGGCCTATACTTTGTTTCTTCTGTGTAGGTTTTTATGAATTAGAATATTCATGGTTTAAAATTTGTGCCTCATATTTTAATTGTTGATTCTTTCTAAACCAGTTTCTTTCTCAAAAGTCCTTGATAATAGTTCTGTATCAGAATTAGATATATGCAAAATCAGTATTGCAGGCAGTATTCATAGTCATTGATATTCTCTGGTTTTCATTCACTCATTCATTCATTCATTTTATATGTTCAGAGTTTACAACATGATGTTTTATATGCATACACATATAATCAAGCAAAGTAACATATCCACCACCTCATACAGTTAGCATTTTGTGTATGATAAAAATATATAAAATCTACTCTTTTAGCAAATTTTCAGCATGTAATACACTATTATTAATAAAGTCATCATGGGCCGGGGCTTTAGCTCAGTGGTTTCACTGCCTGCTGCTCAAGCACAAGGACCCGAGTTCGATCCCTGGTACCACAAAAAAAAAAAAAAAAAAAAAGTCATCATCTTGAACTTTAGAGCTCTAGATTTATTTATCCTACGTATCTATAAGTTTGAGCCCTTTCACCTACTTCACTCAATTTCTTTTCCCCAACCTCAGCCCACCATTCTACTCTGTATTTATGAATTTGACTTTTTTTTAAAGATTTCACAAATAAGTGAGATTATGCAGTATTTGTCTTCCTGTGTCTGGCTTTCATTTAGCATAATGTCCTCCAGATTTATCCATATTGTCACAGACTCTGTGTCTCTGTCTCTGTCGCTCTCCCTCTCCCTCTCTCTCTTTCCAGCTCTCTTCCTCTCTCTCTCCCTCTTTGCTCTTGCTGTCTCTCTCTCTCTCTGTTTCCCTGTCTCTGTCTCTTTCTCTCTCTATATATATGTAAATATATATATATATGCCCCACAATTCTTTATCCATTTATTTGTTCATTGGCATTTAGTTTATTTTTCATATCTTGGCTAATGTGAATAATGCTAGAGGTACTGATGTAATTTCGTTTGGCTTTATACACAGCAAAGTGATTGCTGGCTCACACGGTAGTTGTTTTTAATTTTTTAAAAGATAATCTATATGTTTTTCCTGTTGGTGATATTAATTTACTTTCTGACCAGTACACGGGATCTGTTTTTTTCCATACCCTCATCAACACTTGTGATCACTTGTCAGTTTGATAATAGCCATCTCAACAGGTACAAGTTGATATCCCATGGTTATGATTTGTGCTTCCCCAGTGACTAGTGATGTTGAATACCTTTTTGGATATGTGTTTGCCATTTGCACTTACTCTTTGGAAAAATGTCAGTTCAGACCTTATTCCATTTAAAAAAGTTATTATTATTTTGCTATTGAGATGTGTGCATTCTTTATATATTTTGGATTTAAGTCCTTATCAGATATATGGCTTGCAGATGTTTTCTGCTATACTGTAGAATGTTATTTTTTCATTTTTTTTGCAGGTGAAGTGTCATAATAGCTTGACTGTATATATATTTCTAGATAAACAAATTTTTTCCCAGGTATCTTTAAGATACTACTTGTCTTCTGTCTTTTATTTTTGTTAGTTTATAATTTTTTATTGGTAATCTTTTTTCTTTGCTTCATTAAAATGTGTCATTCTGCATTTTCACAAATATGTACATGTGAATTTTCTTTTAATTATCCTGTTTGTGACTTATTGTAATTCCTGAATCTGAGAATTCATGCCTTTTGTCCATTCTGAAATTTTCACGTGTCATTTAAACAATACTTTCTCCTTCATTCTTTGTACTCTTATCTTCCAAAATTTCAATTAGGTAAACGTTAGATTTCTCTCACATTATCCCCCATATTCTCAACTATTTATTTTTTTATATTTTTGTCATTCTGTGTAATTTCTTGGATCTTTTTATTGGTTTCCTAATTTTTTTATATCATCTGTCCAATTGATTGTTTTACTTACACATAGATTTTTAATTTTAACAATTACACACATGCACACAATTTTTTGATGTTCAACAAATTTTAGCATGAGGATTTCCAATCCTGATCCAGGTTTTGGGAGAATATTTTGTCCCCATGGATTGGAACTGTAAGGAGAACCAAATCAGTACTCTGTCAATTTAGTAATGCATCAGTCTTGCTCTGAGTCCCACTTACATTTTTCATCCTTATTCAAATAACTAGGGTCTTAGTTTGGTATTTGTGACGAAACTACCACTTTGCCCCTTGTCAGCTTGACAAAGGACCATTTATCTTTAAAAAGAATCTGTTCACTGTCTCTTTTAAAGGAGTCTTTCTTGGAGAAAAATAACCTTTATGGTTGTGGGTAGCTATATGCATTTGTTTCACGATACCATACTGATATTTTATTTGCATGAAGTCTTTAATGTCGTTGAGAAAAGGAGCCATGTCTTACTGATTTTTTGCAACTTCCGAAATAGAGCAGTAATATAAATAGCAATAATAATAAATAACACTGTTTGATAATTTACCTTATGGTAAGCAAATTCTTGAATTTTATATGTATTAAGTTACTTAAGACAGAGAAATTACATAACGTGCATTAATAAGTTACTTAAAATGCCTAAAGCCACACTTTAGTGAGGAATTCATTGATACAAGACCTGAATTCAGGTGTTATCTGGCCCTACATACAAAATCATAGCACCTATCTAACACTGCCTTTCTGATAACCTCCAGAATGGGATAAGTAACCACAGAGGTATAAGTTATACCAGCAAGAACGTAGACTTGTGCACCAAACTCACAGGGGATGTAATAGATACTTAATGGAAGGACACAGGAGAACAAATGAATGTATTGCAGTAAGGCTTGCAATACAGATGGAGTACTGTGGAAAGACGTTTACAAGCAAGCAACATGAAGACAGTAAAGATGGCATGAATCAGTGCAAAGGAAATGAAGCAGCAGTTAATATCATGTTCTGGGAACAAAATTGGGTTCATAGGCAGAACTGAGTCTCCAGAAGGACTTTTAAGAACAAGTCGTGAATAAAGTCCAGAATTTAAAAAAACAAACCTGGTAAGCAAATAATGCAAACATCTCTACCCTTTAAGTACTTTTGACTAATTAAAAATATTTTTCACTTTGTAAGCACTAAACTATTGGATGTTAGATACACAAGAAGGGAGTATTTTTTTAGATCAAAGTGGCAGTCATAACTATAAAACTGTACATTGTGATGAAATTAATCTTGAGGCAGAAATATCTCCAGCATCTGAAAAGTTTTACTTTTGAGTTTCATCCTGACTATGGACTATTTCATTTCAACAGACTAGATCCTCCCTGACCTGACTGTCTTATCCTCCAACTGATCGTTCAAGTTTTTAAGGGTAGAGTTTCTAAGTAAAAGAAATGAGAAAAATGTTGAGTTTTTAAATGAATTAGCCTTCTTAACACTACTCTTTCAACAGAAGATTTTATTCTCCATTTCCTAGTCTCACTTCTATTTTTTCCTTATATGTGTAAAGATACTATACATATACATACTTATACTATACATATACTATATATATACTATATATACTCTCTCTATTATATAGTATATGTGCTATATACACTATATATTATATACTATATGGTCTATATACTACACTATATATATATACTATACACACAATATATATAGTATAGTATACATACACATACTACATATATGTATAGTATACATACAGTGTATGTATATGTTTAGCATATGTATAGGTATATACATATACTATATGTATAATATATAGATTGGTATGTACATATACTATACATATACTATAATATTCACAGTATACTATTCATATGTATACTATACATATATTATGCATATACTATACATATACGTATAGTATACATATACTATACTATATATATACTATACATATACATACTATCCATAAGTAAATTGAATCTAATATTTGTATGCTAATTCCTCAGATACTTATATAAGTAAAATATGATGACATACAATGATTTATTGGGCTACTTTAAAAGAACTGTTTCATGTGGTTTAATTTCTGCTGGATATCTTCCCAAAAGAATTAAAAGAATCATACCACAGTGATACATGCTCACACATGTTTATAGTGGCACAGTTTGTAATAGCTAAAACTTGGAAACAGCCTAATTGCCCATCAACTAGAGACTGGGTAAAGAAGATGTGGTTTTTTATTTTTATAAAATGGAGTACTACTCAGCCATAAAGAACAAGAAACTAGAGACATTTATAGCTAAGTGGATGCACATTGAGGCCATACTGTTAAGTGAAATAAATAGGACACACATATGTAAATACCAAATAGTTCTCTGGTGTGAAAAACTAAAAGTGTAAATAAGAATCAAAATGTATAATTGATATTGTGTAATAGGAAGAAAAGGTCTAAAGGAGCAGGGGAAGTGGGAGGGATCAGGGAAAGGGAAGAAGGGAAAAGAGAAAATGTGACAAAAGGAAAAAAATGGAAACAATGTCTTCGTAAATAGGGAAGGGTGGAGGGGGTGAAAGGAGGGCAGGGGAATGGGGTAAAATAAGAACAAAGATGCATCATGTAAAGCTACAAGATCCCAATGATGAATGTAACTGTATTGTATACCCGAAATGTACCAATAAACTTAATGGAAAAAATCTCAAATGAGATAGATTTAACTTGTATTATCATGAGGTGATATAGTGTGCATCATACAATAGATATCAGATTTTTAAAAATCTAATTTGTCTGATAGCACCATAATATGTTCAGGGAAATTTAAAAGTTAGGCTTGATTTGTCCTTTGGTTCTAGTTCAGGTAGTATTTATTGAAATCATATGACATGTCAATCACTGAGCTGATGTTTTCACAAATATTGTTTCATTTACAATAGCTTAATACAATTAGAGATGAAGCTGCTGAGACATATTTGTATTATATTTTTAGATAGTAGTGGGAAAAATAGAATAACTTGATTAAATAACGATTAAATATGTTGAATGTTAAAATTGAATTTAAATATAAAATTAAAATTGAATCTAAATTCTCTTAATTTCATAATTTAAAAGTAATAAGATAGTTAAGGGAGCCAACAGGATAAAATCTTGGATGTGTTTTTTTAAATTCATTAAGTTTATTGGTACATTTTAGGCATACAGTATGACATTCATGATTGAGAATTTGTACCTTTACATGGTATATTTTGGTTCTTATTTTTTCCCCTTCCCCTGCCCTCCCTTCAACCCCTTCACCCCTCCCTATTTACAAAGACTTTGTTTCCATTTTTTTCCTTTCCCTTCTTTCCTTTCCTCTACCTCTTCCACTACTCATTTCCTTTCCCCTTTGCACCTTTTCTTCCTATTTCACATAATCTATTTTACATTTTGATCCTCATTTATACTTTCAGTTTCTCACACCAGAGAAACTATTTGATATTTACACATGTGTTCTATTTATTTTACTTAAGAGTATGGCCTTAATGTTCATTGGATGTGTTTTTTAATGAGACAGTAGCAAAGCATTATTAAAGCTGAGTATGAAAATATGAGATGTCGCAGTCTGCAAAAAATACATGTCATCATAGTGAAATGACCAATATAAACCTTAATTTTCTATGTAATATTTTAAGATTAACAAGAATTTATAAGTTTGAACCCATTGGAAAGAATAAACACTTAAAAACTAGCTTTTTGTTCATACTTATAAAATATATATGTCCATATATTTCTGTTACTCTTGAAATTAATATTAGAAAATTTCTTATCCATTTTAACCAAGATACTATTCTGTAGGTTGAGAGAGACCTTGAGTTATGATGACTCTTCTTTGAAAATGCTGCATACTTATATTTTATTAGTTACTCTTCCTCACTTCCTTTCACACATCCAAATGTTTATTCTATACCATCTTTTTCATTTCTGGCTGTAATTAAGTGCTTTTGAGTAAATCATTCTGTAAAAGTTCTTTGATGACCTAGATTCTCTTCTTATTTTTCATTCTGCACTTTATTTGTCAATATTTCTAAAATAGATATTTCTAAGTCAAAATCATTTATATAATTTGCCGTTTTGATAACATCAATTTCTACAAATTTTCAAGTCATAGAATTCTAGACACTAAGATAAACATGACATATATGTGTAGGTCAGAGTCACAGTAGGAAACAGATGGTCACTCAAAAGGGATGATTTTAGTGGGGAAACTATTTTTAAAAGTGTGGGATAGCTGTAGGTAGGAAAAAGGGAAATCAACTAGGGTTAGTAAAATCTCAAGGACCTACCACGTAGCACTGATTGGCTTAAAGGAGCAAGCTGTGAGAGCAGTTAATGAAAAGTAGCAAAATGTATAGCTGTACAAGACTTAGGGGACAAGAGCTTTGGTCATTGATAGATGCATATGGCCATTGCCAAACTATAGTCCAGAAGGCCCACATCTCTGTCTTCCCACCCTCCAGTCTTCTGGCATTATCTTTCATTGACTGATCTCAATTGGAAGCTCAAAACCAAGTAACCTTGTTATACAGTTCATAGACATAGCATGATGAGAAGACTGGAAAGTAGATTTATAAGAATTAAAAGATTATACAGCACATTATACTATCCTAATAACCAAGTAAAAGACAGAAAAAGTGATTGTTTTAAAAAATTGCCATGATAAATACTGCAGAGTTCTAAGGCACTTACAGAGGGGACTTTTGGCCACTTGGCAGAATGGCAAACTCATCTTATTTTGGCACAGTAATACATACCACTTCCGGAAATCTACCTCAAAAATGAAACAGGCAGAAATAGAAAGTGGTATATGTTTTGAGACACACATTGCCATTAATTGTAATAGTAAGAGAAGGGAACAAATCCAAATGTACATCTATAGGGAACTGTTTTGAATGAATTATGGCACATCCATACAATGGGGTATTATTTAACTTTAACAATGAATAAAAAGGATCTCTCTATACTTAGGTAAAATAATTTCCAGGATATATTAAATAAGAAAGGTAAAAATTTACTTTCTTTTTAAAAATATGATTGTATACAGTGTTATAAACATGGTTACATTACAAAGTGGCGATAATCTAGGGAGAAACCAAAAACTAATAAAAATGGGTGGAAGAAAGTAAAACGGTGGAAGGACAAGGATAGAAATAGTTGTAGAGAAGAAAGAATTAGGAGTTGCAAATAGACTGGTTTGTTTCCTGCTAATTCAGTCTAGCATGGGAAGAGAATTACTGAAAGGATGAATGTGAAAAAATTTAATTTTTTTTGCCCATGGTATTAATGTTAGATTTCATGTTGTAACAGTGGAAAAATTATATTTCATTGAGGAGTATTGATAAGAATTATGGTCAATCAAAACAATGCATTTTTGACATTCAAAATATTTTTGAAAGAAATTGTTCATATTTTTATCTGAAAATTTGAACAATTTAATATGCTGGCCAATATTAGCTGTTCTTTCATAAGAGTGTCCTAACTCAAGATACTTCAAATGTGAAAACTCTGTCAAAAACTTTTTTTTCCTAGTACATTATAGTATTCATTTGGATGTTGTTATTATTACAAAACAACAACAAAAACTCTTCCCTTTAAAATTCTTTGGAATCCATCTAATTCCAGTTTATATTTATTTACATTTGAATCCAAAATACAAACATTATACTATTTAGAAGTATCAAATTGCAGAAAATCATATAATGCTTTTTTATCCTCATGCCAATTACATATGGTTTGCTTTTAAAGTAGCTAAATACAAATTCTAGTTATAAGTAGGGTTTAACTGGAGCAGATAGATAATAAATACTCATTGCTTTAGGAGATATGGGGAATATGTTCTTTAGTGGAACAAACAAAAGAAATCCATTACTCGCCTTGTGGACAGAAGAAAAAACTCAAAATAATTAAGCAAAAAAATATATGATTCTTTTGACTGTAAATCACATTCCTAAACCTAACACACATTAAAGTTTGAAAAATATTAACTTGAGAAGTAACAAATTAGAGTTTTCTCATTTGGCTAGAAGCCTATACAGATGGATTTAAGATGTGACTTCTGTGTAGATTCCAGTTATTCTGTTACAGGGCCACAGTCTTATACCAATGTTTCTGAAATTGCATGTCACAGTCTATTATTAAGGCCTGAAATTTAATGGAGAATAACTAATATATTTAAATGAAATAGAATACTCAAAATAGAATGTTAGAGTGCATTCCTTTTAGAAAGGGTAAATATTAGATTGTGAAACTTGTTTTATTACATATATATATGAATATGGACTGTTTTGGAATACAAAATATATTTATCGCCATGAATCATGTCTAAAACATTTAAAAACATTGTCCGATATTACTTACTGGAATTAATTGTATTATAAATGTTATCAAATGATATAGCAAAGTTAAAAATTGTGTTGAAGGGCAGTGTCATATATTGTGTTCTCTTCCCTACACAGTACTAAAATTCATTCTTAAATGGGTAAATACATGTAAGAATCAGCAGATATTAATGAGTTTTCTGTTCAAAAAATCTAAAGGGAACAACTCAGCATAATATAAAATACAAATTTATCTTATTTTCTTATTTGGGTGTAGCCACAAAGTACCCAATCCTGAAGTACTCAGTTCCTCTGCCTTCCTTGCATCCTACTCATGTTTAATTTTTTCTTGATAACAAGAGGGAAAAGAAATGCTCCATTAAAAAGTCTTGAATAATATTGACTTTTGATCCAAAACCGAAGTATAGGACTTACAGTATATATATTAGCATTAATATGTATCTTAGAAAATTTCAGCCTAAAAGATAATACATTTGATGTCTCTGTGAAACATCCAATGAACATTTAAAGGAAATAATGTATAAGATGCCCCAAAATGAGACAGCCACATTGAATTTCATCAAAATTCTAGCTTCTGATGTGTTTTATTTATTTTTGATTTTTAGTCATTCAGGAGCTGGAGTTTCAGGACTTCAATGGTAGAGCACTTACCTTGCATCCATGAGGCCCTGTGTTTGATCTCCAGCACCACACACACATACACACACACACACAAACACACACACATACACACTAAACTAACTCATTTCTATATTTAGCTTGTGTAGAAATTAAATAATTAACTATTTAAAAATTTTAGTTTGTAGAAAAACTTCTGCAAAATTTCACTTCACCTCAGTATTTTTTCCTTGGCTATTCAGTGAAATTATCTTTTTGAGGATAGAAGATATGATTTATATAAATAATGCAAAATAGCATTTTGTGTAAGCTGTATGTTCTTTATTTCAGGTCCTTGAAATAAAAATTAAATACTTTATTATATAGAGGAAAACATCTTATATATAAAGCCTCCCACTTTGCAATTATTTCTAACAGATTGCTATTATAAGATACAGTGGAATAGTGGTACTCCTTCTGACCTTTGAACATGAATGCATGACTTAGTCTCTAGCATTCTTCCTAAAAACTTCCCAAAGGGCTGAGAAAAATTTCAGTGTGACATATGTTTGAATATATCTTGCACAGGTGATAAATTAAATTCTAAATATATCAATAACAGACTCTTAGCTGAAACTTGCATTTGTCTTGTTCAGGAAAATTTTATAAATCTCATCTTTAGTTTTTCTATTGCTCTTATTGCTTAAACCAATAGAATTTTAAAACTTTACCAAAGAGCAGAACAATAGTCTCTGTATCTTATCTTTATTTTTGTAATTTTACATTGTGCATTTATTTCACTCTAATTTCTAACACTTTGCTCTGATGTGTCTCAGTGCATCTCAGAAAGACACAGGACCTTACGTAGAAAACATGTCCTTTCACTGTATATTTTCCTGTGTGTAAAGCATATGTAAACTCATCTTCTGAAGTTTAAGTACATCTGAAAGTACATTTGTAAGTTGGGGATGCCAAATCTTTATCACAATTATGTTCTAGAATTAAAAGCATTTAAATTTAGGTTTTGTTCACAGGCATGAGAGTATTTTTAAACTTTATTTGGTATAAAATAGAATATGTGTTAGAAAAATGTTCCATTTTACACACCTGACTAACATCTCTTTGGTGTTTTAACACTGATATTCATTTTACTCTTAAAAATAAGTAGGAAAACAATTAACCATATACCTCCTACTTTTATTACTAGTCCAGTACCTAATTTCCTAAAGACATTTCTGGGACATTAGCAAACTAATCAGAAAAGCTAATTGGAAACATGTTATTAATGTGTGAGTGGTGCAATGTACTATGGTCTGTTCTTACCAGTTTTAACTATTTTAATACTTTATCAAAAGAAAGTAGAAAATAATGTAAGATATTTTTCTCTTAGAATCCATTTCCCTGGCCATCTCATCTTGGAATACATGGAAGTAACTATATATTCTGATTATCCATGAAAAAGGTCCTGATAATATCAACTAAAATATTCTCAAAGGGGATTTCAAATGTTTTTTGTTTTACAATTTTCAAAGTTTTTAAAGGATACATGAAAACATAAAACTTGTACATTTTAATAGAGTATCATGTAATGTATGATACACTTTTACATGGGATTTCAAATGTTTACTTTTCTCAGTAGCTCAATTCCTCCATGTACTCCATCAATATTAGAAAATGATGTCACTTTTTAGTTTCTCTCAAAAAATAAGGCTTTCTAAATTTTCCCACCTGTCATTCTCTTTGTTTCTTCATAGTAAGTCTGATTCTTTAATAACTTTCTTGAGCTTCTCTCTAAATATGGAAAAGTGAGTCCCTATCTCTAATACCAGTAGCTTAGTCCTTAGATCAGTGCTATTTTCTTCTTTGATACCTGGCACAGGGAATTTTTCTTCACTTCTTTAGCATCTTAGTGCTCCTTTGTATTGACACCTTCCTTTTAGTCTTGAGATGTACAAAGGTTTAATTGACTTGGAAAGAAAACCACCACTCTAATTTTGAAAGCATCTCTATAACCTGTATCTTTTCAGTTATTAATTGTGAAACTGAGGAAATAATTACAAGATGTGTTAAGACACCCATGGACACACAGTATGATGGTTTAAGCTAATACTCCATTGATTACTTGAAGTCTATCAGTGAGGCCCTACTCTGGGTAGTAGACTAAAGTGGCATCTCGAGTTTACTGGGATTAGTGTCAGTTCAGAGTCCAGAAACACCACAAAAATCTGATTATTTCCTTCTTTCCAAAGAAGAAGAGCAAAATAAAAGGTAGATAATAGGAAGTAGGGAGATAGATCTTTCAAGTATCTGTGTCGAGTATAGGAATTGATTGAGAGGTCATGAGCCTATTTTGGTTATTCAAGTTAGACTTCTGTTCACTTGACCTAGAACTTTTGTTGTTTATATAGGTCATATAAGAATTTAATAGGTCATACATCTACTTCATTTGTAGGAACATCTTGATCATACTGCTAGTGCCACAGGGCTCTGTGAGTCAGACTATTCTTATTACTATTTTGACTCTGCTGCCCATTTGGTAAACACACCCATCATATCTTTGGTGATTAAGTGCTGTCACTTGGCCTTTGCCTCCCACCCCCATCAAATTATCCCATTGCTGTTAAGGATCACAATTTGATGACAGCAGTTCTTTCATTGTAATTCCTTTTAAAGATGTATTCAACTAGTTCAGGTTTCCAGTACATAATGATTACATTCCTTGTGAGGAGTTGGTACATGTACCTAACATATCTTAATTCTTTCTTCATCCCTTTCCCCGATTTGCCTCCCCCTTCCTTCATCTGATCCCCTGCCATTTAGAAAAGTATATTTCTTACTTCCAATTATCCATCTTTTATTCTGCTCTTTATTAGTACTTTGGGTTTTCATATAAGAGAAACCATATGATATTTAAATTTGTATGTCTGATTTATTTCATTTAACATTATCTTCTCAAGGTACCTCCATTTTCCTACAAATGACTCTATTTTATCCTTCTTTATAGTACAGTAGTACCCCATTGTGTGTAAATACCACATTTTCTCTATCCATTCATCTGTTGATGGAAAAATAGTCTGCTTCCAAGATTTAGCTATTAGGAATTGTGCTACTATAAACATGGGTTGGTATATATTGCTATAATATTATGTCTTTAACTCTTGGGGAGACAACTAGAAGGGGAATAGCTGGGTCAGATGGAATTTCTAGTTTTAGTTTTTTGAGGAATCTCTATGCTGATTTCTGTAGTAGTTCTGCTAGTTTACATTCCCACCAATAATATAGAAGGGTTTCTTTTCCCTCCAGCCTCACCAGCATTTGCTATTATTTGGTTTCTTGATGATAGCCATTCTTTCTAGGGTAAGATAGAATCTGGGGTAAGATGTTTTAATTAGCATTTTTCTAGTGGGTAGTAATGTTGAATATTACTTCATGTATTTATTGGCCATTTGTACTTCTTATTTTTTATTTTTATTTTTTTTGGTACCAGGGATCGAGCTCAGGACCTTGAGCTTGCAAGGCAGGCAGCAGAACCACTAAGCTAAATCCCCGGCCCCTCCATTTGTACTTCTTTTAGAAGTGTCTATTCATTTCACTTGCCCATTTTTGATTGGGTCTTTTATTTGGGCCATCCATTTGAATTCTTTATATATTCTAGATATTAGTCCTCTGTTCAAGGAATAGCTAGTAAAGTTGTTTTCCCCATTCTATAGGTTGTCTTTTCATTCTCTTGTTTGTTCCTTTTGTTGTGCAGAAGTGTTTTAATTTGCTACAATACCATTTGTTGATTATTGGTATTATTTCCTGTGCAACCAAGGTTCTGTTAAGTCCTTGCCTATGCCTGTACTTCAAGAGTATTACCGATTTTATATTCCAGCAGATTAAGTGTTCCATTTTAACATTTAGGTATTTGATCCATTTTGATTTTAGTGTAGTATGTGATGAGAGATATGGGTCTGAATTCAATCTTCTGCATGTCAATAGCCAGTTCTCCCAGCACCATTTATTAAACAGGCTATCTTTCCACAAGTGTATGTTTTGGCCCTTTTGTCAAGGATCAAATAGTTGAATGTGCTTAAAGTTGTTTCTGCACCCTCTATTCTGTTCTGTTGACCACGTCTGTTTTTATGCCAGTACCATGTTGTTTTTTCATCACAGTAGCTTTGTAATATAACGTCATATCCGTGATTGTGATGCTTCCCACTTTGCTCTTGTTACCAAGAATTGCTTTTACTATTCTGGGTCTCTTCTATGTTTGTATAAATTTTAGGATTGTTTTCTCCAATTCTGTGAAGAATGCTGTTGGCATTTTGATTGGGATTGTGTTAAATCTGTATGCAAGTTTTGGAAATATGGCCATTTTTGACAAATATTGGTTTTGTTGATCCAGGAAAAGGCAACATATTTTCAGTTTCTGAAGTCCTCCCCTCAATCTCCTTTTTTAAAGTGTTTTAGTTTTTATTGTAGAGGCTTTTCATTTCCTTGGTTGTGTTACTAAGTATTTAATTTTTCTTTATGCTATTACAAATGGTATTTTTTCTTTTTTTTCAATGAGTTCATTATTGGTGTACAGTAATGCTATTGATTTTTGTGTGTTGATTTTGTATTCTGCTACCTTGCTGAATTTGGTTATTAATTCTAGGAGCCTATTTCAGGGTTTTTCTAGATTCTCAATTCAGTTTTGGTAATTCATGTATATCTAGGAGTCTATCATAGGTACCATATGTATGTAGAAATTCTCTAGTTTCTTGTATATAGGTTTAAGAAATAGTTGCTGTAATCTTTTATATTATTGGCAGCATCTATTATGATTTCATTTTTATTTCTAATTGTATTGACTTGGGTGTTTGTTTTTTGATAAGATTTGCTAAGGCTTTGTATATTTTGTTTATTCTTTTGTAGAATCAGATCTTTGATGAATTGATTCTTTGTATTTTTTTTAGCCTCAATTTTCATTGATTTTTTTGCTCTGATCCTTATACTTTCTGTACTTATACTAGCTTTGGGTTTGAATTGTTCTTGTTTTTCTAGGACCTTGTTGTGCATTGGTAGGTTCCTTATTTGGACTTGCTGTGTGGTTTTGTGATGTGGGCATTTATAGCTATAAACTTCCCTCTTAGTACTGTTTTCATTTCATTGTGTCCCATATGTTCTGGAATATTGTACTGGGTTTGTTGTTTAGTTCTAGGAACTGTCCTATTTCTTCTGTGATACATTGGTTTTGGAGTGCTGGTTTGGTGATCATGGCTATCTTTAGGTGCTCTTTATCATGGAAATCTCTTGTTTCTCCATCAATTTTGAAATATAGTTTTGTAGGATATATTGGACTGGGTGAAGCTGTCTTCTTTTTTTTCCCTTAAATTCTTTTATTGGTACATTTTAGATAAACAGTACATTTACATTTATCATTGGGTGCTTGTACCTGTACATGATGTATCTTTGTTCTTATTTTTTTCCTCATTACCTGTGAGCCCTTCACCCTCTCCACCCTTCCCTATTTATATAGACTTTGTTTCCATTTCTTTTCTTTTCTCATAATTTTTCCTTTCCCTCCTTTCCTTTCCCCTTCCCCTCCCACCACCCCTACCCCTTTGGACTTTTTCTTCCTATTTCAAATTATCAATTATTCATTTTAATAATTTTAATTCTTATGTACACTTTAAGTTTCTCACACTAGAGAAACTATTTGGTATTTACACATGTGTGCCCTATTTATTTCACTTATGAGTATGGCCTCAATATGCATTCATTTAGCCATAAATGTCTCTAGTTTCTCATTCTTTATGGCTGAGTAGTACTCCATTTTATTAAAAAAACCCACATCTTTATCCAGTTTCCAGTTGATATGGGCACTTGGGCTGTTTCCAAGCTTTAGCTATTACAAACTGTGCCACTATAAACATGAGTGCACATATATCACGGTGGTATGATTCTTTTAATTCTTTGGGGAAGATACCCAGCAGGGGAATAGCTGGGTCAAATGGGACCT
>NW_004624732.1:3683349-3714733 GCF_000247695.1 Heterocephalus glaber | reverse complement strand
TTTGGAATCAAAGTAACACTTGCTTCCAGGAATGAATTCAGAAGCCTTGTTTCCCTTTCAATTTCCTTGATGAGTTTAAAGAGTAATGGTGATAGTTCTTCTTTAAGTGTCTTGTAGAATTCAGCAGTGAAGCCATCAGGACCTGGGGTATTCTTTGTTGGTAAATTTCTTATTACATTTTCAATTTCACTCATTGTAATTGGGGTGTTTAGAATTTCTATATCTTCATCATTTAACTTTGGTAATTCATTTGTATCTAGGAATCTGTCCATTTCTTCTGTGTTTTCCATTTTATTAGAATACAGGTTCTCAAAGTAGGTATTGATGAGTCTCTGGATTTTTGCTGGGTCTGCTGTGACTTCACCTGTTTTTCTTCTTAAATGCATGAATTTGAGCCTTTTCTTTCCTTTTTTTGGGATAAGTTTGTCTAAAGGTTTGTTGATTTTATTTATTCTTTCAAAAAACAAACTCTTTAATTCATTAATTTTCTGTATCATTCTCTTAGTCTCTATTGCATTGATTTCTGCTCTGATCTTTATAATTTCCTTTCTTGTATGAGCTTTGGGTTTTTTATGTTCTTCTTTTTCTAGGATCTTGAGGTTCTGCATTAGGTTATTTATCTGAGTTCTCTCTGTTTTCACTGCTATGAATTTCCACATAGAGCTGCTTTCATTGTGTCCCATAGATTCCTGTATTTTGTACTGGCATTATCATTTACCTGTAGAAACTGTCTAATTTCTTCTTTAATTTCCTCTGTGACCCATTGGTTGCTCAGGAGGGTGTTATTCAATTTCCATGTGTCTGTGGGAGTTTTGCAATTACTTATGTTATTGACCTCCAATTTTATTGCACTATGATCTGATAATATACAGGGGGTAACTTCAAATTTTTTACATTTACTTAGACATGTCCTATGAGCTAGCATGTGATCAATTTTGGAGAATGACTGTGTGCAGCTGAAATGAATGAGTATTCTGTTTCTGTGGAGTGGAACACTGTAAACATCTATTAAGTCCATTTGTTCAATAGCTTGGTTTAGTTCTAAAATTTCATTGTTAATGTTTTGTCTAGATTACCTGTCTATTTGTGATAGTGGGGTATTGAAGTCCCCCATCTCTGTAGCTATCTGGGAGATTATTTCTGTTTTGAATTTTCCTAGAGCCTCATTCATCTGTTTTGTTACTTCCTGTGCTATTAGTTCAAGGCATCCAAGTGGTTGATTATTGGACTTTTCCATCTTGTTTCCCCCAGAATTTGCCTTTGGTGGGGTGGAAGTCTGAGTTTGTGCCTTACTTAAATGTCTTCTCATTTTTATTTTTGGTACTGTCCTGGTTTAGTTCCTGGGTTGATACTTTGAAGTTGTTTATTGTAAGTATCTTTGTTGATGTATTTAGCACACTTATGGAATGATTGCTTCTCAGAGGTGTCTTCCAGATATAGCTGGTCTTTAGGTTTTGAGTCTCTAATGGCTCTGAGGCGGTCTCATTTTCCTTATACCAGGAAGGACAACTGATTAGATCAATCACAACACCTTAGCCCAAGTGATACAATTAGCAACACAATAGCATCATTTACCTCTTAGAAAATGATAATTTGTGGTAGTTATCTGTCTATCACCTTTAACTGTGTGAATTAGATCAAAATCAAGGACCAACCCAACATATGTTTATAGTGAACAAACTCTTCAATATAGTAACTTTACCCTTAAGAATGGGGCATTAGAAGGAGTTGGGGAGGGAGGGATAGGTAGGTAGAAGGATAGGGAAAGGTTAGCAGGGAGGCCTCAGGACACAGGTGAGAGAAGGAAAGAGAAGAAAAGAAAAATAATGAAGAAATATGCATTAGGGCCAGAACAGGAACAAAAAGGGAGATGAAGAACAATTTGGGACAGCAAGAGAGTGAGGCAGACAGAGAGAGAAAGAAAAGAGAAAAGAAAGAGAAAAAAGAAAAATAAAAATTTTAAAAGAGTAGAAAAAGAAGAAAAAAATTAAAAATAAGAGCAAAAAAATAGTGGTTATTTTGAAAATAACAAATAAAAGATAAAAATGAAGGGCCTCCTTCAGGGTATGTCTCTGCTGTCACAGTAGACAACGTGGGCAGCAGTGTGCAGTTATATTTCAATGAGTCTCAGTAAGCCAGTCACAGACTCATGAGATTCAGGCAGACTTCTGGCTGCAAGTCCCATATTTAGCTCCCTGTCCTCCTGTAAGGTTGAACTGTGCAAGGTTCTCCTGCAGGTTCCAGCTGCCTTTCCCCTGAAGATAGTCCAGGTTCCGATGGGAGGTGATGATCCCTCCAAATTACCAAGCACAGTGCTCTGGTGTGCCTTTATTGCAGAGATTCTCTTCACTTTTCCAGTGGGCTTCAGTTTTCATCAGGGAGCCTGAGAGGCCCTTCTGTTGTTCACTTCTGCAGCTCAGGACAATGGCCTTTGTGTCACCCTGTGCCTCTGTAGTGGGGAACCAGGTAGTTGCACGCCAAGAGGCCAGAAGCGGGGGTTGGGGGGAGGGTGATTCTGGTGAGGTAGGTGTGTGTGTGTGTGTGTGTGTGTGTGTGTGTGTGTGTGTCTGTTGCAGATGCCTGTGCAGCTCTGCAGGTGGCTGGTGGGCATGCCCTGGGGTCCTCACTGGCTCCTGGTCTCAAGTAGGCGTGGCCTGCGGGACAGAGCTGGGCTCAGTCAGCCAGGAGTGCTCTGCCCACAGGGCTCCGCAGCGGCTGGTATGCATACCCAGGGGGTCCTCTGAAGCTGTTTTCTTTTAGGGCTCGAAGGACTTCACTATAACCTTTTCTGTCTTTAAAGACTGTGTTGAGAAATCTGCTGTAATTCTAATAGGTTTACTTTAATACATGATTTATCACTTTTCTCTACCAACTTTTAAGATTCTGTTTTTGTTTTGTCCTTCTGTGATTCTGCCTATATGTGTCCTGGAGTAGTTTTTTTCTGACTGTCACTCTTTGGAATTCTATAGCTTCATTTGTCTGTATGACAAATTTGTTTCCCATATTTGAAGATGTTCTGTTATTATTTCTGTAAATATGCTTTTTATGCCATTTGTGTCATCTTCTGATTTTTCGCCAATTTCAATTAATGTTAGATTAGTCCTCTTTTTGTCATCTAACAACTTTTGGGTTCATTTTTTAATGTTTTCTTGTTGTTTCTAAGATATTTCTCATTAATTGGTTACTGACACCAGCCTTGTCTTCTAGTTGTTACTCACTGGGCTTACGTTGACCACTTTTGATGCCCAGTCTTTTGATAGAATTTTAAATCTGAATTCCTATTTTGTACTTTTTTTGTTTACTCTAATCCTTTACTGTGCTGGTCATTCATGTTTTGTATTATTTTGTTTAGTTCAGCTAGGTTTTTATTAATGTCTTCTGTAGACTTGCTGATCATTTCATTTATTAGGCCCATTATCTCTTTAGTTATATCTTCTTTGAGCTTGCCAAGTGCCTTATTGATCTGTTTTGTTATCGCCTTGGTAAACATTTTGAATAATTTGGCTGTGTGGCTTTTGATTTACTCCCCTTCAATGATCCACGGATCAGCTTTTGGGGAGTTGAGAGTTTTTGGAGGCATTTTGTAGCTTTGTCTGCTCATGTTTGTATGTTTTTGTTTGTTTGTTTTTGGTACTGAGGCTTGTGGGTTGGTTACAGTGGAAAGCTTTGGCACTAGCATGGAGAGATGGAGAATCTATAAGTATTATCTTCTCTAGATAATGTCGGCTTTTCAGTGATGTCCTTTGAATGGGACTAACTATTGGCTTTTGCCTCTGTTTCAGGAACTAGACACTTCCATTTATTTGGGAGAGAGGTCTGCAGTGTATTTGGCCCAGTCTAGTTCTTTGTCCATTCAACCCAGATTGAGAATGGGCTGCAGTATTGTTAATGACACAAAAGCAACCCAGATGCTGGCATCCAGGAAAAAAACAATTAATAGGGCTGGGGATTTAGCTCAGTGGTTCTGCCATCTGCTTCACCAGCACAAGGTCCTGAGTTCAATCCCTGGTACCAAAAAATAAATAAATAAAATTAATAACAAAAACTGTATCACCTTGGCTATGCTGATAGAATCAGCAATAATAGTGTCAAAAACAAACTATATATTGACATACTCTACAAATTAATAATGCAACACCCTTGACTATAGAAAAGAGATAAATAATTGTAGTATAAACACTAAGTCAAAAACCAAATATTGACTTACAATATATATCTACTAAGTTGAAAAACTTTACTTCCACTAACAATAGAACAGTATTCAATAATAGAATAGAGTTAGCTAAATATCTAAAGAGTCAGAACCTTCATAGTTATACTAGCAAAAGTAGAAGGGTGGGAAACTAGAGAATGAAAAAAATAAAATTTGAAAAATCAATTAATAGAAGATGAAAAGAAGGAGAGAAAAGTGACATTGGGGATCCTTTTGAGGAGTAAAAGGAAATTAATAGTATTCAAAAAAAGTCACAGAAAAGAGCAGAGAAGAAAAAAACCACAGCAAGATATAGAAAATTTTAAAAGGTAAGAAAAAAAGTAGAAAATAGGAGAAAAACCCCCCACCCAAACCTGATGATCAAAGAGAGAAATAATAAGAAATTTAAAAAAGATTGAGTAAAAAATTCTTCTGTGTTTTTGAATGAGTGGTGTCTTTCCAGGATCTGTTGTCTTAGAATCCATCAAACCAGAATTTTCTCCATCTAGCTTCAGGGCCTATTGGTTTGTGAGGTGCCCTCCTTGCACCAGAGGGCCCTCTGTCCATTCACTCCAGACTGTGGTAACAATCCAAGCCAAGGTGTATCCTTGCTCTCATTGGTATATAAGAAAAGCAATCAGCTCTCTGTTCTCTTCTGGGTGTAGGCCATGGGGAAAGGGTTCAAGCAGACCTTTGGACTTAATGTCGACACTTTCTAATGTCTGGGCCTGGTTTCTCACTACAGAGGGCTGGGACTGTGTTCTTCCTGCCCTGAGATTGAAATTCTCAGGAGGTCTATGTCTAACCTGCACCTAACCTATGCCTAACCTGCACCCAACCTGCAGTCTCCCATGGTTGTCTCTCACCCAGTCATTTTGGAAGGGTAACACTAAAATCCAGGAAGCTGAGGCATTCCAGTCTATCCTGGATGTCCATGTCTGTACTTTTTCCCTGGGTCTTCTGGCCCTCCAGGCCTACCATTTTTTCCCTTAGCCCTACCCTCATTCAGGATCAGATAAGTTGGTTAGTCCATATCTCTGCTGCCTGTACCAAAGGGAAGCAAATTTTTGAGCCAGCTTGGAATTGGTGGATGGCTGTGGCTAGGCAGTGGCTTGTTGTGTAGTCTTCTCTTCTGTCCCTGAGTGTTGGCCTTGCCCACAATCAGGTCAATCAATTGATTAGCACCTCTGCCGTCCTGTTCAAAGAGAAACAAAATGCAGAGCTGGCTAAGAATTAACAAGTGGCCACTGCCACGGCATGCAATCCACAGGTGCAAAGTTGGTTGGGGGCCAGTGGGATGGCTCCATCTGGTTCCTAGGGGGTACACATCCATCCAGTCTGATCCACAGGGTTCTCATTAAAATTCCTGACCTACAAAGAGAGACAGTGTTCCTCAAGGATGCTGTAGTTCCTGGGTGAGGCGGCCTTAAATGATAAGTCTAGTCTAATATCTCGGTCTCCCTAAGCCTTTGGTAACTGTGGTGATTGGCTTTGGGATCTACCAAGAGGGTTGATGGAGCACACTTCTCCATGTGTCTGGATAGGTAATGGTTATGTGGCCTTGGGGTCCATATGGATAGGCCTTGGGGCCTATGTTTGATCCATTTTTCCTTCCTTTTTGGCACTATTGCCCACCACTCTGCTTCCCAGCCAACATTAAATGAATAACTGCTTCACCACTCCATGTTATTGATGTTTCTGCCTTAGAGCCAGCCCACTGTGGACTGAATCCTCTGAACTATGAGCCAAATTAAAACTTTCCTCCTTTCAGTTGTGGCTGTTGGGTATTTTCTCACCAATGAAAAAGCTGACTAATTAGTTACTTTCCTCAATAGTATATCTGAGCATTTCAGCTTTACTTAGTTTAGCCTGTCTTTTGGTCTGTGTTTCAGCCAGCCAACCAAATAGTGAAAGTCCTTTCTAATCACTTGAGCTATAACATTAAATCTCCAATCTCTGTTTAGTGGTGGATAACAACAAATTCCACCTGAGACAACTCTATATTCCTTCCGCCATTAATCCACACTCTTACTATCAATTTCCACATGTATCTGTGGTTTTCTGTCTTAAAATCAAAAAAATCTTTTGGGGAATAGCTGTACATTTCATACGTCATTCTTCATACCTCACCCTTTATGTCCTACTGTGACTTAAATCTCCTTGTAGTTGTACAAGCAAAAAGTGGGTGGTAAGTGTTGTTCTTGAGGAGAATCAGCAATATCTTGAAAGGCAAAACCTATATCTTTTTACCCTGATTATTCACTATAGATTACATCAGTAGTTTTCTCGATTGGGTTTTGACTTACATTTTCCTTGTATATTCCTTTTCTCAAGGTTAGTGATGATCCCATAGTCTAGGTACAAAAACACTGCAAAGTAATTGTGTATCATTTTAAAAAATACATGTTTGACATTAGCTTTTCTCTTCAGTCACCACATTTATGTATTTTTTGATAAGAATTTTCCCATTTGTAATGTTGGCCTTTTTTCTTTTAATCTCTCATCTGTTCATGGTCCTAAATGGATATTGATTTCTTTCTTTTCTGGATTCTCATGATTCTTATTTTCAGTACTATGTATTATGGCATTTAATCAAAGAAAGAGAAAAAAAGAATGTCATGTCCCCAGTATCTAATCCACTACAGTATTTGATGGATAGGATAAAAGATTGGGTCTCTTCTTCTTCAGCAACCTCTTTAGCTTTCAAAGAAGAAAAACAATTTGACCTCTTTTAAATAATAACATACTAGAATTAGGTTTAGATATAGCTTCATTCAACTTTAGTTTATCTTTTCAACTTTCCTGTTGTTCTCAGTGTTCATTTTTAAGTCAATTTTTACATGGATGTTGAAAACCAGGTAAAAGTCAGAAATAGTTTATATTTCGTCTCATTCAGTATTTTATATGTTGTCTATTCCTACCTGGACAAATTGATTATACTAAATGTTTTATTAATTATTTTATTGAGTACTAAATTAGTGAGTGTATTGTTTTGAACATATGTTACAATGTTCAGAAGACAGAATTTGCCTAGCAATTCTAAATTTTTAAAAAATTCTTATCAAAAGTGAAGGAAGGTTTAATGCACATGATCATAATTTACTGTCTAGTATGAATAAAATGCACTATACTAAAACAAAATAATTAGAGTTGTCATTTATCTAATAATTGCTTTCAAAGAATTAGATCAGTTTTTAATGGCAGTGGAATTATTTCATCCTGCCATAGCCTTAGTGATGTTAATACTAATGATTTTCATATTTTCCTTGTATAGTTCGAAATGTGATCTTGTTAACAAGAATTCTTTATCAGGGATAAAGGTGCCCAATACTAAATTGACAGGATAGCTGTTAGTTTTCTGTTTTTCATCTCACTAACAAATGACTCCAATAGAAATGATTGATTACTGTCAATGTCATGGAAAACTAAGTGATATTCCTTCTTTGAATATGTGATCAAATTTATTTTAGTATCCTTTATAAACCAACACTTAATAAACAAATAGAATACTCACATACAAATAGATTTAAGTGATTTAATTTAAACATGTACATATTAGATCATATTAAAGTCATTTTGAAATTAAAAGAGTACATGCATTTGTATTTAATCTTTTTCTTTCTATTCTGCAGAGAAATGATGAAGAAGCAGTTGTGGATAGGGGTGGAACTCGTTCTATTCTCAAAACACATTTTGAGAAAGAAGATTTAGAAGGTAAGATGTTTTTCTTGGTACAGCTGTTGGTGTTCTTTCCAAAAGTATTTCAAAGAGAAATGTGAAGTTATATCATAGAGATTTGCACAAGCTAATATCAAAGTAATGGTGGTGAATTTTGAGGGGTAAATATAATTTTTCTGGTACAGGCTGGAATGCCAACAGGTACACTGGCATCGGTGAGACACTTTATTTCATGCAACAGGCATTTACTGATCCCCCAGTATAAGAAGTATAAGAGGTGAATATAGTACAAGAGGAGATTCTATCAGAATAGGCTCTCATTGGAATTGAGGTAAGAACAATTGCTATTCTAGTTTTCCTCTGTATAAGAGAGTTGGAGATGCTATTTATGTGTGTTCTCTTCAATAGGAGTCAAAGCAGATAATTCAGTGGGGGAGATAGTATGATCTACAGGTTAACTGCACAGGCTCTGACACCAGATTGCACTGGGTTCAAATACCAGTACTGGTCCCTAGTTGCTGATCTGTTAACTTCACTGCAGTTAAATTTTCTTGACTGTTAAAATATATATAACGATGGATAGTTCCTAAAGTTTTTATATAAAGTAAATGGAAATATTGGGAATAGTATCTGGAATAAGAGTTACACAACTATTGATACCATAGTTTAATGTATATGAGTCATTAGCTGATGTTTATTTTTAATAAAAAATAATTACTAGTAAGATTTAAGATATACAACCTTTTCATCATTTGATTGAAAAGTGAAGCCAAGGTTGTCTTACATACAGGTAAGCAGAGAGAGTTCCTAATAATCCACTGAACTGAGAAGTAAAGTGTTTTTCATTTAAGCATTGTAATGTAGCCATTAAATTAGAATTAGAGTCATTGTACCTGGTCTTTAATTATAATAATTATATAATCAGAAAGTTAATATAATATTAACAACAACTTTAAATAGCTATATTTACTCTGTGCCTGACATTTGCTTGGTGCACAAAAAATACTCAGATCCAAGAAAGTTATTGGGTGGACCTAGAGATTTGCTATGCCATCTACAGTCATTACATAAAAAGGGAGAAAAAACTTGAAAAGTCAAGGCTAGTAATGGATAAAATAAAAATGACTTCTCTTTTGGTTTGAAATGCCATTATTTTTTTCAATAGCATATTTATTTGCCTTTCTATAATGTTATGCCAAGACAAGACATTCTTCTATTTCCTAAACACGTAAAAAAACCAAAAACCTAACAAAATAAGAAGTTAGCTTTGAAATATACTCAATATCAGCTAAAAGCCATTTGCATTTAAGTACTGTGATGGATAATCTGTGCATAGGTTATCCATAGTAGATAATTAACATTTAATAATTTATAAATAATTACAGTGCAGTAACGAATGATCCTTTGCGTTGGAAAAGATATAAAATAAGATTTACTAAGGTAGTTTTAATTAGCACAACTATATGTATTACATACATTTCCCTTTGCTTGGTACAGTTAGGGAATGCCGGTGACAGTGCAGTATAATGTTTTAAACGCTGCTCCACTGTCAAAGTTTCTGAGGGGGTGGAGCACTCTGCCAAGGCTAAGATCATGGGGAGAGGGATCTGAATCCCTTATTTACATATCCAACCCTCACAGCAGGCCTTCCGGAAGGTTCCCTGGTTTCAGCCCTAGCCCCCCACTGACACAGACTTGCAGATGCTATAAAAGCAGCACACCCCAGCCACTTCTGGAGTTTAGTATAGGAGGGCTCCCTCCTGTGTACTGACCCCCTGTACGGCAACACAGGCCATGCTAAAATATATTGGTGGACCTGTAAAATAAAAAAAGAGAGATTTTTAATTGGGAGAACACAAATGGATAAACCAGATTTTGTTTTGTACACTAATGTCTATAGTGGGTATTTTAACCTCAGATGCTAATAACCGTGGCTAAGTCACTGACACTTAAAATTAGCCATTAAAAAGGTGACATTATATTTTAGAATTTTGAAAAAATGGAAAAAATTTATTTATATTGACTTTCTAATATATTTTAGTTCCCTATAAATATAGTATATGAGGATGTTATGAAAGGTCCTACTGTGATGCACACAGAGGTGTACTAACTTACTAGTAGTTTGGATCAATTACCTAGAATTAAAAAATAATGTATGAGTGAGGTAAAGTATATCATGATTTAGTGATAATCAACTATCAGTATAGTGTCAAATGAGTAAATAGGAAAACTCGCGTGTGAAAATAGTAGCACTGCTGAGGGTCATAGTGACAAAGTTTGCTCCTTTTGTGTAATTAAAGGAAAATAACAAAACTCAACTTTTAAAGGACATTTTTAGTAATGTAGGTAAAGTAAAGTGAATATTTTAAATGAAATAGAGTAGGGGATTACTATTGTAGACAAACACTTTTATAAATATAAACTTTTCTTTTTATTAAGATGCTAAATTTGAAATTTTTTGTTTCTTAGGATTTATGTGTGTATTCTTAGCTAATAGAATTACTGGTATAATTTAACATCTTGAGTACAGCTTGTAGAAATGCCAGGTGATTAAAAATACCTACAAAATCTCAGGTGCAATGTATTTAGCAGAAAATTATCACCTGCTCAATAATAACAGCTTGGTGCAATAGATCAGTTAATTTATTCACACACATTATATATCCCAATAAATAGTATGCCAAATGTATAATTTTTCTCCTTTGAAATATTTTTTTGTTTCACATATCTCTTGTACTACTTTTATCTCCTCTCTTCCTATTATGTAGAATCAAAAGTATACAATTTTATTAAATTTTGTTCATCAGGCATCAGTAAATTCTTTGAATCTGTTTCAGTGTCACATTCCTTATTTTCCTTTTCACTCCCACTGCTGTTGCTCCATTTCTCTCTATGTGTCTATCTCATAATCCAGTCTCCTTAACATTCCCAAAGTGTTCTTTTTAAGCCTACTTCTGATTCCTGTGGTAAAACATAGTGGAAGATATGAATCCCTATAGTTAGACAACTTCAGGGTTTTAAATAAAGCAAAAATCATTGAGGTTAACCAACTTTTATTTCTGGTCTGTCCTGTCAGTGTGGAATTAGTGCTATCTAAAGTATAATACTACAAAAGGAGAAATGCTTTAATACTCTTACAATTCTTTCTTCTACTTACCCTCTAGTACATATTTATAGTGTAGCCAGATATTAAGCTCAGGATGACCAGTTAAATTTGAATTTTACATAAACAATGGATAATATTTTAAAATGAAGAATAGAAATAGATATTTCCTATGCACCATTTTTATTTATTGCTTTTTATTTGCTAAATCTGCAGACCCCAGTAGTGGATGTTAGGATGATGCACCAATATCCCCCTCTAAGAAAGGAGGCAGCTATTTCTTCAGTTGACAGTAGTGTTGTTTGCTGATGGCTCCCACCTAAATTCCTTTCCAGGCATTACTTTTAGCTGAAAGGAGCTGTGTGTAGCATACTGAAGCAGCTTCCCCTGTGGCATACTGATATTGATGCACGATCAATAAAGTAATACAAAACCTTGGAACCCTTGCCTCATGTTGGGACAACTCTGGAGGTCTTTCTTAGCTCCAGAGTTCCCTGTGGATTATATTGAGGCCTTTAGTGCAGCTGTACCATAATTTAATCTCTCCCTTTTCTATATCATAGTTCCTATCTTCTGCCCGCATAAGGCTACATTAATGACACATTCATAAAAAATAGTATATCCTGTTAACTAATTATATGATAAAAAAAAGAAAAAATTCAACAGTAATTGTGATATGAAATATTTTCAGCCATTTTGACTGAACTAATAAATTTCAAATCAAGGCAATACTGTCAAACAACTGTATGGTTTTGGTATAATTTAATTTTTGGATTGGTGAAATACATAATGTATAGTGTATCATCTTGACCATTTTTGAGTGTAAAGTTCAGTAGTGGATAATATTTCTATGAACATAGGTATGTAAATATCTCTGTGAAATCTTGCTTTCAGTTCTTTTGAATGTAAACCCCAAAATGGAATTATTAGATCATGTGGTAATTCTATTTTTATTATTTGAGAAACTGCCACACTGGTTTCATTAGCAGTCACATTATTTTACATTCTCTCTAGTGATGTATAAAAGTTCCAATTTCTTCACATCCTTGCCAACATTTGTTATTTTCTGGTATTTTTACAGTAGTTTTCTCATTGGATATAAGGTGATAGATCATAGTGATTTTGATTTGAATTTCCATGAAGTTAGTAATGTCTCTTTTTACGTGCTTGTTGTCTATTTGCATGTCAGTGTTGGAGAAATATCTGCTCAAGTTCTTTGTATATTTTTATAGGCAAAAGACTTGAATAGACATTTGACACTATTAAAAAATTGAAAACAAAAAAATTGAAAACAAACATTAATATGATTGTTTTATTGTTGTTAAATATTATTTCTTTATATATTCTAGATACTAACCTCTTATCAGATATATGATTTACAGATATTTTCTTTCATTCTGTAGGTTGCCATTTCACTCTGCTCATTTTGTCCTTTGATACACAGAAGTTTTTAATGTAGTTTATGTATTTCATTCCTCTTTTCTGTGCTCTTGGTATTAAACCTAGGATGTATAAGAAAATCAATGTTGTAATGCTCTTCTTTATGTTTCCTTCTAAGAGTTACTTAGTTTAGGAATTTATATTTAGGTTTTTTATCCATTTTGACTTCATTTTTGTATATAGTAAAAGATGCTTGCATTCTTACCTGTCATAACCCTTTATTTCCTGTCATTACACCTGTTACATCTGCATTTCTAACCATAGGTTAGTTTTTCCTCAAATTATTGATATATAGAGACCCACTTAGAGTAAAGTAATCTTATTTCTCATATTTTTATCAAGTGTTTATAACATAATCTCTGCTATTTTCTAAATAATGAGCACATAGAAGAGCCAGTAAAATCTTGAATATTATTACTGACTTTCTGTTAAAAACTTTTATATTATTCCATAACAAATCCCTGCTTTTTCACTCCTCTATTTGCTACTGTTTTCCATCCACACAGATATGGGATGCTCATTGTGGCCGTCCTTTAGTGATACATGAGCCCTCCTAAGAGAATTGCCTTCTTCCACCAACCTTCCTTTTCTGAGTTTATTCCTTTTCTTCTATTATTATGTTGTGTGTATTTATATATCTTTATTACAGTATCTTTCTTATTTGATTATAAGCTCTTTGAGTGACAAATTTTCATCTTACACATTTTTGCATTCTTCCCTCATATCCAAACTACATAAGTGCTAAAATATATTGCATTGAATTTTATTTATATAAAATTTTTATTTATATAAATTTATTTATTTACATAATTGAATTTAAATAAAATTCAATTATTCATGTTAATCATGTAACAATTTAAATTTACAGAATGTTTAGGAATATAACATTTCAAACATTTTCTTTCAAACATTTAACATGTAAATACAGGGTTCTAATTATATTACACGATACTAAAATAAATCTAGTTATATTTACTTTCATTTATTATTATTACCTTTTACATGGGATCTTGCTATGTTGGCCAGGTTGGTCTTGGACTTATGTCAGAAAGGATCTTCTTGCCTCAGCTCCCAAGTACTCCCAAGAACTGCAGGCATGTGCCACCTTGCCTGGCTAATATAGTTACATTTTAATATGATATTAAAGTATTTTAAAAATTACAATGGAAAAGGAAAAATAATTATTATATTTTGGCCTGCTAATTAAATAAAAAATATTTTTCTTTAAACTTATTGCTCTTTAGGGCTGGGGATTTAGTTCAGTGGTTCTACCGCCTGCCTCACAAATGCAAGGACCAGAGTTCGATCCCCAGTACCAAAAAAAAAAACAAAAAAACTTATTGCTCTTTAACAGATATTAAAATACCTTTTTTTTGGAAACAGGGTTTTGTTATGTAAATCAGCCTGACTTAACCTCAAACCCACAGAAATCCTCCTGCCTCAGCCTCCCGAGTGCTGGGATTACAGGTGTGTGTTACCACACACACTATTAAAATACTTTTCAATCAAGAATTTAAGCAGGAAAATTATATATCTATCTTGATATTCATTTGCTCATTCCATTTTGGAGATTTTTTTACTAGTTTATTTCCTTTTGAGGGCTACCTATTAAGAGAATCAAAATCCAAGGATAACATAAGTAAACCTAGCACAAAACTGCCATGCAAAGTAGTTCCATCAATGGTAGTACTCTCCTACTTTCCTCTTTTCACCCATTGCATTCTTGAACTCTTACTAAAGACAACTAAAATGGTATTCCATTATAACTTCAAAACTGTTTTGACACTAAAAATCTAAAAAAATGAATGGAGCACAATAGTCCTCCATGCCCCATAAATCACAGTGATTTTGAGTGCCATGTGTGTCATTGTACCATGACATTGCATATATTTTTTTGTTAGTACATGTTTGCAGTACGTAATATTGATATTCCTTGTGTGGAGTTGGCACATGTATATAACACATCTTAATTCCTTCTATTCAACCTCTTTCCTTCCTCTCCCCCACCTTTTCCTCCACCTCTTGATCCCCTTCCCATTGGAGAAAGATCTATCCTTCCTACTTCCTGTCATCTACCTTTTATTTTGCTCTTTATTCATAATTTGGGTTTCTTTTATTACCAGTACACACCCATTATGTCAGAACAAGAAAAAAAGAGAAAAGTAGACTTTGAATTTCCTTCTCTTATGACATAGTAGAGTGCAGATTTGTTTTTCAATTAGACAGCAAAACATTGCTATATAATGAAATTTAGCTAAACTATATGAACAGAATATATCAACATAACCAGAATAATCATTTATCACAGTATTTTTTATTCAGAAGAAGGTGACCGTAGAAAAATTAGAAAGTTTAAAATGAAATATCTTTTAGTAGAATTTCTTACAAAATTAAAAATGACTGAGGCTGCAACTAAAGTATGTTTCCATATGGCTGAGTTGTTAACAAAATATGAAAACTGTTTTTCCATTGGTGAGTAATGAAATCATGTTCAATCACAGGAGCAGAGAAATGCACCAGGAGGAAACAGACTTATTAAATATTACTAGCCTTTTGGTGAGAACAGTTGTTGAAAGACTTGGGGACATTGGAAGCATTATAATAGTCAATTAAAAAGCAAAGTAGGAGACTAATGTCAGCAAGATGTCACAGTAGGAAGTCATGAACCTCCCCTCCTTTACAAACATATCAAATTAGGAACAATTCACAGAACAATTTTCTTTGCAAAGAAATCGAGCAACAAATTAAAAAGCTCCTGTAAACCGAACTCATGGAAGCTGATAAAGAAATTCAGGACAGACAGACACTGAACGAGGGAAGTGGCAATTGGTAGCCTATCCCCCTTGGATTTGAAAACTCGGGTCTCACCCAGGATTAGCCTGCAGGTCCAGGCATCTCATGCAGGACCCGGATGTGGTGGGCTGAGACTGACCAGGAGGTGGAAAGTGATCGAGGTCAGATTCTGGCTGTTTCTAGTTCCTACTCCTGTCAGACCCTCCACTCCCACCGCCACAGTAGGTGGGATGAGCTGGCCTGATTAAGAACTCAGCCCTCCCCAGGATGACAGTGATGGGATTCCGTGGTCGGAAGAAAGGATGGTACATAAAGTCCATTATTTGTCTCTGAAGGAATTCAAGAATGCCCAGAAGAGATAGCATGGAGACAGCATTGCTGAGAGCCTGAAAACCATGAATGAAATAACTCCAGACATACTCAGCTGCCTCATCTTTGACAAAGGAATCAACCATCCTCACTGGTGGAAAGATAGCCTCTTTAATAAATGCTGTTGGGAAAACTGGATTTCAACTTGCCAGAGATTAAAACTAGACCCTTATCTTTCACCATGCACTAAACTAAAATCAAAGTGGATTAAAGATCTAAATATTAAAACAGAAACACTAAACTTGCTGGAAGATAAGTTAGGTGCAACTCTCGAAGTCATTGTCATAGGAAAGGACTTTATGAACAAATCCTCAGTAGCATGGGAACTAGCACAAAGAATCAACAACTGGGGTCTCATCTTATTAAAAAGCTTCTGCACTGCAAGAGAAACCACCAACAGAGCTAAAAAACAATCTGCAATGTGGGAAACAATTTTTACCAGCTGTTCCTCAGACAAAGGTCTACTATCTAGAATATATAAAAACTAAAAAAAAATCAGACCCCCCCAAATATAAAGACCCAATTCAAAAATAGGCATCTGAAATGAACAGATATTTCTCAGACAAAGAAGTAAAAGCAGCAAATAAATATATGAAAAAATGTTCAATATCACTGGTCATTCAAGAAATGGAGATGAAAACAACACTGAGATTCCACCTTACCCCAGAAAGAATGGCTGCTATCAAGAAATGAACCAATAACAAATGCTGATGGTGTTGTGGGGAGAAAGTATCCCTTCTTCATTGTTGGTGGGGGTGCAGACTGGTGCAACCACTGTGGAAATCAATATAGAGATATCTCAAACAACTAGAATTGGAAGTCCTATTTGACCCAACTATTCCTCTACTGGTTATCTTCCCCAAAGAATTAAAAGAATCATACCACAGTGATATATGTGCACCCATGTTTATATCGGCACAGTTTGTAATAGCTAAAACTTGGAAATAGCCCAAGTGCCCATCATCTGGAGACTGGATAAAGAAGATGTGTGTGTGTGTGTGTGTTTTAATAAAATGGAGTACTACTCATCCATAAAGAATAAGAAACTAAGGGGAAAGGAAAGAAAGAAAAGGAAAAATTATGAGAAAAGAAAAAAATGGAAATGAAATCTATGTAAATAGGGAAGGGTGGAGGGGGTGAAGGGCACACAGGTAATGGGGAAAAAATAAGAACCAAGATTCATCATGTACAGGTACAAGCACCCAATGATAAATGTAAACTTATTGTATACCTAAAATGTACCAAGAATTTTAAAAAATAATAAAAAAAGACAAACTAGAGACTTTTATAGCTAAATGGATGCACATTGAGGCCAAATTCTTAAGTGAAATAAATAGGACACACACGTCTAAATACCAAATAGTTTCTCTGGTGCGAAAAACTAAAAGTGTAAATAAGAATCAAAGTGTGTAATTGATATTGTGAAATAGGAAGAAAATGTTTAAAGGAATAGGGGAAGTGGGAGGGGAAGGGGAAAGGAAAGTAGGGAAAAGAAAAAAATATGAGAAAAGGGAAAATATGGAAACAAAATCTTTGTAAATAGGGAAGGGTGGAGGGGGTGAAGGGAGGGCAGGGGAATGGGGAAAAAATAAGAACCAAGATACTCATGTAATGGTACAAGATCCCAGTGATGAGTGTAACTGTATTGTATGCCTAAAAGGTACCAATAAACTAAATGGAAAAGAAAAAAGAAAGAAATTCAGGACATCTGCTTGCTAGATATGTACCTTTGGCATGGCACCATACAATTCTTAGTTTTTAAGAAGTTTTTTTAAGAACACAATATACCATGTTATGCAATAAATCTCTTGAATATATTCCTCATGCCAACCATGCCAAAATGGTAATCATCATTCTACTTTCTGGTTTTATGTGTTTCTTCCTGCATTCTACCACTTTCTTGGCTACCTTAGTATTCCTAGTACCTAAAGTGTATTAGAACTGTTGAAAACACAATGATAAAAAGATTCTCTTTTCCCCGCCTCTCATTTCTACCCCTTAATGAGAGTCAGGTAGAGAAATAATAAAAGAGGCCAAAATGATTGAAATTACAATTAGAATAATGTACAATTTTAATTTTCTACTGATGAAATAAGTTTTTGTCTGGCCTCTGGGACAGGAAATATTATGAATGTTCTTTTTATTACTTTCAAATTACCTCAGGTGCATTTGTACTAAAAAGTACTACATCCTTAGTACCAAAAGGATTTCTAATTTTTAGCTAAATTTTTTAACATTATCCCCCTCTTTTCCTTTCTATAGCTCAGTTTGCAATAATGATAAATTACCATGATTTAATCAGATGGTAATATAACAAGAACACATTTCAAGACATTACAATGTTTAAGCCAAAACTATAGTATCAGCCCCAATGAAACTAATAATATTGGTCATGAGAACAAAGATTATATTTATAGAAGTGAGACATTGCTTAGATATGAATGACTTATTTCTCTTCATTGTATCTCACTAATTTTCTCTTACAGTCTATTAATTTGCATTTAACTCACCATTCAAATAGTGCTCTTTATTGTCAACCATAGTAGCACTCTGTCTTCAGATGTTTTGAATTCTCTGTTGCTTTTAAAATTTTGACTATGCATTTGTTTTCCGATATCTCTTCTCTTTTCTCATTTCTCTTTCCTTGGTTTCCTCTCCTCTCAAACCATGTCTTCTTTGGTAATTTTTGTTTGTTTGTTTTCTCTAGTTTTGCTTGCCATTCCAAAAGTTTATATATTTTCCTGAAATTGAAATAGTTTAATTATTTTGAAAATTATTAAAATAATATAAACCCAATTCAAAAAATGAAAGAAATAATAAAGAAGTATAAAAAATGAGAACTAAATGAAACAATCTTAAAATTCTGGCACCCAGAAATGATTGCTATTAACATTTTGAGCAAATTAGTAATTTTGTTACTAATACTAATTAATGTGTTAGAAACACATACATAATTATAGCTAGTTATATATATAGTTATATATAAATGGCATTATAACACATGTTTAATCATTTAAACTACTCTCTTCAATTAAAAAGAGCAGCAGTATCTTTCTGTGTTAATAATATAGACATCATCCATTTTAGTTTCTATATAGCATTTCAGTGCATGCTTGTACATTGCTTTCTTAACCAATCACTTATTAGTGGAGATTTTGAGTATTTCTCATTTTTTTATTTAAAGAAAGCTGCTATGAACATTATAGCAGTTCTGTGTGCTTGATGATCTTCTGATGTAAATTTATTGGAGAATTACACAATCAAAATAATACAGTTAAAATTTTGATATCTTTATACCTTCTTCCTAAATGATTATACCCACTTACACTCCTATTAAGCTAATGTGAGAGGTTCTATTTATTTCTTTAAGCCTTTGAAAATTTTCGTCTATCTTTTAAATGTTGGGTTCTCTCCACATTTGTCTTTGAGTTTTAAAAATTCTTATTCTTCATGCTGTCCCTATATGCCTCACTTCCTGGAATGTTATTTTCACCCTAACATGCTGCAAGAGGCCATATGTGCATAACCAGAATGTTCCAGGTGTACCCTGTGGCCCTTAAGACATTCAATACATCTAAAGTAGACACACTGAAGAACTGGATATGATTGCAGTAGAGTTCAAATACAACCAATACAAATATTAACTGAGAAAAATGCTAAGGAAATACTTAGAACATGAGTTCTAACTTAACATATTTGAAATATTGTTATATGGAAGATGGTATACTTTCATGTGTTATACAGAAATAGGATACCGTGTAAGAAAGTAGGATTCCATGTAAGAAAAAAAAAAAGCTACTTAGTTGTTAAAATTGCCCAATAATGGAAGAGGCTTCTTAGCAATGTTTAGTTTTAGAAATCTTGAGTTAATCTCTTTAGTCCCAGTTTCTTTCACATGTTAAAATGAGAGGTTTCAACCAGGTGATTTCTTGATTTCTAAGGCATTTCTTAGCTCTACATTCTATGTACGATCTCTCTCTGTCTCTCTCTGTCTCTGTCTCTGTCTCTCTCTCTCTCTCTGCATGTGTTTGTATGATTTTGTTTTTATTGGTGTTTAGGACATTGGATGGGAAATGTCATCATGGGATATACCTCCCTGCCAGGAATATCCATTCTAATCTTCCTGGGATACTTTTTTGGATAAATTCTATGACCTTTAAGTGAACTTCTACATTACACTTTAGTATATAAATAATAATTCCTTGCTAACTTTGATGTTTAAATACTTTGAAACTTTTTAATTAACACATGTACTGACAACAAAATTTTCTTTTAAATTTGAAAATGATTTCTTAACCATGTAGATAGAGGAATGGATTAAAAATGTTCTACGAATTGCTTAAGCTTTGTAAAATCCACAGAAACAGGTTTTATACCTTTCTTGAGGAAGAAAGAAATTTCAATTAGAGTGATTGTGGAAAATACTGTCGAATTTGAATTTTTTTTATAGAAGGGTATATCTGGTTGCACCATCTTGAGATAAAATTAGGTCATATTTGGTTAACATTAAAAATATAATAACTCAGAGGTACTAACCACCTGGATAATCTGGAAGGGTGGTATTTTCCCTGGGATTCTCCTCCCAAAATTCCCTAGGGTTACCAAATCTAAAGGGTTGAATCAGTTTTTAATGTCTGTAACTGTTCCATAAGGATGAGTAAGAATGAATGTCTATTTATTGAGTCATCCATTCATTCCTTCATGTCTCTATCTGATGCCTGTTATTAAGTGACTGTGTGTCATGTGGTATAATGCCTCATCTGCTAAGGCTGTTTGTTGATCCTTCTATGATTTATTTGTATAGTGTTGTCCTAGTTAGGCAAATAACTTCGTTCCCTAAACACAAATACCAAAATCTGTCTTGAGCCTCAGATGTTATACTTCTTAGTGACTCAAGTGTTTCATCCTCCTTTATTATTATATGTGTGTGTGCGTGCACATGTGTTAAGAACCAAAATAAGATTTACCCTCTTAGAATATTTAACTATACATACTTAAATATTATAGGATTATTCTGCCTAATAAATTTCCAGAACTTATTAATTTGCAAGTTGTTTTTAACTTTAATTTTTCATCTATAATTTGGGGAAAAGAGTCAGCAGTTTACAAAAATTTTATGAAGATTAAATGAGAAGATATTAACAAAATACTTCACATAGTAGACGGTGCATCATAGGTTCTCCATGTTTTTTCTTAGCTTTGAACCCTTATTGCTATCTTAAGTCTAAATGACTTGGGACTTATTTATATACTGCTATAAATTTTTAATATTATTTAAGTAAATGGAATATTTGTTAGGTCCTGTCTTCAATACTAATTTTTAAGTTTAGACAAGTTTGTTCACTTAGAACTAGTTTATTAAAAAAAACCCCTTAAACTTCTCGTACTGCTTTTTTGCCATACATTTACATTGCAGAATAGGAGGGAGACTGTCAGAATTGGAGACATGACTGACAAACAATAGAGAATCTCTATACAGAGAACATATATAGAATAATGTCAGCTCAGGTCAATATATTACTTTTGTATTGAGAACAGAATTAATTATTGGTACCTACAATCTTAAACAAATAAAATTATAACTGTCTATTAAAAACAGGACAATCTTCAGTGTTTTAGGAATGCAATATTTTGCTAATAATCAAATAAGATAAAAAGTGAGAAATGTTTGGATTTTCTTCTGTTGTCAGTGTTGAATGCTCTTTGGATATTTGTCTGTATTGACTGGATTCATTGTTGTCGCCATAGACTCTACACTAATTCTGTATACCGTGGTATGATCCACTCTTTCACTGTGGCACTTAGAAGGTTCAGCTGTGGCATTAACAGATTGCCTAGGGCTGACAGATAATGATCAAACTGTTACAGAATATAGGTTGATCAGTGCCACAGATGTAGGTTTGGCAGTTCAGCTAAAGACCCCTATTTATGTTGCTGAAGAGGGTTATAGATATAACTTGAGTTTATTTAAAACATAAGAGCTTGCTTCCTTATATGTGTGTCCAAGTGTGCTTCAGTCTGGAACTATAGCTTTCCAGATGCCTGCAAATGAAGTCAAATAGAGCTAATGTTGTCTTCACCGTAACTAGGGAAAGCGACCACATCAGCTATGCCTAAATTGCTCATTGATACAAGTATAAATCTGGAAGAGAAGAATCCATGACATGATAAAACCTGCATGAAATCAACTTGACAAGCATCTAATAGTACAACTGGAGAAACATGAGATCCAAAATTTCATGCAGCAACTTTAATGTCTAAGTGTAGAACTTGGTGCAAGATTAGGTGATGAAAGTTCATCCTTGTCCATTAATTTATTTGAATGAAGACTCAAGATATTGAGGAATACTTCCTTGCTTAAAAAATGCATTTCTTCAACAAATTCAATTGAAATTTCTTTAATAGCAAATATTTTCAACAATGCTACTAATTTTTATGGAGGTGAAATTTGAGATTAGACATTTTATATAATAAAACTTCACTAGAGGGTGCACATATCCTCAGTGATATGCCTAACAACTTCTTGGATATTTTCTTCAACACCTGTGCATTTCCATGCTTTAAGAAAGCGTCAAGGTGTTCCTTTCAGAAGTAGTAGCCAACATATCTCCCAAAAATGTATTACTGCATCTTGTAAGTGTATTTTGATAGGTATTCGATTACCTCCTAGAACTCTTTTTATAATAGTGTCAGTAAATTTATACAGCTGTACTTCTGGCTGTTCCAAATTCATCTAAGGTATACTTATATAAGACAAATCAGGCAGGGTTTCCATTGCCTAAGTTAATAATGGAGATATATCACATGATTCTTTTCAATATTCTGCATTCACTTGAGCCCATTGTTACAGTCTTTCACAATCCATTTCTTGAAGCAAGGCTATCTGTTCCATAATTTTTAAATCTGCTATTTGTTGGTTTGTATGCAAGAGAACTTTGACATCATTATGAATTTGTTTTACTCTTTCCAATGCCTTGACAATATCCTCAATAATAGATCCTGAACTTGTATAAGATGGCATCTTCAACTTTAGTTCTTATTTCTACATTTGAGTTTCAACTTAAAGCTTAGTGGTTTTTACTTTTAAATCCTGAGGCTGTTTCTTTTCTACCTGTAGGTGGCTTGTTTATTTTGACAACAGCTATGCATTGCTTGAACGACTTCATTTAAGCTTTCAATTTCTTCTTTTGCTTCCTTAAAAATGTTTATTGAATGGACCAGGGATTTAGTTCTCACCTGCCTTGCAAGTGCAAGGTCCCGAGTTCGATCCCTGGTACCCAAACAAAAAAAAAATGTTTATCAATAGATAAACTTCTGCACTCAATATCTCCATATAAATTTCTCCTTCAAGTCTGCAAATTATTTTCAACAAAAGTTTGAAAGTGCCCCAAATCTTCCAGTATCTCTCTGTCACTGTCCAACAATGATCCTAGAGGATCTTTTGCAGCTTGTATGATAGTTGGCTGTTTGTGCAGAGGTCCTGCCTGCCCCACAGTTGAGGCTGTTGGCAACCCTGGATACTGGCACTGCAGCCACTTCCCTGTTGCCCTCAGCCATGATAACACCATGAAGCCCACCCCAAGGGGAAGTACTGTCACCTTAGACCAAGACAGGGAGCACACTAAGTGCAAGTTTTACCTTTTCTTTGCCTAGAACTCTTACTCAGGGCCTTATATATAGTTTGTTATCCCTATCAATGTTGGTTAAATTATAGGATCAATAAATACTTTTAAATTCTTCATTCTTGTTAATTTGACTTCTTTTGAGATGTTTGACACGTTAACATTTTTCAGTTATTTTCTAATCAGAATCATTTTTCTGTTTATTTCAACAATGTATTTTTTATCCATCCTTCACAGTTGCTTAGTTTTTTCTTACAAACAATACTTATCACTCAGCTATTCTTGAATAACAATCCATCTCAAAACTTGGTGGCTTCAAACATCAACCATTTTGTGTAGGTCATAATTCCACAGGTTGTTAATTTGGGTTGAACTCAGCAAGATAGTGCTTCTCATCTGAGTCAGCTGGTTACTACAGCTACAGTCAGCCGATGATTTGGCGGCTGAAACTGTCTGGTTTATGAAGTCCTTAGCTGGAAGGACTATTAACTGTTACTCCTCTCTATATTATCTCCCATCATCCAGGATGCTAGTTTGGACATGTTTATGTGGTGGCATGACTTCCCAGAACCAACAGAGAGTAAGAACCAATGGATAAGCACTCTTCGAGCCTCTGTTTGTGTCAAACTTACCAATGTTCTGTTGGTCAAAGAAAGTCATATGGCCAAATCCAGAGTCGAGAGTTAGAGGAACAGATTCCATTTCTTTTTTTAAAAAAAAGTTTTTATTAATATATGTTTGCAACACATAATGAATATCCTTAACATGGAATATTGGTACAGATTCTACTTCTTGATGGAATAAGCTTCTAAAACATGACCATTAAAAAAAATTATCACTTTATTTCTTGTTTGTAATCATCTCTACACAAATGCCAATAACTTTTTATTTTTCCTTTCATATATTTTAATTGTTTAACTTTCAATTTCACAGTTGAATTCCATCAACTTTTCCATGAAAATCTATTTTTCTCCTTAACAACTCCTCAGTTTTTCCAAGCAAGCCACTTCTGTCCTTAATTACCATAATTCCCAGAATAAGCTTTTTCTAAATATGCACATCTTTTGAGTTAATACAATACAAAACTAAATCTGGAAAAATTCTACAGCTTTACATTTGTTTTTGCTTATTTTCTAAACCTATTTCCCTAAAGCAATGTGGCAACAATGTTCAGAAATTATAATTTAATTAAAATAGGGATGAAGGTATGGGTAAATATCACCTTCTCTTTTGGATCCATTGTTAAGTATCCCAGAACATATCTCCCTCTTCCTCTTCCTTGTAAAATAAAACAATACATAAGTATTTTAAAATAATAGGGAAATTTCAAGCTGCTATGCCTATAAAATATATAATTGCAAATTTTTATGATTACTAAAATATTATTAAAATATATCTTGAGAGGCCCGTGAGGTCTGGCCGGCAAGTAAGACTTCCAGAAGTCCGGGGCCTTCTCGGCTCGAGGTTGGCGGTGAGCCATGAAGAGAGCTGCGCTGCGGGTCGAGTAGGCCTCCTGCAGGGAAACGGCCGGATTGCCTAAGAGCAGGACTTGGAAGAAATGGCTTACCCTGGAAACAGCTCTCCAGCGCGCTAGGTATTTCAGAATCAAAACTTGGAAAAATAATTAGGAATGGCTGTGGAAGAACTCCAGTCCATAATAAAGAAATGTCAAATCTTAGAAGAGCATGACTTTAAAGAAGAAGATTTTGGCCTATTTCAGTTAACAGGCCAAAAATGTATAGAAGAAGGGCACATAGATCAGTTATTAGAAATTATTCAAAATGAAAAGAATAAGGTCATCATCAAAACCATGGGCTGGAACCTTGTTGGTCCTGTTGTTCTGTGCCTTTTAAGAAATGATAAAGAAAATGATGAAAGAAAAAAATATTTTCTAGTTCTTGATTTACTGGTAAAGTTATGTAATCCAAAGAAATTATTGTTGGGTTTGCTCGAATTGATTGAAGAGCCCTCTGGAAAACAGATATCCCAAATTATTCTTCTTTTACTTCAGCCATTACAAACAGTGATTTAGAAACTTCCTAACAAGGCATATTCGGTTGGATTAGCATTATCTACCCTTTGGAGTCAACTGTCTCTTCTTCCTGTTCCTTATTCAAAAGAACAAATACAAACAGATGACTATGGCCTTTGTCAGTGTTGCAAGGCCTTAAAAGAGTTCAGTAAACCTTTTGTGGGAGAAGTCATTGATGATAAAGAAAACAAGGAAAATGAAAACAAAAAATTAAAGGATGAATTACTGAAATTTTGTTTTAAAAGCTTGAAATAGCCTTTGCTGACAGCACAATTCCTTGAACAATCTGAAGAAGCAGGAAATGATCCCTTAAGGTGTTTTGCATCTGAAATAATAGGGTTTTTATCAGCAATTGGATACCCTTTTCCAAAAAAATATTTTTAATCATGGAAGGAAAAAGAGGATATGGAATTGCCTTGAATTTGAGGAAGAAGAAGACAAACAATTAGCAGACTCTATGGCCTCTCTGGCATATCTAGTATTTGTTCAGGGCATCAAAATTGATCAGCTGCCAGTGGTTTTAAGCCCTTCATACATTTTGCAGCTTAATATGGGGCATACTGAAGTCTTTTTGCAAAGAACAGAAGAGTCTGTTTTGTCCAAAGGATTGGAACTACTGAAGAATGGTTTATTGAGAATAGAAGATAACAGTCTACTTTACCAGTATTTAGAAATCAAGAGTTTCCTTACTGTACCGCAGAGCTTAAAGTAATGACACTTTGCCCTGTTGAGACATTGAGAAAAAAAAGGTTTAGCTGTGCTTCAGTTGTATATTAACAAGTTGGATTCACAAAGCAAATATACATTATTTAGGTGCTTGTTGAATACAAGTAATCCCTCAGGTGTGGAGGCCTTTATTATTCAAAATATCAAAAATCAAATTGATATGTCATTTAAGAAAACACCTAACAAATGGTTTACAGGACCACAGCTGATTTCTCTTTTAGATTTGATACTGTTTCTCCCAGAGGGTGTTGAAACAGATTTACTACAAAACTCGGATAGGATTATGGCTGCATTAAATTTATTGAGGTATTTGGTTATGAAAGATAATGAAAATGACAATCAAACTGGATTGTAGACAGATCTTGGAAAGATTGAGAATAATTTCTTAAAGCCACTTCATACAGGACTTAATATGTCAAAGGCACACTATAAAACAGAAAGTAAAAATAGCCAGGAAAATAACCAAGTAGTTCAAAAGTCTAAGGACCTTTGTTCTGTAACAGTAGGTAGAGAAGAGATCCCCAATAAACCTCCTGAAATGCAGTTTAAGGTCCTACATTCAGCTCTTTTCACATTTGATTTGATTGAAAGTGTTCTAGCTCGAGTAGAAGAACTCAGAGAAATAAAAACAAAGTCTACCTCTAAGAATGTGTTGGAATAAAGTAAAAGTTCTGCTTCCTAAATAAAAATTAATAAAATAAAAAATATATATATCTTGATTTTTCTTCCTGGTATAACATACATGTCTCATTAACTCCCAAATTTTTCCTCTGTTTTTCTTCTCATTTTCTCCTTTTTCTAAACTTCCTATTCTTCTTATTGATCTAAATGCTATTTATCATTAAAGATAAACTGAAGTTGCAAGTAGACTTTCCCTAATTATCACATTTATTTTGATTTACATTATTAAGAACTTCTACAGAATTTAATAGTTGGTACCACATAAAATCATTTCTTTTATTATACATTGGTAATGTTTAATGCTTTTTACTTGTACTCTAATATATATTATAGGTAGTGTTTTCATTGTCAGACTTGATGCCTGAGTAAGTGGATGGTTATCTTTTATAAGTGCAAGATTTTGTCCTATAAACATACCTTACTATCTAGTTTTTTTGACTTAGTGAAACTCTAGACTTTCTGAGCACTGTAACTAGCCAACATTAAGCTACTTTGCAGTTTTCCAAAACTGAAAACTTTCTCATGTCTTTTTTTTTTTTTTTTAGAAAATACATACTATTAGGGTTTATTAACACATTCAAGAAATGTTCAGGGCTTGTACGTTTCAAGATTTAAAATAACAGTTATTTCAAGGTACAAAATTAAGTTAGTTGCTGTGTTTTGATTAACAGAGTGCAATAAACTTGTAAGAAATAGTATTTCTGAAAATGTAGCACACTGCATTTTAACCAAGTATATTACTACAGTTGCTCTTTTGAAGAGCAACTTTAGGACTTTCAAGATATCTACTTCCTACCTAGAATTGTCAGTAATGAGGCCTTTTATTTTCTAATGATTACATATCTGACCCCAGGGCCAGGTGAAAGTGATCAGCAGGGTTTAACACTTTCTCTGCTTTTGGGAAAGCAACACAAGGACCACCAGCAGTATGTGAATCTAATAATGCCTCTTTGCTGTAGTAGACACTCACTCACCTTCTTCTCTCTTTTTCTTTCTCCCTATCCCTTTCCCTCAGCAGAGAATTTATGTTGGACTTACAATTTTTTGATATATCATGATGAATTGTGCCTTGCTGTGTTTTCTCTTAGAGTCTCCAGGTATTAATGATCACATGCTTATTCAGCTTAATGTTCTTGATCTTTCTCTGTGATTGACACGTTTAATGGTTGTTGTAGCAACCCAGTAATTATGTACCTGCTGTGTTATATTCATTTCATGGAAAAAACCCAGTTTTCTTCAAGAGTAGTTTGACCTCCTCCAAGCTAGCTAAAATAAAGAATAGTAGTTCATAAGTATTATTATTCATCACAGTCACCAAATGCCTATCTTTCCCCACTGCATTTTGTAAACATTCTTCACACATCAAGAACTGTTTCAGTACTGGTACTTATATAATTAAAATATTTGTAATAATTATCTGCTTAACATGATACTATTTATACAATTAAAATGTTAAAAATTTAGGATTTGTTGGAAGATTTGTGCTCAGAAAGCAATATTACCTTTAATAACCCCTTTATTTTTCTTTACATAGAAATCTTATTTTTTTTCAATTAACACATATGTATTTAACATAAGAGAAAATGGGCACTGAGATTTTTCAGGTACCACTTTTGTGATCCATGGCTGTATTCTAACTGCATTTATTTTTCTCAGAATTCATTATTAATTCATGTAAGCTTCCAGAAAACAGAATTTAACTTCCAACAGAGACAATGTAGGGTGAAGTTTTGATTAAAGGTTCAAAGGCTTACTTGAAGAAAGTACTTTAAATAAGATTTTACATGATAAAAGAAAAGAATAGTCTCATTTTAAATTTTGAGCCTAAATTGTAGGCTCAATTTTTGAACTGTATATAAATTCTGAATAAATTCTAGTGTTCTATACAGAAACATAAATATATTTTCTTTTAAGAAATATATTTTTAATAGCACTGTTTTATGCTTACTAATTTTCAAAAAATATGTTCATATCTAAATGATAGTGCTGTATATTAAATTTGGAATTTTTAAACATGACATAAAATCAATTGTTAAAGATTTTGTTCAATTTAAGATATGTCCATTTGAAAGTACTCCCTCTTTTAACTAAAATTTTAGCCTTTATTTATAATATAAAAATTGTTCTCTATAGAATCTTGAAAATTAATTCAGGTTAAGATTAATAATGGTCAAGTCATTGCAGAATAATAACATCATTAATTTCTTGAATTCTTTGTTTTCTTAAATAATATCTAATAGGATGAAAAATTTAAGTTTGGACATAATGTAGTAGGAAAAATTGATAGTAATATTATCTAGAAATGTGGTATATAAGCTGATTGCCACAGTATCTGAGGTAATTCACTAACTCCTTAGACCAGTTATTATAGAAAACTTGGTAATACTGAGAGACGTAGAAAAACTGTGAAATGGAACAGAAAAAATTTATTTCTCCCTAATTACAATTAAACTATTGAAGTTTAACGCTGTGAAGGAGTGAATGAACTAACATGTATCAGTATCTGCTTTGTAACAGGTATTGTGTTCAACATTTTATATTTATTATATTATCTCATAATCTTTGCAGATAGTCTCCTAAATCCACTAGTAAGTTTTAAATACCTACACTTATTTTGTCTTAAAAGTTAACATTAGGGTTTTTGGATCAGAGATGAGCTATTATTATTGCTTACAGTATTAACCACACTGGCTGTCCATGCACCATTCTTTTTCAAGAAGGAAGCCACAATTATGTGCATAGGAAGGAGGCCCTGAAACCTGGAGTTTGTATAGTAACTGCTGTAGAGCAGCCTTCTCCTGAGAGAGGGAGAGCTTGTCTTGGGGTTGGGTCAAAGGAAGAGAAGGAAGAGGTCCCCAGTTTAAAATCATTGAAATATAAATCAATACTCTGGGATTCTGCTGTGCATTGAAATGTAAACATCTGGTTCTTTCTGGGGCTCTCCATCTAATCAGCTCAACTTTTAAAACAAATTCCAGCTTTTCTTGCTTTTAGAATTCTCTAACCATGCAGAAACAAGAAAATGTTTTCTTTACAATTCCATAGCCATGAATTGTGGCAGTTTTAATACTGTTGCTATGAAATTTGTGGCCATTAACTTTATTTCCATCCCTTTCTTAATGTGTTTAGTTAATAAATTATTATGCCAGTTATCAAAATGATTTGCTTTAAAATCATCTTCTGTATTAAGTTTTATGTATTCAATAAATATTTATTGAACATCAAAAAGTATTTAAAAACTGGTGCAGGTACTGGCGATGTATCAATGAACAAATCAAAGATCGCTGCCTCTTAAATTTACAAACTTTGCAGGTGAAATTAGAAATAAAACACTAACAAAGGAAGTGAATTACATGGTATTTAAAGTGCATGGTATTTATACAAATAAAAAGTATAGGAGGATGAGGGACATTAAGGGTTTAGAGAGGCAAGTGTAAAGTGAAATAGATGTACAGGACAGGCTTCACTGAGAAGTAAAATATGAGCAAAGACTTGAGGGAAGTGAGGAATTACCTAAGCGAGAAGAATATTTTAGGTGGGGAAAAAAAGTCAGTGGATATTTCCCAAGGTGTAATGAGAATAAGGAGGCTGATGTTGACGTTGGAGTGAAGTAAAGTGAGGGGAGATTTGCAGGACCGGACTGGAAAGACCTTAAAAGATAGGGCCTTGCAGATCACAGAAGAATATGCACATGTTTAGAAAAACTTTGACAATGTTTCTGAGTGAGGAATAACATGATCTAATTTGCATTTTAAGAGGATGACACTGGCTGATGCTGTGTCTAGAGTAGATGTAAAATGTAAGGGAAAATTATGAAGAACTTTTAGAAGACTAATGCAGTAATTCAGGCTGAGTGTGACTGTGCCCCTTGACGCAGTGGTGTAGAGAAATAAGAAGCAGCCTTTCCACTCTGAATGTGTACTAAAATTTATCTTAACAGATTTCTGCTCTTTGGTTAAGAGAAAGGGAGGAGTCTAACATGATTCAAGGTTTTTGGTCTGAATAACTAGGAAAATGTTTTGTCATTGGCTGAGATTATTGTGGGCAGCAGTTAATTGGAGGGTCAAAAATGGGGTGGGCTAGGAGTGTAGTCTTGAACACTTTGAATTTGAGATGTCAGACACACAGTTGAGTAGTTAGTTGTATACATGACCTTGGAGTTTGAGAGATAGCTTAGAGCTGGAGATGGAACATATAAACATGTACATTTAAGCTGGTCATTTAAGTTTTGTGGGCCCTGAGCCTTGTATAATTTTGAAGTTTCCCTCTAAAGAAAATGAATTCAAAATTGTAATACATATCAGGTACAGAGGTGAAGATTTATTTAAAATGAGAAAAATTCCTTCCTGGTCACCATGCTCCCAGCCCAGAGGAAAGGGCTTTTGGGCCACCTTCTGTCCCACTGCTCCTGGCCCAGAGGAAGGGGCTTCCGGGCCATCATCCCTCCTGTTGCTCCCAGCCCACAGGAAAGGGCTTTGGGGCCACCGTCCCTACCGCTGCTCCTGGCCCCTGTCCCACCTCTCCCAGCTCAGAGGAGGTAATCTGTGCAGGTGCTAACAGCCCCCCGCCCCAGTCAAAATGAGAAAACATGTAACTAAGTCTCAAAACCAGACTTCCAGATCACCTAGAGCAACCCCAAAGGGAAATGAGATGGAATACTCTGATACTCAACCACCTGGACCCACTGAACTGGCAACAAAAGGGAATCTAGAAAAAATGAAATCAGAAATAATTTCTCAGATAACAGG
>NW_004624732.1:3651091-3678439 GCF_000247695.1 Heterocephalus glaber | reverse complement strand
GCAGGGGAAAGGAAAGAAGGGAAAGGAAAAATGCTGAGAAATGGAAAAAATGGAAATAAAGTCTTTGTAAATAGGGAAGGCTGGAGGGCATGAAGGGAGGGCTAGGAATGGGGAAAAAATCAGAACCAAGATGCATTATGTAAAGGTACAATTCCCAATGAGAAATGTAATTGTGTTGTATACCTGCAATGTACCAATGAAAGAATTTAAAAAAATAAAATACAATAAAGTAAAATGAGAAAAAATTAAAACAAATACTAATTTGTAACTGAGAAATAGCACAAGATCATGGAATTTGGAAAACTACATATTTAATTAACTATATGTCTCATATCTGTGTAATACTTTTTCTGTACTTTTTTTCCTCTATGCTAATAATTATGTAATATTATCTGTTGAAAATATGGAAAAATAACTTTACCCTATTATGAGTCATTAAAATTTATTTTTTATTAATGATGGTCTGGAAAGATTTCCTTCATTTTTACAATTTAGTGAAAAATTTCAGAGTTGTCTTAAAATTCAATGTAACTTCTATCAAACTTCTTGTGTACATGATCTATATGATTTGGAAAAGTTTCTAGTGACTGACTTTTGATTTTGAACTTAAGCTGTGCTTCTTCTTTGCTACCTGTGTACTTCTCATGCTAGGCAGACTGTGATGCATCTTTGTTTTGTGATACCACTTCCAGCCTTGTACCTTTGTATTGTAACATCAGATCAGTTTGGCACAGTGGATACTCTTTCTAAATACTATTTGTAGGAGAGCTAATAATAATTTATTACATGCAGAAGTGACTGTGAATCAAATCCTGTAAACTTAAACTGAATGTATCTCTAACTCTATTTCTTCTTAGCTACCCCAAATATTCATAGATACTAGACTGCTCCCGTTATGTAATGGGGAATAAAAGAAACCATGGTTTTAGGCAATAATGGTTGATATATCTTACTTAAATGTATTTTGCTAAAATATGTCTCTTGAGAACACAACACACACACACACACACACACACACACACACACACACACACACACACACACCCCTTCTGCCCCAGGGACTTGCAAAAGGCCTGGAGAAGTGAAGATACTTACAATTTAAGCTTTTGAAAATATAATAAGGTAGTTGTAGAGAGTTAATAAGAACATTGTTTTTTCCTGGATTATGTGATGCTGTTTCATGTATAGATTTCTAAAATGTGTAGGTTGTATCATCTTTTCTCAGTCTAAATATTTACTTTCATACATGCTTTTTTATTCACAATTTTGTAATCATTTTCTTAAGGAGGATTTCCACTATTGATTAAGCTTCAGACTCAACATATTCTTGATCTTATGAGTTCTTAGTAGGACTGAAGGATATTTGAGGTCAGGGAATGAATTCTACCACAGGGAATGAATTCTAAAGAATTCCAAAGAAAGGAATGAATTCTAAAGAAAGGAGGTGATGTGATGTATAAAATTTAGATGACAGAGGTGTTGAAATTACTACCAATGAAAGAGCTAGGATGACAAGATCATTGTGAGATAAAAATTCAAGGAACTGTGCCTTGAAATCTCACAAATGAAGGGAGGAAAAAAACTGAAAAGAATGACACTAAGCAAGGAGCTCAAATCTTTGAGGAGAGGCAATTCTCTGGACCTTCGTAGATAACAGCAAACATGAAGTAAAGTGTAGTGAGTTATAGAATCTACTATGAAATTTAAATCTGACAGACTTCAGGGACAGTGGACAGAAATGATCTGATGAGAGTGGAACAAAGAAAAACCTTACCTATTCCAGTCCTCCAATCAGTGGCAGTAGGAAAAGAAAGACTCCTGTATCTTTTTGCATGAGAATTTGGAGAGAAAGAGCCATTACTGGAAGGTTGGAGGAGAAGCAGTGTCCTCCAGAGAAAGAGGTTTTTGTTTGAACAACAACAAAAGAAAAACCATAGGGAACAGTTGGAGAATGGATTTTTTGGTTCACAGGAAGAGTTTCAGTATTTGGGAAGAAACAGGAGAACAAAGATTACTTGTACTAGCTTGCACTTTTACACACACTAAATATCCTGTAAAAATAATTGATAAAATAAAGGTGTCACCTATAATCATTATTACCATATTTGCTGTGTCTCTTTTATTCCTATAAAACTTATCCACTTGTTTCTTTCTGCTCATATTTTTCCTTTCTATAAGTTTGCTTGTCTTTTTATAATTTTCTGTCCATCTGCATTCTGCCTACCTCTTAATCTTTTCTGACCTCTCTTTTGTCCTTTACAATTTCTCTCATCATTTTATTTTAAAATCACACTACATTGTGTCTTCCTGTACCCCTCACACTTTAGCTATAGTTGAGAATGGACAGTGTGCAATCACAGGGACAGTGCTAATTTTGACAGGTTCTATCTCTATCTTGACTGGAGAAAATGCCACCAAGAAAGAGTTATAGGAGGGCAGCCGATATTCCAGATTCAGGTGGACAGTCTTCTCTCTGAGTGATGTTTACTTTGCTTCCAGTGCTCTCAACACTTTCTTCCTCAACACTTGAGAGGTGTAAACTGGTTACTTTTCAACACGGTTTGTGCTGTTTTTCTTATTAAACTGAAAAGGGAGCTGAGTAGACCCGTCAGTTGTGGGACTTGAAATATGAAAACTTTTTGAATCTCTTGTTTTATGAATGATAAAAAAGCACTTTCTGAATGATATAGGCACTACAATTTCATTTTATTGATGAGGTAATTGGTTGAGAAAGACAAAAGTAATTTTTTTCAAAGTTGCATAAATATACCTGGCAGAGACAAGATTTGCATGCAAGTATTTGACTCAAACATTGAGATCATGTTTTTAAATTACTACTCTGTATTTTCCCACATAACATAACATTGTGGTAAATAAAATAACAAGTAGGACCAGATATACATAGATATTAATTTACTTTTCCTTTACTTGTCTAAAATTGAGTCTTTCTTATTGATAAAAGGCCTTTTTTGCATTTTAATGATGTATAAGCAGTTGAACCAATTACCAGTTTTCACTTGTCTTCCTGGATCCAGACAGAATAGAAACTTAAATATAGAAACTATTTTTTCAGCTTGCAGTTTTTGAGATAATTGTTCTGTAATTATTTTCAGAATTATTTCAATATATTATATATTGTATATATATTCAGATTTTCTTCTAGCACTAGAAGAATGCCATATATTTCCAATCTTGATAGAATTTGCAAGTATTTTGACCCTGACTCACAAAGATACTTTGTTTTTGTTTTTCATAAAGAAAAAATTACATAATTTAAGTAGGAACATAGCTACTAAAGGAGTCAAATTCATTACTGTGGAATTCATTTATTCTTTTAAAAGAAACACTGTCAGCCTAAATGATATGCATTGGCTATTTATGAAATCTTGCAACATTAATAATGTGTCTTCTGAAGCAATAGTAATATAAAAATTTGGTTTAGGCATTCCTTTCTGTATTAGCTGTCTGGGTGCTGCAGTAACAAGATACCACAAGCCAGGTGGTTTAAACAACAGAAATTAAGTTTTAATTTTTTCTTTTGGTGCTATTATATCCAAGATCAAAGTGCTGTCAAAGTAGGTTGGGTTTGAGGCCTTTTCACCACATCCTTACAGTAGTTATCTCACCACATCCTCACAGTAAATCAATGTGTTCAGAGAGAAAGTAATCATTGGAGCTCTTTAATGTCTCTTATTTTAATAATACTAATTGCATGCAAGCCACCTTATGACTTTGTTTAACCTTAATTTCCTCTACAAAGGCCCTGCTTCCTACTATAGTTACAATCAGCATTAAGCCTTCAACATATAAACTTGGGGTAGGCAAAACATTCAATCCATAGTGAGAGAGTAATATATTTTTTGATGTATTATATTATTGGTTTCATAAAAGAATCATACAATTCTCTCATATTCAATTTACTTGCTTACATAAGTCTTCCCTTATTTGTCTATACCATTGATTCCTTATAAATAAATTTCTTTTTTAAAAAATAGGCTTTATTTTTGAGAATAATTTTGGATTTACAGAGAAACTGCACAGAAAATATGAAGAATTTCCATATATGCCCTATCCTTATCGCACTGCACAATTCCTCATATTGCTAATATTTTATTAGTGCAGTAGATTTGTCACTATTGAACCAATATTAATAGATTATTATTAATTTAAAGTCCATAATATACATTGGCGCTCACTTTGTGTTGTATAGTCCTATGGGCTTGACAAAATGTATAATGACATGTATCCACCTTTATAGTATTATACATGACAATTTAACTTCCATAAAAGTGCCCTGTGCTCTGTTTTTTTCATCCTAACCTCCCCCTGTACTTTTGGCATCTACTGGCATTTACTGTGGCATTTACTTACTGCCTGTAGAGTTTTACTTTTTCCAGGATGTTGTATAGTTGGACTCATAAGGCATGTAGCATTTTAAGACTGTCTTTCACTTTTAACAATATTCACTTAAGGTTTCTCTATGTTTTCTTGTGGCTGATAGCTCATTTATTTTACTGTTGAATAATACTCCGTTATATGGATGTATCATAGCTTATTGACTTACATATTGAACAGTCTCATGATTATTTCCCATTTTTGACAATTGTGAATAAAATTGCTATAGGTATTTGTGTGCAGGTTTTTATGTGGACATAGATTTTTCAATTCATTTAGATAAATACTGAATAAATGCATTAGGTATTTAGATTAGAGTTTATACATAATGAGTATTTATTTATGTAAGAATCTAGCTTCAGACCTTATATTTTTCATAAAAATAGTTCAAAGTAGATCATAGACTAAATGTAAAACACAAAATTATATAATTTCTGAAAGATAAAAGAAAATCTAAGTGACCTTGGATTTTGCTAGAGGCAGAATGCTATGGATTAAATGTTTATGTCTCCTTCAGAGTTCATATGTTGAAGTTCTAATCCTCAATATGATGGTATGTGGAAGTGAGAATTAATTTGAGAGAGAATTAATTCATGATGGTAGAATCCTTGTGAATGGGATTAGTGCCCTTAAAACAGATATGATCTCTTTTTCTGTCTTGTGAAAATACAGCAATAAGGCATCCATCTGCAAACCAAGAAAAGAGCCCTCAGTCTTGGACTTCTGATCCTCCATAACTGGAAGATATAAATTTACATTTTCTAAGTCATCCTATAGTACTTTGTTATAGTAACCTGAACTAAGATGTCTTATATCCAAAATATGCAAAGAACTCTTAAAATTCATTGATAAGAAAACAACCAAATTACTAAATGGGAAAAGATCAGGATACCTCATCAAAGAAGATGTGCAAATAGGGAAGTGTGGAGAGGGTGAAGGGAGCACCGGGAATGGGGAAAAAATAAGAACTAAAATACATCATGTACAGGTACAAGCACCCAATGATAAATGTAAACATATTGTATACCTAAATGTACCAATAAAAGAATTTAAGCAAAATAAACAAAACAAAAAAAAGAAGAAGATCTGCAAGTGGTAAATGAGCATATGATGGTAAATACATAAGCATGTGTAGCAACTTGTTTGCCTGGCTACATACTAGAGCCTACTGGTATCCCAAAGGTCACATCCTCTGAATTTTTACAATTCTTCCTGCACACCCAGCTGCAATGCTACCTTGTTGCTTTCAGTGAAGCTTTTTTCTCAGTTCCCTTGGGATCTCTAGCTACTTGAAGTTTTTTGTCGCCTGGTTTATCAGGCCCCTTCATCCTGGGTTCTGTAGTTAGCTATCCAGCTGAAGTCTTGCATGTGATACCCTGCCTTTCTACCAAGTTATATTTGCTAATCCCTAGTCCCATAGAACAGCATCAAGTGAAAAAAAAAAAAAAGAGGAACTTGAGAACATCTGACTGTTTAGGGATACAGAAACACAAACAGAATTGTAGTGTGTGAATTAGTGTTAGAAGCCTGGCTGGAGAAATAGGAAGAGATCGAATATTGTTTGGAGCACTAAAATATTTAGATATTTTATTTAAATATCTAAAATATTAAGGCATTTTATTTAAATATTTAAAATATTTAGATAATTAAAAATTTTATTCTATTGCTAACAGAGAGTAATCAAATTTAAAGCAAGGCAATAACACCGATTTACTTTATAAAATAAAGATATGGGTTTTCAGGATATATACAAGAGGTGCGACAAGATTGAAGTTAATCAAAAACAAAACAAATGCCAGTAAGGAGGATGTTTTAATAGTCTTGTTAAGAGATGATGAGCATCCAAACTAAGATAGCACCCATAGAGCATAATATTTCAAGAGATATTTGGGAGTCAGGATCTGGTGATAATTTACATGGGGTTTGAGAGGCTTAGATGGATGGTGCATTCACTGGGATACGATAGGTAGTTGATACTTGGAGCACAAAGGAAAGGCTGAGTTCCAGAAACATGCTGAATGTGACATCCTGTAGGGAGACTGTCTAGGTGAATATGTCTACTAGATAGGGGGACATGTAGGTTGGCAGTTTTAGAGCGAATTCCAGCATCAAGATGTAGATTTTAGAGCCTGTGCATAGTAGTTGAAATCATGAGGCCAAGGACTGAGTCCTTCAGATCCCAATCTTGAATGGATAAATAGAATAAGAATGAGCACAAGAAAACTAATGTGAATTAAACAAAGGATGAGGATGAACAGAGAAGTAAGTGAGAAGAGAGTTGTCAGTGAGATCATACACTATAGGTGGAATGGAATTTGACATGAGTCATCAATTAAATCTGTTTTATTAGAAATAGCAATTATTTTATACAATTGACCCTTACCCTAACCCTAAGGGAAGAGAATTGGTGAGATAACACAGTTGAATATAGGAAGAAGGCAAAGCGTTTTTTTTCTAATGAAAAGAGTATAATTAAAGTATGAGGAATAGACAGAAATGATTAGGACAGTTAATAAATTAATTATTATAAAATATAAAATGAAATATTTGTATTAAAATGTTTGTGATAGATTTGTGGTATTCTTACTTAGGTATAATGGTAAAATATAGTGCAAAGTCCTAAGATTTACATGTCATAAACACTCAAAAACAATTTGCTTGACTGACTTGAATTGTTGAATTCATTAACATGTAAATCATCACTTTTTGCACTCTGAAATAATATGAAGTTTAATGTGTACATTTACTTCCTGATGAAGGTCATCGAACACTATTTATTGGTGTTCATGTGCCCCTGGGAGGAAGAAAAAGCCATCGACGTCACAGGCATCGTGGTCATAAACACAGAAAGAGAGACAGAGAGAGAGATTCAGGATTAGAGGATGGAAGGGAGTCACCTTCTTTTGGTAAGTATCATTCTTCTTGTTTTAATAAATTTATGATTGTAATAACATACTTCTGTATTCCATAATTATTAGTAATACCTGCTATTCATAAAATTGGTTATACTTTTATAAGATTTTGGGCAGATGGGGAGAAGAGGAAGAGAGAAAGCTTGATCTTTGTTTTTAATTTATGTATCTGCTTTGTGAAATTGAAAATTGATTTAGTTTTATGATATAGGTAATACCATTAAATAGTAAAGCTTAGTTGTACATGCTTCTGATAATTTGAATAAACAATGGTCTTTCCTTAAGTAGTTTAAAATATCCAAGGCAAAATGCCTTTATTAAGTTTCCATTTACATTATTGCTGATGCTGTCCACATTTCACCTTGGACTTGAATGTTCTATTTTGAGCATTCTTTGAAAGTGTATGTAGAATACCAAAATATATATTTTTATAGTTTTTAATAATTTCTGAGCATCATGAGAACCCATATACATGATATAACCAAGAATTTAACTTTCTACTCCTTGATCTTCCCATGTCTTATGACTATCTCTGTCACTGAACTTAGCTTACCTAATCATCATAATTTTTCTACCTGAGGTCACTAATCCACTTACCTATGTCTCTGAGGGTAGCTTCTCTCCTTCTTGCTTTCTTGTGACTACTTGACTTCTCTACTTTTTCTTATGTTATTATTTTTTTGCTGTCACTTATTCTGATTTCCTAACCAGTAATTTCATTAATACCTTGCCAGTATTCTAAGTACCGTAGGTCTTCTGTTCAGTTTTATTCATACTTTATATCCCCCCCAAAAAACTATACTTAAGTTGGGGTTCCTCCATGCCCCTGTTTTGTCCTTGCCTTGTCAAGTAGATACAATGTGCTGAAAGTAGTCATTCAACAGGCAGATTGTAACCATTATAAATTCATGATCCAAATGAATCTTAAACACTCCTTTCAATTTTACTGCATTTTCTTGGTTTTTATGTAATTATTTTTCAGCCTTATTCACCATTCTCTGAAATTTCACTTTTCCACCATCACCTAGTAGAATCTACCTAAAAGAGAAAATACGCAATCCAAAAGAACTCATTTAACTTTCCTTCTATTAACATATAAGTCTATAGGCCTGTATCTCAACAATCCTCTATTTTTTCTTAATAAATCAAGAACTATTTTCTATTATTGTCCATCATTTCTGGAAATGTTCACAATTTATAAATGAATGGACCTCATCCTTTCAACTGGATTGTTCTCAGCACTTTTTAAACGTGATAGAATCTGTCCAATTTTAAATAGTTCCTCGGCTTTCCTCAAACCCACGCAATCCCTTTTGTCATTTAGATATGAAGTAATTTAAATACATATGCAAGTTAATGAAGGGGTAACGATTTCACTTTTAAAATTCTGTAGATTTTTTTAGTATATGTGCTGCCAAAGGGAGCACTAAAATTTAGTAGATTTTTAAAGTTCAATATTCATTTTTTATTAAGAGTGGAAGAGAAATCTAATTTCTATATTTTTTCTTTTAGATTTACGTCTTTTAAACCTGAATGCTTAGATATTTTTTCTGTGTCCTCTTAATTAAGACAACTTGCTGAGATAAATCTAATGGTAGGTTATTAAAAGCATTCTCAATCTGTACACTCTGATATTTTTCCACCTAGGGAACATTTTCCTATTAGATCTGATTCTGTCGCATTTGGTTTGATGTCTTCACTGAGAATATTATAACCTGTATTTTGGATTTCCAAAGTCTGCTCTTTGAACTTTTCCTCCATTAAAGTTAGTCTTTCATATTACCTTTTGATTATCTGCAGTTATCAGCTGTACAATTAATTACTTCTAAGATAGTTTTAATTTTGCTGTTGTATTTTTAGTTTTCTTGAATTTCTTATCTTATTTTCCTTACATTTCCTCCTGGTTTTTCTTAATTAGTTTGTTTTTCTACTTGATGGAATCCATGTTTTATAGTCTACTGAGGATCCACAGCTATTTCTGGACATGTCCTTTTTTTTTTTTTTTTACTAAGATAGATAACTTTCAGACCTATGAACTCACTTTAGTCTGTGAAGATTATTTTTACTCTCCATTGATTTGTATTATTTTTACAGACTCCTGATATTTTTGTTTTTGCTTATTTTTGAACTAGGCAGGGTATAACTGCTATATTTATCCAGGTATGTGTTAAGATTGCCTAAGAAGCTGCTACCAGTAAGTTCTTTGTGTCCATTATTGTGTATATTTATTGATATTGAACTTCTCCAAATACATGTACTTGTGTACTTCTGCCAGGGTAGAATGGTTGTTGAGGTAGCACATAGAAGAAAGCATGGTGGGTATCCTATCTCTTCATGATGGAAGGAACGGTTGTCTATGAGTCCTTGGGCAGAGAGTAGAAGATGTACTCTCACATCATCAGGTATTTTCTGTGTAACGAGGTAGAATTTGAGATTATAGTAGATAGTTGTGCAGAATTTTTTGTTAGTCTAGTTCCATTTCAATATAGTTAGTAAAGACTACCTGTTAAGACTCTAAGAATGGATTACCTTTGGATTAAGCTTTAATGGTGACTCTTTATCATCTTCTAGTATTTGAGAAAATATATTAACATATCAGAATTGTTTTGTAAACAAGTTATGTTTATCATTATTTGCTTATTTCCTCTGCCTCTACCTTCTTTTTCTTTTTTTCCTGAGGCTGGATGCATTATGTCAGTGTTATGGTTTAGATCAAGAATTTCCCCCAAAGCGTTCATGCCCTCATAGATTGGTCTTTCGGAAGGCGATTAAATCCTAGGGGCAATGTAGCTGACTTGCTGGTTGGAGGTGAGGCCTAGACTGACAAGGTAGGTCACTGGGGTCATGATGTACTTGGAAGGGTCTGTCTTCATGCCTGGCTCCTCCCTTCTTGTTTTGCTTCCTGGTCACAATGAGGTGAGCAAATTTCCTCTCCTATGCTCCATGGCCATGCTATTCTGCTTTGGAGTCAGCAGACCATAGACTAACCGCGAGCCAAAATAAACTTTTCCTCATTTAAGTTGTGGGTGTCTGGTATTGTGTTCCAGATAGGAAAAAAGTGAGTGTTTTTCTAGAACAGTCATTCTAGATACTGACTGCACTTGAGAATTCTAAAATCATATTAATGCCCAACACCCATGGTAATCCAGTCTCCGTGCCTGGGGCCCAAACATGAATATTAGAAAAAGAAGTATCCCAGGTGATTCTTTTGTGCAGCATGGTTGATGTCTGCTATTCTAGAAACTTTGTTATTCAGTGTATGGTCCATGAACCAGAAATACTGGCATCATCACATTTGAGCTTGTTAAAAATGTAGAATCTCAGGTTCCATCCCAGACCTCTTGAATCAGAATCTCTGTGTTAATAATGCTCTTAAGTAATGTATATGCATCTTAAAATTTGGCAAGCAGTGCTCTAGAACAATACTTGTCAAACTATGTTCCACATTAGATTAAGCCCAGGAACTTTAAAAAAAGAGATTGATACCAGGTCTTACCTTCAAAGACTTTTATTTAATTAATCTTGGGAGTTTCTCTAGGGAATTGTATTTAAAATAATAATCCCAGATGATTTTAATATCTCACTCTTCTTTTGGTGAAAGTTAGAAATAAGTCAAGTGGCCCAGATTCTCCTTTTAATGTGTCAGCCACTATTTTTTAATCCAACTGCCTCCTTTATTCTCTAACTACTAAGTATCATTGTTGATGTTAGACCTAAGATCTGTTTTATCAGGGACAACTTTCTGGCACCTTACTGGTCTCTAATCAGCATGAAAAACATTTCACTTTTTCAGTTTCTTTAGGGCTAATCATTTGCCTTAATCTATATCCCATAGTTATTTCATTTGCCTTGATAATCAAGTACTCAGTCATATGCTGATACTGAAACCAAATTCTAAACATCATCTGATAGTTAATCTTGTCAACTTCATTAGTTTGGAAGCCTCCCAGAAGATCAGTAAAGCACACTTTGGGGTGTCTGGGTGGGTCACGGAGGTGTGACCTTTGATACTGTATCTGGTCTCTGGTCTCTTTTCACCGGCACTGTTCCCATGTTCTGCTCCCCAGTGCCATGAACTAAGCAGCTTTGATCTACCATACCTTACTACCATAATCTTTCCACCTTGGAGATAGCCAAATATGGACTGAATCCCCTGAACAGTGAGCAAAAAACCCCCCTTTCTCCTTCAAGTTGCGTACGTTGGATATTTGGTCTTAGTGATGAAAACTGACCAATACACTATCCTTCTTGATTTTGGATTTGATATCCTGCATAGTGAGGCCATGTGAGATTTGTATACTGAAAGCAATATCTGACCATTTTATTTGAAATTGTATTTTCAAGAGGCAACATAAATGAACTTTTAAAAATTTATCATCTTGAAGCATGATCTTGAAGTCAGTGAAAATAGAGATAATGAGTAAAATTCAGAACAATTTAATGTTGATTTTTTTCTTCACCTTCCCAGCAAAGAGTGTAACAAAAAAAGATAGTAGGATTATGCCAAGTACAATTAGCTAATCTATAAATAGTAGAAATAAATCTAAAAGGCACTGACTGTGTTAAACTAGTATTTAAAATGTGGCTGAAGGTGCTGTAATGTGGCACAACCCTAGAATTAGGCATTGATTTTCCTGGGCTTAGATCCTAAATTATGCAAATAGTTTAGCAGAAATGAAGCAAATATGGAAAAGATGATTTTACGAAGCAAATTTTTGATAGGCAATGGCTTTTTGTTCCTTTTTTAACTTCCAATCTGGTGATATATAAGAATATCAAAATGTTTTACTTAAATTTATTTTATTGTGTAGTGTAAGACTAGTACTCACAAGTGTTAAAACATAGAAACATAAATGTACAATGCACTGAACTGTAATTCAGAAACATCTGTGTAGCCACCACCTGGGCTGGCACTCCAGAATCTCCTTCTGTGCTCAATCTCAGACACTACTCTCCCTGCTCCTCAGAAAGATTTCTGGTCTGTTTTATTACCCTGGGGGGTGGGGTTGTTTGTTTTTGAACTTTATACAGATGAAATACTCCAAGAGGCATTTATTGCTCAATATTCTATTTGTGGAATTTACCAATGGTGTTGGATAGAGCTTTAGTTTATTCATTTTCACTATTGCACAGTATGTTAATGTGCTATATACCGTACATGCATTTTGGCACATATAAAATTAGGAGCTATTATGAATAAGGTTACTGTGAGCATTTTTATATATATCCTTTGGTGTATTTATAAACTTCTTATACCTAGGAATTAAATTACTTATTACAGACTCCTAGATATGCATATTTTCAACATTAGTAGATAACACCAAATAGTTTTTCAAAATTGGAAAACATTAGAACATAGCATTAGAGCTATATTGTTTTACATCCTTAGTAACGTGATAATTTTATATTGGCTTATAGAAACATAATGGCACTTTTAATGTTAGCCATCTGGTAACATGTATAGTAATATCTCATTGTTTTTAGTTTATATTTCTTGATTACCAGTAAACATGAGCAGCATTGCACATGCTTTTTGGACATTTTGATATCCTTTTATACAAGTGCCCATCAAAGTTGTATAGTTTTTTAAATTGCCTTTTTTCTTATGAATTTATAGAATTTTTTAATATTATTATGGATATGAGTCATTTGTTGGTTTTACATTGTCCAAGTATCTTTTCACAATTGTGGCTAATGTTTTCATTCTCTTAAAGATCTCTTTTGATGTATCTGAAGATTAAAGAAAAGACTGCTAAAAGACTAGACCTTTGTTCTGTAGACAAATTTCCCTATGTTGTCATTTTTATTTCTACTGTGTGCTTTAGTAAATATAGCAGCAGACCCTTGTCTGCATCTACCAAACCTGTGGTGTGATTTCTGTGTCTATCACAAAAACATACATATCAATATAGGAGTAATACTTATATTAATTTAGAGAATTCTTCCTGATTTAGATAGTACTGCAATTTACTTTCTATATAATAATTTAGCGTCTAGACAGGAAAAATATGCATGGAATGATATTCATTCACTGTACTGAAATATAATCTGAGTCTGTATTTAAATATTTGAAATATTAGTAGAAGGATCATGAGTAGATTTTTGTGAACATAGCCTAATGTCCATGAAATTATTTCTATTTTAAAGAATAAAAAGCCAGACACAAGGTGCCTTATGGTATTTTGAACCCAAAATAATTAAATTGAATAGATTATCTTACTTTAATATATAATCATTTCCTATACCATTGCTGTTATCATTGTGTCTTAGAGAAGTCTTTGCTATCTGGTACTGTATAATATACTTTAAGACATCTTTATTCATTAGAGTGAGTGTGTTACTTCCTTAAGTGTATTTTATGACTAGTGTTTTAAAGATATGTAGTGAGTAATCCTCATGGTTTATAAGGGGAAATGCTAATAAGTTACTGAGAGCCCCCCTTATCAGTCCCTCAGGTACATTTTTTGGGGAATGATGAGGAATAAAAAGGAAAGAGACAGAGACAATTTTCAAGATATAAAGAGGGGACTGGGAGGAGTCTAGCATATAGATTCAAATAAAACTCCACGGTTGGCCTGCTTTTATTAGCCAGTGAGAAGCACAGGGGTATGGGTAGCATGTGTTTCATGGAACAGCAACTATAGAGAATGGTGGATAAGGATTAAGTTAATGAGGAACTAGATTTTCTCTGCACCCAAATGCCTGTATATGGACAACTGTCCTCAGCAGATGCTGTCTGGCCTCAGGAGTGCCAGTTCTCAATATCATGCCCATAGCCAGGGAGAATGCAGCCTTTTGCATACTTCTCTGTTCCCCAGGCAAGATAACACTGACCTTGAGACTGTGAGATCTAAGTTACATGTTCTGGTTCCCAACAATAAGTCTTAAATGGAAGGGTCACTTATGCAGTAATTAAGTTTTGGGGTCTGGATGCATTGTACTATAGATATCCAAATTAACACAAAGTAAACTTAAATAAATCATTGGAGATAGTGATGAAAATGTCTCAGGCACACAAGGAATATAATACCAATGTTGAGGTATAGCTGCCATGAGGTGTGGCCTCTGACAGGTGATGAGAATGTTAGAACAGGCTGTGTCGCACACCACACAAGATAGCTCTGCCTGTCTGTACTGGATAAATCCAATAAAATGATGGGATTGATTTCTTGGAATAACTATAAAATTACAATTTATACTAATTTTAATGGTCAAAGTTTTTTTTTTTTTTCCTAAAATGGCCAGGCACAAATAACAGGCTGACTAGAAATAATTTATTTGATGAGATCATGTTAAAAAAACATCAGATCATCACCCACAAAGTGTACTTTTAGGATAAAATAGTACCAGGTTTTTATTTCAGATAAACTGGATCTGACACATATATGATATACTATGAATTTTCTTAAGTACAGGTGATATTTTTGGGAATTCATCAATTTCATTTAAAAAAATTACTTTTCATCCACTAAATGGGCATTTTCCTTTGAATAAATAGTAAACCATGAAACTTGGCTTTTGACTCAATTATTGTTCATTTTGCTGTAAAATTTAATTTGATAAATTGCCTAAAATATTTGGTAATAAATTGTTTCATATAATTAACTTCTATAAAAGGAATACCTTACTAATGCTCAAAGCAAATATGCTATATAAATGTATTTATTTTCAACTTTTAACGAAATTGAAGATAAATGATTATATGATCATATATAAAGTGTTATATATTAAAAAGAACAATTAACACTTAAAAATTGAGATGTCAGGCTGGTTATAGTGGCACATGCTTGTAATCCCAACACTCCTAAGGCAGGAGAATCATGAGTTTGAGGCCAACCTGGGCCACATAGTGATTTCAATTCAAAACCAAGCCAAACCAAATAAAAAATGAGATGTGGGAAGGGGGAGGGGGAAAGGAAAGAAAGCACAAGAGAATAGTAGGGGAAAAAATGGAAACAAAGCTTTTTTAAATGAAGAGAAGAGGAGTCGAAGGGAGGGGAAGGGAATGGGAAAAAAAGAAGCAGCATGATATATCATGTATAGGTACAAATTCCCTATGATGAATGTTATCATTATGTGTATCTAAAATGTTCCAATAAAATAAAAAACCCTGGAGATGTCTAATTTTAAAAACTTCTTCATTATTTGCATTTTATTTAAGGCCAATTAATATCAGTACCCTTTTGACTAGGTTATTGTGACACATTGAAGAGATAAAAATATGTATTTATATAAGCACCTTATGCATAGAAGAAATTAGTACATTTAAAAATGTGTTTTGTGTTTTTCTTTCTTTGTAACCTCACCATAGTAAATTACTACTACAATGAAATATAGAGTTTAAAGGTAAGTCACTTGTAAGATTCTTCTTATAACTTACACCGAATAAACATAACTTGTGAGACTTCATCATAAATTAACCTGTTTTGTACATTCCTTTTTCATTTATTCAGGGGGTCAAATTGCTATTCTGTTCCTGAATGAAGACTGGTGGAATCCTAAACTTTTCTAGTCTCTCTTAGGTAACTCAAGTCCTCTAATCAGAAATTAGAATCTCTAATTTTATACAATGGTGAAAACTTTGAACTTGGGTTGACCATAAGGCTTTTTGCTTCTTCTCTTTCCCAGGCCTGGCATAGAAGGGAACCCTATAGTTGAGGAAAAATATGAAGTTGATTTTTAGTTTTTTCTACCTTGAACATTTTCTCCTTAATCAAGACATTGTCATTTCTTTTTTCTTGGTACCGGAGATCGAACTCGGGTCCTTGCTCTTGCACAGCAGGTGGCGAAACCACTGAGCTAAATCCCTGGCCAGAGACATTGTCATTTCTCCACCTGTTGTTTCTGATCCTTCCAGATTTGGAACATCGGAAATGAGCAGAACTAATGAGGATGAAACAGGAAAGTCCTCATGCCACCACTACTATTACAAGTTGATGTCACACTCTGTAGGTTTAGTAAGAATTAGTTTACTCATTCTTCCCCAGAGCTTCTGTTACTGGCACTCTCTTCTGCCCTATTACATGTTCCTTATTACATTTAATTATAGTGATAGATTCTCTATGCTGAAGTTTTCTTATTGCTTTATGGCAGCCTCTTAGACCAGATCTAAGATGACCCCCACATTCCATACTCATTTTTTCATTGTCATTAGCAATCTGTCTCTCTCCCTCCCTCACTTCCCTTATATGTGGCACATTTGTGATTCAACGAAAACACCCACACACACTCATTGCCCTGTTAATTTCGTTTAGTGCAGTTTATTCAAAGCAGCAATCTCAGCCATCAGCAGATAGGTAGACTTCATGTTTTCCAGGCACAAATCATATTCCAATCCTTTTCAGAGAAATTAAAGCTCCTTTGGTGCCCTTGGAGTTCCATTCAATTGGCTTGAGGGGAGGCAGACACTTATACTTACTCTCTTCACTTTTGAGGGAATTATGGAGACAGGGACTTATACTACAGATCTCTCTGGAGAAATCTACTAAAAACATGTGTCCATTATTTTTGTTGCACTTTTATCTCAGTGTGGGTGAAGAGTTAAAATCATATATTTAGGTCTTCAGAAACACAGTTTATAAATTATGCCTCTAGTCTCATAGCACCATTTGGAGAGAAATATTCAGTATTTCAATTGAAAATTCATTTTATCAATTTATTACCTTATAACAAAATTACTAGTTAGCATTAATAAGTATTTCAATTATATAAATGAATTAAAATATAGTAATTCAAAACGAGCAGATTATATAGTGTGAACAAAAATTTAAATTTCATCTAAAAACGAAAAAAATACTGAATTTCAGGGAAACCAGAGACATGAAATTGAAATAGAATCACAAAATTTGTCATCATTTCATGTTTTCATAAGAAAAATAATCTGAACACTGATTTATTTGACATACATAATGATAAAGAGGGAAGAAATTGTCTGTAATCTAGAAATGCATAATGGTTGTTGTAGTTTGTATCTAGATATACTCCCAAAGCTTCATGTAGGTGGGGCTCTTTGGAGGTGGCTGGATCTAGGGTGTGAGATGCTGGGATCAAGAGTATGATGCTGGCATTGATAAATAGTGCGATGCTAGGACTAAAGCTGCCCCACTCTGAGTGTGAGTGCTACCTGCCCTAAGGGTGGGTAGCCTGGATAGTATAAAAGGGACACAAAGGGGATCCTCACTTCTACCTTGCTGCCTTGCTCTCTTCAGCCTGCCATAAACTGTTTCTCTTCTATGATGCTCCCTGCCATGCCGCCCTACCTAGGAGTCAGCCAACTATGAACTGAAACCTCTACAAACTGTGAGCCAAATAAACCTTTTGTTCTTTAACTTTGAGTGTCGGACATTTTGTCTCAGCAAAGGGAAAAGTAACTAAGACAGTGGTAAACATTTTTTGAATCATTTCTTTAAGCTAAATGCCACAGTGTGTGAGCATTGTGTACTTCACAACAATGACATCACATATTAAAGTAGCGATTCCTAGGTTTACATGTTTTATTATATTTATTATGTTGACATAAGAAACATATTTATCAACATATTTGTTGTCTTCTGTCCAGACAAGTTCTAAAAATAGAGAGCTCTTGGAGAGGGTCTACACAAAGGAGAAGTATTTTTACTGATTATTAGAAACAATCTATTTAAGACTCTGGTTAATTAGTATGTGAGTAATTAAAGTGATATTAATAACATTACTAATTGAGTTTGCTTAAGAACTTTAAAATTTCTAATTATGATTCTATTATGAATTTTCTCTAGTAGTATAATTATTTAAATTGTTTAAATTATTTAAATTACCATTTGTTGAAAATGCAGCCTGTATTTCAAGTGGAAATATGATTTTATGATTATAAGAGTAATACATGTTGCTTGCAATTCCAGTGTTATTTAAAATTAGGCTAACCAAATCCTGTTAGTCTTACTCTGTTCTCTAGAGCATCTGACATTATTGACTTTTTCTTTTTAAAGTCCTTTTCTGCTTTGTTCTCTGTAATACTACTCTTCTAATCAGATGTAAGATCAGGGCAGAGATTTTTTATTTACATCTGTCATATTCACTGCTTATAACAGTACCTGACAGAGGGAAAGTGTTCATTAAATATTTGTTTAATGTCGATCCTTTTACATATCTTCCTATTTCTTATCTGCTTCTTTTGTTAACTCCGGTTTCTTTGCCCATATTTTAAACCTGTTCATTTCTCCAATGTTTAGTCTCCTCTCTCTATTCTTCAATTTTCAGTCACAATCTATATACTTATAATCTAATTACTTCTTTAGTTAAATGTCATAACTTCAGTAGTTATATGTCCATTTCTGATCCTGCTCTCTTCCAGAATCCAATCTCAAATCTTCAACTGCCTCTTGACTTTCACATGTTTATCCGATGGTCATCTCCAACTCAGCATACCCGAAAGTTGGTTTTTGAATATTCATCCTACAGTACTAGCCCCTTATTTTGACAACTCTCTTTTAATTAATGGCATTATTATTTTTCCATTCTCCTTTCTTTAGGTTTTAAATCTCCTCATTTCTTGCAGTTAAGCCTCTATCATCATTATAACCAGTATCAGTACCACTAGCATCAATATCAATCACTGTTTACATAATGCTTTATAGTTTCCATAGTGTTTCTGCATCCATAATTTCCCCTCTTGAAATTTGATTCTACTTATTTCTAGGAGACTAATCCTGGCAGCTGGAAACATAAAGAACCTAGCAACAGTGGTTTCTCTATTCACTAATGGAGGGGTCTCACACTTAGCTTAACTCTTAACTCTGATATCCTAGCTCTCCAGTCCTACTGTTTCCTCTTTCTAGTAACTACATTTCTATCATACAACCAAATTTATCCTTAGTGAAATATTCATTTCTATTCCAATTTTATTATTATGGAACCAATTTGCTTGAGAAGGATTGGGACTTAGGCTGATTACTTGGTACAACCCAGTTTGATGGACCTAGTTACTGGATTTTAGTTAGTTTTCAAGAACAGTATTCAAAATTCACCTGATCTTTCTATTCTGTGAAGTTATTTGCTGACTGCAGATCTATATCTTGAACTTCAGTTTCTGAGATGTTTTCTTGCATTATCCTGTTCTTAAATCCATTGCGTAAACTGAAATATTGATGGTTTTAGTTATCTTGCATCTTTTTCTTTGTTTTTAGTAAAAAATATGTTCCTAATGCTAATGTGACTTGACTTCCTACCTCTTCCTGTGAAAACTCTCCCTTAACCATTGTAACCTTCATTTATTTTTTTCTCTTCTTTATTCTTGTAGCATTAAATACCAGATAAATTACTACTTAATTATAATCTTTGATTATTTACTAGTATGTATTTGTCTTATATTCCAAGAAGATTTTAAACAATTCAAGAGAAGTAATTTTGTGGTATCATTTAAAAGAAATGTAATATGTACTTAATACCTACAACTAGTAAATTGACTGGCTGATCAAAACACAACCAGACTGAATACTGAAATATAAAAGATACTGGTTTATTTACTCAATACATCTAATAAGAAGTCAGTCTCCCTTTTCTTTTTCTTACTGCAATTTCTTTGCTTTCCATCATTTAGTAAATTCCCTAGTCACAGGATCCTCTAGATTAATAAGATAGTAAAATTGTCATGGAGCCTCATAAAATCTCAACATCTAATTCATATAAATTATTTCACTTTGTTTTTTATATTATTTGTACTGGCTCTATTCCACTTGAGAAATATGAAGGGAATGTTATTCACATTGTAAAAATACATTGAGGAAATTTTGCTTGTTTTCTATATTTTTATATTTAAAGTATGCATTTAAAAATAAATTCGCTAAATGCTCTGAAAATATATGCTCCCAAGGAATGCATATTACAAGAACAAAACAAAACAAAATAACAACAAATCCAGAGCAGTTAAATTGAGATAGGCTAAGAGTATTTTTCTTCTTATTTTAGTAAGAACATCTACCCATATCTCACTTGCTTAATTCTTTTTGTTTTTTTTATTAGTATAGTTAATACGATTTCTCATACAATGACAGTGTTGAGTATTAATACAAACATTTTAATCATTATTTAACTATATATTTGTATAAATGCCTCTTATATTCAGTCTAATAGACAAAAGTTGGGTTTTATATTGACTGTATTTACTCTGAACTTTTGGATACTTCTTATGTAGATAATATTTGTGACTGTTTTTGAAATCACATATTCTGGAAAAAGACTTTGGAAACATTGAGCAAGTTTTTTTTTTTTTTTTTCCTCACAAAACACCAAGTGTTTTGAATGTGTAGCTCAGTTGTAAAGCATTTGCCACATATCACAAGGTCTTGGGTTTGGGCCCCAGCACTGCAAAAACTGACCTGCCAACAAAAACTGACATGTTGTCCAGATACATTTTTGTCATAGAAGCAATGCAAAAAAAGTGCATGTAATAAGACCAAATAAGTATAATTTGGCTGTAAATTAAGTAATATATGTACAATGGTTTCATTCTTTAAAAAAGTAAATATTTATTAAGTTATGGATATATACTGAGAATATAGCAATGAATAATGCATACATGGTTCCTGTCTTTATAATTCATACATTTTAGCATGGGAGATAGACATAAACTCAATTACTAAACAATAAATTATTTAATTATAATTGAAGTTAGTGTAACAACTAATTACAAGTGAGATAAATGTAAGATTCTAAGTTAGGATAAGAGGAGATTGACATAATATCATATGAATGTGCCTATATGTGGATATGTATGTGTTTTGCAAGGGTAATTAGGTAGAAGTCAATGCATATAACATTTAAGCAGAGGGCAGGAAGAGATATAGAAGAGCTAGAGGAAACTACATGCAATGACCATGAAGTGAGAAGGAATGTGATAGTTTTAAGAATCTTGAAGAAGGCTAATTAACCCAGAATGCAGTAGCATGGGAAAGAGTGACAGAAGATGAGGATAATGAGGCAGGCAGGGGTTAGGGTCCCACTACAAATATTTACTTATATAGAAACATAAATAAATTATATTGTTATGATAATTATTAAATAATTAAAGTTACATGTTTATTTTCTACCTTTACTCTCTGAAATCCTAAATGTTAAAATAAAGTAAATTTATTATCTTTTAAGTTAATTAATAATTTATTATTTGGTTCATTTTCATAAGTAAAATGCTTAATATTATAGATTTCAATAATCATAATATACTTGTTACTGAGTTACTCATTCTCCTGTGTTTTAAAAATGTTAAAAATATCCCAGATATTAACTGTAGTAATATTGTTTGTAAGAATTTTACCATTAATGAATCTTCCTGTTAATATACATTTATTCATTTAATTAAATTTTTTTTTTTTTGGTACCAGAGATCAAACTCAAGACCTTGCACTTGTGAGATAGGAGGCGGAACCACTGAGATAAATCCCCAGCCCGCATTTAATTAGATTTTTTTACACAATGCAATGGTTTTATAATTTTCATCACAAATGGATTACATAATTTTGTTAGGCTTATTGCTTGATACCTATTTTATTTCTCAAGCAAATGGAATGTTTTGCTACTGAAATTTCTAATTGCTTTTGCTGTTGTGTAGATATATATGAGTTTTATATTTTGATCATATACCCAGAAACTTAGAAAGCACTGGTAGGTAAACTACTCATATAATCTTTAACAAAATAAATGAAAGAGAAAATAGTAATAACCAAAATCTCAAGAATTTTTCTTTTTTGTTTACATCATAAGTGTGAATTGAAGAATGGACAAATAAAATTGTGGCTTCTTAGATGTAGGAAGATGATTAATGTTTACAAATGAGTTTAAATTTCAACAAAAAGCTTTAAATTCAAATAACGATAATTTTTCTGAGAGTGATCAGAACGACTATAAAAATGGTTTTTGGGCGAGAGCTCTCCATGGATTGCTCACATACCATGAGGAATATTATATGCCGATTGTACATTTTGTGAGGAGAGGGAACTGACTACATTTTTGCCTATCTTTTCAATGATCTTCATATAGTGAACAGACTGGGAAGATAGAGATAGTGTTCCTCTCTGGAGCAAAAGGCAGTCTTGTCTCTTGTCCAGTGAAATAACGATAATGTCTCCCTGTGGTGCAAAAATCAGAGAGGCTTTATTATGAATAACATGGGTTTCCTAATATTGGCCTCTCCTGTAACTCTTCTGATTATATGTGCAACATCTCCTTGCTTTTTGGGCATCTTTCTGTGGTAGAAGTAATTTGGGGATCCAACACACATGATGATACTCTGAGTAATAAACCACCTTTGGTCTCACCCCCCAAAAAAACTCTCATGTCTTTTGCCAGCATCTATGAAACTGGCAAGGTAAATATGGACACTTTTCTCTGATGTAAATCTTGACAATTTACCTCATTGAAATAACAATAAATCATCAACAATATTTCATGTGCTTATTTGCAACTCATATTTTTCTCTGTTGAAGTATCTGGGGAAATATTGTACCATTTTTAATTAAGCTGCTTTTCCTTACTGTTGAATTTTAAGAATTTTAAAAATATATTCTAGATATAGGATTTTGTTGAACATACAATTTGCAAATATTTTCCTTCGCTTCTATAACTTGTTCTTACATTTCTTTAAAAGTGATTTTCATTGAATTTGTTACATTTTGATAAATTTTTATTTATTTTTTCTGTTATGAATTATGTATTTTGTGTCAAATTTAAAAACTTTTTGCCTGAAGATTGAAAGGTTTTCTTTTAGAATTTTCTAGTTTTATATTTCACTTTAAAAAAAAGTGATTAATTTTGAGTTAATTTTGGTATAAGAGTGAGATTTAGTCCAAGGTTCTCTTGTTTTACATGTTCATGTCCAATTGTTCCACACCATTTGTTGAAAACACACATAAAAAAGATAAAGTATATTCTATATTAAATTGCCTTTGCACATCTCTTCAAAAAATCAATTGCCCATATTTATTTGGACTATTTTTTTTTGATACTCTTGCCTGTTCCATTGATCTAGGTATCTCTTAGACAGTTCAGTCTGTTATAACAAAGTCACATAGATTTAGGAGTAAATAAATCTCAGAAATTTATTTCTCAATCTGGAGGTGGGACATCTGAGATCAGGTACCAGCAATGTTGGGTTCTTGTAAGGATCTTCTTCAGGGTTGAAATCTCATTTTCTCCTTGTATCTTTGCACAATGGAAGAGTGTTAGAGAGTTCTCTGAGGTCTGTTTTTATAAAAGTACTCATTCCATTTTAAAGACTTCACCCTCATGGGATAATATTTTCCCAAAGATCCAACTTTTGTATGTTATCATATTAAAAATTAGAATTTCAAACTATGAATTTTGGGGCACACAGACCTTCACTCTTTTGCATTGTCTATCCCTTTGCCAAGACCACATTTTCTTGATTAACATGGCTTTAGAATACAGAGGGCTAACAGTTTACTGTGGTTTGACATACAGTTTTCACCTTTACAATGGTGCAAAAGCAATGCACATTTAATAGAAACCCTATTTTGAATTTTGATCTTTTCCTAGTTTAGCAATCTGCAGTATGGTACTCTCTTCTGAAAGAGGTAAGATACTCTGTTTTGCCCATGCTGGGCAGTGGGTGTGAACCATAGCTCCCTCTTAGCTACATGAACACAGTGGTAAACAATCCATACTCTATTATGTTGTTAAACTATGATGTTCAGTAAGATAGATGGTGTAAGTGCATTTTTGGGCTTTTTTCAATTACAATGGGTTTATGAAGACATAACCTCATCATAATTCAGGAAGCATCTGTGATTCTTAAAATCAGATGATATGGTTTCCCCCAATTTTATTCTTTTAAAAACGTCCTGGCTATTCTATTCCTTTAACTTTCTATGTAAATTTTAGAATTAATTTTTCCTCACCTATAAAAATTCTTCTGGGAGTTTCATTGAAATTGAATTACAATAGATCCATTTGGGAAAGATAGTCTCTGAACTATGTTTTTCTAATCCATGGAAACAGTACGTCTATAAAGATGAAGACACTGTACATATCTTCATTTATTTAGATCTTTGATTTCAAATCATTTATTTCATTGTTTTAGTACACTTTTCAGAGTACAGATCTTCTATATTTTGTTAAATTTATATCTAGAGTTTTCCTGAAGCTGTCATAAATTCTTTTTTATTGTTTCTAATTTTTCAATTCTAATGTATATAAATATGATTGATTTTGTGTTATCTGGTATCCTATAATCTTGCTAAACTAATTTCTAGGATTTTTTTGTAGATTTCATGGGATTTTCTATGTAGAAAATGTCATCTGTGAATATGAACAATTTTATTTCCTCCCCCTTATGACTCCAAATTATATTACACTTAATGTTATGTTAAATTTACTTTTAATTCTCAAGTCTGCATTGTGTAAGTGTGGCAGTATGGATAAAGGAGATGTAAGTTTGGGGTACTGAAGGTAGTGACTAGGACATTTCAGGCTTGGAGTCATGGTGACACGTGTTCATGTCTCTGATTTTTCGTAGACACACCATCACAGCGGGTACAGTTTATTCTTGGAACTGAGGATGATGACGAGGAACACATTCCTCATGACCTTTTCACAGAACTGGATGAGATTTGCTTGCGTGAAGGTGAGGATGCTGAATGGCGAGAAACAGCCAGGTGAGGATTTTGGTTTAAGGATGAATATTTATTAAATAATTTTTATGTTACTAGAAAAAAAAGATTCCCAGTACAACAGTTTTGCAAACAATTATATTTGCTGTTGATTTTTGAAGTTGCTCATCTGGCCTGGGCATAGCCTATAATGGGAAATAGGTCAGAATGAAATCTGAAGGCAGTAATTATAGTAAACAGTGACGCAGAGCCAGCAACAGCTGCAGTCTTAAAGATAAATAGCAACATAATTGGTGTGTCATCAACAAAACAATAGAAATCTAAAAGTAATTTATTTGTCTTTTCAGCTGTTAGCTTACACTCAAACTGGTGATATTATCTGATAATTTCAGTGTAGGGCTCTTTAGAGAGAAAAAAATAAATATGATCAGAAGCTTTAGGTACAGTTTTGGATCTCATGTACTATTTGGTAAAAATAAAAATATTCTTTAATGTGTTTCAAGGATATGAGTACATTTAAACAGAGTGGTTTTTAAAATATTATTTAAAATTACTTGTAATTTAGAATTATTATTTCTAGGCTGTCATATATTTTATAAGTTACTGTAAAAGATGAATTGAATAGTGTGCTTATTTTTCATTCATTCTTGTTCATTTACTCACAGACATTTATAGAGTATCCATTATAGGCTATGTGTGATGGATATAGAATGACAACAAGAACAACAGTAACAACAACAACAAATCTTAGATTTGCTTTTAACAATCTCAGTCTCATTTAGACAAGCCACCAAATTTGTAAATGCAATATAATGAATGCTGTGATACAGGTGTACATAAGAAACTGTGGCACACCTTATGCCAATGTTGGTGAACCTTTTAGAGACTGAGGGCCCAAACTAAAACCCACTTATTTATCACAAAGTGCCAACACTGCAACTAAGCCTGAATACTGAGGTTTTAGTTTAGAAAAAACAACTATTATCTTATGCTTGGCTGCTGGAGCAACTTGGTTCACATGTCCACATCCCCGCTGCAGCATGCGTACCATAGGTTTGCCACCACTGCCTTATACTGTCATTTACCCACTACTTTCCAAATTTTTGTGTGAATACAAAGCACCTGGGGTTTTATTAAAAAATACATTTAGTAATGCTTAAGCATAGAGTCTCAAGTCCTGCATTTGTACCATGATCCCAATTGATGTTAGCTCAATTGTTTTTGGTTTAAGGACCAAACTTTTAATAGCTACTCTGTAAAGCACAAGGTGAAGGGGAGGAGATAATAGCTTCCCTGGGCAGGTGATTCCTGAGTTAACTCTTGAAGGCAGAAAAACAGAGGAGAGTGAGATAGTACTGGAATACATCTTGATACAGGGGTTACTGTTTTGTTATGCTGTCTTTTCAATGGACAGACAGCTCTAGTTGTTAGAAACATTTTCTGTGAACATACTCACTAGTGCTATTCAAAATGAGGCAGCTTTATTTTTTTGACAAATAATCCAGTATATTTGTGATGATTAATCTTTATTTTTTAATTAGTATATGTTTGTGATACATAATAATTGCATTCCTGAAAGCTGTAGAACTTCAGATCATTTTAAACTTGTGGCCATGTTTAATTCTTGCTTTATCTTTGTCTAACTATTGTTGATGTAGAATTCAATGTTCAACCATGATAATGAATATTATGAATAATACTAGTTCGGTTAATTCTTCTTCATTATATTTTGAGTAGTCTTTGAAGCCTCTTTATTTTAAAAATATTAAAAGTAGATAGAAGAAAACCAAAGTGGCTATCATCTAGTTCATGTGTTGACATTTAAAAAATAAAACTAATAACCACCAATATTTGAAATTCTAAAAATATAAGATAGCTGAAAACAAAAATGTATTCCTCTACCCTTATTCATAATACTTTTCTTCAAAGATCATTGTTTTATTTTCTGCATATTCTCAAAAAGTTTTAATATCAAGATCAACATGTTAAATATTTGACCCTTTTCAGTTTATAAAATAGGGATTATATAATATACAATGTTCATATACTACTTTTTACACTTAATATATCTTAATGATTTTATGTATCATTTATTAAAGATTTATACAATATTTTCAATAGCTACATAGCATATAATTATATGGATGTACTTCATATGTTTTGCTAATCTAATTGGATATTTAGGTTGATTTTTTCCATTAAATTGCTGTTATGATCATTTATTTGTTTTTGTTTTTTAGGGGTTTTCTTTTGGTACCAGGGATCGAACTCGGGTCCTTGCGCTTGTGCAGCAGGCAGCGAAACCACTGAGCAAAATCCCTGGCCCTGTTATGATCATTTTCTTTGTTGTTGTTAAATTCTTTTATTGGTACATTTTAGGTATGCAACACAATTACATTTCTCATTGGGAATTGTACCTTTACATAATGCATCTTGGTTCT
>NW_004624732.1:3628071-3645867 GCF_000247695.1 Heterocephalus glaber | reverse complement strand
TGAGCTGGGAGAGGTGGGACAGGGGCCGGGAGCAGTGGTAGGGATGGTGACCCAAAAGCCCTTTCCTGTGGGCTGGGAGCAGCGGGAGGGATGGTGGCCGGGAAGCCCCTTCCTCTGGACCAGGAGCAGTGCGACAATGGCTCAGAAGCCCCTACTTCTGGGCCAGGAGTGGCAGGACTCAGTACCATGATCTGGTGGTCTGGTGTCCTCTGTGTCTGTGGAGTGTGGAACCAGGTGACTGTACAGAGGAGTGTGTGTGTGGTGTCCCGTGGATTGTTGCTTGGGTGTGCGCTGATTCGGCATGTTCCGTGCAACTCGCGACCTCGGCAGGACATGAGCAGACCTGCCTGTCTGCAGTGGGCTGATTCCCCTGTTATGATCATTTATACACATATTTTTGCATTGTTCTGTAGATATGTCAAATACATTTCTAACAGTGGAATTTTATGTATCAAAGAAAGCAAACATTTTTGTTATAGATACTGCTGATTACTTTTAACTGTTTTTATAATTTGTATATCCATCAACAGTACATGAGAGTGCTTATTTCCCCCCAATTTTTGCCACACCAAATCATCAAATGGTTTAATTTTTTTGTTCCATATATATAACACAGATTTCATTGTTTTAATTTATTTTCTTTAAATATTAGTGAGGTTTGAAATCTTTTTGTATTTTTTATTTTCCTTGTAGACTAACTTCATTCTTTTCACTTGTTTTATATTATATCCTTTATTTTTTCCTTTATTAGCCTTTTTCAATATTATGTCTTTATTTATTGAGGACCAAAACCAGGGCCTTGCTCTGAGCTGCATTTCCCCAGCATACTCTGCCTCATTTAAAAATTTAAAATTTCTTTTTTTTCTTTTTTAGTTTGTTTACAGCACAAAATGATTGCATTTATTGTGGATAGTTGGTACATGTACACAACACAGTCTTTTTAATTCCTTGCCACTCTCCCTTTTCATCTCTTTATCCCCCTCCCATTTGCAGAAGATTTATTTCCCTGTTTCCTTTAATCTAGTTTTTATTTTACCCTTTATACTTTGGATTGCCCATATGAAAGAAATCATAATATATTTAAGTTTGTGTGTCTGATTTATTCCACTTAACATTATTGTCTTAGTTGCTGTATCATCACTGAGACACAATACTTGACACTTGCAAATTAAAGGAGGCATGGCTTATTTTAGCTCACAGTTTGTAGTGTTTTCAGTCCTTAGTCCTCTGGCTCTAAGGCAGGGGAGCATGGTAAATGGGGCCGGCAGAAGAGAAACTGTGCATAGTGTGGAAGGGATTAAGGGAGGCAGGAGAAAAACATACCCTTCTAGGTCATGCTCCCAATGACCCACCTCCTCCCAACATCACATTTAGCTATCAGTTCATCAGTGGACTAATCCATTGATGAGTATCATGTCTCCATGATCCAATCACCTTCCCAAAGCCCCACCTATGAACTCATGAAGCTTTGGGGGATATCTAGATATAAACTGTAGCAATTATATTTTTAAGGTGCATCCATTTTTCTACAAATGACTTAAATTTATCCTTCTTTATAGCAGAATAGTATTCCATTATATACAATAGTACATTTTAGAAAAATACTTTGGTCTGTTTTTGATGAACATATTTTGGCTACTTCCAAGATTTAGCTCTTATGAATTGTGCTGCTATAAACATTGGTACGCTTGTATCACTGTAATATGATGTCTCTAACTCTTTTGGGAAAATACCTAGTAGGGGAATAGCTGGGTTGAATAGAAATAGAAATTTGACTTCTAGTTTTTTGAGGAATCTCCATACTGATTTCCGTAATGGTTGCACTAGTTAACATTCCCTCCAGCCCTAAAGGAGGGTTCAATTTTCTTCACAGCCTCTCCAGAATTTATTATTTGATTTCTTGATGATTGCTATTTTGTTTCTGGAGTACAATATAATCTAACTGCTGTTTTAATTTATCTTGCTTTAATGGCCCATGATCACTTTTTCATGTATTTATTGCCATTTGCATTTCCCCTGGGAATTGTCTACTCATTTCATTTGTCCATTTGTTGGTCATGTATTTTATTGGGGGAATGTTTGATTTTTCTGAATTCTTTATGTATTTTGGATATTAGTCTTCTGCTGAGGAGTAGCTGGCAAAACATTTCCCATTCTGTAGGTTGTCTCTTAACTTTGTTAGTTGTTTCCTTTGCTGGGAAAAAGCTTTTTGATCTGATATAGTCGCATTTGTTGACTCTTGCTGTTATTTTTTGTGCAATTGGAGTTCTGTTCAGAAAGTGCTTGCTTATGCCTATGATTTCAAGTTTTACCTGTTTTATTTTCCAGCAGCTTCCTTTTTTCTGTTTTAATAATTAGATCTTTGATCAATTTTGATTTTAGATTAGTACACAATGAGAGATAGGGCTCTAGTTTAAATTTTCTGCATGTGCATAGCCAGTTTTTCCAGCACCATTTGCTAAGGAAGCTATCTTACCTCCAGCATGTTTTTGGTCCCTTTGTTAAGGATACAATGGCTGAATTGACTGGAGTTGTTTCTGCATCCTCTATTCTCTTCCATTGATCCACATGTCTGTTTTTGTGCCAATACCATGTTGTATTTATTATTGTAGCTTTGAGTATAACCTGAAGTCAAGGTTTGTGATGTTTTCTGCTTTGCCCTTGATGCCCAGGATTACTTTTGCTATTCTTGGCCTCTTTTTGTTCCAGATGAATGTTAGGATTGCTTTTGCTACTTCTATGAGGAATGCTATTGGTATTTTGATGAGAATTGCATTAAGTCTGTATGTTGGTTTTGGAAGTATGGCCATTTTGACAGTATTGGTACTCCTATCCAAGAATAGCGGATATCTTTCCATTACCTGATGTCTTCTTAAGTTTTCTTTTTTAGAGTTGTATGGTTTTCATTGTAGAGGTCTTTCACTTCCTTCTTTGGTTAGGTTAATTCCTGAGTAATTTTTGTTGATGCTATTGATAATAGTATTATTTTTAAAATTTCTTTCTCAATAAGTTCATTGTTGGTGTACAGGAATGCTCTTGATTTTTGAGTATTGATTTTGTATCTTGCTACATTGCTGAATTTTGTTATTTATTCTAGGAGTCCTTTGGTGGAATTTTTTGGGGTCATCTGTGTAGAGGATCATGTCATCTGCAAATAATGATAATTTTTTTTCTTTTTTAAAATTTTAAAGATGGGTTTTGCTATGTTGCTGTCCTGTTTCAGCCTCCCAGAGTGTTGGTATTACTTTAAATTGGTGGTACATAATTATTTATTGCCTCTTTAATATAATTTTTACACAGTTGAACCAATTTACTCAAAATAATTTTTATTGTGTTATTTTAAATATAAAATTAAATTTAAAAGTTTTTATATAACCTGGTCAATTTCAAGTTTAAAAACTTTTTACCTTAATTTTCCCCAACTGCATAAAATTAGCCATAAGGGAATTTTGCAAATATATAATATGTATCTATCTTGATTTGGTGATCTTTTCCACAAATCAGTGATATAACTCTTTATGACCAAAATGTTATTAATAAGGAAGTTATTTCCATAAATATCTCCATGTTGAAGGCCAGGAATATCTGTCCCTGACAGTTACAGGGCATAGGAGTTTCTGGATAGAGGAAGGAGATTTGGTGGTTTTAATGACCAGACAATGCTGGGTAGGGTTTCTTTAACCTGTTGCTAAGGAGTACTTTTGGAAGCATTTCTTTTAGGTTCTTTACTCTCATTCTTCATAATAGAACAGAGAGATAAGATTGGAATATATATTTTGGCATGTATAATTTCCTTATTCTTAGAATGGTTGGTGACTTTTCACCCTTCAGATCAAATAGTCAGGTATTTCTTTAATCAGAAACTTCCTGCATGAGAATTTTCCCACTGTCATAAAGGTGGCGATGGCAGAAGCTCTACTAGAATCCAGTTCTTTCACTCTATCACAGATGAACAGGTGGGATGTTATCATGTTCTAATGGATTACCTTGTGAAATGAGCTCATATAAACCACCATTGTAGTTTCCAGATACAATGTATTCCATTTAAATGTACTGTTTTTGAAGAGTAAAAGGGATGATCTAGTTAATTATTGGCTTTCTCTAATGATATTAGATAGGAACTGTATTTGTAGCCATGCTTTTGGAACCTTATGCCTGGTACAGCTGTTTGAGGTTCAGGGAGACATCTGATGAGCACTCAAATTAGTAACAGACATTGAAGAGAAGGATAGATGAATTTTGGCTGAGATGCAACACTTTAGTGAAAAACAGAATATATTTATTGAGGACCTAGAAATTTAGTGGATTTTAAAGTGGCAGAAATAATTTTGTTCATGTTGACTTTGTTCATCCAAAAGGGCTCTTTTGGGTTAATTCAAGGATCTGTTTGATTTTTCAAACACAATTTAACTCTAATACATAATTAGCATAATAATTTGAAGAGCAGTTTTCTTTTGGTTAGTATTCAGGTGGGATTAATAATTGTGTGCCCGAGTAACAGAAATAAAAATGATATTTTATCAGCACACAGCACCTGTCATATATGACATCTTGAATAATTCATGCCTACTGTTTTTGCCAAATAAAACTTAAGCAAAGTTTTAGACATCAAAGCTAAAAATTTGAATCATAATTATTTAATAAATGTTTGTGAAAACCAGCTGTTCACTTTTTAAAACTATAAGAAGCATTTGAAGAGGCTAATGAAATCAACACAATTAAAATGTTCTGCTTATAAATAACATGTAATGTTACTAATATAAAAATGAGCAAAGCTACCACAGCTGTGCAGTGGTGGAGACATGTTTGACTCATGGTGGTTGCCCTTTAAAAATGTTTGCTACAAATTAGCTCATAAGAAGCAAAGCAGAGGGCAGCAGTAAAGCCTCTGATACATACATGGTCATGTGGAAAGAGATTATTGTATCAAAACAATGCCTGTTGCTGGTCTTTGATAGTCAAAATTAGTAAATGCTGAAGTCATTTGGATTTTTCAGTGAAATGTGAAGGGTGAAGATTGAATAAATTAAGAACAACTAATGTCTGTAAACATTAGGTTTGGATATATTTCACTTCCCCTCAAAATGGCCATAGGTTTTCTCTTATTACATAGGTTATTCTTTGTCCTCATCTTAACCGTATGCATCCCTCCACCTGCCATGACTCCATCTCTCCTAAGAGGATTTTTTTTTTGAAACTTATAGTACTCTTACAAAGGCATAATTTTGTATTATACAGCAGCTACTTTATGTTTGGTTCGAATTAGAGAATAAAATTCCTAGAAAACTCAATTAGTGTTAATAGAATATAAAGAAAGTGTTAAGTTCTCTAGGGAACATCTATTTTTAACTGGCAAAAGAATTTTCTTTTGTGGATTATTAATATGAATAGAAGATCATCATGTACTTTATCCTCAAAGAATTCATGAAACACCTATTTAAAATAATATTGTTTAGTAGAAAGAGACATCAGTCAGTTAACCATGGATGAAAACAGATCCAGATATAGTAGAGGAAATGAAAATAATCTGCTCAGTTTTTCATTCCCCCCCCATAGAAAATGTCATGTAATTGGCCTACAATTTTTATTTTATTTTTCATCATCCATCACATCTCTTACATACTCTAAGAGTCTTGTTTGCTTTGATTTGCAATTCAAACAAATGTCAGCAGAGTTTACTTGAGAACTGGAACACACTGTAGCCCTTTAGATCATTAACTGTGATCAGACATTTTGCAACTCACAGTATATTCAATGACTAAAAAATCTTGAACAAGACCTAGTGTGTTCTCAGACCTGCTAATTTCTATCTTTGAAGGATGAAATGGAGTGACAAAAACAGAAAAAAGAGATATACTTATGTGATATATATATATAATTTTATAATATGGTCTCTAAAAACATTCATTTAAATATCTCTTAATGCTTTTGGCATCATTCTGGAGTTGGCATAAAGCACTGAATCTTGAAATATTTGGTATCTTTAGTAACTTGATATTTGTAACTTGTGGGTTCCTTTTTATGGAAAGTACCTTCTGTCTCCTCCTATAATATTCGTGAAACCTATGGTTACATCAAACCATCCATGCATGTAACTTATATTTGGTCATTTTAACTACTAAACTGCTTAAAACTTCCAGAGACTTCATTTTTTTCTAATAGAACTAGACCTGCCTAATTTAAAGTAAATTATTATAAAGAAAACTATACAGCTCTTAAATTTATTTTTAAAGTATCATTTCAGACCAACATAAGTGTGACTAATTTTTGGCAAAGAGAAAAAACTATAAAATGGAGGAAAAATTGTCTTCTCCACAAATAGTACTGGTTCAATTAGATATCTCTAGGCAAAAAAAAATTTAAACTTACCTAAACTTCACAACATAAACAAAAACGAATTCAAACTAGATCATAAATTATAATGTAAAAAACAAACCTACAAAACTTTTAGAAGGAAACATAGGAGAAAATCTTGAGCATCTAAGACTAGATGATAAGTTTTTACACATGACTACGAAAGCACAATCCATAAAAGAAAATATTCATAAACAGGACTTCACCAAATTAAAATTTTGTGCTGTAGAGAGCCTATTCAGAAGTTAAAAAGGCAACCTACAAACAGGGAGAAAATATTTCCAAACCATGTATTCAACAAACGTGATACATAGGGAATACGTAAAGAACTCTTTAGGTTCAACAGTACAAAAATAAATCAATTAGAAAAATGAGCAAGAGACACAAATAAATTTTTCACCAAAGAGGACTTATGTATGACAAATAGCACACAAAAATATATTCAACAGCATTAATCTTTAAGGAAAGGCAAATTACAATTGCTATGATTTATCCTTACATACCTAGTAAAATAGTTAAAATTTAAAAGCTGTAATAAGTGCTGGTGAGGATATGGAAATACTAGGTCCTTCATACATTGTTAGTGTAAATATAAAGTAGTAGAAACACTCTGGGAAACATTTTGTCAGTTTGTTATAAAACTAAACACACATTTACTCTGTGACCCAGCAATTGTACTCTTGGGCATTTGTCCCAGAGAAATGAAAACTTAAGTTCATGCAAATACCTCTGGGTGAGTATTCATAACAGATTTATTTTTAACAGCAAAACCTGTAAATATCTTAAATGACCTTAAATTCTGAAACATTATCCAGAAATCTTACATGAAAAACATTTTTCCCAAAGAAAAAATTTATTTTCCCTTAAATATCCTTTTATAATCCTAAGTCTTCTTTACTACTCAAAAACTGAAAACTAGATTCAATTCTAATTTGGTTCTTTAATCAAATATCACTATCCTAAGAGCTGCCATATAATATTTATTTTGCTCCTTTTGTCTGAAAAATTGTTTCAGTAGTATATAAGATGCCAGAAGATTTAGTAAAAGTTGCATCTACATCCCTGGTGCCATGTGGAAAGTTTCATTATGACCTATTCCACAGAATATGATGTTTGAGCCTAACTCACAAAGGAAAAACACCTATTTTTGTCTCGAACAGTAGACAATAAAGAAACATATAAAAAATGTGCAGAGAAAAGAAGAGGAATATTGTCCAACTTGAAATTGGTTTCAGAAATGGGTGAAAATTAAATGTTAAATCAGTTGTTTTTGCTCTAGCCATTTGTATAGATCTTTGAGCTGAAAAGGATCATAATAAATTTAACACAAGCAATTGTGTTATGGCAGGAAATGGGGACATACTCTGGGGAAAAACAAATTAAAAACAACTTGGAGTTGAATATTAGTTTGAAGGTCACCGGCTAAATGATGATCATGAGTAAGCTATTTAGTGGGCTGAGTTTGTCTTATTTTTATACAAATGAGAAAACTGTAGCCCAGAGAAGTTGAAAGACTTTCCCTTGGTTTTGTGGTGGTTTCGCTGGAGAGCATGGACAAAACCTAGATATCTTTTTATTTTCAACTAGTCCAAGACATTATTGGAAATAATACTCCATCTTACATTGTCCATCAAGAAGTTAGTCCTTTATGATATTGACATTCATGATGTATCCGTGGCCTTTACTTATATACCTGGAAAGAAATACCAATTTATTATATCTATTAAGATCATATTTACTGTGACCAGTAATACTAATTAGGATTTTTATGTTCATATGGGTAGCTAAAATAGTTATCTGTATCAGTTGGTATGAATTATGCTAGAAACACACTTTACAACCTTTTTTTTTTGGTACCAGAGATTGAACTCAGGACCATGTTCTTGAGAGGTAGGCACAGCGCCACTGAGCTAAATCTCCAGCCCAACATACTTTACAAGCTTAATGGCTTAAAATAACAGAAGTGTATTTATGAATTATTAAACATGTCCATCATAGATCAGTGGAGCTTCTGCTTATCTGTTCATTGTAGTTACTTAGAGATGTTGGTTGATAGCATGGCTTTCATCCAAAACAATATTGGTTGTCATGTTATGAAAAAAGAGCTCAGGGAGTCTTGATGTTTAGATATTCCAGTCTGGAAGGGACATGCACGTAATTTCTGCTCTGACCTTATTGACCAGAACAAGTCTTGTCACATGGACTCACCCATTTCACAGGGAGCCTAATGGTAATGCCCTACATTTTCGAGAAAGGGGGAGAATCAGTTATGGTTCAGGAACAATACTAATAATCACTACTTGACATACAAGGTATTATGTCTCTGTTAACAGTTGATAAATTTGAAGAATAAATAGTATGAAAAACTTCCAATTGTGTATATAAGATTGTTCTATTATATTGACAGCCTTGAAGAGACACTATCAGTGAGTTGGGGCTGACATATAAGTTGTTTCAACTTCTATGTGTTTTCTTTTTTTTTAAATGTATGATATTGTCAATTTTTATTTTCAAAAATGTACTGATGTATAGGGATATCAATAAACCACCTAGAATGGTGTCCACTTAACTGTTTTAATCTGTCTCTAAGAGTAAGATAATGAGCACAGTTTTCTTTAACAGTGTTTATTGACTTATGGTATTATAAAATGTTTTTAAGAAGCAGAAATTAAGGCTTTCCAGAAGTATATGGGGGGATATATATTTTTTTAATTGGCAGGCATTCAAAATGTTTTTTAATAAAATTTTATTGGTACATTTTAGGTATACAATATAATGACATTCATCATTGGAAATTTGTACCTTTACATAATCTATCTTGGTTCTTATTTTTTCCCCATTTCCCTCCCCTCCGTTCAACCCCTCCACCCCTCTCTGTTTACAAAGACTTTGTTTCCACTTTTTTATTTTCTCATATTAATCCCATTCCTTTTTTTCTTTCCCCTATCCCTTCCACTTCCCCTTCCCCCCTTTTCTTCCTATTTCACATTATCTATTGTACATTTTGATCCTTATTTACACTTTCAGTTTCTCTATAGGTATAGCTATTTTAGCATACAAAGTTTTTGTGTAGCTGTTCTTCCCTATCAGTTTCCTGTTCATTTCCAGGCCATTGTTTTTATTTTTTTCCTCCCCAGACTTTAGGGACACATCTATAGCTTTCTTGGTATTTTTTGTTACTCTGCACATTAATCATTCGGACAAACTCTTTGGCTAGTTAATTTTGCATATCTGTTTGATTCTCTGTCTAGTTACTACCACATATTTATCTTCTAGTTACTCCCAATTGTTTATCATTTGATTACATTAAATAATAGAAATATGGTATCATATAGAGAATTTCTAAAATATTGCTTGGAGAGAGGAAGTAGGTTCCAAAATGGCTAAGGACAGGATGAATGAGGGAAATGGTGGGGAATGGGAAAAGAAAAAAGCAATATAGGCTGGGGTTAATTAGAAATGGTGGAATTAAATTGGTCATCTATTAGGATTAGCATACAGGTCAGTAAAGAACTGAATGACTCCTGCTAGAGTAGTATAAAAATCATTGACTTTACCTTTATCTCTTCTGTTCAACTTATTTATAAACAATAGCAAGTATTTATTAGTATTCATTTCACTCCAAGAAAGCAGTGATCTCCTAGTGGACATAACAATACTATGATTCTTCTATTCTCCATCCCTGGCAGGAACACTGAGTAAAAGGAGTCTCATATATTCAGTGTCTATGAAGTAATGCCATCACTAGCTTTCATTCAAACAAGTCTAATTAGGATGTTTCCTACAGAAGTAGGCCCCAAATTATACTACACTCCTCAAAAATCTAATGGGAAAATTACCAAGAGTTAAAATACTCAGGTTTAAAACCTCCCCCTAAACAAAAAGGAATACACTTTCGTTTTCATTTTCAATTACTATTGTCTTTTCATAAAAAAGAATTCTCTCTGTTTTTTAGTTCTACAACAGAATCATGGTGACGGCTGGTTAAACATTTTTATTATCAGCGGTTCTCTACAGCTAGACCTTCTATTTTTGTAAGAGTCATTCATCTGTAATATAGCATGCAATGTGTTGATAAGAATATTTGTTTGTGTAGGTGGTTGAAGTTTGAAGAAGATGTGGAAGATGGAGGGGAAAGGTGGAGCAAGCCATATGTGGCTACCCTTTCATTGCACAGCTTATTTGAGTTGAGAAGTTGCATTCTGAATGGAACTGTGCTGCTGGACATGCACGCTAACACTTTAGAAGAAATTTCAGGTATATCTTTTTGCTCCTTAGTCTATTTCATTCTCATGGATTCAGTTGATATTTATTACTCTCTTTTCCTTATAATTTCATATATGTTAGAACTTTAAAAATAACTTTTTATGTTAAGTAAATAGGACTATGGGATTTTAAAAGTTATTCTCTCTCATCCCTTCATTAGAGAGACAAGAAGCTGAATCTCAGAGAAATACGATCTAGCTTGCCAATGACAAGTGTAGAGTGAGAACTTAGATTTTCTGACCATCATTCAATATTCAGTTTTTTTCATTATTGTGTTTAAATTGTTACCATTGGAAAATCGAAGATAAGAAAGATTTTCAACTAGTGAGTGATTTTCATGTATTTTAATACAAGAAATAGCTAAATGAAAAATTTCAGTAAATAGGAAAAATATTGGTTTGGATTTGACACAGAAAGATGACCACTTATTTTAAATTGAATTAAAACTCTTGCATTCCAAGAAAAGCCAGGTGACCCAGCTGATGTGTGTTTCATAATTTAATTTGATTTCTAGGTCCAGAGTGAGTAATTTATATTGGAATCTTGAAATTTAATTATGGCTATGTAACAAAAGCAATTATATTTATGAAATAAATCACTGCTAGAGAAATAGAGTCAAAGGATTCCTATATCTTTTGATGTGGAAGACCAACATATTGTGGTAAAAACAAAATCATAGAAATATGCAGAAATTGATTTTGAAAGTATAAATAAAATGATTCATGGAAAATTTGAATAACAATAAATTCTGAGATAGGTTTTTAAATAATCCTACTTTGGGAAAAAAAAGGACTTGTATATGGGATTTATTTGTGAAGCCAAACGACTTGAAGGAGACTTTAATATATTAATTATATTGTAGAGATGGAAAAATCCTCAGAAATATGTGAGTGTTTCTAAAATCACAAACAAGAGAAAAATATGTTTATATTTAGTTATGATTAAAAATAATGTGTCAAGTTTAGTCTTCTAAACAGTCCCACGAAGTACAAGTCTATATCAGTTATCTTCCCATGGTGAAGACAAAAATACCCGACATCCACAATTTAAAGGAGAGAGGTTTATTTTGGCTGAAGGTTTCAGAAGGTTCAGTCTATGGTTAGTTGACTGCAAAGCAGAAAAGCCATGGTGGAAAGATGTAGTAGAGGAAAGAGTGCCCATAAGGTAGAGAAAAGAGCCAAAAGGGAGGAGCTGGGGACAAGAATTCACCCTTCCAGTGTGTGTTGCCAGTGACAAACTTCCTTCAACTGGGCCCCACCTTTTCATAGTACTTTCAGCTATGAACTCATCTCCATCAGTGGGTTAATCCACTGATGAATATATTGCCCCCATGATCCAATCACCTTTCAAAAGTCCCACCTATGAACACATGAGCCTTTTGGGGACATTTTAGATCTAAAAATAACAATGTCATTTCCAGATTGTCCCAGATTCTTAGGGCCTCTGTCTTCAAGCCATTTGTCCCTTCTCTTATTCTGATATAAAAATACTTAATCATCAGCTCAGTGGTGCTGCGCCAGCATGGCATGTGCAAGGTTCTGAATTCAATTCTTGGTACCAAAACACTTGATCATTCCAAAACAATATCTAGGTTATTTTCTTCTAGGTCTGTAAAACATTAGTACTTCAGAACCTGTGCATTCACAAAGTACCAGATTTAGCATCCTTAAACTATTATATCAAGCTGTCTAAGAAAGAGATGTCTTGATGTAGATGCTGACAAAATTTTAGTAGTTTGATCAATTTAAAATTATTTAATGTGGTCTTTTATACTCATAGGCATACATACATTGACATATATGTGAGAGGAAAAACAAATACAGAAATACATCTTTAATCAAAACATTAAGGAACCTCCTTAAAAGGAAATCACAAAACACTCCAAACCAGAAAAGACAAACCTCAATATCCCTAAGTTACATATACTACCAATAGAGAAGTAACCCTTTGAAATATATGTATTGTGTAAAAGACTACATAGTTAGGTACAGTTTGATATTCAGAAAGAACACAAGCAATGATGACAATTTGCATTAAATCATGACTTAAAGAAAATGCTTAATTTAGGAAGTAAGAAACATCCTAAGATTGAAGGAGTAGTAGCTATCCAGCTAAGTTTCTTATTTTTTACATTATAAAGTCTTGTTAAAAGAGGCAGGATATATAATGTACATTATAAGGTCTTGCTGATATTTAATAGACATTTTTGTATTTTAATTAGAAATTAAATGATGGCGCTTCATGGTATTTTGAAGTTTAAGAAACTCTTTATTTTGTACCATTATCTTTTGATAGTCTTGATAAAATTATTTTGATATTATTATTGATATCCTTATTTTGTAAATAGGCAAACATTCAGAAGGTTAAAGATTTTGCCCTGAGGAGTTATTTCTGCTGCTTAACTCAGCGATTGCATTATCTTTGAAAATTCATTCCTCTAAAATAATTTTGTACTGATTATATACAACAAAGCTGTCAAATTCCTTAACCTGGCGAAATTAGTCTCAGAGCATACCCATTGTTCCTTTACCAAGCTTTAAGTTTGTTAATTTATAATCCTTTCCTTAGGAGGTTATTCCTATAAGGAAATCTCCCAGTAATTGACTAAAGCTCTGACGTTAGTCCAGTTTTATTGTTTAAAATGGTGTTTCTTTGCCATAGCACTAGCCTCCTTATTCAAGCTCAATGTAGATTGTGAAGGTTAGCTGTGTTAAATCTAGCTTTTTCAAGCAAATTACATTCTTTAAGCCTATTCTTAAAATGAAAGTAGTTCAACTGAAGCTTGATAGCCCAGATAGCTTGTTAGTATTCTTTCTGCTTTTCTAATTAGTCTGTGACTTTCTAACTCTGAAGTAACCCAACTTGAATGTCCCATTTTCAGTGCAGAGCTCCTTGTAAAATGCCTTTTAGGATATGTTAGTATTTTAGAGCTAACATCACACAGAAAGATACAATTAAAAATATTTGTGTTGATCATTTTTACCTTAAATTCCTTTTTAATAGAGATTTATTCTCGCTGAGCAATTACCATTTGACTCTCTTTAAAATAAAAGATATTTTTCTGCTCCCCAAATCTCATTAAATATTTTCTCCGTATAGTTTATAATTTCTTTCTTATTTATACTTACTGATATTTTTATGGTGTGACAACTGAGCAGCATTATAAAATGTGTAAAAAGCATGCTTTACCTTTTAAGACTTCAAGTTTTGCAAAATATTCTCATACCCACTATCATATTTTATTAACACAGCAATCATAAGGTAGGAAAGAGGCTATTTCTTAGATTTAAAAAGTAGATGAACAAAAGGTAATGTATTAAAGGTGACATGTGCAGGACAGGAAAAATGTTATTTGATTGATCTATAATCATAAATTTTGTTTTGTTCTGTTTTGCAATGATTTGGACCATAATGATTAACAATAAAAAGTGAAACTTTTTCTTCACCTCCTATTTCTCATTATTTTTCTATATATTAGAAAATTATGAACTAGGAACATATGTTAGTCACTAGTTTTAACTTTCCAAAAGCTAGATCTAATAATTTATGTTTAAGGATGCTAAACCTAGTTTTTTGTGAATGCACAGGCTCTGAAGTACTAATGCTTTATAGATCTAGAGGAAAATAACCTAGATATTGTTTTGCAATGATCAAGTATTTTTATATCAGTGTTCTGATATGTTTTTTGACAGACTCACATAATTCCTTAAAGAGAATTTGGTAGACTTAGTAGCAGAAAATCCCATTTATATCTGGCAGGTCTGTCAAGAATTTCTGTTATAATTAAAGTAGGATTTTCTTTTGGATCAAGTTAATTTAAAATATATCTATTTCCCAATGTTTCAGAGAACTCAATAAATCTAAACTTCATCCTTCAAAATATTACTTAACCTTTTCAAATCCCAAAATCTCCGGATATATTTTCCTATCGTGATTTATTCTGATATGGAATTAATTATATTGGAAATGCTTCCTAATTATATTCATATATATTATAGACAATTTTATGCTCTATGTTAATCTATTTGAAATTCAGCATTATAAAGATTAAAAATGGAAATATTCTCTTGGCAGAGCAAATACTTTACCCTGATTCTGTCAGTGAGAGGAAGAAGTTAAAATCAAACTAAAGTTAGTACCATGGACAAATTATCAGTCATAGCTCTCAACTTATTAAAATGACTTTTGTTGTTTAGTATATTTCATTGAAGGATAACTCTCCAGTTTGTTCCACTACGTGTAATCTGCAGACTTGCAGATATGAAAATTACCATATTTTTAAAAAATGTGTTTGTATTATGACAATCCTTGGTCTAGAAGCTAAGTATTCTCTAGTAGTTTTTGTTTTTAGTACTCACATTGCTGAGTATTCATGTTTCTGGCAAACAAAAACTAGAATTTAGAAACTTAATATCCCCTACTTACCCCTTATTATATTTTAAAGTTAAGATGATAGGTTTTCAAAGTGTTTACATGAGACTGTTGAAAAAGACAGATTTATACAGTATTTTCAAATTCTCACAGTTTCTCAGGTATTTTGGTCATCAAGATGGATTGATTATGATAAAATAATTACCTGATCAATATGAAAAATAATGTTTGTTTTTCTGAGGCCCTTTCATACAAATGCTGCTAGTTTTTCTAGAGCCTGCTTAACATTAGAACAGTATGACCTATTTATCCTTTTTATTCTTACTTCTTATCGAGATCCTGGCATTGTACTTTGGCAGCCTAGCTCTATAATTTAGACATCACAGCCTGCTGAGATTGCAGAACTTGTCTGTGGCCCTAAAACCATTATGGTCCATTATCCTTTCTTACTTTTCAAGTTAGTACTGATACTTATTATAGTGGTGAACTGAACAATGTAAGTGATTACTGAATCAGATTCTCTTTAGTACTTAAATCTCACTCCAGTATAAGCTATATTCTTAAACAAGAAGATTAACTTTTCCATTTAATTAATATACTATTTGATGCAGTCATAAGTTAGGAGAATTGTCTGTGTGTTTTTGTGTGATTAGTGAACAGATGAGCTTTTAAAAAAATTACTTGCTATCGTGTAACTGTTTGAAGTTAAGACTTCCATCTCTGAGAAACAGTGAAGCTAGAAATCTATACGTTTTCATAGTGTTCAAGACTGGAAAGATCGTGGCTGGTAGAAATTAAAATTTATAAACATGTATATGGCTTATTATACGATTAATTTTGACCCTGATTAGAATGCCAAACTGGGAGTCATATTATGGCTAATGGTTGAAACTGCCTTATAATGATGAGACATTGGAGCTTTAATAAACAACTTTAAACTTCTCTTGTGAAGTATGTAATGCATATTTTACACAGATTTTTCTGTCTTTCATCTTAGCAGGTTTAGGGTAACATATGTTGACAATTTATCAGTTCCTTTATTTCAAATTCATTCAATTGTATTTTAACTACTGACTCCCAAAAGAATTGAAATAGAGACTTAAATGTTATATTATACTACTATACATTTTCAGAATTGAAAGAGATCTTTGAGATAATTATTGTGGCCAACTTCTAAATATTCCATATATGCATTATGGCTGACTCACAAATACTCAGTTTTAGTTTCCATTGTCAACAGAAAAGTGATAGAGCAAGCTATACCCTACATGCCTAATATGGCCTGCTGCCTCATGTTGTAAGGCTTTTGGTGATTAAATTTTACATGATTGAAAAATAGTAAAAAAGGAAAATTAAATATTTGTATTGTGCACATTACAAAAAATTCAACTTTCTGTGTCTATACAAAAGTTTTACTGGAGCACAACCGTGCTTATTTGTGTATATATTGTCTGGCTACTTTTGTTCTACAAAGGCAGAATTAAATAGTTGTGACAGAGATGATATGGCCCACAAAGACTAAAATATTTATTATCTTGATCATTAGAGAAAAAGCTTGTTTACCTGTGATTTAGAGAATTAACTACAGAGTGAAGGACAGCTCTTGATTAGTCCACTAATTATTCAAATCTCTTCCCCATTATCAGTGATTGTTTCAAAAATCAGGGCTAAGTCAGTTGGACTTAGAATTTTTCCTGGCTAAGAAAAAAAGAATGTTTTGTACAAAAAGATAAACTTCTAGATTAAAGGAAACAGAAATTAGAAGTAATCAAAATTTTTGGTGGATATGAACAAGGACATTTGTTTCCTTTTTGCTGATGTCCTTTAGGAAAATCAGTTTGAGGTTAAAGCTTGGTTATAGAAGAGGCAGGGCTGGGGATTTAGCTCAGTGCTGCGATTTGCCTTGAAAGCACAAGGTCCTGAGTTTGATCTCTGGTACCAAAAAAAAAAAAAAAAAAAAAGGCAGCAGAATCACAGACAAATGAAAATAGAGCCAGCCTAACTCTAGTCTTTCTGTTGTGTAAATCAATAACATGAATCACTTTAATTAGTTTAATTTGCATTGTTAATTGATAAGCCCAGCTTTATTTCATATTCTATTAAAAATTACAAGTGTACTAACATCACCACAACTTTCATACAGGGATCCATACTTTAGTCAATAGAAAATGCAAAGAAAATTATGAACTTGGAAATGTTTCCCAAAGGCAAATTCCAGTCCATGTATCAGGTGCCTTGTGCTATGACTCCTAGCAAAGAAATATGAGGTAGACATTATTATTTCTACCTTAAAAGAAAGGACACTGAGGTTATTCAACTTTGTATGGTCACATAGCTACAATATGGTAGAGTGAGTGACCCACATCTTTCTCTAATCTGTTTCCCTTTTATACTGAGAAAAAACACAGTTTGTAAGGGAAAATTCTGCTAATTCAAAAAACTTCAGTGTACTCAAAATGGCAGGGGAAAACAGTTCATTGTGATCTGATTTACAAAAAGAGTGTCTCAAAAATCACTTAGTTGATGTTTGATAATCTAAAAGCAAACTAGTTACCCTGAAGTTTATTGAGGTGATTTTTTAAAATTTTATTTTATTGGTACATTTTAGGTATACAATATAATGACATTCATCATTGGAAATTTGCACCTTTACATAACCTCTCTTGGTTCCTATTCTTCCACATCCCCCTGCCCTCCCTTCAACCCCTCGATCCCACCCTATTTACAAAGACTTTGTTTCCATTTTTCATTTTCTCATATTAATTCCATTCCCTTCTTTCCTTTCCCCTACCCCTCCCAATCCCC
>NW_004624732.1:3442637-3624871 GCF_000247695.1 Heterocephalus glaber | reverse complement strand
AAGCTCTTCTTGCCTTGATGGTTTGTGTTGAGAAGTCTGCTGTGATTCTGATGGCTTTCCTTTGTATGTGATTTGTTTCTTTTCTCTGACTGCTTGTAGAACTTTGTTCTTCTTTTGGGTTTCTGGAATCTTAACAAGTTTATGCCTATGTGTAGATTTTTTTTGATCAAGGCTATTTGCAGTCCTATAGGCTTCACTTATCTGTATGTCAGGTTCTTTGCCCCTGCTTGGGAAGCTTTCTGCCATCATTTCTGTGAACAGTTTTTTTTTATGTCATCTGCACTCTCTCCTGTTTCTTCCTTGACTCGGATCCCTCTCCTTTGCATCGTGTAGCAGCTGCTGGATTGATTTCTCATGGTCCCTTGTTGGTGGTCTCTCTAGAAGGAGACCTGAGACCCCGGAAAGCACCGACTTTTAAAGAAAGAAAAGGAGACAGCCTGGGGGATGAACAGCAGTTTAATTCCTCTGGCACTGTTCGACAATCACAAAGGAAAGAAGCAAGGCTTTTATACATGTAGGAAAGCAGCTTAGTTATTCTGGCTATTGTCTTTCTGATTTTAACCTCTGGTGACAAATGACTTTAAGTGACTTATAAAAGCTACAGGCGAATTCAGAAGTCCCCTGTTTCCATTCACCAATCCCGTACATCAAAGAGCACACTGCAGCCCTCTTCTTATCAGATAGTATCAAGAGAGCAGGATGACTTTAGCCAAAATCAAGCCCACTGGCCCACCACAAACATCACAGATGTGCATAGTGAGTCGCATCTCTCTTAACACCTGTAGAATCATTGGGTTACGGTCCTCTGATCCCTGGAAATGGTAAATAAGAAAACTAGGAAAACCTGTTTTGCTCCCATGAAACTTTCACAAGGTCTCTTAAAGTTTTCTGGCATTCTTTTAACAAACAGACTTGTGGAATTTCCCAGAAACGACTTAATTTTCTTAGTTAACAAACTTCTTGTGATCAATTCTTACAACTAGATAGCTGAATTCTACAATTTCCCACAGTCCCTTACTATTTTGAAGCAATTTTTCTTTTCCTGGTCACTAATTGCAATCTTATATTCTATATCTGAAATTCTGTCCTCAGATTGGCTCATTCTGCTGTGTAGACTTTCAATGGAATTTTTAATCTCCTGGAAATCTGTTTGTACCTGTTTTATGGATTCCATTTTTTTCCTATCTTGGGATTCCATCATGTTCCTCAGCTGCTCTATTTTTTTGATCTGTGTCCTCTCCAGATTTATTAATCATGTCTTGCACTATGGGCACAATCTCTGCTGTTACCTGAGAAATTATTTCTGATTTCACTTTTTCCAGATCCTCTTTTATTGCCAGTTCAGGGAGTCCACATGGTTGAGTATCAGAGTGTTCCATCTCGTTTCCCTTTGGTGTTGCTGTAGGTGATCTGAAAGTCTGGTTTTGAAACTTGTTTATGTGTCTTCTCATTTCGATGGGGGCAGGGGGTACTGTTGGCACCCACACTGCTCACCTCCTCTGCACTGGGAGGGGTGGAACGGTGGCCCAGAAGCCCCTTCCTCTGGGCTGGGAGTGATGGAATGGCTGGAAGCCCTTATATAGGTGATATTTGTATTGCTAAGAAACTTAAAGTGCCTTTACCTATCTACTTATTTTATTTGTATTTTGGGGGCTATGTATGGTAAATAAATAAATAAAGGCTTAGTTATAGCCTTCTGAAATCTTGACTTCTCTTTCATGTTTTACAATTATAGATTTTTTAAAAAGTAAACATATTTTCAAAGAAAACTTTTACAAAGGGATGACTTTATTTCACTATGAAAGAGAATTGTTTTTTCTCCAAATGCACATGACTAGGTAGTTGCCTAGGCCTCTTTCCATTGGATTTTTACTTATGGACCTCTGCTCACTTAAAGAAAAAACAAAGAAATTATTTTCTACTAGAAAATGGGAGAAAATCATATTGAAATAATATAAAACCACTTCCTAGGTTTCCAAATATTAATTATTCTTATACTACTCCTATAAATTCTTTTCCATGCATGTGGAGAACATTTCTTTTCTAATACAACTATGTCCATTTGAAAAACTAATCCATAAGAATTATATAGTTAAAATTCATTGAGTGGTTCATAGTGAAAGTTTATATGTATTTTTATATATGTATTTCTTGTGCAAATTTCCTATAAAGGAAAATAAACTTCTGTTTGTCAACATCACACTTAGAGATTTTTAAAGGAATCATTCCTATTTAAGATGAATAATATTGTTCAGGTTCTGCATTTTTGTACTCAGCAGTTCTCTGTTCATACATGTATGACAGGAGATTATGTTTATATTCTTTTGCCTTCCCTCTTCAGATATGGTACTTGACCAACAAGTGAGCTCAGGTCAGCTGAATGAAGATGTACGTCACAGGGTCCATGAGGCACTGATGAAACAGCATCACCATCAGAATCAGAAGAAACTCACCAACCGGATTCCCATTGTTAGATCATTTGCTGATATTGGCAAGAAACAATCAGAACCAAATTCGATGGATAAAAGTGGTAAGTGTTTCTTTATTGTGTTCTTTATACTAATATAGGTCTCTGAAATATCAAAGTACTTGTAAATCTATAACATATTTTATTTGAAAATGATTTATGAAATTTATATTGTATAATTTGTTTCTTTTTCTATGTATATGCTACACATGTGGTCTTATCATCAAGCATTGAATTGTAGACGTTTTAAAAAAGATTTTAACTTTCTTGAAAGATTCATGAAAGAATACAAAGAAAACATATTTAACAAGAACTTTGAGATTCAAATGCAGTAAACATAAATTAAGCATCTGTAACAATATCCTAGTGTCTGCATATCTTGAGAAAGCAATATAATTCTTTGAATTATGCTATAGGTGGCCCTTTAGTTAAAACAACATGATCACCATTTAGTGTTTGTGGCAAATGACACACGCTTTCTTTTGCTCATAATCAGTAAATTCCATTAGAGATAATGATTGGAAAGACCCACTGCTACCTTGCATGTGGCTCTTCATAACAGGATGCCAGATTCCAGTGCATGAGCTCATTACTGTTTGCAGTGCAGCATCTTCAGTGTCCAGGGAACCTCTTCACTTGCCATTTCCACATGCCAACATAGATGAGCACTATTACTTCCCAGCAATTATGGCAGACTGTTTTGTTTTTCCTATAGCCTTTGTTTTCTTTTGCATCCGTTTCATAATTTATACAGGGAAGTTGTTTAGTAATCTCCTGATATCCATATTTTCTTAGTGTCATGACAGAAAATGAAATTACTATGAAAATAATATGAATTTGTTAATCTTCCATCAGCTCTGTGGAACTTTTGCATTTCTAAAAGATGAAAATTAATGTCTTTTCAAATATTTTACTAAAAAGACTAATTTCCCCAAAATGGACTAAAACACATGTATTGAAAGCATGGACTATCTTGTGCAATTTTGTTTGTTTTTCAAAAGTTTCAGAGATGCCTAAATGTATGAAAATGAGTTTTCTCTAAACTTTGCTTTGCATAGCAATTTTAACCAGTTTTCATACAATTGGATCAAATATATATAAACAAGTATGAAAGAGATACTTTAAGGTGTAGGTGCAATTTTCTTTCAGAATAAGGACCAATCTTAAATAGCAAAATTATATTTTAAATACTTATTTTTAAGGTCTTTCAAAGACTGAATGTAAATTATTATTGTTAGATAAAGAATCTATGATTATGCATACATAAAATTCACTAAAGTGTTATGAGTATTTTGTGATGTACATCAACTTGTATTTATGGATTACACTGAATATTCTGAGAATGTATAACTTGTTTTGAATCAAATCATATATTTGAAATATATTCATATTCTAAATATGATTTAAAACATGTGATTCACATTAATGAGAAAATGAGACATATAATTTGAGAGATAAAAATTTTAGTGGTTTTTGTTTTTGCAATGCGAGTATTTATTTGGGTTAATAATGTTAAGAAAATTGACTCAGATATTTACTAATTTTAAATATGGGCTTGTTCTACACAATTTTGAAAACCTTAACAAAATATACCTATGAACTAACTTTATAAAAATTCAAGCACAGTTTGGAAACATAAATTTTTTCATTACATTTATTGGAAAATAAAAAATATATTTCTATCAGGAAGACATGATCTTTCTTCAAAAAGCCAATAATTTTGGATTTTGAATTGCCTATAATCTATATCTAAATTTTGTTGTGAATAATATTTACTATAGAAAACTTTCATTGCATTTCTCTTTTCTTGAGGGAGGAGTGTATGGAATTTACTGGATCAATTCTTTGTTGTAATATCATGCAGATCTAGATTTACTGTTACTACTTTAAACTTCTGTTAAACCTGGAAGAGATGATAGAATTACAGCAGTGAATCACACGTCTACATATAGATACATACAGATACAAGGTTTTCTGAGAGCTTGCTTTTTGTCTTATTCAGGAAATAGCTTAGTTTTTCCAAAAAGTAGGATCTGAGTGATTCTGTTACCATCTGTACAATCAGCCTTTATCTGAACACATACAAATCTTTTTAGGGCATACGTTAGGGTAATAAAAACTTGGAAACACTTATAATAAGATTCATATATCCAATTAAGTATTGTTGTAGAGTATGCTGTCAGAATTGGTTTTCTAAGCCTAGGCTTATAACACCTCCTTATGACTCTGTTTTGCTTCCTCACACACTTTACATAATTATGTGTGTTGAGAATTCTGAAAATATGTATAGACTTCACCAATTTAGAAATAAATCTCCTACCCAGCAGTGTAAAAAAGTGTGAAGGACCTTTACTACTAAGGTTCTCAATCTACTTATGAACTCTAAAAACTGCCAAACTCTAGATAAACAAACAAATTGAAATTCATAGCCATAAATACAGATTTGACATTTTGCTTCAAAACATGCAATAGAGATTTAAAATTTTTGGTGCAGTAATACAGAGAGATTCAAAGCCATTTTTAAACATCCAAAAGAGTAAAAATGATATTCTTATTTAAAAAACTCCCAGTAAAATATTTCATGCAAAAAAAAGATTGACTTTTTTTTTTTTAAGATTGTAGAATAGGAATTAAAGTGAGAATTTTCTAGACACTCAACAACAAAACATTTGCTTTTAGAAACATAGAGATAGATAAAGGTTTTCTCCTCTTTTTAAAATGCGCTTTTGCTTTAGGGGCAAAGTAATTGAAATACCCTCAAAACTGAGCTGATGCTTGACTAAAGAAGTCTAAAAGAGTCATTTAGAACAAAGCTTTTAATTTCCTTAATCGAATTGTTTTCTGAGCAAGCTACCTTGATAGTATTCCTAAGGGTTAAACATTCAGACACTGGGCAAGTATTTTTAATATGAATCTTTCTCGATTTATAATTAGGTTAACAAGATAATGTATTTCCTTGTTTTTCTTCCCCAAGACCACATTATTTTCATACTTCTTTTAGTAATTTGTAATAATTTGTTAATCTCATTTCCAAATACACTGGTTTACCATTTTGTATGTTTTACTTGATATTCTTTGTATTCTATTCATGACTAAGATGCAGAATACTATGGATTCACCATGCATTTTTAATGTCGCCATGCTGTGTTTAACTTTCACTTTTCATTAAGCATCAAAACGTGAGAATTAAATGCCTGATTCTGATGTTTCAATAAAAAGTGTCAGTTATATTTGGCAAAACAATGGCAAAAATAATAGAAAAGTAATATCTACTTTGACATTTGAACCCTGAAAAGGGTAAGGGTGGCAAGTAATCAAAATAAATTTTTCAAGGATATTCAAATAGTTCCTTGAAACTAGAAAGATTTTCTAAAAATAAAAATAAGACTTGTGTGATCTAGAAAGTAAAATAAATATGTATTTACATTTAAGTTATACATTCACATACTGAGACATCTGTATTACCAATATATTATAAAATGTTATTACTCTGTGAAAACTTTTTATTTTTGAAAATAATGTGGGACTCTTAATTTCCTTAGGTATAGGGTATTGTCATTCCATTCTATCCTTTACTAATAATTTATAATTCTTCCTTTTCCTTCACATACCTATTCTTCCTCCTATTCAGAAGGCTTGCCATTTATACTTTTAATTTATAATCTCAAAAGAGTTACAGAGCAGAAAGTCTTTTATTCATTCTGCTAAGCCACAGATTACTGGAGAACATTTGGAAGAATGGGATATGTGTTGACTCTTTAGATCTTGGTAGAGTTCATCCCTTAAAACAATGTATACATATGTATTGTAAATGATGTTTATTTATGCTTTTGGAACCACAGTTAATTGCCTTACACTTCTTTTACAAATGCTGTGCTTTTTATTTCCAGATACATAATGTCTTTATGTGCTTAGATATTTATGCTTTCTTGCTTTTTAAATATTGTAATCTCATAAATAAGATACCCAGGGTTTAATATTTATCCTTAATAATGTTCTGCCTTCAAACAAAAAGATAAAGCTAGTATAATAATTCTAGTATTGCTTGAGAGAAAATAGATGAAAGAAGTAAACATTTGTTAAATGAAGGTGATTATTTTCTACTCTTCCAAAAAAAAATCAGGATGATATTGTTGACAGAATTGATGAATCTGTTCAAAGGCTGTATTGTTGCTGAGTTTTGGAAATCAAGACTACATCTTCACAATCAACATATTTCTAAGATGATGTGTTAAATTTGTTACTTCTTATATTACATTAATTTATTTTCAGGCATACTAATTTTTTCCAAGTTTAATTATGTGCATACTTTTCATGTTTTTGAAATATAGCTCACCTAATCAGCATTTTCTAAGTATTTAGCCTTTCTTTCTTCATGTTTTCTATTCCCATGAATAAATGTATTGTTACACATGTATGTAACTTTGTCATTCATCCTTATATTTCTTTATTTTGCTCTGTCTTGTGTCTGTCTCTAACAGGCTCATCTCATCTCTGTACCTCCCTCATCTCCTACCCTTTGGGTACTCTAAATGCGTTGAAGGTTTCGAGGTAGTGTAAACCAGCTTGGTCTGTAGGTTAATAGTAATGTACCTCCATGTCTTCATCCCAGTTTCCTTCTTGTACACATGATTTACAGTGGACTAAACAGGAGCAAATAATGATATACTTATGTGATATATTTTTTTACTGATTTGAATTTGGCCAAATAGAAATTTAAAAGCTGCTATTTTACAATACTTACATTTACTTAAAAAGAGAACTATATGTAAAGACTTAACATGAATTAATATAATAAAAATTAATATAGTATTTCTTGAGAACATATAGATATGTTTACATAAGGTATTTCAATGATACTGATATGACTTAGTCATGAAATAGTACTTCTGTTATAATCTCGTATTTCTCCCCCACAACTTTATCATGAAAGAAATGTCTATGCATTAGACTTAGTGAAAAATTCACGGTATGACAAGTGGAAGCCAGGCTTATATTCTCTAGTTAGTAGTCATTTGAATTATAGCATCTCAATTTTTTCCAGTGCTTGCCCCACATCTTTATAATTTGTCTGTAAAAAATACATGAACTGTAATAACTTTGTATATGATTCTTACATTGAAATCCAAAGGAAAAAATCAATTCAGAACTCAAAGAAAATTAAACAGATATTCACACAAATATTACATAATATGCATTTTAATTGATAAGATATAAAACAAATACTGGAATTTTGGATTAAAATGAAGAACTCTGAATTTGACAAATCAAAGAATATACATGTATGATAAATAGAGAAGGATGGTATTAGATTTCTCAAATGCTTATATTTAAATAGTCACATTTAGTAGTTAATATTAATGATTTCCACTTTTCATCAATTTTTAAATAATTTACCCTGAATGTAGTGAAGTTACCAAGTTAGTAAATGTCTTTTTTTTACAGTCATGTTATTTTTCAAAATTATGTAGATATTATAGTAAAAAAGGTAATTAAGCATTGCAATGATATTCACTTATAGGGAATATTAATATGGGTACTTATTACTGGACAAAGTAAAGGCAATATAAAAATAGGTTAAAACATTTGTAGCATTGTGACATAGAAAAGTTATTAAAATCAGAATTCATAAAGCACCTATACATATGTGACTTCTAATTTCTAACTTTATACTATTTTTTTGAGAAAGTAAAATTTCTAGTAATTTCTTTGTAATAACTTTATGAAATAACATCCTCTTCTGACTGAAGTAAAAATTCTACACCTGTAAACTGTCATTTGACATCAGCAAGAAAATTAGAGATGTCTTTTCAAAACCTAAATTTATTGATTATTTTATGAAATAGTGTTTGAGTTCATGATTGTCATTTCATATCAGTAAGAAAATTAGAGATGCCTTTTCAAAACTTAAATCTATTGAGTATTTGATATAATGGTATTTGAGTTCATGAAATTAATTTTGAAATCCAAGTCCAACATCTTTTCCTGAAAAGTAGTAATACTTGGAATAAACTAAAAAAAAAAGACTTATTTAAACAAAGATTGTAACTGGCAGCAGAATTACAAAGATTATTTTAATATGTGAAGTTTCTAGGTCTTTGGACTATAAATCACATGCAAATTTTAGTTTTGTATATACAGCAAATAAAATTTTAGGCTTTATGTAAAGTCTTCTGTTTTTTTCTAAATAACCCAAAATAAAATTATTAGTTTAATTTTTATGTAATAAACCTTTATATTTTACTGTAACCTGGCAAGTTGTCAAAGTTGCCTTGAACATACACACATTAACGTGTATCATTTCATTTAAACAAATTAATATATATTTAAAGAAATAATACCAAGCTTTAAAATGTCTTTAAACTTTGTAGGACTTTATTTGATAAATATACCTACCTAGTCGTACCAAATATAAAAGATAAAAAATTTGTGTTTTTTATTCCTATATAGACTCATACTTTTTATGCTTTTTTCCTGCATTAGCATACATTCTATGTACATATCTAGAATCTAGAGATAGCAAGGAATTTACTATTATCTAATATGTTTCCTGGCTAAATACTCTTAACTAAGTCATAGTCAGTATCACTTAAAATGTTCAGGAGAAGTAGTTCCTAAATTATTTCCTGATTATCAACTTTATAAATTAATATTTTATAATTTTAAAAATCATCTTAGAATAAGAATAGCATAGAACAGTAAATATCAAAATACATTATTACATATAATATTAATGCATACTTAAAATTATTTCTAAGAGGAAATATGTGTCAATGTTTTAACCATATTGAATGAACTGGTGGCAATTTATGAAATGTTCTACCTATATGAGTGAAAACAAAAATGTTCAATTCAAATCGCAAGTTTCAATACATTTTCCCTCGAGTTTAATCTCTTCCAAGTTGCTGATTTTGCACTGAGTTGTTGACTCTTCATTTGTAGATGTTTGCTTAAAGAATTAAGTAATTACTTTTCCATGCAGTAATATACCAAGTGAAATAAATTATTGTAAGAAAGCAGATACATGTTTATTTAATTTTCCCATGACTTGTATTTCACCACTCAATTTTACGGAACATTCAATAAATTTAGGCTTAAATATATCTAATGTTCTAACTCATAAAAATACAGAGAAATGATGTGAAACTGGTGATTGAAGACATCTGTTAGTAGCACAAATGCATTATGTAAAAGGTTTTTTAAAATTACAGTTATTATTTTGAGAATGGTAAATTGAATGGCTGCTAATGAACAGTTCACAGTCATAGCTGCACATTGCAGTTAGAAATGGGAGAATGAAAATGATTTATTTGGCTTGCCTGACATTTCTCTGAAGTTAAAACAATTTCCCTATGAGGTAAATTTGCTTTTAAAAGTCATTTTACTTTTATCTTCATCAAGTATATTATTTTATTCTTAAATGAGAGCCTAGCAGTATTTACTTCTAGAAGAATATTAAATCTATTACTTTCCTATAATACTTTCAAACCATGAATGATGTACCTACTAGCACATGACTCCTGTCTAAGAGGATTAATAGTCCAAAAAGTAAAATTTTAGTAATATTTGAAATTAAGTAATTAATGCTTTTAGTTGTACTTAGTGATTTCTAGGTAACAAAGAATAAGTGACCTTTCAGGAAAGAATTGAAAGAAAATAGGTTTTTGTAAATGCTGTAGGACTTTGAAGAAGTTCTCCAGTAACTGGGGAAGGTCATAATAAAGGAGAACTTGTATTAAAATTGAATGTTAAGCAGGTGGAGAGAGAAGAGCTAGGCAGAATATTTTTGATGTCTAAGACTGATGAGAGTAAGAACAGTATTTTTCAGTTACTGAATTAAGATCATAAATACAGTCAAAGCTTCAAAGTAGAGTTGTCATTCACTTCACAGCAAAAGTAGCAAATCAAGATAGTGAGAGGTTAGGGAAGAAGACAGACACATGTGGGAGTAAGTAAATCTGGTTAATTTTCTCTTTTCATTGCTAACTTCATACAGGTTTTAGATAGAATATTTCATAGTTAGTGAATGATGGAATCTAACCATATCTAGCTATCGTCACTTTCCCAGTTCTATTACCACTTAATAACATTTTCCTTATAATCAAGAATAAAACTATAAAATAATGTTTGGGTTAGTGTTAATGGAAAAGTAAAACAGTTCTAATTTATCTTTTCTCATACAGTAGACCAGTATCAATATGCTTATCTAATTGAGTAGCCACAGACATAAAAATCATATTTATAACGTGTGATGTTTCTAATTCAACTCCTAATATAGAATTCTCTAAAACTTGTTGCTGAAGAATATATTTGATTGTCTTTTTAGAGGCAATAGAATCTAAAACTATTACATGAGATAGTTTCAGATAAATATTCATATTTTATGTTTTACATTATAAATTCTTCAATCTGAGCTTAAATGTTAATAGATGTTTATCTTTTTATATATACCATTTGTTTTGGTTGGTACTTAGAAATCATTGATGGTATAAAATCATGGTTAAATTTAGATATTTTAAAACATTTTTTTCTTCAGGGAGAGTAATCTTTCAAATTTTAAGGCAAAAATTACTTTAAATTTTCTTGACTGTTTTCTCCTATTTCTATCTGTAACTAATAGTAAGAACTTTTGTATTGATATAGATCTTTTTATATTGACCCTTCATGCTTACCTCATAAAACATTAAGAAACATATCAGTGTAGTTTAATTGAAGTTCTTATTTCATCCATTATGTCTAGAACTGTGGAAGTAACTGTATTCTGTAATAACGATTTTTTTTAGCAGGTCAGGTTATTTCTCCTCAGTCTGCTCCAGCCTGTATTGAAAATAAAAATGATGTTAGCAGAGAAAACAGTACTGTTGACTTTAGCAAGGTAAGCTTTCTTTCTTTCTCCCATCTAAGTAAGCTGCTAAATTGCTGCTAGAAGTTGCTATCTATTTTAAGAGGTGTTGACACAATTTTTTGCATGTACTATTTTTTGTTTCTTGCTCAAAGCTTGAAGTTGTTATAGATAATGTTAGCATTAAATCCACATGCAACGTTTTGCTTATTCACAAAACTGAATATGTAAGTTTTTTGAACAATTTTCAGGATTCAGCCACTTGGTACAATATATTTCTTCCATTAAAATGAATACCTGGACTTCCCAGGGCATTTAATAGAAGTTTAATCTATTGCTTAAAAACTTTGCTAGCTTTTTTCAAAATCACTTTTCCTCTGTGTAAATCCAAATAATATAATATAAAGTTTGATTTTTATTGTAATTCAGAGAAATGCTTTACTGTAAGGAAATCCTAGAAGGACACAATAAAATGAAGTACAATTTTGAATTAAAGTAGAGAAAGGACTGACTATGTTGAGAGATATACCTAATTGGGGAGAATTTAGATACAATCATTTACTGAAGTGTATTTAAGAAAATAATAAATCAATGAATACATGGGATTTTAAAGCAAATTCCTGAAATTACTTCTGTTCTATTGTAAATTCTCAAAACTAAGAGTTGAATAGAAAGAAAAGTTTTAATAGTGGCTCAATATAAGGAGGGGGAGCAATTCTCATTATCTGAGTGGCTGAAACAGTAGATACTTAGAGCTAATATTTTGATAAAGCCTTAGTGTTGGAGATGATTGTCGTAGTGGGAGGAGGTGGGAATGGGAAGCAGCAGTAGAGGAAGTAGCCTGAATCAAGGTTCTCAAAAGACTTTTTAGTAATTAGCTCCTTGGACCTGTTTCAGAATCCTGTAACAATGCCTAAATGATCTAGGTCTAGTTATGTGCATGCTCTCCCTCTGGTGCCTGATGGAGTCTCCTGGGAGCATGGTGTACCAGCTTAAGCCTGTTAATTATGCGTGCAGGGACTGGGAGGCCAACAAAAGGGGCATACTAGTCCATGTGGGATGAAACAAAGGCATGAAAAAGGACCTCCACACCAGCAAGAGAGAGAGGTGAGGGCATCCTCGGGCTATATTTCTACAGTGGTTCAAAGTTCATTTCACTGTATGGAAGCATGTGATTCCAATATTAAACCAGTTAAGTGTATTCCATCTGCCGCTCTAAAAATTTATCTTTTTAAAGCATTGCATCTTCATTCATCTGCAAGTTGGAATAAAGTTGTTACAAACTGCCATACATTTAATTTCTGATATCCTTAATTTGAAATAATATCTAAAAGCAATGGCCTAAAAGTTGATTATTTATTTATGCAAGCATTAACAGTATAACAAGGGCATGTTTAACATTCTCAGAAACAGTGATTATAAACCTCACAGCTCATCCTTTAAAATAAATTACCTTTTAGCTTTTTAAAATAATGTAACCCTTATTCTGAATTGTGTGTCTCTATATCATTTCATTTTTTTGTTTGTGTGACCTATCTTTGCAGCCTTCAAAAGTGTTTCATCACATATGAAAGAAAATGAAGATTGTCAGTTGAAGACAGTAGTTTCATCTCCAGGTCCCCCAAATAATCAGAGTGAAAAATAGATTTTCTTCCCTTTAATCTTTTTCCACATCTCATCTTTGCATTTCCATTCATTTGCCCACTTAATAGGGAAGTTAAATTTCTGTTGCCTTCCCCCTAGTTGCAGCCACCTCTGTTCCTGTCTCTTGTCTGTAGAATGGTATGTTGGAAAGAACATGAATTCTGACTGTAACATTTATGAACCATCTAATCTGGGAGAAGTCCTCTAGGCTTCAGCCTTTTAATTTGTAAAATAATAATAATAATAGTAATAATAATAATAATACGTATTTGTGATTCTCTTGTGAAGATTTAATGACACGTTATAGAGAGAACCTGGTGGGGAGCTGGGCGTGTACTAGATGCTCAAAAAGGTGGCTGCTGTTATTATCATTAATATTGGTGGATATATAATACTGTCAAAATAAATACTAGACCAGATTTAATGTTTTGGACCCTATTGGATCTTTAGTACCTCAAGTAGTGTTTGTGATGAATATGTCTAATGAATCCTATAAGATTCAAAATAATTTAAGCCTTTAATTTTAGAGTTTAAAAACAAACAAACAAAAAGAAACCAAATAACAGTCCTGGCTTTGTAACCCAGGAGGGCAGAGAAGTAGAGATCAGCAAAAACAGTTATGATTTATTACTATAGAAAGAATTTTTTTGCCAGATTTTGCAAGTTCATGAGTTAAGGTTTTTTTAGCCTAATTATTTCAGGTTGGTAATGAATTTATGAAGCTCAGCTAATCTCCAGATTGCTTTATCCACTTAAATATTTTAAGTCTTAACACATAACTCCAAACCCTAGTAGTATTCTGACACTTAAAAAAGTTTTTTGATTTACTTATTCACTTCATGTGATTACCAATGTATGCTTCCTACCTTCAGTCTCTATATTTTAACCATTCCCATGGATAGGCCCATCAACTTTACTCATTTAAACATTCATTTAGAATATAATCTGATTTGCCACATTTTAGCTCTTTTTTGTAATGCATTTCAAAGTGGGTATGTGAAGACATTATATATGCCTCTTGTTTTTAAACTGACAGAAAATGACTATTTTATGTCAATGGTATTCTTTTTTATTTCAAATGACTCAAAGAAGGTTTCACATAATTTCTTTCACAAAAAGAACTTTCTTCTACATCTATCTTTAGTGTGTGAAACATATGACAGAGAATTGTATTATTAAATCCTAGAACTGTAGGAAACTTTAGATATATCCTCATTTATCCAGCAAAAACCTGAATCCTGGAGAGATTAAGAGAACTGGTTAAAATCTCTGGTTAGTGTTAAAGCACCATTATTTCCCCAAAGAATCTCTATTACTTTTATTGTGCTTCTACAATAGGTTTAAGACTGAAACAGCCGGGCATGGTAGCATATGCCTGTAATCCCAGCACTTAGGAGGCTGAGGCAGGAGGATCTCTGCAAGTTTGAGGCCAGCCTGGGCTACATAGTAAACTCAAGCCCAAGCCCAGCCTGAACTACACAGCAAGATCCTATCTCAAAAAAAAAAAAAAAAAGAAAAGAAAAGAAAAGAAAAGAAAAAGAAGATTTAAACATTTTCCCTAAATTTCTGTCTGTTTTTCCTTCAACCTTAACCATAAGTGTATGGCTTGCCCATACACTTCCAATTCCACAATGACCTTCTGTATAATTTTGTTCCCTAGAGATGGCCTATTTCTCACCCACAGCTTATAGATCAACTGCCCAGAATAAAGGCTCTTCCTGTCATAGCATTACAGTGAGGTCTGGAAAGTCCAGTAGCAAGAGTCTAAATCCAGATTCAGAAGAGTATATAGTTTGAATTCTTCAAAGTCCTGTTCAGGGGAGCTAAAATTTCCAAGATTTCTTTCTGTCCATTTCAAGTATTTGAGTCCACTTGATGTGGTTCAGCCTAAATCTCCAGAGCTGTTTTTAGGTAGTTGTAATTGTGGTCCTTAAATATGATCTTTTGTCATATTAAAAGGTAGGGATGTTATATAGGTCTACTCCAGTAATAATATAATATATAACAATGTAATTATATAATCTTACCCCCAGATAGATGTCTACTCCATGAATAATAAAATGCATAGCATAGGCTGTAATGGCTATTATATATAACTATAATTTCTTATATTTTCAATCAAAAGATCAATTTATTCATCTGAAATTAAGTTCTGTATATTTGAATGCCTTTTCTAAATAACAGATATCAGTGATATATCAGATATTACCTGATTTTAAGTGTGTAAGGGCCATATTTTTATTTTCAAATAAAAATAAACTATTTTACTGTACTAGGTACTTCTTAATTTAATTTAATTTCATCTTAAAGGAATTATTTCTATAATTGTCATCTATTTGAGGGACAGGCTTTATAATAGGCAGCATTTGGCTGTGGCATTTTTTCAGCAATTAATGAATTTAAGAAAGTTTTCTAGATGAAATTTAAACTTGGTATTATGAATAAAACTCACATTTATTACCAATTATAGTTCCTTTAAAAGTTATTTTCTTATTTTAAATTTTGTTCTAGTATATTAATATTGCACTATTGTTCTTTCTACTGGTGCAAAATTTAATTGTTTATTCATATAAGTTCTGAAAGACTTATGAAAATTAGTTTTTTTATAGGACTAATTGTATATGGGAAATATTTTATTCTCATTTTAGAATTTTAGCATTATAGTGAAAATGTAAAGAATTACTAATTTAAAGCATTTTCAATGTGTAAATTTCTATTAGTTAGAAAAATAAATATAAAAAATTCTGTAAGTTCCATAAAATTAACCTTACTTATAAAGTAAATTTGTTATCTATAAATTAAATGATAGATTTTATAACATATCCATAAAATATTCCAATATACATCCTTTATGAATTTATAAATTTGTATGTGGAAGTATATTTGTGCTGTAAAATCTTTGGAGTTTATATTTTCAAGTATTTCTTTTTATAGGCAATTTTGCTTTGATAAATTTTCTTTTTCTTAATAAAATACTGGTTATATTTGATTTTTAAATTAAGTAGTGCAGATTATTTTTAATTTAATCCTTGTAATAACCTATATATTTCACATTCTAGATTTTATGTTTTTGTCACTTGTATCCTCAGAAAGGCTAATTCTTTATAAACTATCCAAATAGTTATACTAAGGTCAATTTCAGAAAACAACAGATTTAATCTAGTCACTATAGTTTGACTAAATTTTCTAAAGTACTCTTAAAAGTTTTAATTTTTTCACTTTCAAATTCTTGGAAAAAAACATACTCAAATTATTAAACCTGTGAAAGAATAGTATGGTCTAAAAATATCTTAGCCTCGCCCATGTTTGCCAGAGCTCTTTTCTCTTTCTCTGGACTAATCCTTTGATCTTTGGCCCCCATTTCATTAACAGGAGAGCATAAAACCAATTATAAGAGCAGATAAAGTCCTTTTCCCCTAAAAATGGAGTTCCATAAAAAGCAACTCAAGTGAATTAGAAACAAGAAATAGGCTGTGTAAATTTTACTTTAAAGTCACTGCTTAGTTTTCACTGTAGCCCCATGCATAAAAATTGATACTTATTCATAGGAAGGATATTTTACATTCATTTTTCAAATGCCACTTTACTGTTAGCATTTTTTTCTTAATGATCACTTTTGTTTTATGTTCATTCATTTCAATCAATGACATCCCATGTTAGAAATTCAACCATGAATCTTCAGCAACTTAAAATGTTAATACTTTTATTCTTTTTTTCTCTATTCTCCTATATCTAAATTCTCTGATGAGAAACTGAAATTGAAGAATTAGAAGACAATGTTTACAATATGAAGAGCACAGAAAAATTAGAATAACATGAAGTCTAAAGTTATAACTTATACTGTAAAAAGAAGCATGGTTATATTTATCTTGAATAGCCATAAGTTAAGTACTAATTAATGGAAGTGTATTGCTTAAAATTAAGGTAACAGCATAAAATATTAAATTTGTTGACAACTACAAATTAAATTATGGTTACAGTGTATTTATTTAATTGAGAACCTATACTTCCCTTTTGAACACTTCAAGATTGCTGATTTTGTAGAAGCTTCTTTTAACAATGATGAGTAGAAAAATTAGAATATTCAGATTATTGGTGATAAGTTAAAATAGTCCACAAAAAGTTATTATTAAAAAAAGTAAGTGAGAAATTTAAGTATGTGTATTATTTAAACCAAATGTATTGATGGGTTATTATATATGGAACACTGTGGTAAACTATGATTTACCAAATTTTTCTAATTTTGATTTACTTTATTTACTTTGCAATGCTTGCAGGTTGATCTGCATTTTATGAAAAAGATTCCTCCAGGCGCTGAAGCTTCAAACATCTTAGTTGGAGAACTGGAGTTCCTAGATAGAACTGTAGTTGCATTTGTCAGGTTATCTCCAGCTGTTTTACTTCAGGGGTTGGCTGAAGTTCCAATCCCAACCAGGTAAGAAGTATGAAAATGTCTTCTACGCTTTTCTTAAATAATTTTTTTGTGGGAGAAAATAAGGATTAAATATAATTTCATGTTAAACTTTTAATGATGAACCAACAAGTCATCCAATAAACTATTGTTTCTTGTTTGTGGAGGAGGAAACAGTGTGCTTTAAAAAATCATTCTGTCCTTTCTTCCTCCCCTTTCAACTTATTTGTTGTATGTTAGACATATTCCTCATCTCTATGGATCCTAGTCTATATAATCATACCAATTTTATTTTACACTTTTGGTACAAAAAGTGACTAAGTGTTAGACTTTTATCAAATATTACATTAAACTGTATATTTAAGAAAGAGAGAATCCTCAAGAGTGATCCTAAAAAAGATTAGTTTCCAAGATTTAGCTTATGTTTGAGTATGCCTTCAAAACGCATGTGAGTGGCATCATTGGGATGGGCCTGGTCTATTAAATATACTGTATATTTCAATCCTTAGCACAGTCTGCCTCTTTTACACAGAGTCTGAAAAATCACTGATAGTAGCATAATGGAAGTATGTTTGAATCTAAATCAAAAGTAAATGTTTAACTTTATTACATGAACTTGTTTTTCATTTAACTATACATAAAAACTAATACCTTAGGGATAATATAAACTAAATTATATTGTTTATCATTGTTTCCTAGTTTAAAGATGTAAGGTTATCCACAGATAAAATTGAGAAAAAATAAAGAATAAAAAGAATATTGACTTTAACATGTTAGGTTCCTAGAAATTTATCCAGAGACCTCCTTTTGTTTCTTACTTTTGCAGTCAAATGTGATTCCTAGGTACAGATGGCCTTTCACACTAATTTCATTCCCATAGCAAAAGATGTCTGTGTAGGTTCCCATTTTCCACTCAACTGGCACCCTTTGCTTGATGCTATAACTGCCTAAGATGCTGTTGTTATGGTTTCTCTTGCAAAAATTAAATTTAAAATGATGAAATGTTCAAGTGCTACGGCAAATGGGTTTATAGAATTTGTTTTCTCTATGGATTTCTTAACTTAAAATAAACTTAGAACAAAGCAGATTGTATCACTCCATGCTTTGATTATGAATAAGATATTCCAGAAATTTGGAATAGTGCACCCAGGAGAGGCCTCATTTTGTAGGGGCCTCTGTGCCTGGAGTGGGATTCACTGTTGCAGTTCCCGTCTGACTCAGGTTTGAGGGAGAAACCTAGTTACCATTCAGATCGGATCATAGAAGTTTCTGTTAATCCTATTTGAGGGCTACTGAGATTTCTGCTACATACCAATTTTATTAAAAAGGGGAAAAGTTGAACTGAGCACATTAAGTTTGATTCTATGAAGGTTTATGAACTGTATGAAGGTAATGAAGCTTCATTTTTCTATGCACAATCTGTAACCTATTTAGAGTTCTTAGAAATTTAGGGTTTGAATTTAACATGTCAAATTTGCTAATTGTAGGGATATTACTTGAACAGTTTAGAATTATTTTCAGTTGTCCCAGAAGTTATTCTGTTCCACCATTTGGGAAGGTGTGTGAGCAACTATTAGTATATGATAACTGTATGACAGTGATGGCTCCTGTATTTCAAATGAAAGAAGAGAAAAATTCCCAGGAGTAGAGAAAAGTAAAAATGGGGTTATATTCCTTCACTTTGAAAACTGTTAGGTTTAAGTGACCTCATTTCATACTGACAAAGCAAAATGTGTGTAGACACCAATTGAGGAAAAGTTAGAGGCGCTGTGGAGCCATTATATGAGGAGAAATTCAAAGGACTAAATACTATTTAGTTAGGAAAGGTGAAAAATGGAAGAAGATTAGCTATACAAATAGAATAAAGAAAGCCACTGGGGCTCCTAATTATCCTTTCTTAGAAGGACAAAAAGGGATACCATGAGTATAATAGCAACATATAGTACAAATGTCAGAAAATAATTTTTAGGACTTTATAAATAGCCCTTGGAATGAAAACCTAAAATATAGCAAGATGCACATAGGTTAGGAAATTTCTTAGCAGTATTATAGTTGATAAAATATCTGCCACCACATTCAAGTACTCCTTAATACATAGTAGACATTTCTGTATTATACTAATTGACCAGGTGTGTTAGTTACTTTTCTCTCATTGCTTCGACAAAATACCCAACACCCAACGTTAAAGGAGGGAAGGTTTATTTAGCTCACAGTTTGTAGAGGTTTCAGTCCATAATTGGCTGCAAGGCAGGATGGCAGAGGGGCAACAGTTCATGGTGGTGGAAGACAGCAAAAGCAACAAGAGAGCTTAACAGCATCTTTCTGCCTCCTTTATCCCATCCAGACTACCTGGATTAGGGCATTGCCAAACCAATCACTCATGTGTACTGGTTTAGTAATCACATGCCCTTAATCCCAGCATCACACATTCCAGATTTGGCCACCTCAGAAAAAGTTCCACACCTTTGACCACATGAGGCTTTGAGGAAACATCTAGACCCAAACCATATTCCTGGGATTCAGTTACAACTCAAAAATTAATAAATCTTATCCCTTAAGATTCTATAATACCCGTTGCATGTAAAAACATGTGGTCTTAACATTTACAGTTAAATGAAGGATAGAATTAAAGTTAACTATTTCAATATACCTTATAGAGCTATTATTCCTCATTCTTAATAACATAAACCATTTAGCAAATTCGCACCCTAAGACTGTACTGCAAAATATAAAGCATTCTCTAATTTTCACAGTTTCCAATAAGCATTGACCTTTTCTTAGACAGGGCAATTACCAGTCCTCTAAAGTTAGAGTTTGCATTGATTTCTTTAAAAGGACAGGTTGTTTTTTTGTTTTCCTTTTTTTTGGTACCAGGGATCGAACTCAGGTCCTTGTGCTTGTGCAGCAGGCAGCCAAAACCACTGAGCTAAGTCCCCGGCCCAAAAGGACAGGTTGTAATGATGAATCTGCCAGACCTTCAGCCTAATTTAGATGGAATACCAGTGTGCAGCTACCATTTTTATTTCTCTAGCACTGAAATTAATAGGTGATTAACTTTTTTCTGCCTAATTGATCTTTGATTCTTCATATAAAATTTACATATTCCTACACATTTCTGATCATATGTTCTCTTTGTTTATATTACTGTTACCTTTTTCCTTTTAAACTATTCTCTATTTATATATAATTGATTTTCTTCCTTCTGATTCAGAAAATTTTAGTCAGATTTTGCATTCCTACCATCCTCTTCTAAGAATAATAGAATCCTTAAAATTCCCCAAAATAACAGTCTAGGCTGTACAGATAACTACATTGGAAAACATAGAAATAAAAACAACTACATATTCACACTGCTCAAAGATCTTATGTGGAATAGTCAATCATTTAAAATTGTTTCAAGATAATGTGTTTTGAAAAGCTATGGAAATATTTCACATAAAATTCCTCATTTTCATTAATTCCTTTGAGATGAATGATTCTGTACTATTGAATTAGTTTTGTATTTCTACCTTGAAACATTTCTCTTTTTTCTTCTTAATTACAGATTTTTGTTCATTCTTCTGGGGCCCCTGGGAAAGGGTCAACAGTACCATGAGATTGGCAGATCAATTGCAACTCTAATGACAGACGAGGTATTTATTTATTTGAAACATTTTCCCTCTAAATACACCTAACTTTTGGAGGTGCTATTTTCACAACAGTTTGCTGTGAATCCAGTTTCTCTGTATTGAATCCAATTCTCACTATCCAATTACCATGAGAAAAATTAGGTCAAAACGAATAATAAATTAACACAAATTCATACAATATTCTAAGGAAAATTTTGTGATAACATTTAGGATATATTAATATTCTCCTCATAGTACCATTCTTAATATCATTGCAAATTTTATTTGGAGCTAAGTAATTTTAAGATCTAAATAAAAAGAGATAGCAGGTTTTTAAAATAGTATATGTGACACCAAAAAGCCATGAAACATTGGTCAACTCTACAGTTGCCTGATGTATATGTAGATGTTCCTAACTTGGGAATCTTCAGACTATTAGATGGGTTGTAGATAGATTTTAAGGACCTTGCAATTTCTCTGATGTAGCACACTATTTTTTTTGGTAAAAAAGTTTGTATGTAGATTTTGTTGGACTAGAAAAAGCTTTCATCAGTTCCTCAAAGAGGTGAATGTCTAAAGAAAAAGTAAGATCTTAAAAATAAGAACATAAAAAGAGTGTAATATAACTTTTCTTTGACTTGTATTCCTCAGTCTAATATGGGAATTTGTTCTTATTGTTAAAGAGAAGAGCAGATGTGAAAGATCACAGAAAAACATTAACTCAAAATCAATAGTAAATGTACAAATGAGATTATGCATTGTTTAGAATATCCCTAAATAATTTACTAATGTATTTATTGTAATACATGGCTAAAAATCTTTAAAAATTCTATAACAAGAGCAATTAGGCCAGGTGGGGTGGTATAGCCCTGTAACCCTGGTTGTTCAATAGGCTGATGCAGGAAAGTTCCAAGATGGAGGCCAGCTGGGCTACTTAGAGAGACTCTGTCTCAAAAAAGGGAAGAGGGTTAGGGAATAGCTCAGTGGTAGAGTTCTTTCCTAGCATACATGTATGAGGCCCTGGTTTGTTTGATAAATCAGTGGCTTATGACAGGGAAATTTTTATTTTTAATATTTAAAAATATCTTATTCAAAACACAACTAAACCATTACTATATTTTGATATTTTCATATTATTCCAAGGAAGGACTATATTTATTGTATCGATGGTATTTTGTGTTCTTAGATGGAAAGTCAAGAAAAATTCTTCAAAAAAGTTGATCACTTTGTCAGCAGTTTAGATTAATGTCAAACCAGAAACTGAAAGAAATCATCTAAAAGTGGAATAGAATATTTGAAAGCAAAATTTTCCCGGAAATTTTGCGATATTTTATCACTTTAAAACAGCACAACATAAAGAATAATAAAGAAATCCCTACCTCAAATATTTTTCTGTTCCATTTTGTCTTATGTGAAATACAAAGTATCAGAAATGCTTATATTATGTTTAGTGTAAATCAGTTTTCCATTTTATTCTTATTTTTTTCTTTCTTCATTTATTAATTGAGTATATCATTTCTGTTTACAACAGAAGAGGTCAGATTATGCTTTAGGAATAGCCAACTAGAATCTCAGTGGCTTAAAACAACAAATGTTTATTTCCATCATGCTGAATGTCCAACATAAGCTAGCTAGGATTTCTGCTCATTAGTCACTTAGACACTCAGGCTCACAAAAGCTCCCTTTTGTACTTATGTTTTTCAATCCCTAAACCAGACAAAAAGTAATATGGTAGCTCACATACTGGTGCTTTCATAACTTCTAGTCTAAAAGACATAAATACACCAAAATTGACCACACCCAGTCCAATGTCAAAGAAGGCAAAAAAAAAAAAAAAAAAAAAGCAATCCTATTATGTGTCTCAAAGAAGGCCTGGAATATTTGTTAATAGTCTTAATGATGTTCTATGTGTGTACATATCACATACACTTGGATCAAAAATATACTTTCTTCACTTTATATGTCCAGAAAATACTAGTTAATAATATAATTTTAAAAATGAAAAAAAGTTAATCTTTATAATCTGATTGTGGATGCCAGGGTACAAACATGAAATTTCTAATATATCCTAAAAATTTTGATCTTCATTTTTTTTTTTTTGATCTCCACTTTTTATCAAGGATTTCCTCCAGAAAGTTTTATTTTACTCACAGGTAAATAATCTTTGTGTAGCTGGGTGTGGTGGTGTATGTCTCAGGGAACTTTAGAGGCTAAGGCAGGGGGATCACTGTGAGTTTGAGTCCAGCCTGGGCAGCATAGTTAGTTCAAGCCCAGCCTAAACTACATAGTGAGATCCTCACTCAAAAACAAACAAGCAAACCCAAACCTTTGTGTAATTTAAATCATTAATGTTAGTTTTATAAGCTTCCTTTCATTCTCTTTTCCCTTTCTTTTACTTCTCACTTACAGAAACTTCAATTCTCATTCTGGCATCCAAAGAGAAATAGATATCTGTGTGGATTCATAAAATAAATTATAATATTTTATATTTCAAACTTCTTTAGAGTGAGGGCTGCCTATTTCTTCAAAATGTTAGAATCAAATGTAAGATACCTGGGAACTGAATGCATCATTGTTTAATACTTTTTAAAACTGTGAATGATATTTCTTTTCTCCTATAGGTATTTCATGATGTTGCTTACAAAGCTAAAGATCGTAATGACTTGGTATCAGGAATCGATGAATTTCTGGATCAAGTTACTGTCCTTCCTCCTGGAGAATGGGATCCAAGCATTCGAATAGAACCTCCCAAAAATGTTCCTTCTCAGGTACGGATATTTGAAAACATTTTTTTAAATCCCATTATTTTTAGTCTTTTAAATACCCATTAGAAAGATTCAAGTGATTTAAATTTCTACCTATGAGATACAAGAAGCATGAATTTACAAAGTCTTCCTTGATACTAGCTGACACACTTCCCTGATAAATGTGGTACTTTGATGATAAGCCACTGAACCAGTCTTTTATGTGCCTGGAAAGATTTTAGGCTCAGTTTAAAAGATATTACATTTTAATAACAATGTAAAATATGACCTGAGATAAACTGTACTATTATCTTTCCGTGTTCTGACACTTTACTTTGAAGTTGGCAAGCATTAGAAAAATTTAAAAGCATGGCTTAGTCACATTATGTGGAAAACTTGTTACTGCTAGCCACAGTGAAAATGGGGATGAGATTGTTATTATAATTCTTATGTTTATATTTACTTTTGGGCAAATGTATGGTTTAAAAATTATAAAACTTCCACCTAAGAAAACTGATCATGTATTTTCCCGAGCATGCATTCCAGAAAGATAAAAATAAAGAATTTTGTTTCTTTTGGGAATCATTTTCTTATTGCAAGCATTACTGTTGAGAGTGGTAGCCAAATGTTTTCAGAGGCTACTCCTCATATTGCCAGAATATTCCTACTGTATTTTCCGTCTGCACTCCCAGTTGTCTTCTAGTCAGCCTTGTCTTTGACCTTGTCTCTGGGGAGTTCCCAGGCTGGTCTGATGCTACTGCTCCTATTGAAGAGACCTATGGCCAAATTGACCCAATCCTGGACTTAGACATTTTTCTGGTCAGTCAAAGGTGGGCAAGTGAACAGATGTGCCACTTAACCATAGGTACTTAAAAATGGCACCTCAATTCCACTGTCAACTTAAGAAAATATATTTATATATATTTATATTAATATCTCATACCCATGTTTTTCTTATTAAATAATTCTATAATTATTAAAAATGACTTCACTTCATAATAATCACCATTTTTCAAGTTTATAACTACAACTACACAGTTTTAATTGCTCTATGAAATAGAAAGCAGTTGCTTAAGGAGTAATTGTAGGGATCACCTCATTTCTGCCCTTATATACATCTTTGCACTAAAGGAAAAGACAATACAATGCTCCCTGAAGTAATAAGAAGAAGCTCTTTATGTTATTTGGAAAAATTCAATAAAAGCATTGACTAGCGGGTGTGGTGGGGCGTTCTTGTAATCCAGGACTCAGAAAGCTGAAGCAGGAGGGTCACTGCGAGTTCGAGGCCAGCTTGGGATATTTAGTGAGTTCAAGTCCAGCCTGAATTACATGGCAAGACCCTGTCTCAAAAACAAAGCAAAACAAACATTGAGGCTCAGACTTTAAAAGTCATGGTAGGCCCTGGGATTTAGCTCAGTGGTTCTGCCGCCTGCCTCGCAAGCACAAGGTCCGGAGTTTGATCCCCGGTACAAAAAAAAAAAAAAAAAAAAAAAAATTCACGGTAACAGCAATTAGTTCTTGAAACATTACAAGTGAAATAAATTTTTTAAAAAAAATATTTCCTTTGCGGAGTGGTATTTTGAGGCAAGTTGAATAAGTCCATATTTTTATTATTTTTAGGAGATAATAAGAATTAGTAAATTCTGGGAATTGAGAGGCAGTAGCACAAAAAATACTGAGTTAGGAATCAAGGTATCTGGGATCTGCCTTATCTATTTACTGGGGAGGTAATCAGGTATTGAACTCAGGACCTTGTGCTTACCAGGCCAGCGTGAAGCTACTGAGCTATATCCCCAGCCCTGCCATTATCTATTTGTATGGCCTTGAACAAATGCTTCATTCTCTCTGTACTGATGTTCTGCATCAGTGCTGCCCAATAGATCTTTCTGAAATGTTCTATGTCCATGTTTCATACTAATAAAGCCATTATTAAGCACTAGAAATATAGCTACTGCAACTGAAGTACCAAATTTTTATTTTAATTAACTTAAATGTATATAGACATGAGGTTGTGGCTACCATATTAGATAGCACAATTCTATATGATGATTTGAGTTAGAATGATGATGTGTGCTTCCATATAATATTATTACTTATGTACTTGCTTGTCTAATCCACAACTCTGTGAGAATTCAACTATTTTTAGTTGATTTTTTTTTTGATACCAGGGATTGAACTCAGAACCTTGCACTTGCGAGGCAGGCGGCAAAACCACTGAGCTAAATCCCCAGCCTTGACAATTCAACTATTTACTCTGTACATACACTGATATAGTTGAAGCTGAAGGAAAGTATATAACTACATTGACTGGTCTCAGTCAGTGATCTCATGATCACATACCTCAAGTGGTTCCTTAACGCCAAAAGTTTATCATACTGTCCTTCCCAAGTCCAGTTATTCTCTTTAGATGACCATTTCACACTTGTCCTCTCCTCACTTCAGCACAACCCTTGTGACCCCCACTCTCATATGTTGATTTACTTTTTACTTTCTTGGAAATTTGAGTAATTATAAAAGAACTTTCATCACACCCATCTGTGTGCCAGCATCTGTACAGACATATTCTGCCTTCCCATTTACTGCTACTGATGAACTATCTAAAATAAGCCTTCTACATCTGTAGTGGGTCTCATCTCTACATAAGGCCATTACTCTACCAATTCTCCTTTTTCTCCTCTATATCATTCATCCTTTCATTCTATTTTCTATGATTATTAACATATATCACACTATTAATGACAAAAAACTATTGATATCATTACCTCTGTCAGTAAGCCAACCATTTCTTCTGTTTCCCTTTGCAACCAAATATTAAAGAAAAGTTCTCTGTACTACCCACCTCCAATTCCTCTTTCCAATTCTCTCTTAACACTTCAATAAGGCTTTTGCTCCTATCACTTCACTGAAATTCTTACATCGTGGCCGTGAATGATCACCACAGTATTAAATCCCATAGCGAATTTTCTCTCTGTTTTTTATTTAACCAACCAATCAGCAAGATTTGATAGAATTCATGCTGCCTTTTCTTTGTCATACTTTCTTTGATTGACTGACAAAATGCCAAAATTTTTTTCCTACAGCCTCATTGGTCACTTCTTACTTTCCTTTGCTGATTCCTCCTCTCTGGTTTCTTCATGTTGAAGTGACTCAAGACTCCAAGCCTAATGATCTTCCCCTCTCTGTCCATACAAAGTTTCTTGATAATATCATCCAATCTCAGCGTTTAAAAATCTTTTCCTAAATTTATTATTATTATTATTATTATTAATTATTATTATTTTTTTTGGTACCGGGGATTGAACTCAGATCCTTGTACTTGTGAAGCAGACAGTGGAACCACTGAGCTAAATTCCCAGCCCTTCTAAATTTATTTTCAATGTTGAATTTGAGAATTATCTATCCAACTGCTTAGCCTATGTCTGCCCTTGAATGTTCAATAGATAGCTGAAATTTAACATGTTGAAAGTTTGAACTGAATTATATTTTGTCATATTTCTTTTCCTGTATACATCTCCTCACTTGTAATTTTTTTTTTTTTTTTGATACTTGGGATTGGACTCAGGACCTTGCGCTTGCAAAGCAGGCAGTGGAACCACTAAGCTAAATCCCCGACCCTGCGTTTGTGATTTTGAAAGGCAGTACTGTATAGGGATTCCTGAAGAGTCTCTGGTGTTTTCTTAAACCTCTTGGGTTTATTTGGTTAACTTTTAATTGCATTCTTTCAATTGATCAGGCCCAAAACATGAATTCTTTTTTCTTATATCTTCTTTTTATTCTTGCAGGAAATTTGTTAGCTTTACTTTCAGTATTTATATAGAATTATACCATATCTTTCAATTGCCACTGAAATGCCATTCTGGTTCCACCTGCCATTATCTTTTTCTTACATTACTGAAATTAGTCTCCTAAGTGGCGTCCTATCATTTCTACCTTCAGCCCTAGAATCTATTTCAAAATAGCAACAAGAGTGACCCCATTTTCAATTATGCCTCTCCTCTCCTCAAAATCTGCAAACATGTTTCATTTTACTGAGAATGAAACTCAGGTACTTATACTGGCCTACTAAATCTACCCAATCCAGCATCCCTTTGTCCCTTCACATCTGAGAAGTCACTACCTACACCTTCCTTTTACCTCACAGCTCTCCAACCAACAAGGTATCCTTGGTGCTGTTCTTCAAACCCTGAAGGCTCCTTCCTTCTTAACACTGTCCATGAGCTGCTCTTTCTTTCTGGATATCCCCAAATTATTTCCACAGCTGATCCCCTCGTCTCCCTCAACATTTTCTCAAATGATCTTTTCCCCTCTATAATTGTTTGACCACTCTATAATTGCCATGCCAACCTTTTCACCACCCACCCCACACCTTAGACCCATCTTACTCTGCTCTGTTTCCATAGCTCTTATGCATTCTAACACAGTATTGAATTAGTTTATGTATTTAATTGTTGATCATCTACCTTTCCCATTACACTATAAGCTCCACTGACCTAATTTGTCTACTGGTATATTCCAAGGATTTGGCACTTTTCTGAAATGTCAACATATTTGTATTTAAGAACATAAAATATTTCCTATATTTTTTTCAGAAAATTATTGATATTTTTTATAAACATGACTTTTTTCAAATGTTCCTTTACTTCTTGAGGAAACCTCTGTACTAATTCTATTTTGGAATGGCACATAATACAAATTGTAATTGTACCACTCAAAATGTTTAATTTATTCTCTTAAACACATTGGTATGATCTAAGATCACCAGAGGTAGGATTTTAGGTATGACTTTGTGATTTTTTTTTCTTCAAAAATCTCTGTCACTGAAAAAAGTGGGCCGAATAAATCTAAGAGAAAAACAAAACTTACATAAACTTCAGATAATCTGTCATTGGTTCAGTTAGAAGTTTCTTTTTGAAATAGAATTTGGTCTGTGAGTCAGAAAGACTTTTATTATAAATTATTCCTTGGGTGAGAAGATATCGGTTGGATTAGAGAGGAAAATATACCCCAAAAATAGTAAATAAAATTTACTGAACAGTTAAACTATGCCAACATGTAATTATCACCACACCTAACCTTCTCGTCCAAAATACACCCCATCCTTGGTCTCTCTCTGACGCCTCTTTTACTTCATCTCTCCTATTCTTACATGACATTATAAATTTTTTCTCTCTCTCTCCCCACAGAACACCCACCCTCCCTTCCTTCTTCCCTTCCCTTCCATCCCTACCTTCCTTTCCCCTCTTTCCCCTTCTTTCAGTCCCTTCCTTCCTTACTTGCCATCAAATCCAGCCTTGGGCATACTAGGCAAGCACTGTACTACTAAGGTGTACCCACTGGCCCTAAAATCTTCTTTCTTGGCTGTCTTTGCAACTCTAGCATATCTAACTCTGAATGTCACTAGGCACTCAATAAATGTTAGTTGAAAGAATGAATAAATACCTGTAACCTCATGTAGTTCTCTCACCCACATTATAAGACAGTTACTGTTGTTATTCTCAATAAATAGAAGAAGGAACTAAAGCTTTAGGAAGTTAGATAACTTCCCAGACATCAAGCAGCCAATAAGTCATATGACCTGGGTTCTTCATCACTCTGCCCATTGTTTCAAGAAAAAAAAATATTGTTATTTAAAATTAATACATAGAATTAAAACAAAAACAACAACAAAACTTCCTGCAGGAGAAGAGGAAGATTCCTGCTGTACCAAATGGAACAGCAGCTCATGGGGAAGCTGAGCCCCACGGAGGACATAGTGGACCTGAACTCCAGCGAACTGGAAGGTTAGTGGAAATCATTTCCATGGGACTTCAGAGACCAAATGACATGTCATTCTTGTCTGTCAGGAATTGCTATTTTGAGATATAATTCATTTTATACTAATAATACCTACTCTTTGGGAGTGAATATGCCAATTAATTTGATCTCTCTGAAGTTACTAATGACTGTCATTATGGTTATACCAGAACAGAGGATGCACCGTTCTATTTTCTTACCTAGTTTTTCATTTTGCTGTGCATGAAATGCATTCACAGATTCTTAGAATGAATAAGAAAACTGTCAATTGGCTCTTCCAAAAGAGCTGCTTGAAAGCTTCAAGTTCAAGATGGAAATAAAAGTAAATACTGAGAACTCAGTCTTGTAGGCCCTATCTCATTAAATGCAAGTAGGATGTATATAATGCTATTTTTTTATTTTTACTGCTGTGATTTGAAAGAGCTATATGATTTATTTTTCTAATCACACATCTTTGAAGAGATGAAAGCTTCAATTTATTTCATGAAATGACTCTTCATAATTTTTTTTTGACAGCTTGTCTCTCTCGAAACAATGTGTGAGCAAAAAATCAGAATCTCTTGGGTGGGTCTCTCTTCAGGGAACTTGTGTGTCTAGCTTCCTTTATAATTAAAGGCACTTGCAAAGACTTTGCAGGATTTGTGCCCCTCTCCCCTCAAGGCCATTTTATGTACTGCTTCCTATGTATCCTCTAAGGTGACTTTCTAGTTCTTGACAGTTCTATGCATTTTAATTTGCCTGTGTTCTTTCCCTTTATCTGTATTTTGTCTCTGAGGAAATGTCCTTTAACACTTTCTCAAGACTGATACCTAATTTGAGATGGCTTGATTTTTTTCTTTTTCCTTCAGCTGAAGCTTTGTTACTCATTCTGTTTGCTTTCATATTTTCAAATGAAGTGCTTTTAAAAAATTTTTTGGTATTTTTTTCTTTCTCTCTCAAGTGTAACATGCCACATAGCTTAGATTTTTTTCAAGTTCACTTTTCCTTACTGCTTCCTAAATCCTCCCAGGTCATCAATATCCGGTATCTTCGCTTCTCCAGAGTTCTTCCACAGATTCTGTTGCTGACATGACTTGAAGTATCCATTATTCATCTGCTGTCCTGAAGTTGCTGGTGTACATCTGGGCTGCTCTTGCACTGTTCTCTGTAATGAACTCCCACTTCCGGATTTAGATTTTTACCACTAAAAGCACATTTATTGCACAGTTATATAACAGCTATTCAGACTAATTTATGCTCTAATAAGTAACTAACTAGAAAACAGTGGTCTAATATAAAATATTATCAAACTATAAATGTTAATTACTAATTAGTAGTTCGTAACCTCCTCAAATTATTTTGGGGATTATATGATATAAAAATCATAAATGAATACATATTCTGGTAACGTGAATCTGTTTTGAACTGTGACTTTTGACAAGGTAACAAATTATTCAGAAATTTAAAAATTTATTCAGAATTTAAAATATGGATATGTTTTGCCAAACACTGGTAGAGGAACCTAAGGTGAGCTTTCTGTGTATATAAATTCCACAGGTTCTCTGCAAGCTTCTGAGAGTTTCAGATACCTTTTTTTTTAATTGAAGTTTCAGTCTTCTCATCCCTCTTCTAAAGGAAGCAATCCCTAGGAAAACAGTGCTTTTGTACTCACATAATTAAAAGATACTAACATGTAAATATTATGTCTATATCAGATCAGGGAAATTAAAAATAATTAAGATCTTCAACTATTTTGAATATATACACTTTTCAAGGTCAATCATAATTTACTTCTTTTTCTTGTTTGTTTTTTGAGACAGGGTCTCGCTTTGTAGTTTAGGCTGGCAATGAACTCACTATGTAGCCCAGGCTGGCCTTGAACTTGCAGCGATCCTCCTGCCTCTGCCTCCCAAGTGCTGGGATTATAGGCATGCGCCACCATGCCTGGCTAATCATAATTTACTTCTTAGGAGAACAATCATTTTTAAAATGGCTCATAGGGTGCCAAATGAATACTCCTATTTATAAAATGAATAACAGAAATTTAACATTTTTGTATGGTTCAAGAATCTTCAGCACTCTGGTAGAACTTTGGAACTTAAGGCTTTTTATCATTAACCTTCATGTAGGAACTCAAGTACTCTCTTAATTCACTTTAATATCACATCTGTATTCCATGGAACACAAACTTCATAGTTAAGTGTTAAGTCCAAATATTATTATTAAATGCTCAAAGAATGAGATTACTTGTTCATTAGTGTTGTCATTTCTAATAGATTAAAAATAGTCCTCAAAATGTAAGCATCATTTCACAATAACTGCTCCCAATCCACTTTTAAGTGCTTTAGTGTAGTTTTGGAATATTTTGGAATAAATTAATTATTCCAAGAATGGCCATTATTTTTTTGTGAATGATGACTGTTAGAATATGTTTAGGCAGCAGTGGATTAAAATTACATTGACTGCCCTTCTAAATTCCTAAAAATAAAAACAACTCTGAAACCTATCTGTCTTTTAAGTACTGCTATTATCTGTAAGATTATTTACAAATCTACTTGGAGCAATATATTGTGAGTTCTTCCCCTACGCCCTTTTGGCAGAGATAATAGGTAACTGGAGTCACAGTTAAACATTGCTTTTTTCTCTCTAGGATGACCTTCACTATTGCCATGTGCTAAAGCTAGTTAACCCTCCTTCCCTCACTTTCTATGCTAAATTGAATGTACTTAATTAGAAAATATGCCAATGATTGAGAAGGTAGGCCTGAGTTTAGATGGATAGGTTGACACAGAAATGGCACAGAGATTAGAATAATCCTTGAATCTTATTATTTGAATTTTTATTGATGAACTGTTCTGAATCTTGTTCAAGAGAACCTGGGATTTTTAGTTGTTGATACATATTTGATTAGGAATTGAAGTAACATAGTGGTGCAATGGCATCTCTGTAGATCACAATAATGCAACATAGCAGGTTAAAATGGGTCTCACTTCTGCTGAAGGAAAACGTATACTGTGACCTGGCAACAAAGCAAATGAGCATATTGATTTATGTGTTTTTATATTTGGGTTTCACTATTGTGTTTCCCCCCATGTCTTAGGATTTTTGGGGGACTTATTTTAGATATCAAAAGGAAAGCTCCATTCTTCTGGAGTGACTTCAGAGATGCTTTCAGCCTGCAGTGCTTAGCATCTTTTCTATTTCTCTACTGCGCGTGTATGTCTCCTGTCATCACGTTTGGAGGACTGCTGGGAGAAGCAACTGAAGGTCGAATAGTATGTATTATGCTTTTCTCTGAACCTTGCAACTTAATCTGTTTTTAAGACTTGGTTAGATAAATGAGCATTTACTTTTGGATCCTTTATGAGGAGAAATTTGATTTATAATCTGGCAGATATACTCATGATTTCTTGGATGACTTAGAACTGATGACCTGGGAGTGGAATATCCCAGAACAGCTAACTCTTAGTCTTATAGAGAATGTTCTAATTTGATCCTTTGACCTTTGTCCTCCTCCCCCAATTCTAGACCAGTTTAAGGCTTTAATTCTTACCTAACAAAAAGTGCATTTCCAATATACCTGAGCCAAGTTTCTGTCCAGACACTAATTCTGAGAATACACTCTTTGTAAGCAACAGAGAAATGATCCATGGAGGTGGAAAGGACATCTCCTTGCTACCATATATTTCCTGCCCACTTGAGCCCCTTTTCTATTCTATGTCTTGCCCAGAGTTGCTTGGCATTTCATAGTGAAGAAGAAAGCACATATGTGTATATTTTAAATGTTTTTTTCTTAGTTACAATGGCTACTTGAACAGCTCAGGTAATGGAATCATTTTATCTCTACACAGAGTGCAATCGAATCCCTCTTTGGAGCATCCATGACTGGGATAGCCTATTCTCTGTTTGGTGGACAGCCTCTTACCATATTAGGCAGTACAGGACCAGTTTTGGTGTTTGAAAAGATACTGTTTAAATTTTGCAAGTAAGTGTTAAACTTTTGGCCCATATCCCCTTTCTTTTTCCTTATTCTAATCCCAACATTACTTTTGGATGTCTATCAAAAAAGGTAGAAGTGGTTGATTTGTCATTGTTTGTTTCTCCATGGACATGGAGGAAAAGTAAAACATTTGTGTATATTGTTATGTAATATTTATTAAAAATAAGATTCAGCTTTATGGACTGAGAAACTTCTTTTGGTTTTGTCCTCTTAAACATTTCACTTAGACAAAAGCTTGAGTTTAGATTCTCATGAGATGTGAATCAGGCTCATTTCTACTTATTTAAATTGGGGACAAGCTGTTAAATGACCTTCTTCCCACTGTTCTTTTCTTTTCCTCCCCCTAGAGAATATGGGCTGTCATACCTATCTTTAAGAGCTAGTATTGGACTTTGGACCGCAACCCTCTGTATCATACTTGTGGCCACTGATGCAAGTTCCCTTGTCTGCTATATCACCCGCTTTACTGAAGAAGCGTTTGCGTCTCTTATTTGCATCATTTTCATTTATGAGGCCTTGGAGAAGCTGTTTGAACTCAGTGAAGCATATCCAATCAACATGCATAATGATTTGGAAATGCTGACACAGTACTCGTAAGTACCATTTCCCTGTTGGCTTTGGGGCTTTTGTTTCTACAAATATTCTCATTGTTATAAAAAATATCCAGAACTTACTTAGCAGAGAATATGCCTTAAATTGATACATGACCTACATCTTGGACTTTTGGAATTGAATAGGATGTTAGGACATCTAATCATCCAGTCATCTGATTCTTGAATTCTCATTATACCATCTCTGCCAAGAATATCTTTTTAAAGTTCTATTTATCAAATATTTCTTAAAATTATATTGTGAGCAAAGTCAATTTTAATGTATATTGATTTTGCTTTTGCAAAATGTATTATTTTTGTTTTCTTTTAGTATCTTTTTAATTTCTTATAATCCAAAAAATTTAGAAATGCAGTAATCAAAATATAAGATTTCAGATTTAAAGGATCGAGACTACTTTGTATTACTTTGACATTTAAAAGTAGTTAAAAGCATAAATGAAAATCACTGAATTGAAGTTTAACTTTGCTTTCAGAACTTGCAACGTATGATAGAACTTGTGATAGAACTTGCAACTCAGGTTTTACTATTTGAAGGTGATGTTACAGTTTAGGATTAAAGATAAAATTAGATCTACTTTTATTTCCAGGTTTGGTATACCAGAAGCTCGGAATACCTCTAAGGCTGAATCTGGCCGTTAAATGACTCCTGTTTAACTTTAAGACTGTTTGGTTGCATTTATGTATAATTTTTAAACAGCAAATATTTGAAGCAGTATGTTCTTTACATTTATAACAATTACATCAACCACTAATGCTTTTCCTATAAACTACTTAGATATGGCCTCAAACACTTTGAATCTTTATTATTAGAAATTACAGTTATTGAAATTATACTGAAATAGTTCAAAATTAAGATTTTGTTAAGAATGATGTAAAGATAAGATTTTGAAAATAATATAGTTCCTAGTACTTTAACTTATTCTTAGTCTTTAGCAATAGCTTTAAACAGTGTACACTTATTTCTGGACAAGAAAAATCTAAGTGGAAATATAAACTAACTTTCCTTCCCCAAATAAATATAGTATTGCAAATTGGGTTAAGAGAGGAATAAAGGTAGATGTCAGGGATTCTCTCAAAGGAGCAGATGAAAGAGCAGTTTAATTAGAACCACAGGTAACATTAATACATGCCTTTTCATTTAACTTTACTTGTAAAGAAAATGATATAAGTGAATTTGGATATCTTTGTTAAGAAGCACAATTTTCTTTAGTTTTATTTTCAAATCTACTTCATACCAAGCACTATGCTGGGGAAATGATGATGTATAATATTCTGTCCTCAATGAGCTTTCAGTTTAGAAATGAATGTAGACAAAGTTAACACAAGATGAGTACTGTGTTAAGAAGTTGGTGTAGAATGGTACCACATCAGAAGATAACTCAACTAGATTAGGGTTCAGAGAAGACCTTCTGGAGTTAATGATATAGGATAAAAATCAATATGGGTTACAAAGGTGCCAAGAAATGAGGCAGGAACTTGGTTCAGATAGAGGGTATGTACAGACTTGGATGTAAGACATTTGTTACATTTGAACTATTTGTTTGAAGTCAAACAAGTAGTTGTAAAACAAGAAAAGAAATTCAGGTTTCATTACTTGGATGTAATGGTTAGTGCATCAATGAATACAAATAAGGTTTCCAAAAAACACAACAATGTAGGATAAATAAAATGGATAAAAACAGAACAACTGTGTTAGAAGTAGTGGGAAGGCACCAATTGCCCACCCTTCTAACTGCTTTCCCTGAATCTCGGTGGCAACTTCTTCAGGCCGAGGAATCTGTTTAAAATCCTCTGGTCTAGAAAGGAAAAATCAGAGAAGCAAGGATTGAGTCTTGGATAATGTGCCCAGCTTGAGGGTAGAATAAAGGAAATGAATCAGGCCCATAGATTAAAAAAATAAGAAAGAGGTATCAGATAAGGAAAAAAAAACATGGGTAATGTTAAGATGTAAAAAGCAAGAAAGAAGAATGTACAAAGGAATCTTTACAGAGGTAAATCAAGAGATCAAGAAAAATAGGAGAAAGGGTTTGAAAAGAGATCACTGTTGATTTTAAGAAACAGTATTTGTTAATTCCTCTGCATGTTTTTTGAAGCTACAATGAATGGGATTGTTTTACCGTTTTCTTTCTCAGTAGACTCATTATTGGTGAACAAGCATGCTGTTGATTTTTTTGTGTGATGATTTTGTGTCCTGCCACTTTGCTAAATTTATTTGTTAGCTCTATGAGTCTTCTGGTGTAGTTTTTTTGGGTCTTCTATGTAAAGGATCATGACATCTGAAAATAAAAAATGGTTTGACTTCCTCCTTTCCTATTCATATTCCTTTTATTTCTTCTCTTGCCTGATTGATATGGCCAGAATTTCAAGTGCTGTATTGAACAGGATGGGTAAGAGTGGACTCCTTTGTGTTATTCCTGATGTTCAAGGGTAAACTTTCAGTTTCTCCTCATCTAGTGTGCTATTGGCTGTGGGTTTGTCATGAATGACTTTTATCAATTTGAGGTAAGGTCTTCCTATACCTATTTTTATTTTAGTTTTTATCATGTGAGTGTTGAATTTTTGTCAGAGGCTTTTTCTGCATCTACTGAGATGATTATGTGATTTTTATCCTCATATCTACTTTTATGGTATATTATATTTATTGATTTATCTACAATATATGGTACCATCTTTGCATCACTGGGATAAAGCCAACTTGTTCATGATGTATGGTCTTTTAATGATTTGTTGCATCTGTTTACAAGTATTTTGTTGAGAATTTTTGGCTATGTTCTTTCCTACCTTTTCAATGTCATGGGAGAGTTTGAGAAATATTGATATTAATTCTTCTTTGAAGTTTCTATAAAAGTCAACCGTGAATCCTTTGGGTCCTCGACTTTTCTTAGTAAAGTTTTTACTACCTCAATTTCATTGCCCATTATTGATCTATTAGGTTTTCTATACCTTCTTAGTTCAATTTTTGTAATATATATGTGTCTAGGAATTTATCCATTTCTTATAATCCTCTGGATTGCAGCAGTATATGTTGTGATATCATTTTTTCATTTCTAATTGCATTGATATGAGTCTTTTCATTCCTTCATTTGGTTATGGGTTTATTAATCTTAATTATCCTTTCAAAGAGCCAATTCTTTAATTCATTCCCCCTAACCCCAAAATATAAATAAAGAACAAAATAAAGAAGAGAGTGAAGGAAACAGGGAGATAGACTTTTGGAGATGGAGAAGGGGATCTGTGAAAGAAGAGAGAAGGGAGGGGAAGGGAAGAGGATTAAAATGATCAAAATTCACTATGTACTAATTCCCCCAAACTATTGCAATTATGCATTGCAAACATATACTAATAAAACAGAAGAATCAGCATTGGATTGAGAGAGGAGGCAGGACAAGAAGCCCATTTGCAAAACAATTAAAGCAGTAGATGGTAAAGAAATGGAGAAAGCATGCACAGGCCATTTTGGTGTCAAAGTAAAAAATATGTCTGCTGGAGAGGGCAATGAGATCCTGAGAAAGGCAATTTATGACACAAAAGAGTTGCTTCTGTTTGAAAATGAGACAGAGAAAAGAAAGCAGTAGAGATGATAAGAAAGACAGGAAATTAAACATGGAAGTGTAGCCTTTAAGGAGTAAAGAAATAATGAGATCTAGGCAAATAACAGAGGCAAGTCATACAAAGGCTGAGCAGATAATCTGAGAATAAAAAATTGCTTTATGTGCCCCTGGTCACTGCCTATCATGGTAGTAATAACAGGAGTGGCCTTCTGACTTTCTACCTCTGCTTTTCAAAAAGGAATCTTCACGAGTTCAAATTAAAACTTAGATCAGTGTGGGCATCTGAATCTTACATATTTGAAGGCTGAACATGAGTACATACTTATCACTGTGTCCCATTGCCCATGTCCCTCCTCAACTAAAATTAGTGAGGTAAAAGAAGGAGAAAGCCTGGTTCAACATGATGGGTAGTGAGGTTTTAGTGTCCTTTTGCTTTGAAATGGATATAACAAAAACAGAAAAACAGTATCGCTGAAGAATGTGCTGAGCAGATACCCTGACTACCTTGCTTCCTGACTACCTTCCTTGTTTCTTATACTATGATCGATTGACCTCCAGTTAAGAATGGTGATACACATGTACTCCAATTTGAAAATATCTACCTATAAAATGGACCTAAATTCTACCATTAGAAATGCTATTTATGAGTTATACAGGTTTCCATATTGTGTACATGGCATCTGATCAGGTATTACTATTACTAACTTTCTGGAGAAGCAAAACCAATTTTTATTATGTATATAATACACATATTTATTAGTGTACTTTTAGGTGTTTGCATTAAAGAAAATAAGTCAATACTAATAAGTTATTGTAATATATATTCTTACACTTTTGCACAACTCTGTTTTATGAAGTTTACGTGACAAGTTGTGGCTTTCTTATTCTTGTTGCTGTGATTTTTTTACACAAATCAGTTTTAAGTGTCATTATACTGGTGGCCACCTAAGGTTTTCAGCTTAGATGTTACTGGCCTCATCTTTCATAAACTTTATTAGAAAGATTCCTAAAAAATATCATAGATTGGACACACTATGTCTAAGATTTCAATTTTTGTGAACTGAATATATCTATAATTGCATATATACCATAATATACCATATAGTTTTTCAAGTGGAAGATTTTGCAAAAAAAGTCATCATGTTTAGGATCTATGTTTCAAGTACTCTTTGTTCTTGGGCCTTCTATATTCATATTGATTCATAGTTTACCACCCAAATAGCAAAATATCTTTGATTTTTTAACAACTTTTCTGGCTTATCTGGCATCTTAATCTCATAATATAGTAATATGTAGACCTTACATTTGAAATTACACACCTTACTTTCATTGTGCCAAGATAATCTCTTTAGTTTTAAGAGTACATATATTTAGGCAATCAAACTAAATATGTCAGGATAGCAATAAATAATGAGTTTGAGGGAATAATTTTTTCCTTGTCACTCTGATTTTGAGAAACCACAAAAATAGAATGAAATGTTCTGCTTCTGTAAGATGAAATGTTCCTTCAATGTATAATAATTATCTAAAGTTCTCCAAAATGACTAAAGAAAGACTGAGGATGTATTGATGTTTTGCAAATGGTTGGGTCAAGCTAAGCCTGGGATCTATTACTCTAGTTTCTAATGCATATATAAACTATAGTTAAATACAACAATTTTTGTATGAGATGAGAATTTTTTGCTTTTGTTTTCGATCTTTTTTTGTTTCTTCTAACAATTTCTCTAGTCTTTTAATCTAGGATAGTGATCTCTTTTGAACAAATATTATTTCCTGATTGTCATTATATTCATGTTAGAAATTAAATATTACATAAGTGAGTGTATAATAATAGTTAACATAAATACTATTATATAAACATATAAGGTGCCAAAAGAGTGAGAAATATTTCCAAAGTTATATAGAAGCTAAAGAGAAGATGTACCTATTTGAATGGAAATGAAATTCAAATGAGAAAAAGTTTAAGATTTTTAATGGCAATAAATTCTAATATATTTTAAATATTTAATATAAAATTTTTAGTGATGGTGGTGCTTTACAAAGTTATGTGGTATATTTCTGAAAAGCTACTTTTCTCGTGATATGTAGCTATATATTTGGATGGCATACTAACGAGTACTACAAATTCTTAGCAAATCTCTTCCAAGAACAAAATTCTAAATACAGAAATAGACAAATTCATAAGAGACCTGTGACTGTATAAAGTAGTGATTTTAGTAGGAATAAACTAAATGTTTAATAATAGAAGAATGAGTAAGTAAACTGTTGCAGTCCTTAATATGTTGATCCTGAAGGGTAATATAACAACATAAAAATTTATTACATTATAGTGTTATATGAAAAAGATTAAAAATATTATGTGTTCATAAAACGTGATGAAAATATGCACAAGAACTACTGAAAGAAATATAGCAAAAAATTCTAGTCACTGTGGTGAAAAGACTAAGATTTTTAAAATTTTATATTCTCTAGTATGGTTTTATTTTTAGAGTTCAAAATACTTTTTGAAATAAAAAAGAATAATCATAAAAACATTTCTGACTTTTGTAGATCAATGATTCTTTGATTGTATGCATTATATTAATACCTAATTTGCTCCACAGCACTCTGGTGCCTAATTTAGTCAGTAAAGAGGCTTTTAAAAAAATGAATCACAAACCGTTGCTGTTCAGTGCACACAGGAAGGTACTATTAATAACTACAAAGACAAAAGGAGAGCATCTGCAACCCATGGACTAAAATTAGTAGTAATGTTGAAGGGAGTTCTACCAAATTTGTTTTCCAGAAGACAGCCACAGGTTCTTATGCAAGGAAGACTGATCACCTCCATTATCCTTGAAACAAAAGCAAAGATTTCTGGATGAGTGCATTTAATTAAAATGTTTATCGAATCATTCTGTTACAATTTATATAAATAAGATACCTTAAGCACTTGCTTGCAGTAAAGAGGTTATATTTTGTAAAAAGTGTACGTATTTTAAGCCATGTGACCCACCAGCACAAGTCAAACTTACTGGCATTTTATACTGATGTTTCTTTAAAATGTAGAGAAAAATGTAAAAAAGTATAAATACTATCCTATCTGTTCCCTCATGATTCTTGGACTTTCCAATCCAGGAGCTTGTGAAATTAACAGAAGGAATGGCAACAATAACCATAATAGTAATAACTAACTCCCAATGAGGAGGTGCTTATCTAGGTGCTATTATCTATATTAACCCATTTACCCTCATAATAATCCTGTAAAGTTGATTACTCTCATTTTCTCAACTTTACAAATAAAGAAATTGAAATTTAGAATGTTTATATACCTCATTCGTGATAACTTAGCTAAATGCTTGGATTTGAATGAACTTAAAAAATTTGACTAGACAGTCTCGTGTGTTAAGTTACAGTATGCATTTAAAGAATTTTTGTATTAATACTTCCATCTTTACAAGTGCAGAAGATTTTTGTTTTTTTGTTTTGTTTTTTTTTTTGGTATTGGGGATCAAACTTGAGGCCTTCCACTTGTGAGGCAGATGGTGGAACCACTGAGCTAAATCCCTGGCCAATACTTCCATCTTATTGCCAGAGACACCAGCAATTTTTTTAGGGGGGATTAACAGAAGAGCTTGTCTCAAATTCATACTCCATTTCCTCATATTTCCATTTTTCCCTTTTCTTTCCTTTACTTTTTATAGTTTGGATTGGAATAATTTGGGCTAAGTTTATCAGCAAAAAGATAGGAAATCGTATTCTTCTAATTTTACACTTATTTATTTTAGAATATTTGCTTTTCATTTTTAAGAAAAGAAGAGCTAAATGCCCAGAAGCCTTCTTCCAGCCAAAGCCACCAAGGATTGATACAGCGATCTTTTTCAAACTATCTATACAAGGATGTAGCTTCTTAGAACAGTCTGGTGAGATTTCAGTATCAGATATGCAGACTCAGGAAGGAACAATGATTTTCCTGCTTACAGATGATGTCTGTGATATACAAAGTGAATGATTTAGGTTAAAAACATATTTTCCCAATTTGATGAGGCTGTGAGAAATAGCACTCTGGGCAGGTGTTGTGATACAAAGGCAGGGCTGCAGAGTGTTTCGGGGGGATATTTTAAAGGAGTCCTGGAAAAGGAGACTGGGAGGGACACACAGTGAAATACTGATTACCTCATTTGTTCTGGAGTATTCTCCCTTTTCTGGCTAACCTTATAGATATGCCACAAGTTACATGTAGAGGCAGTATATTACAGCTGAAAGAGCAGGAGTTACAGAGTCTAACAGACCTGAATTTACATCTAATTCTGTTAGTGTATAAGTTATAAAAAGTTTCTCCCATCTAAAAAATGTAGAAATTAAATTATTAAGGTAAAAAATATACAATGCTTCCTTCAAAGCATGTGGTATCTCTATGCGTACCATATCTGTATGTATAGATATTTCATAACTATAGAAAGTATATATGTGTATACATATACATACACATTTGTACATGAATATGATCATATTTCCACTACAGAGATATCTTTATCTCTTGTTAGGTTACTTTTGCAAGAAATCTGCCATATTTTTGGTCTTTTACATTTTAGTCATCCCTTGGAATCTTTGTTTGATTGGTTCCAGGACCTCTTGCAGAACCAAAATCTGAACATGCTGAGGATTCTTATATAAAATGGCATGCAACCTATGCACATAGGTCCCAACCTATGCAAAATAGGTCTCATATTCTTTAACTCATTTCTATATCACTTATAATTCTTGATAAAGTATACATGTTAGGGAAATAGTTGTCATATTCTTAAGGGAATAAGGACAAGGAATGTTTTCAAAGTGCAGTTGGTTGACTCTGCGGATACAGAACCTGCGGTTATGAAGGGCCCACTGTACCAATGGTGGCGAACCTATGGCCACTGCCACATGCTGTGGCTGGCTGTTTGTATCACTGAAAGCTCTAAAGAGTTCCCCATCACTGCTATATGTATTTACTCTGAAGCAAAATGAAAAGAATACTAGCATATTAGAGAAAGCACTAGTGTTCCTTTTGTACTGTTATCAAGGTGAAAGTTGGCGGATTTATTATATTTTACAAAACTGAAAAATGAATCAGAAAATAGTAGTGATAATGACCATAATGATAGCAGCCACAATTCCAAAAGTGCCTAAGTGTACACTAGATAATTAATATACATATCATGTTACTTATTTTCCACAATAGCTTCACTACATAAGCATTTTCATCCCCTTTCAGATATGAGGAACCAAGATTTAGAATAGTTAGGTAATTTTCCTATGGTCATATAGTCAGTAAATGTAGAGCTGTCTGATTAAAAAGTCTGTGTTCTATGTGTACAACCAATATGGGTCTTAGGAACAGCCTACACTAATCAATGTCTATTTCTGCATCTCTGGCATCTTTGTTGCCATTTTTCTGGGGTTCCTCCCCTACTTACTGTGGAGGTCAAAGCAGCTCCTTCTAGTAGATGCGTATCTCATTCCTTTAAAATCCTTGTTACTGATCTTCTCACTAGAGCTCTCTGTCTTTATAGAGGCCAGTTCCAAGTAAGTCCAGCTGGGAAATCCTCTAACCTTTCTTAGTGAGAGCCAGAACAACACTGTCAGTACCACTCTGCTCAAGTAAAGTTTCTTGCAATAATAGACACTCACTATGTTCCTGATGCAGAAGGCAGAAGGCTTAGGCAGAGAGGTTTACCAGGGAATTGTAAGGCATTTTTCCAATGGAAATAATCTTAGCAATGGTGTTTAGTTTCTACGTTTCTATTAATACAACTGAAATAGCAAGCTGATGAACTTCCTAGTTTGTAGTTTATGTGGATTATCTTGGGCCCCAACCACCATTTACAAAATGTTTCTGTAAGAAAATATTTTCTGAAGGGCAACAGAGCAGGCTTATGAATGAATTTTTGGAAAACAAAATTGAGGATAATATCTAAGGCCATCAAATTTGTTGGTTATATTTGCTTGTATCCCCTTCTCAATGATTTGCAAAATTGTAAATAACATTTGATCTGAAATTGTGTTTTCTATTACATAAAAATACCACAGTTCCCAAGTCTTTCATCTTCTAGCTGCTTCCACCCCAATCCACCATTTATTGCGGCAATTATATATAATAGGTATTCGAAACAATTGTGTATTGAATATTTGATTTTAAATAGAATTATTATCATCACAAAGAATTATATCCCATGATATCTAGGATTCTCATTTCAACTTAACTCTAATTTTGAATTATATAACAAAGTTACAAATGTTCATTAGAACATTAATTAAATATACTTTTTAATTTAATTGATATAGTTTTACAATATTAATTAAATCAAGTAAACATTATGACAATGATGTAGATGTTATATTGGTTAGCTTTCCTGTCATTGAGACAAAATACCTGATGTATACAACTTTAAAGAGAAGAGATTTATTTGCCTCATAGTTTCAGTGGGTTCAGTCCATGGTTGACTAGCCCAAAGGCAGAAGTGGCATGGTGGAAGGGCATGGTGGAGAAAATCAACTCAACCTTATGGCAGACAGGAAGAAAAGAGGGAAGAGAGGACCTGGATATACCCTTCCAAGTCGTGTGGCTCACCTCCTTCAAACATGCCCTAATAGCACATTCAGCTAGGAAATCATCAATGGATTAATCCACAAAGAGTATAGTGCTCCCATGATCCAATCACCTTTGGAAAGCCCCACTTCTGAACACATGAAATACATAGGACATTTTAGACATCAACTATAACGGGCACTTATCATTTTTCCACTTGACATTATTTATTGTCAAGTGGCTATCATAAGAACCTCTTATTCCAGAAAACACTGTAGAGTGGTTCAGTATCCCAGCAATATATCTACCTTAATTTGTAATAATCTATCCTAGGTGGTTTGAATACTTGTCTGTCAATGGAGGAATGCTGTCATTATATAAGTATTTTAGGTACAGTGCAAAAAATGATTTATTTCATAAAATACATTATTTTTCCCTTTCAGATGTAACTGTGTGGAGCCACATAATCCCAGCAATGACACACTGAAGGAATGGAGGGAGTCCAATATTTCTGCCTCTGACATAATTTGGGAGAACCTAACTGTGTCGGTAAGACAATGAAAAATAAGTCACATAATGATTCATTTACTCTAAAAGGTTGGCTGACATTTTAAAGTATTGCCATGAAGGTAAATTTTTTGAATGTATAATATTATGAAAGATAGCTTAATTTTAATTTTAAATTCCTTTTCAGGCATCCACATTAGTAAGCTGGGACTTTCGTTCATTATCAAATGGAAAAAATTTCTAGTAGTTTACATATCCAAATTTTTCTGAAAGCACAGATAAACAGAAAGATATGGCTGAGATAAACTGAAGTTACATTACAAATGAGTGGTGTTGACCTACTCGAAACATTATGGCAGGACTGTCTGCCCTACTTTACCCTGAGATCTGCTCCAGCTGTTTACAATATGCTGAGGACAAGAGGTTGTTCTTAATATTTTAGTGTATATACTAAATACTTTGAACAAATAAAAGTCACCTTTACTTAACAAAACTCTGACACTTTTCTCATTAGAGCTTTCCCAGTTCCATTCTCTTTATATCTTTCATTCAAGAAAAGGGATAGCAATGAATTTTTCTTCACAGCAATTAAATTCTCTACCTTTGTTTTATTCTCTTTGCCTTTTCTTTTCTATGCAATTTCTTTCTTCTCATAGCTGCATTTCCCCATTCTTTCTGACCTATTATACTATTTGTGCATGTCTTTTCATATCTAATATGCATATATGCATCCTTCCACTCAGTGAAATCTTGTTCTTCAAAAAATTGAAAGTGTTCTTCTTGTAATAAATATTAAGATATCTGAGTAGCCCTTATTTATTTTCTATTTTACCCCATTGCACACATTATAGTCTAAAGCTTCTGCCACTTTCTCTACCTGTATAAGCTCAAATTTCATTATAGTCATGAAGACAAAGCCATATGGATTCTAGTTCATTTGATCAGACACACACTATTTCAGTAAGTGGGCCAGTTAGTGGACCATAAAAATCTTCTTCTTGTTGTTGCACAGATACTATAAAACTCTAAGCATGATTCATGTAAAAGCATGCAACCTTTTGTCTGTATCTCAATTTTCTGTTCAATGTGTTTTTTCAGAATCAAAATTGAGTTTCTTATTCTCTGTTCAAAATTCTATCTTGACCTATTTTTATTACCTTCTAACCCTTGTCATTTTCTCTAGAATAAAAAGACTTCTCTTACTCTTGTTTTCTTCTGTTATTGTTAATATTCATATCTTTCCATTTTTCCCTAAAAAATAACATTGTCAGGCTGTTTTAACTCACTTTAAGTCATTTAAGTTGACCAATAAAAGAGCTGATGAGCTAAATTAGAAAGAATGATACGGTTACTCAGAAGTTAGACATGAGATCCAGTCCTGGGTCCTCTATCTCTATTCCCCTTTTGTAAATTCTATCCCTTATCTCAATGTCCCATTCAGTAGGAGATTCTAAATAATACCTTCTCTGAATTATTTAACATGGTAATTTACTCTATATATTATATATTCTTTGAAAAATTCAATGCTAAATAATAAAATTCACTCTATATGTTAGTAAATCCTGAATAATAACCTTATAAAAGACAAACTTACAGCACAATTGATCTGCCTAACCTTGAATTAATTTTTGATAACAGAAGTTTTGAGATCAAGTGGAGTATGGTGAAAAAATTTTGCAATCAAAGCAAATGTAGCACTTGGTGTTTTAGTTTCTTTTATTTTTAAAAGTTCTCTACTAGGTGTTAACATTCTGGCAGAAATTTTCATATTATTTTTCATTACTTAAAAATGGTTTTTGCAATGAATAATTGCTAATCTTGACCAAAAATAGCTTTTATCCACAAAGAGAACGTTATATAATGAAAAACATCTTGTAATTTTTTAAGTCATTATAGGTTATTAAATTTTGGTTTATGCTTATTTTTCTCTACTATCACTATCATCAAAAGTATTTTATTAATAAAGTGCTGTGCTATTAATTAGTGATATAACATTTTATTTATATATATTACTTACAAGTCCCGTATTATTTTATTTAGTTGTTATGTGTTTCATGAACCATAAGTTATACCTTGCTAATTCATTGAGAGCAAATAATCAAAAACTTTTCTTTGATTTTTTCAAACTGTTATATAGATAGTAAGTGTTAAATATTTGACAAATGATGGTTTGAAAAATAGTTCTATCTTACATATTCACTACTTAATCCAAACATTTATGGCAAGCTGTAATATATAATATATTAGCAACATCTCAAAATTAGCCATTTTAAGGAATGCCTAGGCAAGGTTTAAAATATTCACAAGCAATTAATTAGTAATTGGTCAAGAATCATTTCAGTTCCTGAATTACATACTTTAGCTTGTACATATATAAGGTGCAAAATACTCATGCCAACTTTAATTTCTTATTTTATTGAACTCATTTTTTGCCAACTTATAGAATTGTTGAAACTTAGAATATGTTTGAAGAGTAATTAGTAAAAATCAGTTTGTCAACAAGCATTTTCTGAGTACCCATTGTAAGTGAAACCATATGTTAGATTCAAAAGAAAAGAGCAAGGATTTGGATTTAGTTTTCACTTATAAATTTCAGAGCTTGCTCTTTATGTGTGTGTGTTTTAAGTACAATTAATATAAAATGAAAATAAATGTTTAATTTAGTAGAATGTAATTTTTCTTTTCAAAATTACCATCCTTCCCCCTGAAAGCAAGAGCAAAAATAATATTTTCAGATTTTCTTTGAAATAAAATAAAAGATGCCATTGGCATCTATGTTTTTAAAAATTGAGATTAGATACATCCAAGCCTGAGGAATATTTAGAAGACTTTTAAATTTATAGAAAAGACTGCAGATGCTCACAAAATAGTAGATAACATGTTTATAATGGAGCCTTTAGCTCGTCTTTGTACTTAGACACTGTGCTTACCCATGACATTGCTTAGTAATTGCTCTTTATCATTTTTGGACAGCACGGAGAAGAAATCAAAAAGTACAAGGGTTTATTTTTGCTTCTTTATTTTACACAATTTTCAGAGAAGGAAAATTACAGCTATAATTAAGGCCTGGGGCATTTTTCTGTGGTCTTTTAGTTAGCCAAGTTATTCTGTACTATCTTAACATGGATAATTGAAATTTAGGTAGTATGAGAAGTATTTGCAGTTAGATCAGAATGCAGGAAGACTCTTTTTGACAATTTTAAGGTATCCTGACAATATTTGTCAAGAGTCTTAAGCTTAGGGTAGCTGCTTCTGAACATTTTACTGGTGTTTGCTTGTTTTCAGATGACAATGTAGATGCTTGTGGTTTATTATAGAATCTGTAGAAGGTATTTTTTCTGCTGTGTGAAGATTCCAAGGCTTAGCATTTGATTCATAGGGCAAACTGTTTTAGTGACAGATCCATGCTTTTCAGTCCATGTTTTTCTGTAGGATCTTTCTGTACCATCACATAACTCAATTTCTGTTTCTGGAACAAAATACCTCAAGGTCTAATAAGGTCACTGAGTCATTTTTGTTTTCACTGTATTTTTTAAATAGAAAAATAATGTAGCAACATAATTTTTAAAATAAAATAAGACATACCAAAATGACTTTAACAGGATTTCTTTCTTCCAAAATATTTAATGTTCAAAATACTATATTTTCATGAAGAAATTTTTTTGACTTTGCTGCCACCTCATGGCTAAGGCAGTAATTAGAAATGATACTTCAGGAGCTTACAGAAATATAGTGTCAGAAAATAAAAAGAGGATGGAGAAGTCATAGTAAATATGAACTTCGCCTTGCTCATGCTGTGATTTTTTTCCTCATTTACTGTTTAATCAAATCTCAGGAGCCCCATCTCTGACTCACAACTTAGTTTCAGTATATATATATATATATATATATATATATATATATATATATATATATGTATATATGTGTATATATATATAAAATAATTTTTTTGTTGCCTTTCTTATCTTTTTTGGTAGTTTTGGACTGATAGTTCTTCAAAATAATTGTTCCTTATTAATATGCAACAACTCTTACCATAGAAATTGTGTCATATCACAGCTCTGCTGCCACCCAGCAGTGATGTGGGCACAACAAATTGCTTGACCTTTCATATCTATTTGCTAAGATATAAAATATCAACAATGACATCTATCTATGTTATAGGGTTGGCATAAAAAGTTAATTAAATGAAGTATTTAAATTCTTTGACATTGTGTCTGAGGTTAGTAACCATTCACTCTCAAATATATTTTAGGAGTTTAGTGGATATCACGTTTATTACACATTGATTGGCAGATCAGTCTTACGGATTTAAATTGTACTTATCAAGTTAAAAATTTTTAAATCTGTTCATGTTCAAATTTTACATGATGTTTTTTATATTGCCCATTGCCTATCCATATAGAATTTAGAAATTATATACAGTATCTTTTAAATCCTGGTGGGAGCCATGGGTGAAAAAACTCAGTGTCTCAACAGCAATTGATCAGAAGAAGTTAGTTTTCTCAAAGAAAGTGTCCAGCTTTTTCTTAATAGCTCCAATTTGTCTTACTTCCGGCGGCAGGAATGCAAATCACTACATGGAGAGTATGTTGGACGAGCCTGTGGCCATGAACACCCCTATGTCCCAGATGTTCTGTTTTGGTCGGTGATCCTGTTCTTTTCTACAGTTACAATGTCAGCCACTCTAAAGCAGTTCAAGACTAGCCGATATTTTCCAACCAAGGTACTTAGACTGTAATTTTCCTGATCTGAATATGAACTACCATACAGCATGATATGGAATCCTATGTGCTTTAGGACAAAAGAAAGAGCAACTGGTGGAATGAAAGACCCATGACAGCCTTTATAAATTGAATGCCCTGCCAGGGTAGAAATGGGAGTCAAGGTGGGGTGAAGAGAAAGTATTTTGTGACACAGGGTGCCAGGGAGAGCACAAATCCTGCAGGCTTTTCTCCTAACGGCATTCCCCAGTTGCCACTCTCAGTTGACACTCTCCCACTTACACTTTTGGAAATTCAGAGCACACGCCCCATTCCTGATTGTCATTTTCTTGCCCCGTGAACAGTGGAATTTTTCCAATCTGACAGATACCTCAGAGGAACCACTATTACATGCTCTAATGGGAAAGCCCCTGTGAAACTCATTGGAACACTATTCTTTTTTTTGGATTTTAAAGCGTCAATCCCTCCCCCTAACCCACCATCTTTGCATCTGCATATTTGGAAAGGAAAGTAAACAGAGAAACAGTTTAGTTCAATATTTAACACTGCAAAGTAACACCTATAATGTCTGATTCCGCCAAAAGAAGAAAAAAAGGAACAAGGAAATAAGCCTTTTAGGGTTGAGCTATAGAATCTGATAGAAATTCTCCTGCAAGAAAATGTTTCAAGAACTATTCTTTCCAGAGAGGACTTCTTTTTTTGTCACTTCCTCCTGAATGAAGGTAGAAGAGTCATTTCTATTCTTAAAAACTTAATCTGATTAATAGAAAAGTATTATTTATAAGTTGAATAAATGGTCTTAAATGTTTTGTGTGTGCTTGTATGTATGTCATAAAGGGTCCTAACAGAAAACAGATTTTGTTGGTAATTGTATAGAGGTATTTGCTCAAAAATGCCTTTATAATATGAAATGGCTTGAAAAAATGCCTTACATAGAATATAAGTTGAATAATTTTTTAATTTGCCCACTCTGTTGTACATACTAGCAACTGCCATATTTATATCTTAAATAAAATAAATAAAATATTATGTTTTTCAATAAAATATATAATTTATTAGATTTATCATATTAATATGTTCCTGCATGAGAAAGAGACATAAAATTGTGCCAAATCTCGCCAGGCAACCTTATTCTTTATTCTAAATTTTCACTCACCTAAGTTTATAATAAACTTAGATTGTGAATAAGTATCAAAATAGTCTGAATGCCATTATTGGTGTTTCATAATCTTTCATTCTGGAAAGGTTGAATGTGTACCCATCTTAATAACAGAGATACATAAATACTGTATATATTCAGGTACTGGCAGAGCTAATGGTAATATTATAGTATGCATAAAATACAATGTTATGATATTATGTCATAGAGTGTTTATGAAGTGTGACTCTAGATTATGTTCTTGAATACTCTTTGATATTTATAGCTCCTTCAAGTGACAAGTGTTTTCATTATTTTTAGGTTCGATCCATAGTGAGTGACTTTGCTGTCTTTCTTACAATTCTGTGTATGGTTTTAATTGACTATGCCATTGGGATCCCATCTCCAAAACTACAAGTACCAAGTGTTTTCAAGGTGAATTTGTCATAGTACTTACATTACTTAACCTTTCTGTCTCACTTTCTCTTTAACTTTCATTTGGATGACACCTATATTTTTATGAAAGTATAAATAATATAATTAGCATATCAATAAATAAAATGCCTACAGCACAACTAAAATTTTGGTCTAATATTTTAAAAAGTAAAAATCATAGAAATATAAACTCGAAGGTTGCTTGAAAAATATTTTCTATCTTCTATCATAGCTGGAATATCTACAGTACAGCATTTCTAAAAGATAAGAAAGTGTTTTGAAACTAAGAAAAATGGATTATCTTAAGGCAGAATTACATAGTGTATAGGGTTTGAAAAACAGTTAAAAATAGGTCTGAAATAGAATTCTCACTAAGAATTGTCACTAAGGAGACATGTAACCTTGAGCCAATTTCTTACCTTTTCTTAGCCTCAGTTTTCTCATGTGTCAAACAGGGCTAAGGACTTCCTCATAGGACAATCTGTTGTCAGAATGAATTCCTTTGGGCCTTCATTTTAGGCATCAGCCATGTTTAGAACTCTTTCTAAGTCTATGACTAAGATTTCCCCCCCATTTTCACACAATGGTCTGTGCACATATCTAAAATAAACTCTTACATTTTATTGAAATATTGTGCTTATACGTGTTTGTGATTCTACTGAAAGAAGGGTCTGACTTATTTTTGTATCTCAATTCTAGTACAGTAGTCATTCAACATGGTATTTGCAAATATAAATAAATTTACCAATAGTAAATGGCAAATATTAACATTATGTTATTTAACATAATATAAGTAATGATTGAGAAAAAGGTTTTGGACCTAGCTTGTCAGAGTTGAAACTCCATCCCTACTACTTACTAAATTTAGGACTTTGGGCAATTTACTAGATTGATCTATGCCTCATTTTCCTTATTTGTATCATCTTTAGACTGTTGTGCAGAAAATAGTGAGTTAAAATAGTTAAATCACTGACAGGTGCTTGCTACCTTATAAATGCTTCATGGATATCATTATTATTAATTATATCCCATTCACTTTGTCAGTTTATATGGGGGCTTTCCTGGCAGTGTCTATAAAACAATTCAATTAGATATTCAGTAATCCAGCTACTAATATGTACATTCTCTTATTTTTTTCCAGCCCACCAGAGATGATCGTGGCTGGTTTGTTACACCTTTAGGTCCAAATCCATGGTGGACAATAATAGCTGCTATTATTCCAGCTTTGCTTTGTACTATTCTAATTTTTATGGATCAGCAGATTACGGCTGTCATCATCAACAGGAAAGAACATAAACTCAAGGTATAAATATAAATATGAATAACTCTGAATTAACAACTTCCAAATGATGTTCAGTAGACTGGCTATATTCTCCATTCATTTGTACAATGAAATATTAAAATAGTATTTTCAGGCTTATAATTTTTATCATTTTACAAGATACTGTGACATTGATAAGAAAATTTGTTTGTAGCACTTGGCTGAGTTCTAAAGTATGAGACATTATCTTCAAAGCTTAAAATAAAGAACATCATCAAAGTTCTAATTTAGCATGTTTAACATATTCTGGTAAAATAATTAATTCTGGTGAAATACAACTTTACCAAGTTGTCTTACATCTAGGATTCCACTGTTCCTTTATTTGACCATATATGTCCATTGCATTGCATTTGTTATTAGACCAAATTACATCTTCAGCTGTACTGGGAACTTCAGAGGAGTACCGGGAATCAAACTCAGGACCTTGCGTTTGTGCTTGCCAGACAGGCATGGTGCCACTAAGCTACATCCCCAGCTCCTAGTTATTTCTTATTTTCTTAGTTCTTAGCCTGTTTGTAATGCCTATAACAACAAAACCCAGCCATGTTTTAGATCCTTGAGTTTTATTGGATATTTTGATAACTTTTTTATAGAGAGAATAACTAAATGTGGATATATTTATATATTATAAATATATAAATATATATATTTATAATATATAAATATTTATATTTATATATTTATGTATTACTCTGACCCTAGTCATTTTCCAACTGTGAATAATCAAAGTTTTTAACTGGCATGTAATTTGTCTGCAATATGAAATATGAATACTGTCATTTACAAAAACATGTAAAATAAATTCAGCAAAGTCATTGAATGATTAAAAATAGTCATATCCTTTAAAAACAGAACATACATAATTTTATTTGGTTCTGGTATCATGGGGCAATAGCCAGGTATCTTCACATACCCTTTAAATTCTAGGAAAAAAAAATCATTGTCAGTGCAACAGAAATCATGCTTTATAAGATTTTATACATATATTTGAATGATTAAAAATCTCTGATTAAACTACTGATGGATATAATAATGACATAGGTCTTATAAAGCATAATTATATGTAATAAATATTACTAAGAAGGAATTTGTGTGTATGTTAGTGAGTATGTTTGTCTGTTTTAAAGAGCCTTATTCTCTGGAGAAATTAACTGAAGATGCTTCAAAACCATTTAAAAAAGGAATTCATTAAATTCACTTTGTTTTTGTTAAATTAAAATGTTTAATTATTAAAGATATTATTTTTAAAATATCTCATAAAGTCTTAAGAATTAGACCAGAGGTGTGTTAGTCTAGTTCAAAAACCATACTAATATCCAATCTTCTAAGTGAAAAGAGAGAGAGAGAGACCCTGATTTATAAGGTTTGCTCATTAGCACGGTGTGAGTATTCTCATCATGGCCCATTTCTAACTATCAATGTGACATCAACTGGCAAAAAAATTTTAATTTTCAACTTTAAAAATTTCATTATTAACACATATTAATTGTAATAGATACAAAATAATCATTTGATAAAATTCAACATTCCTTCATGATAAAACCCCTGAACAAATTAGTATAGAAAGATCATACATCAGGATAATATATAACGAAAATATGAAAAACTGACAGCCAAAATACTGAATAGGGAAAAACTGAAAGCATTTCTTCTAAGATAAGGAACAAAACAAGGGTGTCCCCGCACACTTCTTTATTCAATATAGTGTTGGGAAATTTTAGCCAGAGCAATTAGTCAAGAGAAAGAAATAAAAGACATTCAACTAGAAATGGAGAAAGTCAAATATTCCTTTTGGCAGGAGCATTTTGTAAAATTAAATAATTTGCTCTCATAAGTTTGTATGAGTTGAATGAAAATTACCACAGAATTAGGCCACTCAAAATTGGAAATTTAGAGATATTTATAGAATTATTTCATAAAATAAAAGAATTTAGATTTCTGAATTTAATAGCCTTATTATTTAGTATCAAGCTTTAAAAATAATCACTTTTAAAATATCAGGATTCTACCAAAGTAAATATCACAACTCTATTATTAATGTTACACAACTAATTAAGTAGGCATAAAACAAGTTTAAGTACATTACTTTAAATATTGTTACCTTGCTACTCTCTAAGAAATAAACAATATTTTATGCTAGGTACTTGATTTTTTTAACTAAAAATATCTGTATTTTTCTGATTCTAAAGCAAAATATAATTATGATTTAAATATCAGGTAATACAAAAAATTAAAGGACAGAAGTGAAAAACATTAAAATTTCATTACTTACAGATGACATTCTTTTCATCTTTATGTATACCTAAGTATATTTTATTCATTTATTTATTTTTTGGATGCTGGAAATTGAAAGTATGGCCTTGCACATTCTAAGACCATGCTCTCCCACTGAGCTACACCCCCAGGATTCATGCTACATATGCTGCTGTTTTTTAATGTAAGAACATTATGATGGAGATCATCCCATATTAACAATAGAAATCTGAATTATCATTTTAATGACTATATATTTCATTGTATAACACTTTTTATGGGCTTAGTATACTTATGCTGCATGACTCTGCTTGTATAACATATTTTAAAATGAACTAGAGGACCAGTACTTTAGAAAGAAAGTAAGCCATATAGTCATTATTGACTTTTCAATAGATTATTTTAGTTTTTGTAATAAGGCAGAAATCCCTTTAATTTTGCTGAAAAGCCTTGTGTATAGACTATCAATTAAACTGATGTAGGGAGTATTTTCTCTAGGTATTAATGGAATCATATTAAAACAAACAAAGTAAATGAAGATTTCCTGGGGATAAAATTTTCTTGACCATTCTATATCTTTGCTCTTTCCAAGTCTCTCAATCTTACAATCTCTTGTTCTTCATAAGCCTGCATTAGGACCTTGAAATTCACATCCATTCCAAAGCTCTAAATCAGCATACTATTTTCTTTTTTATATATAGTGCACAATAACTGAAATATAGTAAAGCCTTCTTCACTTGATCTTAGCCAAAAGGCCGAGAAGCGATAGTAAAGCCTTCTTAAATGGTCCTTTCAAGTTCTTGCATTTATAGGATGAAATGCAAAACTGAATCATTTAATATTTGTACCACTGAACAAGAGTACATTATTAAACCCCTTTTATATTGTACAAATTCTTAATTATATAGTCAAAAGATTTATGTTTTCACAACCTGACATCCCAGCCTTAGTGAAAAATAGAGCAAATTTGGCTTCATCATAAACTCTGCTATATTACCAAAGATAGACGATTTACTCTGCTCTTGATAACTCTTGAGAAGACTCAATTTTCTTCCTTAAAGGGATATTTACAAAGCAAGTTGCCGCCAGTGAAGATATAATTTATGTTTGCTGAACACTTATTTTTGGCCTATGGGCCTTGTCTCATATAAATTTCACTATAATGTGACCTGTTGCTGTTGATTTTCCTGTTAACATAAAAAAAGTCAGCTTCTCAGAACACTATTTACTCAGAATAACAGCTTGTTCCATTGGCCATTCTTCCCACCTGTTGCTTCCCTGAAATGTTTGCTAAGTCTCTTGGCTTTGACTTGAACCACATTTTCATGAAAAGATGTTTCTTGAGTATATCTGCAGACCACAAGATAACTACAGTTTTAGCTTTTACTAATTTTGTTTTTTCACTTAAAACCCATTTTTACCTCAGTTGGAACATTCCCTGTGTTTATTTTGTCATGTTTTCTAGTTTCTGTACAAGGCACCTTGTAGACTGTACATCCTGTACCTAAGTTTATATTGCATATCTAAGTCACCTCAGGTATACATTTCATGCCTTATCTTTCACAAGCATATTTTAGATTTTCTCACTTTTTCTTCATCCCCCCATTATCAGAATAAGTAGTTTCTTTTAGATGATGTTTCTTAGGCCAATAAAAGTGTTCTTATATACACAGTAAAACTGTTTTGAGTGCATAGGCTAAAACCCAACCCAACTGCCTGGCTAAATAACTTACTATAAACTGAGAATGAAGGAGCACAAAATTAACAGAACTCCAAAGTCATTATAATCCTTTGGTTCATTCAAGTGCAAAATATGCTGCAAATGTAAAAATCTGAGAATGAAAAGTACCATGTATGTTATCTATAGATATACATATAAATTCTCACTGTCTCTAGCAGTTTGTTTCTTCCTTAGAGAAGTGGGACAGACATAGGTTAACTGAGTCCCTTTTAAAAACATTCAAAATAACACTTTTTTTTTTTAAATACTCTATAAGTGAAAAGAAAGGTACATTATCTTGCAGAAAAGAAAGTTTCTGTTAAGATGCAACTGTGGGCTTTTCTACATGTTTCTGTAGACAGTTCAGGCTTCTTTTGACATCATTTTTAATAAACAGCAATACAGTCCTGGATCACTCGAGTAAATGAATGCATTTGCAACATTCATTTGGCACCACATTCTCTTGATGATTATGGCATTTGATATGTTCTTTTTTGCCCTCTTTGTCAGCCTGGTTCTTCATGTCAATCTATAGTCTTTTATGTGGTTAACTTGACAGATGCAGGAAATTGCTGCCAAGCTTTGAAATGAATTTTTTCAGCAGTGGCATCTGGGTATCAGATGGTCCTTTTGGCTGGCCTCTTGTCTTGCTGCATGTTGGTTTTAGTGGGGTCTGGTGTAGCATCACCTGTTGCTATGCTCCCTTTTCCTCCCATATGTCCATTTCCTGTGATTCATGGATGAATGTGAGAATAAAAACTCCAGTTCTGTCTTTATTTGAGAAAAAAAATCTACAGAAATATGTTAGAAGGTGCAGAGTTCTCTCTTTGACAAAGGGATACTTCCCTTTGACTGGCATGCCTATCAGCTAATAACTTGGTAACAAGGACCAAGTTTTTAAAGGCATTTTAAATAAAAAACAAGAAGAGGGATGCTGATTAATTAGTGAAGGTGCCAGAACTGCCTTATTTCCTTAGGTTTGCATTAAATCAAGATGGTTCCATTACTGTACAGCATAATCAGAGAGAAGTTATTTTATTATATTTCTACACAACAAAGCCATCTTTCTAATTTTTAAAAGGAAATTATTCCCTCTGAAAGAATTATTTTATCCACTTCTAGAAATCCTATTGTATTATGTTTAGAAAACATCCAGCAAAAGCTACAGGAAATCACTATCATGAGGAAAACTTTCTTCATATTATATTATAAATTGCAGTGAACATAGATCCTGAGAAAGTTCAGCTTATGCTAAAAACACAAACTCTACTCATAAGCTGTGTCTTCTGTCCTTTTCTTGTGTCCATCTCATGACCACCAGCACCTCTTACAACTTCTGTTCCCTCTCAGCGGTACCACAACTTGACAACAGCATCAAGGGAGATTCACTTTCTACTCCCGTAGAGGCAGGGGTTAAGCTAGTTATGTCCTTCACTCTTATATCTTTCTCATTAATGTCCCTAGGACAAAACACTCCTGTAATTACTTATGGCATTGTCCTTTAAAAGGATCAAAACTTGAGCTCTATGCTATGGAACCACATCTTCCAAGATGTTGTAAAAGGGCCAAGGGATCTTATTATGGCCTTGGAGAAGCTTCTTCCTATGCCTTTTTGGTTTTGCAGACACCAGGATGATTCTCTTCCCATTTTCTGGCTCCAAGCAATGAAAATGTTTCCTGAGGTATTTGCAAAGAAAAGTTTTCAGAGTCATATTCATTGGGGAAATTGATTCTTGACATTGTAGTGAACTGTAGCATTACCATAAGTAAACTGACCCGAGGAAAGGTACAACTGAAATGACAACACAGGAGAAAAATGTCATTAGGTGCATAGCTCTCATTTTTCTCGTATCGTTACTTGTACTTTTATAATTTAGCAGAAATAAGTGGAAGATAAAGGAAGTACAAATAGGCAATGAATATCAGGATAATTCATACTTTAACTTTTGTATTAATTACAAAGTGCCTGCAATTTGATAAAACTGCTTCAAAAAGATGAAATTATTCCTACTGAAGACTTGGTCATTTCTGCCATACCAAATTAACTTCAACATTTATATTAGAATTATGATTATTAAATTTAACTCTAACATATGTTTCAATAATATATTTCTTTATAAAAGTCAAGTGTAACTTGTTTTGATGGTTTATTGTGTTAATGATTGCCTATAAACTGTGGGAGATAATGAGAAATTACATGATAAATTATTTGCCATTCAGAAACATATCATTTTACTGAGGACCCTTGAAAGAAGATGAACACCAAAGAAAAATGCATTGTTCAAGTGCTAGAATGTAGTAATACCTAATATTTACTGAATGCTATATAGCAGATGTTGCTTTAAATTATTGGCAAAATTAAACAATTTATTTCCCACAACATACCAATGAGATGCCTTCTAGTCTTATCCTCATCCTTGTTCAGATAAGAAAAATGAGGCGAAAGAGGGTATTTGATCCCAGCAGTCTGTGTCCAGAACCTATGTTCTTAACCACTTTATTATATTGCTTCTCATGAAGTGGTGTTTTTTAAATTAAAAATAAGAATTGAAACATAAAATAGGTCGAGGTTTTTGCTACTTTTGAAGCTTTACATCTTTAATCCCTACAGGGGATGGTGGGAAAGGGAAGTAGTGCTTTGTCCCATCTTGGAGTTCTCTCTCAGAGACCTCACCTAATCACCCTATGGAGAGAGCAGACCCACGTGCCTCAGTTGTGTCAGTTTTTCCTCACATTTCATGCCTGCTCTGAGAAGGCACTCATACTTGCAGCACTTGGAGGTTGGTGGTAGTGGAGTAGAATCACAGAGGAGGTTAGTGATACTGGAATAGAATTATAGAGGAGATAGAAAATTCAAAAATTACCATTTAAGGAGAAGTTGAATTATTCTAGTGCTGAAAGGGAAACAAATGAGAACAAGATCACATTATACTGAGATATAAATGAATATGAATAAGGGAGCGTAGGCTCTATATTAGTCTTCCCAATAGAAAGTAACCCATTGAGAAAAAAAAGGGCAATTGGAAACTGAGTGTTTAAGAGCTTATCTCCAGGAGCTCTGCTACGAAGGGCCTCTTGGATATTGCCAGGAAGTGGTTTCTGTTCACAGTGAGGCCATCCTTAGCCCTACTGTTGACACAGTTCCTTTTCTTTCTTTCACTTTTAACAGAAAGGTTGCGGGTACCATCTGGATCTGTTGATGGTGGCTGTCATGCTCGGTGTGTGCTCCATCATGGGCCTGCCATGGTTTGTGGCTGCCACGGTCCTCTCCATCACTCATGTCAACAGCCTGAAACTGGAATCAGAATGCTCAGCTCCAGGAGAACAACCCAAATTTCTTGGCATTCGGGAACAAAGGGTTACTGGGCTTATGATTTTTATTCTTATGGGTTCATCAGTCTTTATGACTAGTATTCTGAAGGTAATGAGATCTGCACTTACAGATTTGAGAGAAGGCAAACTATATATATATATTTAAAATTTTTAGTTGAGTCTAAGACATAAATTTGAAAATATAGGATGGCATGTGATAAAAATGATGAATTTCTTTAGCATGTTTATATAATTACTCTTAACCTAAGGGAGCAGGGAAATATGCTCTGTAGTTAGAACCCTTAAATAGATAGATGTTTACACTGACAAAGTAAAATTTGATGTGTAATTTGTTATAAGAATTTTGAAGTCGTCATCAAGCTATAGAAATAATTCACTCTTTCCAGACTTTCTTGTCACCAGAAATCATTGTAGACCTACACAAACTAAAGTTTCTATTTTCTTGTCAGTGGACAGATATATTAGCAATTAATATTACTTGGTAGAGGTCCAGACATATTTTATATTTAAATGCTCTGTTTTACATGTTGTGTATATATTTTTATATATTAAATGTTCTGTAAAACTACTTCATTGACATCATCATTTCGTATACTTATTTTTTCATATTTAAAGTAATTGAATCCATTTTGAAGAATATTAAAGAGTAATTATTTTGTCATATAATTTTGACAGATATTACTAAGGCATGTTAATTACATTATAAATTATAACTAATTTTAATTGCTTATAACTTGAAATTTTCATTAAATAATAATTTATACAACCTTATTTGTATTTAATCACTGAAAAAGTGCACCTTCAGGAATCCATTTTTATGCCATATAAGTAATTATTAACACAGGATGATGGTGAGATGTTTAAAAAGAGAATTTCAACAATCCACATGGTTTCAAATATCTGACATAATGCAGGACAGGACCAAATTTTAATGCAAGCTTCATTCTTCACCTTTAAACCAAATGTTTTTCCATTTTCCATAAAAAGTAAATCATCTTTAAAGCGGTATAGTAATAGTTAATATGTATTGTGGCAGCCGGGCATGGTAGCACATACCTGTAATCCCAGCACTTGGGAGGCTGAAGCAGGATCACCATGAGTCTGAGGCCAGCCTTGGCTACATAGTGAGTTCAAGGCCAGCCTGAACTACATTATGAGACCCTGTCTCAAAAGAATTATTGTAGCATAGTAATCATTTGTATTACTGTTTATTATGTATTATGTGGTTTCAAAAAATAGGTTTTGACCTATCAAATACTTATAACAACCTTATCATTATCATATCTTTTTAGATATTGAGACACTAAGGCACAGAAAGCTTAAGTAACTTACCTAAGGTTACACAGCTAACAAATACTAGGGGTAGAATTTGAACTCATGTATTCTGCTATACAGTACTATACTGCTTCTAAAATACCCCCCACCAGGTTTGTTCTTTGGTAAATGCAAAATAGTATGACTGCATATTGGAAAATAATCTGTGCCTTTTCTTTAATTATTTTTGACAGTTTATTCCCATGCCAGTGCTGTATGGAGTGTTTCTTTACATGGGTGCTTCATCTCTAAAGGGAATTCAGGTAAATTATTTAAATATAGTATTAGTTTTTTTATTGTTTTCTAAAAAAGTTACTATGGGATTCAGCACCTTAAACAACAAACTTCTTTTTTTTTTTTTTTTACAACAAACTTTTTAAAATCTTTGCTTCTGGTGGTCATGAATTGGAAAGAGATTAGCTGGGTAGTTATGGCTTAAGATGTGCCTCATGTAGCTGCTGTGAGGGCCACAGTTATCTAAGGCTGGAAGACCTACTTCAAGGTAGCTTATCACATAGTTGTGAGAGAGAAGCATAGTCTCTCTATGGGTGTTGGTATGAAGCTTCAGGGTGTTTTTGTTTGTTAGTTTTTTGCCTCAAGGGCCTCTCCGTAGATAATTATTCGTGCTTACAACATAGAAACTATGGAGTGGGGGAGGAGGGTTACTTTCCAAAATTGTAGGTGGTCAGAGTCCGGATTTTCTGTTTGTTAGAAGTGAGTCACTGAATTCAACTTGTGCAAAAGGGGAGGGAAATCAGACTTCATCTCTTAAAGAAAGGAGTGTCAAATAATTTGCAGATGTATTTTCAAACCACATATATCCTAAGTCATAGCAGAGGCTATTGGCAAATTCTTCTTGATTATTTCTTTTACAATGCTACCCGGAGATGAATAGTGAGTGTTCCTTCAAAATTCATGTTCTTATGGAATCTACGAATATGATCTTAGTTGAAAATAAGGTCTTTGAATTAGAATTAGAATATCTAATTGTGCCTTCATGACTTTATTTAAGTAGGCATAAATCTAGTAACTTGGGCCCTTTGAAGCAGAGAAGAAACACATTGAGACAAAGGGAAGAGGGCCAGATGAGGATGAAGGAAAAGATTGGAGTCTTGCTGCAGCAAGCCAAGGATGCCAGAAGCCACCAGGGCCTGGAAAAGGGAAAGAAGTTTTCTAGGGCATTGAGAAGGGTTAAGATACAAGTTGTGGTGATTTATTATTGCAGCCCCAGGAAACTGGTACAGATTTTTATTTAAATTTGTCTTTGACTAATCTTATTTCATAACTTAGTATTATTTAGCCAAGCACTTTAATTTTCTGGAAAGAGACAGTTTAAGGATTTTTATTGCATAATTTTTTGTCAACTAAAAGGAGAATCTAAATAGCAGCTTTTTAAATGATATAGCTAGTCTTATTCCTGTTCAAAACATGAAGAATAGTCACTTGACTAAAAAACAGGCAGCACAGTGTCTCTGTTCCTGAGTGAACCACCTACTGGACTCTGAATTTGAGAGAAGCAGCATTTAGGTCTTCAGACAGCACTGGATATCAGAACTGAGGCAAAACTTTAATACAAAGTCATTGCAAGATCCCTGAACCCTCGATGAATAGATACTAGTATGTCTTTGTTTATCTCAACATTGAGTAAAATTAATTTAGGAAATGGGATGGTTGAGAAGTGTTTAAATTTTACTCAAATAAGATTTCATTTACTTATTTAAAAATTCATGTATGAAAAGTGTATTTTGATAGAATTGGGTTGGTAAGGCATACAGGGAGGATTACAGAAGAAGTTTTATTTATTTGTTTTTCCGGGGGTTTTTTGCTTTATTTTTTGCCTTTGGCAAAAGTTCCATGCCTACTAATTTCATCTGTAAGTGAAGAGTATTTATTATTAGGCCCCAGGCTCACATAAATACAGCAGCAGAAGTTTAAGAAACAAAGAAAAGTCATTTTGATAAGTTTCAACAGATTTTCCCCCCAATTTAACTCACATGATTTTATACCCATGTGGTTTAGAATTAAATAAGCATGCCAAAATTTGGAATTATTTGGGATATGACTTTTACAAATGAAAATTGAAGAAAATATTACCAATGGCCCACAAGTTAAATATAATGAATTTTAAATAACACAAATGGAATAGCAAGCCCAGCCACACATTAAACAAACAGTGTCTCACACTGACAAACAGTGAAAATCTAAGTAAGCCTCAAGCTCAGAATTTGAAATTCTTATTGGGAATTGTAGATAATTGGGTGTGGCAATAGCATATTAATATTGGGGCATAATAAAAGCTAAATGCAAAACTCAGGATAAATTTGTCATGATTATTATTACTGAATTAATGATAATTACATATGTAAATAGGTAAATAAAGATCTATGGCTCAAGGACCATGTTACTATCATACTCTATAAGTCTGAGGAATCTATAGATTACCTGACTGTTTGGCAACATTCAGGAACTTACTATGTAGGTTTCTCACTGTGAAACATGGCAGAGAAAACAGATCACAATGTTCTTGTGAATGCTGTTTCTGTATTCAGATATATAACCACATCTATATTCATTCCAACACTTTAGGAATCCAAAGTAGAGCAAATGTGCCATTTAAACAATAACAATCGAAGCACCCACACACTGAAGTATGCTTATGCAATAACATAGCTTCATAAATGGAGAAATGGTAGCTGGGGAAAATTTGTTCTGTAGAAATGGAAATATTCAGTTGTAAGCCAAAAGATTTTATTTTATTTGTTTCCTATTCTTCCCTCCACCATGCACAAAGCTTTGTGACTTCTAATTTAAAGATACATGGTATTTAGGAAATATAAATAAAAAGACCTAATGACGTGTATGAGGACAATGTGGTGAGACAGAGATGAACTAGGAATGAGTTCATCACTTAGTACTGTATACAGGTTTCAATAAATGTCTTTAGAAGATATGAATGCATATGAGTAAGTGAATGTACAGTGGCTGAACTAGTGTACCTACGATTCTGGTTGGAGCAACTGAGGGAAGAAAGGTCATGCCATGCCATAAGACAGAGAATACAGAAAAAAGGTAGATTTAAGTTGCTTTGGGTATTCTTAGTGTATGTACAAATAGATCTGGGTAAAACATTTTTACTCTAGATCGTTGTCCCAGTGCATATTAATTTAAAAATATTTGACAAAAATTATTCATAGTTTTCCTATAAGTTAAGAAATATTACTAAGTTAATATCACATTTTTTTGTAAAGTAACACAGTGTGTAGAAATGGTATGAAATAGACCAGTAACTTGAGTGATTGTAACCAGTGATTGAATCTAAATCATCACCTCTCACTGGAGACATTGAGAACTGCAAAAATCGGCCAGAGAAAAATTAAACAAAATGACCCACATAAGATAAAACTAATATGCACTACAATTTGTTACTAAATAAATTGTGATTGAAGATTTAAGCTTCTCTTGAAAATTTAATGTATAAAACTTAAATTGAGAAAATTTGGATCGCTTGATTAAAAAGGGTTCAAAGTCAAAGTTAAAACAGTATCATAGGTTACAAAGTAATTCTACTATCTTTATGGGAAAATTGAAACAGAAATAACATTAATAAAGTATGATTGATAACATATAAATGGTTTGAAAATGCAACATAGGAAATTAATCAAGAAGTTAAACTGGGGCCGGGGATTTAGCTCAGTGGTGCCGCCGCCTGCCTCGCAAGTGCAAGGTCCTGAGTTCCATCCCCAGTACCAAAAAAAAAAAAAAGGTTAAACTGAATTAACCATGACTCTTTGGAAAACACTTTATTAACAAAAATTCATATAGGTTATATAAATATTTATGGTTAAGATGTTTTTGTTTGTAAAGACAACATCAAAATCTTTGTTGGGGATCAAAGTTGCGCAGTCAAAACATCACAATTCAAATAAAGAGTTCAAAACATACTGCACAGCAGCTGGGTACTCCAAGAGACAGTTGAGGGAGAGAACCAAGTGTAGTAGTAACTAGCAAGTATGTGAAAGTGGAAGCCACGGGGAAGGTGGACCATTCCAAGAGAGAAGAGGACAGAGCATGAGATTCCAGGAAGCACAGTATTTGTGGGGTAAAAGAAAAAGATTATAATGTCATGATGAAAAAGAGGGTGATATTTTGTCTCTTAGGGCCCTGCTCTCCAGCATTTAGCATTGGCTTACTATCTTTAAACTCTAAACTACAACCTGTCTCCATATTTAAGAAAATTTGGGAAACTATTAAATTGAAATGTAGTATTTTATTAGAGTATGTCAATCCTATTGTCCTGGTGCCAATAATCAGATAGACCAACATGAATCTAAAATTTGGACCTTATTACATATCTACTTGTTTTATTCTTATTGTTGTGTTATTCTTTGGTGTAATTTAGTCTGTTTAATCTGTAAGTTATTTGATAGAATAAAGCTCTTCTGGATGCCTGCAAAACATCAACCAGATTTCATATATCTAAGGCATGTACCACTCCGAAAAGTCCATCTCTTCACAGTAATTCAGATGAGTTGCCTTGGCCTTTTGTGGATAATAAAAGTTTCAAGAGCTGCTATTGTCTTTCCTATGATGGTATGAAACTTCTGCCAACTCTTTTTCTATTTCTCTGATTTTCAAGTCTCTTTAGAAATATATGAACTACAATTGGAACAGTTGAATCATTTTGAACAATTATTGGAAACCCTACTATAAACTTTGTCTTTAAAACTATTTAGTAAGACAGGGTTTGAGAACATCCTGGATTTAGCTGATTCATATTAGTTTTGTCTGCCATTTTGAATGTTTGTAGTAGTTTGAGTTAATTGAAGCTGGATGAAAACGTGTGAACTTTCAAAATTTAGCATTAAAGATACACTAACAAAACTACCTGAAAAGTTAGAGGGATTTTAAAAATAAAATTTAAATGTTTCAGACAAGTTTCAAATATTTGGAAAACTACAGTGAGTTTAAGTAACCATAAGTAATTTTTAAAATGATCAGCATAGATGATGTTCATTTAATATATACAAATTATTTGGTTCATGTATTTAAGGAAACAAAATCAAATATATTTTATATTTTTAAAGTAGCTTCTTTAACTCCAACATTGAGTAAAATCTTACCCATTATTTTGGGGATGTGGTTGGAAAGGAAAAGAAAGATCAGGCAATGCTTCATACAGAAATATTTTAAATATTACTTTAATGTCAGTCTTAATCAAAATTCATTTCTTCCAAATAATAAATACATCTTTCATATCTAGTTTTTCCCACTTGAAACCGTTTTATTGTTTTCTTTAGGTGTTAGCACTGGTATTTGTAAGAAAGTTGATGGACTTCCTATTTACCAAACGGGAACTCAGCTGGTTGGATGATTTAATGCCTGAAAGTAAGAAAAAGAAACTAGAAGATGCTGAAAAAGAAGTAAGTCAGAGCAAAACCAGTATCTTATAATGAACGAGAAGGGGGAAATAAAGTGATAGCTCCTTGCAAAACTAAATGATTGTTTTTACATTAGACAGTGATTACCAACAACCATGGGTGAACCAAGTGATTTGAAAGTTTACTTTTTAAAGTCATAATGACTTGAACGGGGTGGGGGGCAAACAGACAGAAAGACAATATGTTGCATGGGAGAATCACTCCCCTCTGCATGAAATTGCAAATACTTTGTACTTAATTAGCCCATGAATTATAAGACGTATTTTTCTGACTCATCACCCATGGATGGCAGAAACTTGCTAATACTTAACTATTCCCTATATTTAGGCAATGATTGCTTTTTGGTTGAATATATGAGGGGAAAAGAAGAAGATATATGTTATTACTGATAGAACTTTTCTAGGGAAAAATTTTAGTCAAAAGATTCTAATGAAAAATTAAATGTTTTTGAAATAGACAAAATATTTAAGAGGAAAAAATGATCTGATTTGCTTTCAAAATGATTTAGGATTGAATAAATATTGCTTGAGAAACTTCGGTATTTTAATTATCTTCATTGACTACTGATTTATCCATTTCATAGGTTAAAACAATTTATTTTGGGTTTATGGCATATATAAAGTTCATATGTTAATGTGGATCTATTTTGAAGGTTATTTAATCATAACATTTTTTAAAGTACATTGAAACTACAGAACATAAATGAAAAAAAATGACCCATACAACATTTGGCAGAAAGATTAAACCCATAAGTTGTAAAACATAAAAGAAATTCTATGTAAATAGAAATGACATTGAAAAATAACATTTGGTGGGAATTGTACTTTATTCTTTCCATTTTTCTTGCTTCTCTAGGTGATCAGTAATGCATTCCATTTTCCTATCTACAGAATTTTTTTCAAACCATAGATATTTCCTCTTTCCTTTGGGAAATTAATTTGTAAATTTTATAGAAATCTTAGGTTTTCCCGTGTCATTCAGTCAGATTATGCTACAAAACTAATAATGTTTCTGCTCAGAATTTTCTAGTAAGGGTACATAATGTATGATTGATAGTTCCTTTCCTTGTCCATGATGTCCCACTACAAACAAAGGATATCCATACGTGGGTCATGATGATGTGTCTTATGTATTTTGAGTATTCTAATTTTTCTACCACTCATGTTTTATAGAAGGACATAAAAATAATGATTTACTGGGGCAGTTTTGCAGCAGAATCTTCCAGATACAAGTCTAAGAAAAGCCTCTCAGTCCATTCATTGGATAGCAGCTTTAAAGATCCTTAAAATCTCAGATTAATATGGTGAACCTCAGTACACAGAAAGTAAGAAAACCAGTAATGCAATCAAGAAATAAGCTATGATTGAGCATTAAAATATAGTTGCAACCCCTTTCAATGACAGATGGATTATTCACCAAACTATAGAGAGATAAGGAAGTTTAAAAATGTTTATATGTTATCTTGGAAATAGTTAGAAGAGTAGAATCAGTGAAGAGAGTAGGAAGACTTAAGGAGATGACACTGAAACTTAATCCCTGGTTGATTTCCTACTTGGCTGTCCAGAGCTCAGTATTTTATTTTCTTGAGCTTATGGACTCCATCATCTCTTACTGTGGCATCTTGTACCAAGCCCCAGTCTTCCAGAAGATCATGCATTAAGGTGGCAAATGGACAAGTTCTTTAGAAATGTTGCATTTCTGCAATTGCTCAAATTAATTAAGTAACTTTGATCATGATCTGGCAAGATGATAAATAACAGAAATATCTCAGCTCCCTGAGTCTTGAATTTAAAGTGAACTCACCTCTTGTCCTTTTGATGATAGTTTCAAGCTTGTACCTTTGTCCTCAGGGTTTTCCTATCAGTATCCCATTTTTGGTCTTATGGCACTGAGGAAACATTCATTTGACCTTAAAATTCAATAATGAGTTAAGCAGAATAAATAGCTACACAGGCCAGTCCAAGGTCGCAGAGCTTCTGTTCCAAATTTTCATGTACTTCATGCATATGCATATGCATATGCTTCAGTTTTTAGAAAGAAAGGATTATAATCAGGGTAGAAATGAATATTGGAACCCTGACATTTTGCACATTGCTCTGTGTAAAGAGAAGGCTGAAGAATCAAATTCTGGATGTCCAAATGTGCTCAGAGTACCAACATGTCTTCCTTCCTACTTAAATATTCTCTAGGACATTGTACACATCTGACAAAAAGCTACTGTTAAAATAAAATTTAAAAAAAACTTCAGCAGAATGTTTGCTCTTGGGAGGGTGGTAAGGTTACATAAATCTTGGAAATTCAATTTTGCGGAAGTGATCCTATCTATACTTTTTGATTTACTGAAGGTTCATTCTAACATATTAAGGTAAGAAAAAATTTAAAAAGGGTGGTGGAGCCTTGTGATCTGTACAAAGCAGGATCATGAAAAATTCTAAGAAAACACAAAAACAACCTGAAAACATACACAATTAAACAAAATTGCAGAGAATGTATTACTATTAAGAAAAGTCAGAATTGGTTGTGGATTTAGGAAGTGAGACTTAATTATCACACAGACAGATGTCATTTATAAGTGAATCTTTGGGTAGGGTAAACATATTCTCTTTCCTAGAGCAGTGTTTTTCCAAAATGTAGTTCCAGAACTTTGACTGCATAGGCCAACACCTGAAACTTGTTAGATAAAAATTCTTGGGCCTTACTCCAGACCTAGTGGATCAAAACTTGGGGGACAGGGCCAGTGATCTATGTTAGTAAGACCTCTAGGTGATTCTGAGTTAAGCACTTTCCTGCTTTACTAGAACCACAAAATTTGAATTTCTAGAAATAACCATATTCTAAATATAATGTTACTGTATTAGAATGTTTATAATAATTTATATAATTGCTTTGAGACTCTGAATCAAATAGCCTAATGAAAATATATATTGTCTTCATGTATTGATATGTATTCAGTATTAATCTTCTTCCCCATTTCTTCTTTCAAGCTTTCATTATTGAAATTTTATGTATTGTTTTTCTCTATATTGGAAATAATAAGAAATATTTATAAATATGATATTTATGGTTTTAAATATGTTATATATAATTTTTGTAGCATTTATTCCATTAGTAGTTAGGGAAGTAAATAGCTACATTCTGAAGGCCTTGTTTTCTGCTTACAGAAATAAAGAGGTTGAACTTGAATTTTGAAGTCCCTTTCATTTTTTAAGATATGTGTATTCCAAAATTGATGAATATTTTCTCTCTCTGATACTCTAAGCATGTTTGTGAATATTGGCTCTCTTCTGTTGCTGTTTGTACTTCAGGATATTTCAGGGTTCCTATATAGACACAGGCTTTGCTGAAAAATGAATGTATAACAGATGTTGCCTACTTTACCTAAAGGTAGTTAGAGGACAGAGCGTTTGTTAAGTATCATGATATATGAATTATAATTTTTATGGCATTACAAAATACAATTCATATTTATGATGCAATTTGACAGATAGCACCCTACTTATCATAAACACAAAAAGTGACTACAATTTTATTTTCCACTTCAACAGGCCTTTAGCTCTAACCAGGTTAGTTTCTCACTGTCATGCAGACGTATCTTATTTATTTATGCTTCCCTACAATGTTTGTTTCTACCAAGAGTTTCTTCCTTTCTATACCTTCTGTTCCTGTACTTCTCAAGGTGATTCTTTACCTCCTTTATGAGAAGATGTGTCATTCTTCTCATTGTTGTGTCCCAGTGTCTACCTATCATGTAGATTGTGTTTAATACAGAATCATTGCACAGATTAATTAATAGCTTCTGGATTATTTTTGTGGTTCATTATGTACCTAGTGCATTATACATGTTCAGTAAATATTTAAGTGATGTTGAGTAGATTCATTTTCTAAACTTTAATTTTCCCTGACATTTATTGGATGTAGCATTAATTGCTTTTTATTTTGTAGCTGAAAATGTGTTGACTATCTTAGTTAAAAGATGGCTTTTATACCACACCATAAATATTTCTCTACTCAAATTGACAAAACCATCAAATGCTCCGAGGTAAATAAATTTTGATCATCATTCTTCTAGCATCTTGCAGCTGGTTCTACCCTGTTGTGGAATTCAGTGTATCATTGATGGACCCTGTGTAAAAGAAGTGCTGAATGGAACTCATTTTAAGATCTTTCTATGATGGATATCTGGTTAGCTTCATGCTCCTCTTCCTCTTCTCATATGACTGAGATAACCTAGGTTGTGATTATCGTGATAATTAGTGCCTGATTTGACTGCTCCTCCCAGAAAGTCTCCCTTTTTGGCTCCCTCACAGTACTGCTTGGAATGCAGCCGGCCCTCCATCCCCGCTCTAGGGCCCACCCAGCTCCCTTCTGGCTCTGAAGGCAACGGCTGCTCTGCCACCCCTCTCTTCAGATAAGCATGGCTTGGAAATGCTATCTTTAGAGGTGATGAGTTTTTGTTTGGATAGAATTATGACTAGTATAAAGCCCACACATGCTAACAAGCCACAGAGTGCAAAATAATTATTGAAAGCAATTTGAGAGAAAAGTGGAAAATCATCTGAAGAAAAAACAAAATTTTCCCCAAAGCTTTGGTCTAATTTTTTGCTGTTAGATTGAGTAGTGAGGTTTCATTTTCTACTGCCAGGTAACCTAAGCATTAAGAGCACTGTTCTTCTCTTCAGCTTTTTTTTTCATTTTTCTCCTTATTAAACCTTCCTGACTTGACATTTTATTCTAAACTGGCCAGAAAATATTCTATGTAACAGACCTAAGTCTTCCATGGACAACCAAGGGCAGATTTACATTTTGCTTACATCTTGATTTTACTTTATAGCTTTTGGGACTACTAAATGTCTTTTCTTTATGTTACTCCATATACATTAAGGTAACCTCGTCCATACAAAAAGTAATCTTTTCTATCTAAAAGGCTATATATGCTCTGCTCATGGCCTCCAGGCTGTTCCTACAAGTTTGTGTGATGTACAGATTATATTCCATAAATTCTGCCACTCCCGATTGTGAGGCATGCCTAATTTTAGACTACAGGTTTGTACTTGAATAGGCAATTTTAAACTAATAGTAGTGTATATTCACCTTGAATTATGTCTAATAGTACTGCCAAATGTCACAAGGAATAGACATAAAATGCAGGAAATAAAATACATCTGATGGGCCTTAAGAGAAATTTTTTTCTTTAAACACCAGAAAAAGAATAGAATGTTTCTGAAATACTAAGGGGTATGCCATTAGCTCCATGGAGTATAAAGTAACACAAGGTTCTGTGGGGACTGTATGAGCAAAGTAGTAGCAAAGCTCATGCAGTTTCCTGGACTCTCCCTGAGCACAGACTTAGGATAGAGATACTGTATGCATTATAGCCAAAGTTCCTATAGGGAGGGGCCTGCTTTGGCCAGCATGTTGGGAGAATGCTGCAAGAGTGAAATGAGACCTGCCTCCACATTGCATTACATATTCATGGGTTAGCTGAGGAGGCACTAGAAAACACTCTATCTCTTTAAATATATTGCAAGAAATATGGCATAGAACATTTAGACTATGGAGTATGCAGGTGGATGGCCAAGGTTTGAATATAGGGTACCCCAGGAACAGCCTTGCCTGCCAAAAGAAATGGCATCAGCCACAGGTCATATCTCTTTAGCAGCTGGCTTAGAACTAAATGGAATGAATTCAGGCTGGCTGGTTTAGGTTAAGCTGGTTAAATTTTCTTAGGCCAATTTATCTCTGCTGAAAAAGAGAAGGAGATGAACCTTCAGGGCCACTGCCATTTTTTCTCATTAGTTCCCATTTGAGCAGAATCACCTAGTTCTTTATGTCTACAAATTTTAAAATCTTATTTCTGGAATTAAAGCCAAAATTCCAATATTTTTAAGTGGTCTAAATAATTCTTTAGGCATGAGCAGTGCCAGTTGATGCATTGGAAAATAAATGCATTAAAAAAGCTATAATCTATAACTTTCTTTTGTGGTACCTGGAAAAAGTTTAATAATAATATCATTTGAAAACTAAGCCAGGACATTTTATTATGGTAGCCACGGGTTATCTTCATCTCAAAGATTAGTTTAAAATATGACATATGAATATCTAAAGCATTTTCATCATTTGGTGAAAGAGTAGGATACTGTCATTGTAGGAAGTCTGAAGCATAAAATCAAAGCCTAAGATGCATCTAAGTGGAGTTAAACAATTCTGCTTCTTCCTCCATCAAGACACATTTGTGTTTGATCCGTGCAGGAATATATCTTCTACTGTTTTTTTCCAAGTCTCTAGAATGCTGTGGTTCTCAAAGCGTGGTCCCTGGACCAGTATAATCAACATCACCTGGAAACTTGTTAGAAATGTAGGCTCTCTCTAGACCTGCAGAATGAAAACCTCTAAAGGTGGGCCCAAGAAATCTGTATTTTTAACAAACTCTCTAGGTGATTCTTTGTACAAAGTTTGAGAACCACTGCTGTGAATGCATCCTTCATCTCCTCCTAATAAACCATTCTGGGAATGTAATTTTCAGCTTTATAACAACAAAATTGACTACATTACTGATACTTTTGTTCTTGTGAAATTTAGATTAATTAAAAAAAATTCTCCTTGGAAATTAACTATGTTTTACATTGAGTGACATGAAGGAGATTGTTGTTAGCATTTAAATTACTTTGTGTTATGAGACTGTCATTAATTACTTATGTTCTTGGTAGCTGAGGCTTTATTGAAAGGACCTGTGCTAGCATTAATAAATGCAAACAAAGTGGAAGGTCCTGAGGTTAATGAGATAATGAAACATTAATCTGTGTTTCTTCTTTTATGTAAAATGGAGATTCATCAGGTTCATTTTATATACTTTACATTGTCTTTCCAGGAGGAACAAAGTATGCTAGCTATGGAAGATGAGGGCACAGTACAACTCCCAATGGAAGGACACTACAGGTAAGATGCACATTTAAAAACACATTGGCGTAACAGAATATGTTTGATATACACTGTATTCTGTTTAAGAATTTCATACTGTGTGAATCCTTGTAGAGATTTGTTGAAGTTATGTTAGAGTAGGGAAAAAATCCTGAGACTAGGGATTAGCTTACCGGGGTTCCAGTACTAAATTCTGCCAATAGAAACTATGTGGCTGTGCCCAAGTAGCATAAAAGGAAAGGTACTTCAAAGATATAATCTATTTCTTGAGTTAAAGAATTCAGTCATATCAGCCATTTTAGGAAATATTTACATTTAAATATCTGTATTTATATTTTATATTTATATTTAAAATATGCTAATCTTTTTTATATTTCATACACAAAGACTAGCAAAGGAAAGCAAATTCCTGCAAGTTATAATAAAAACCTTTGCAAATATTTGACCTACAATATGTATTCATTTTCTCTCTCTCTTCTCTTTCTCCCTCCTCCTTCATTCCCTCTCAATGTAGTTTAGTTTAATTTTCTTGATAAATTCTGTCTTAAATACTGTTTAGTACCCAATTTTACTGTCTCAAAGTTCTTAGGGATAATTTAAGGCTATGCCAGTAAAAAAGGAGAGAAGAATTTCCTCTGAGGCGGGACTCTGTCACAGTATTAAAACAAAATACAAGAGAACATTTTGGATCTTCAGAAACTTTCTGTAAAATCATGGTCCCTAAAATTTTTAAATATAATTACCTACCACTTAAGGGTGAACACAAACATAGAAAGCATTTTAGCTTTCCTCTACAGCACTTTAAATCCTGTTGATTTGGTTGCATCAGTGTATTTCCAAGTGTATTCTGCCGAGACATGGTCTCAAGTGTTACTGCTCCCAGAAGGGTCTTCTTAAAAAATGTTCTGTTGCATTCCAGTGTCAAAGTTCACAACACACACAGGCATATGAAATAATCTAAGTAGTACTACATTTTTAAAAAGTTTACTTTTGTTTAACCCAGCCTTTTAAAGACACTTTTGCTCATATGACTTGTGAAAAACTTGTGTTCACATTATGCCATGATGCTTTTTTTTGGAAATTAGTTGATCTCATGCTTTGAGTTACTAGGAAACTAGGCAAATTAGAGGAATCAACGTACACATTTCAAAATTGGGCAAGGGAAAGAGACCTAAGGTTTTGTTCATATTAAGTGATGAATTTGTTACTGTCTTGTAAACAACTACTGATGTGCTCATGTGAGGTCAACTTTGGATCCCTGTTGACTCGGAGCACAATTGCTTCAAAACAGAATTGTCTTGCCCACATGTAGTAAAAAAGGTACCATTTTCTCAGGTACTGAAACTTAATTTTACTTGGTCTGTGGTTAATCACTTCTGGATTTGGTTGTGCTTCTACCCCTAGGGGTTGTTTTGGAGTATCCTGAGTGCTACCTATAATTGTGACCATTTTAAAAGGTTAAAAAAAAAAGCACCAGGATATTGTGGGTTCCTACAACTACATAGAGAGAACTCTGTCAAATATACAGGCTGCGATCATTTTTTTCTATAAATAGTTACTGATTAAGCTTCAAATGTTCAGCTCTGTCTGGCTTTTGGATGAACAGCAGTGAACAAATGATCAAGAACCCTTGTCCTTATGACACTTGTATTCAAGTAGAATAGAGGTAATATAATATTTCAGATGGTTAAAAAGTGCAATAAAAACAAAAGGCAAATAAAATGGTTAAGAGTGGTATGGAGGATGGAATAGCAGTTTTAACAGAGTAATCAACAAGGACCTATCTCAGAAGCTTACATCTGAACAAGCAGGGGAAGGGTTCCACCAAGTGAAGGAACATTATGGGCAGAGGAAAGAGCCCTGAAGCAGCAGTAAGCCTGTAGTGTTCTAGAACAGTCAGGAGACATTATATTGTAACTGGAGAGGAGTGAGCAGGAGTGAGATGGTAGGAGGAGGTCAAGCCAGAGGATGAGGGAGTACAGAGTTTTAAGGCCATTATTAAAACTTAGTTTACTCTGAGTCCTGTGATGCCACTGCAGGTCATGAGCAGAGGAGACAAGGGATCTGCAGTGCTACCAATATTAGGACCAAGAGCCTCAGCAATGCACATGCAGGATCTAATCTCTGAAATGAATTAAGAAAATCACAGCCCAAATCCATATTTGTACAACTAGAATATTTTCTTTAGATTTTTCACATTGTCAAATCATTGAGCTATTCAATACTTCTCAATTTTAATCATCAAGAATACTGTACAGTAAATAAAATTTGATACATACCTACAATAAAAATTTCTCAGCCTCAAAGGGAAACAACTTGTGATACATGCTACTACATAGCTGAACCTTGGAGACATTATGCTAAATTAAATAAGCCAGTCCCCAAAAAGACAAATACTATATAATTCAGTTCATATAAAACATTTAAAGTAGTCAAAATCATAGAGACAGAAAGTATATTGGTGGTTTCCAGGGACTGGAAATGAGGAGTTACTGTTTAGTGGATACAGAAATTCATTTTTACAAGATGAAAAGAGTCCTAGAGAGGAATGGTGGTGATGGTTGTACATTATGAATGTATTTAATAACACGTAACTATACATTTAAAAATTAAGATGGTAAGTTTAATGTTATGTGTATTTGACCACAATAAAAAAATCTAGGAAAAATATTTCCTGTAGACATTTTCCTATGTGTAGTTTCTATCATTAAATAACTATAGTTTCTTATTTAATGTCTATTATCTTATTTTGGACAAACTCCTACATAGAGATGACCCATCTGTGATCAATATTTCTGATGAAATGTCAAAGACTGCCTTGTGGAGGAACCTTCTGAATACTGCTGATAACTCTAAAGATAAGGAGTCAAGCTTTCTTTCTAAAAGGTTTGAATTTTAAAATAATGAAGTTATACTATTTTCAATGATTTTATGATACACATCCACTAGCAAAAGAATGATATTAGTTTCCATCAAATTTAGATTTAAGATATTTCAAAAATTATTTTCAAAAGAGGGTAAAAATTATAAATTTTACAGATTTTAATATGTTTTTCAATTTCTCCTTTCCAAATTAAAAGCTTTTTCCAAAACTATAACAGTGGGGGGGAAATGGAGCTGTAAGTGAGTCCTAAAGCATGACACTTTTGGTATAACAGTGGGGGGGAATGGAGCTATAAGTGGGTCCTAATGCATGACATTTTTGGACATTCATTTTAGCCTATTAATTTGCTATGTGATTTTATTGTATTCTTTCATCACTCACTTCCAGGGACCCTCTTAGTTGTCTGATCACATTTTCCATTCAGTATTTCCTTTTTAAAAAGTATTATAGAATGATGGTGATTTAATACATACATGTATTTCTAGTCACCTATTACAACTTCCTGAAAATCTTCCTTAATGTCCTTACCCCAAAACCTTCAGCTATCAAAGTTCTATTCATTCTTACCTGTCTATATGTAAACATGTATGCTAATATTGTAGTTTTGGATGCTGATTTTCAGTGCATGCTTAGGGGAGAGCGTGTCTTTAAATATGGAGAGTTATCATGGGATTTTGAATTGAATTTTTCAAAATTTATAAATAAGAATTTAAAATATACCATTCGGTCTTCTTAAATGTTAATCTGACAGAAAAGAAATTTTTGTGCTATGCTGGTATCTCTTATTAGAGAGTGAGTGAAGCATTTAGGACAACATAATTATTGAGTTTCTTTATTATCATAACTTTAAATTAACTTTTTCTACTTAATTTTTATATTACATTTTTGTCATAAGCTCCCCTTCCTAATCACTCTAGAAGCTGATTCCCCAAAGGTAAGACCCTCTCTGTCAAAACTATTCCTTGGTTGCATTTCCTTATGTTAAATGGTGTCTTATGGAAAACTGATCAGCCTATGTCCTGTGTGAGTTTTGGGGAGGCAAAAGACGTGGAGAGTCTTGATTTCCAGGGTCAGAGTTTAACGGTGTTAGTAAGTGGGTCTGAAACTTCAGTCAATTTACTTTCCCTCTCTAATTATGGAAATATATCCTATATAAGTTAATAAATTTCACAATACTGTACTTAGTAATGTCATCAAATTTCTAGATTGAGAAAAGGAAATTCATCCCTTGAATTAAGAAATTGCAAATCTAGGAGCTTCCATTTATGTTACCATGGTGCATTGAAACCTGGCCTCATGAGACATAAATGGAAACATGGGCCATAGAAAAGAGGCTACATGGGACCTGGAGAGTACATCTCTTGTTGCTAGTTTTTATCACCCCCAAATGACATGCAGCTTTAGGGTCATCTCTATACCAAAAAAAATCAATAAGACCATCAGTTAATACTCTTCACCCCACAGGCTGGGGAGCTGGTTCTCTTCCTTTGCCTTGCCTTTCCACCCTCCTTCTCCCTCCTTCCTTCCTTCCCTCTTACTCCTCCTCTTGCTCCTCCCCTCCCTTCTCCTCCCCCTCCCTCTCTCCTTCTCCTATCTCTTGTTCTCAACTACTCTAAAACTTACTCCAAAGTAGATAAAGACTTCTGGCTGATGTCTTTAAATACAGCTTCAAAACTATCATGTATTTCTTTGCTTGGGTCAAGTAGTAGTACTGTTTTATTCTAAAACATACTTTATGTTCCTTTCCCCAAAGTCCTTGCTACAGTCTAAGAGAGTTATCCTCACAATAATTTTGTTTTTTGCTAGAACTTTTACAAGAAAATCAGAGTTATGAGAAGGGTTTCTCAGGTAAATTGAAATGTGTGCTTATGGACCCTTTCACATAAAAAATGGCCTTTTTTCTGATTTATTTTAAAATATGAAATACAAGTTGATGAGGTCAAGGTAAAGTGCCCACTATTGCAAATAGGTGGAAAATTTGAGACAAACAAACTTGTAAATTGCTTTTCTTCCTGAATTATATGGATCCATAGACCAAATGCTTCCTCTGTTTTTTCCTGTGGTAAGGTTAAAGTCAAGTGATGGTCTTCACCAGAAATATTTATTTAGTTGATTAAAAAAATATAAGTTTGGATTACTTTAGAAGTAGATTGACTCTAGCGGACAATGTAATGTATTGTAGGTCAATTTTAAATAGACTCGTCCTTTATTACTTACTTTTTGAATATATATTCCCGATGACTTGAGGTCCAGAATATTATAGAAATAAGTTTACCCAGATTTACTTTTCATGTGATATATAATCTGTCACATTTTCATGTGCAAAATATTCCTTGGTTGTTGGTTAATATCTTACGTCTTTGTAACAGTGGAAACACCAACAGAAAAGATGTGGTTTCTAGAAATCCTAAAACCATCAATACTTTTAAGAGCAATACTCTCCAAAGGCTAATGCCTTCTCTTGGCATCTGTTGAAGGCATTAAAATATGACAACCAAGAATTACAAAACTTTGGTAGCTGTTGGAATATCCACTGGCAAAAAACAAAACTAAATAAGAAAGCAGACAAAACCCCCTAAAAACCAGGTTACCAGGTCCCTGTCTCTCAAGACTTAAACTGGTTTTGATCTTTCAAGACCTATGAGGCCTTTGATCCATGCTCCTCAGTTATTTTCCATCCTTCCTTTACTATAATAGGTCTCACATAAACCTAACTTTTTAAAAGTTCAGTTTAGAGTAACAGTATATTTTCTCAATGATTTCATTCACTTTTGTTGTCAAAAATTTTACCCAGTTTGACTCCAAGTAAAATCCAAGAACTGATAGCAAATTCTACCTCATCTACAGGATATCTGTTTTTGGTCCCAGTTAACAATGCCATACATATACGTTACAAGCTCCTTTGAAGCTTATTGAATAGATTGGTAGAGACAGGTGTTGCTATAAACCACATTACATCAGAATAGGTGAACAACTGCTATGTTTTATAAAATTGATACCCAAGGTCAACTCTTTGGGAAAGGTATCTATCAGTGCTAGAAAAACCAGCATTTAGTTTTGCCTTGGTGGTGGGCTGTGGAACCACCCTTCTTGCTCTTCCCTCTCCATCCTAACCCTGCACACACACTTCCCACCTTCTTCTGTCTGGATTCTCTTTCTTTGCTCTGATTTCTTAGGCCCAGGCTCTGTCATGCCTGCTCAATAAACATTGTTTGTAACAATTATTCTAGTGCCAATGAAAATAAATAGCTTCACAGATTTCTTAGCAGCAAGATAGTAGTGAGTCACTTTTTGCTCTCTCTTGAACTATTACTGCCTTATATTTTAAATTGTAACTCCTTATGGGCAAGGATAGTGCTATCTATCTATCTACCTTGTATTCCTAGGTCTTTGCAGCATATCTGGCACATAATAGATATGTAATATGTTTATTATAATAACATAAAATGGATATGTAAAATATATTTATTACAATGAAAGACTAAAATTGATTGGCATCTCAAAAAATGAATGTAACAAGAAATCCACATAGAGCTACACAGTAAGAACATTCAGAGTGAGAATATTTTTCATAGAATTCTTGACCTAGTTATAAAACTTCTGCTTATGAAATTCACTAAAATCTAATTTAATATCCAAATCAATAATTTTAATGAGGGTGGAATCCTAGTCATTTAATCAGTTATTGTTTTATAACAAAGAAAATACCCATTATAGCCCAAGGAGATCAGGAGAAAGCATATCAAGCTGATATTCTGAATTTCTTTTTCTTCACTGTTCAGTGACTAGTAGTGCTATTGGAAATTCATTTCTTTATCAAAAGATTATGAAGCACTCCTATGTCCCAAAGTACTGTGCACATAGGAAATGTGCATCTTTAGAGATCAGTATGTCTCTGTCCCTCACAATCTCATATGAATGGGATTTGTTATTATATCTTTCCAATGGAATAGTCTATTGAACTTGGGAAAACCAGTGTCCAAATTATAGAGGACTTAGAGGCCATCTAATACAAAATTTAATTTACATATGAAGAAACCAAGTATCAGAGACATTAAATAACTAGTCCAAGGTCATACCTCTCATTCTTAACTTCCGGGAACTAAACTCAGACTTTCCAACCCCGAGCCCTGGGCTCCTCACACTGCCCCATTCTATAATCTTGCATTGGCTTTGTTTGGAAAAAGAGACTAGGAGCCAGGTAAAGCCCAAAGAAAAGTTAATTTGGAAAGCAGAATAGCAGACACTTGTCATATAAAGGAACTTAAAAGTAGAAGAAAGTGAGTCATACAGATAGAGGAGTTAAAAATACAGAGTTAAGGCTCTCAACACATCATGTGCACACTGTCATCTCTTCTCATGGAAAGAGAAAAGAAAAGGGAAAAAAGTTGCTTTGCTCTGACCTGTAAGGAGTATGTGCTGAGAAGTGTGGCAGGCATAAACCCGGGTGCCATAGACACTCGCTCACACCAGCTCTCAGTGCTGGCAGTATGCCATAGATGGCAGAAGCTCCGGCACTTCTTACCTGATGGTGCCGGGTGGTGGTGACAACTGAGAAGGGCTGTTTCTAGCTTGAATTGGAGGAAAAACAATTTTTAAAACACACTCTTAGAATGTGTCTAAGTTATTGACCACTAAGAAAGCTGTACAGGAGGCCCCTTAGAAACACAGAGTTGATTATTACTTGGAGAAGAGTTACAAAGCCAATGATGTCTCTACCTTCAACTATTGAATAAATTTATATTAAGGTCTGAAGTTAATAGTAAAAATGTGCATACTCTTCCTGCTTAGGGCCTCAGAGGCTGGTTGTGGGTTGTCCTTCGTGTTGTCCTTGGTCAGCAGTGGGGAGGAGGGGCAAGGGGAGGCCTCCCATGTAGAGGGACCTTGCCATCCACTGGAAGTACTGGTGTGTGTGTGTGTGGGTGTGTGTGTGTGTATGTAAAAATTCTGCTCTTCGGGGAGCTCACACTCTTTGAGTGAGCTTCATATATGTGAGCATATCATTTGTATTTTCCATAAAATCTCCAGTGTAAGAGTAGAAAAGATGTACAGTGGAAAAATATTGAAAAAGTAGACAAAAATGATAGAATCACAATACCAGCTTGGCTATTGGTAAAATTAATTGGGAGATGAAATGAAACAGGTGCCATTTGAGAATGAGTTCTACAGTGAGTGAGGTGAAGCATCATTCCTGGGATATACATGCTAAGGGCTTGTCTGAAAGGACTGGTCAGGTATCTGGAGAGCAGTATGCAAGGAGACCCATTCCCCAGATCAGAGATGTGTCTGTGTCACCTGAGCAAGACAGAGTCCTCAGCAAAGATCAAGAGCCAGTACATACACAAAGGATGAGCCACTTGGAGCAGACTCCAGAGATACCTTCTGTGGCAGTTCGTTTGTGTCATTTACAAGTGTTAGTGCTGTCTTAAGATGGAGCATGACTGGCATTTTCAACAATCATCTGTGATGGATTTGCCCAAATGAGGACTACAGCATTAATCTTGCATGCTTTTAGAACTATTTTTAAAATGCCTGATTTTTGTTCTTTAGTGCTTGTTTTTTGAATTTCCCCCTCTCTGCAGTTCTTGGTTTCTATCTCATTGAATGCAGAGGATTTTAATTGTTGCTGTCTGTCTATGCTTTGTAGCATGAGAGAGCAATGCCTAAGGGCTCTTGTGTTGCTTTGGAGTTGATGGGTTTTGTTTCTTAGTGAGCAAGATCTCAATGTAGCCAAACTGAATTGCAAATTGTTCCTTTTTCCTCCCATAGCACTGAAAGCCGAAAGGAGAAGAAAGCTGACTCAGGGAAAGGTGTTGACAGGGAGACTTGTCTATGACTTGATCTTCAATTTATTTTTTACCTATATATGAGAAGAGTGTCATAATTATTAATAAAACTGCTTTGATCATGTATTGTAAATTCTTTTATCCCAAATCCATCTTTATAATGTAAGTAGTGCAATACTTGTTTCATTTCTGTGTTTAACTTTCTGAACAGTGAGACACCCTTGTGAGCAGATACAATAGCTGATGTAAGAATCCATGTGTTCCTTGATGTATGTTAGACATTTGTAAACACAGGATTCTCATTGTCAGCTTTATGAGAGCAATAGCTTTCTTAAGGAGATAAGTGATATTTACCTAGTTTATATTTTCCTACTTTAGTATCATGAAGATGCCTGCTAATTTCATTCAGAAGAATTTTGAAAGGTAGTCTTACTCCTTTTTATTTTTATAGCTTAGCATTTGTGACTTATTTCACAACACCCAAATCAAAAAGTTAGTTTGAAAGCTTTTTTTAATAATTGTATTTATGCATTTCCTTGATTTAATGATACATTTAATACTTAAGAATTTATATGTAACTGAAACTTAAAGTCATTTGAAAAAAATTTGGAAACTTGTTCACAACTTCTTAAAAAGAATCATACACTAATGCAGAGTCAAGTAGTATTTGCTTAGAATTCAAATTGTGACTACATGAGCCAGTAGAAAAACTTTATAACCATTTTATGGGATTTTCAATTAAAACCATTATCAGAAATAGGCTGTTAAATTTCTCTCCCACTGAGATATTTTTCAAATGAAACTGGAATACCACATGCTAAATCATTATATATGAAATTCCACTCCTATATAGTCACTGTGCTGCTAATGGTGATGTACTGCTTAATGCTAGTCCTGAATCATGTTATAATGTTAGACCAACAGGTCTCCAATTATAACTTTTTTTTCTGCAAAACTCTTTTCCACATTTTAATTAAATGCATGTCGTGGAATAACAATCTTTTAAATGAAAATTTCAGATTCTGTTTGAGAAAGTTCTGTAGATATTTCAGTCCATATGAAATAATCCATCTTTATTAAGTTTATGCAAGAGGAAGGAAAGTTAAGGATTTTTGAGCATTACCAAAAATATATTTAATTGCATTTTAGATGGATGTGAAGTTAATAAAAACTAAATCTAATGATAATTCATAGTGAAACATTCTTAGTTCTTAAGAACAATGAGTCATCATCAACCTTATAATACTCCAGTATCCAGTTTTACAATAATTCAGAGCCATGTGGCCTTTATAAACTATTACATACTCTGTGTATAAATGCATATGAAAAGTGGGGAAAAAATCCTTTTTGTGATTAAGCTAATGAGAGGCAGGGGGAAGACAACAAAGCCTCCATTAGAGTCAACATTTTGGTACCTGTAGAAAAAAATATTTCCTCACAACCATTGATGGAGCTATTTTTATGGGAAATGAGTTAAAGATTTATGGGAAGAAGAATTTGCAGTTAATAAAGTCTGCATTTATAAGTACTGAAGAAAAATACAGAAACTTTCTGTTCCAAATATTTTGCCTTTGTGTATTTTATAATGCTGGTACTATACTGTAAACATTTCCATTGTTTTATGATTTAGCTAGTCAGTTCTAAAAGTGATCCCCTAGTTTTTAATATATTAATAGCTGTTCTGTTAAAAATGATCATAGTGAATTAAAACTTTCATGTTACCACTGATTTAAATACTCAATCATAGCCAATGAAATTCTGTATTTCTGAGTATTTTTATAGTCATTTTGTTCTTGTGTGAATTTTAATGCTATTCCTATGTTAATCTTAATATTTTGAAATCATATAAAATATAAAAATGTAGTGTTATGTATGTATATGTATATTTACTCCTAATTTCAGATTCCTGGTCAAAATTACTGAATATCTTGAATGTAATTTATTGCAAAGTTTAAGTAATGTGTAAAAGTGACTAGGATATTGTTTTTCACAATTAAGAAATGTTATGTGGAAATAAATATTTATCCTAATATCCTTGCATATTTTAAATTATGATGCAATGTGTCTTGTCTGTTTTTCCTTCATATTAATAAGTAAATCAGTGTAGTAAATCTTGATTTTTCAAATATAATATTTAAGTATGCCCACAGTTGAGAAACCTTGGTGATCTAAAGATTCTAAGAGTATTTAAACAATTCAAACTTTGTGAACAGAAAATAATGAGAATAGTACATGTATTTCCTCATTTTTCCAGAGAACAGTGTCTTGAGTAAAATGACATGGCTCTTATGACTAATAAAAAGTTGCAAGGTCATTAGCATTCCCCACTTTAGAGCTCCTTAAATCCTGTTTTTAACCCATAGGGAAAAGTATTTTCTAAAATGTGTCTTCTTCCTATTTGTTGTAAGGGTCAAATGGGACCATTATTCTTTTGAAGCCATCTGGCAGTGTGTTGTAGAGATAACTGCATTCAGAACTTTTAACATGCTGGTTATTTTTCTCTTGACTAGTGAATTTACTTTGTAGTTGCTACTACTTAACCACATACAATAGTGGGAAGTTTTTCCTAAATATAACCTGAATGTCTCCTTGGTGTAATTTAGACCTGTAATCTGATAATGATGCTCCAATGACAATTCCTAGATCTTTTAGGATTTTTCCTTGGCTCTTAAAAGGGTGGCCAATCTGTTTCCTAGTTGCACTGATCTACCCGTTTCTGTTTAATCTTAGCTTGTTTAGTCCTAAGCACTTGATTATTTTACTATCTTTATAAGCTTGCTCTTTTTTTCAATATGTCCATCTCATATATTTATGAAATGCAATGAAATGAGATTACAACCATTTGAAAGTTTTATGAAAGTAATTTGAGTAATGTGATTAATATACAGTATCTAAACATATACTTTGAGAAGATAGTTGTCAGTGATTAATGATCATCTTTTAGATATCTTATTTAGTTGTTCCTCACAGAAAGCTTCAGTTGACTGATTACACTGTCCTCTCCAATTTGGTTTCTGCTGGTGAATTGAGCACTATCATTTGTACTGGAACTTTCAAAATAGGACTATGGTCTTCACTTCTACTGGCAGGTTGAATATGTAACATAATGTGATTTTTTACTGAGTTGGTGGTCTGACTGAAACAGTAAATAACTCAAGGATGATACTGTGAGGACAGAGTGTGAGGAAAATATTATAGAAGAATCATATGAATTAGAATAGAAATGAGTAAAGAAATATACTTCAGTAACTGCAAAGATTCTAAAAACCATGTCATTCTTGGTTTTTAGAAATAAGATAAGTAAAATATGTAAAATATTTGACATCACCAGAGCCTGGCAAAGCTGATGTATGGTATATTTGGAACTTGGAGAATAACCTAGAATAGTGGATTGTTGGGGGGCGGGGGTAAGACTTGTAAGGAAAGGTGAATCACAAGTTGGAGATGTTATAAATGATGTCAAATTCTATAAGACATTTGAACTTTATCCATTAAGACCTTTTAGTAATGGATATACATGAATTTTTAAAAAGATTAAGTCTGGCAGTACAGTAGAGAAGATAGTGGAGAAAGGGTAGAATCACTTCTTTAGGGATTCTGATTCCAAGATGACTCTCAGATAATCAAACAAAAATTCCTGTGAACAGTATCTAAATTTCTATTAGTCCTGAAACCAAATAGGTTCCATCGGTACTTAACAAGTGAGTCAAGATGCCATAGCCTTGTTATAACTTCTTTTATGTAGAGTTTATTTACTTATGGACACTATACATAGATATAGTTATATGTGAAAATTTTTTCTTAAATCATGGTTTAAACACAATAAATCTGAGATCATTAAAGAAATCCAAGATCTCAGTGTAGTACAAATTTCAGCCAATGGCTGCCTCATCAGATATAGAAGCCACTACGACATCCCACCCAGAACATTCATTTCTTGTATCTAGTTCTTTCCCTTTGGTCTGTGTGGAGTCATAGGTTTCTGTAATGTGACATGTTTCTTCCATTTGTTCATAAGCTCTTCCAAGGTAGCAATTTTTTTTTTTTTTTTTGTACCGGGGATCGAACTCCAGTCCTTGAGCTTGCGCAGCAGGTGGCGAAGAAACCACTGAGCTAAATCCCCGGCCCCTAAGTAGCAATATTTTACCCGCCCTCCAGAGCCCAGTTCTGTACTCTCCTGTTTACTCAGCCAGAAAAAGCTGTCGACAGAATCATAAGTAAAATATATCGGAAAATGCTAGTGGTTGGTTTGTTAAGAATGATTAAAGGTCCAAAGAGGGTTCTTATTGTTATGTCAGTAACAATGCTTGTTGAGCAACTTCACATGTCCAGAATCTGAGAGCATGAAAGCCTAAAGCAAGAACCTGTGCAGTCTATGGAAACATCAAGATGGGAGAAGCAGCTAAATAACTATGATCCAGAGGAAAGAAATGTGAAAGGAGGGTACCAGGCATTGTATATATGTATATCATCTCAGCAGTGCAACAGTTCTGTGAGGTACGTACATTTATACTTTTTCAAAGGCACTGGAAATAAAAAAGGCTAAATAACACCCTTGAAATATTTCCCACTAGTTAGTGATAGCACTGATAATGTAACCCTAGCTCATCCATCTGACCTTGGCTGCAAGGCACTGTGTCTCTAGAAGGAGGTGAGACAGGACTGCTTTCCTCCTTACTAGGGTGTCCATTCTGGCCCATGAAACCAGAATCAGGTTAAGATGAGTGATACTTTTTCTCAGTATGTTAAATTTTCTTTATCACCCATTTCTTCATGATTAACTTTAGAAATGAAACCTACCCAGTACCAATGAAATCTTTGTTTTTTCTCATGACTCAGACTTGACTTTGGATAGAAGGAATTTAAAGTACTACAGTTGATCATAGTAATCCTCAGATTCCACATCTAAGGATTTAACCAATTGCAGATAAAAACATTTGGGAAAAAATGCATCTGGATGCAACATATACAAATATTTTTCTTGAATTATTTTCTTAATATATAACAAATAACATTTACATTTAATTAGGTATTATTAGCAATCTGAAGATGATTTAAAATAAATAGGAGGATATACCTAGGTTATATGTAAATGCTATGCCATTTTATTCAAATATTCCTGGATTTTAGTACCTATATCTGTCAGAGGATCAGGAACAAATCCCCTATGAATACCTAGAGATGGCTGTAATTAAGGGCTTTGGTTGTTGAATCATCATACTTCTCACAGTATTGACACTTGCTTTTTAAGTAATTGGACAAACTTGTAGAATTGGCTCAGATGGAAAGGTTATGTAGATTAAGAACTTTGAGTTTGTTGAAGTTGAAAGATTGTAAGTGCCAGAAAAGTTATCCTTCTCGACAGCAGTAAGTTATCTCTCTTATTATTAATTCAAATTCTTGTGATTAAATGTTAATATTATCACAGAAAAGTGACATGCAGAAAGATCATAAACTTCTACTGAGCATAGCATAGGTCTTATTAATACCATGCCCTGAGCTTTTCTTACTGAGTAGTGAGTGATGTTACGCATTATACCACAATTTGTCTCTCATACTCAATCATCTGTATCCCAGAGATGTCCTGAATATGTATTCTAGGTCACTCAAGATGTATGCAAAAAGATTTCTGGACCTGCAAAAATAACTGACTGTCACAAAGTTGGCACAACAAAATTTTCTTACCTTATGAAAAAAGCTATGCTTGTGTTGGGGTATATTTTTCATTTAGAATTTATTGAATCTTAAATATTGTACAAATCTAGTCATATAAATCAGTGTTCTCACATCAACTTGGAGCAAAAGCAGCAAATGTCAAGAGGTGGAACTGATAGCCTGTGAATAAGAAAGGAAACAAAATATCCAGAATGACATACAGCCTGATGCGATCACTGATCTTTACACTAGTGGCTCTGAGTCATCAAGAATGTGTTGGCTTATGTTCTGTGCCTTCTATTTAGGAAAGCATGAAGATACCTAAGTATTTTTAGCAAGGTGTCCAAGAAAAATGTTTAAAAATAATTTAAAAAGTGATTTCTGAAAATCTTGATAGAAGGCTGGAGATGTAGCTCAGTAGTAAAGTGTGTGACTAGCAAGACCCTAGGTTCAATCCCCAGCATGGCAAAAGATAAAAAATAGAAAAAATTAAAATAATAATAGGGACTTAAAAATCTTGTATCAATTGTTTTGAGATGTGAATCATTTCTCCCTTTGATTAGCACATGTGCCCCCGGTGGCACACCCTAACAGGTTGTTTTTGAAGGGAGTCTTTGCCATCCCTGGGCCCATAGAGGCTGGAACTGTCATCAGAGGCAAATCTACACCTCTTAGTGGTATGGGTGTTTCCTGTATATTTCAAAATGACCCTCAGGTTAAGTTTTTCTCCAATTTATCTATCAATTTCCTTGGCTCATTTTCCAGTAAGCTAATTTAAAACTATTACTAGAGAGTAAAAGTTGCCCTGTGAGGTCAAATACAAAAATACTTTGTATGTATTCATATCATTCCCATTTATAATCCCAATTTCCTGAAAAATATGTGCCATTCCAGAAAGAACTTTTAGTATGCTTAAAAATGAAATAATGAGTTTATAATGACATTGTACAAATATTATACACAATTAGACTTTGATGTTATTAATAAATATCTAACTTATTGTGCAATATCCAGTTTCAATGAAGATGAAAGGATAATTTCCATTTAATTTGCTTTTATGACTATTAATGCTGTCTGGGATATAAATGTATATTATTGCTGTTCCATGAAAAGAACTCTGAAAAGATTGGTTCAGCTACTCACAGTGACTGAGCTATATTAAGAAACACAATTATAATTAGAAGCCCACAGGTTTGAACGTCAGTTTATGGTTACAGTGGATGAGTATGACTTGAGAGTTAGTGAAGTTGAAATGACTCAATGGTGTGCTCTGAAAATATAATTAAAGCTGGGTTTCACAATGCTCTGTCCATTCCTGTGTTCCTGTGGATGACTCAGTAATCTCATGTTGAATTAACAGAATTTTTCCATTTCTTCCATTTTTAGATTTTTATGCTCTAGCTCACCCTATCTATATATCCTTGTGTAGCAAATGGTCTAAAGCCAAGTTTAAATTCATAAAGTAAATTTTATTTTAAATGAGGCTATTTTGTAAATAATTGAAACAAAAATCATGTTTTCTCAGTATTAAACATTGCTAGGTCAAATTCAGCATCTGAAATCAATGCTTTCATTATTATAGCTATGTCAACCAAAAATAATTGGTCAAACACTTAAGTGATTAACTTGACTTTTATTTTAACTTCTACTGAGCCATCAGAATTACCAAGATGGTATTATTGGTATTATTTGTTCTTATAGTACAAACCTCATCAAAATTCCCTAGAATATAATTATAAACTATGTATTACATAAATGACCAAAATTATTTTAAGTTCATTTCTCAAAAGCTATGTGTATTTATAACATAAATTTTATATGTATTAGACGAAATCCTTATGAACTGCTCAACAAATTTTTATGAATCTAATATTTTTTAAAAATGTTAAACTCCATGTTTACAAGGTAGTTGGGATTTCTAACAAAATAAACAAGAGCCTTTCTGGACAAATGTATCCATATCTCAGTGTGGTTTAGCTCTGATTCAAGACACAACTCATTGAAAAATGAAGGCACATTTATTAAATGATCTGGAGAAATCTCATGGTATGTAAATGGGAATAATAATATACAACAATATAGTTTGTTTTTCATTTAAAAAATGAATCCAAAGAAGTTAAAATATTTTTTAATTAAGATGCTCAAAGAAGTGCAATAAAAATTGACTCAAGAACTCCTTCAAGTTAGAATTTGTGATACAAATATTTTCACCTTTTAACAGGGCAAGCTGATGTGTTCACATCTCAGTTCCAAGCTTCCTCTTTTCACTAGGAAACATCACTACTTTTAAAAGCACATTTACAATGCTTTTCCATCACCCTTGCTGTGTTTTTGTAGCACCTATAGCCATAACTGGCACCTGGGGGTCTTATATTGCTGGCAGTTCCCTTCGAATTTCTTTGGAGTCTATTCAACTGCTGTGGTTTTACTTAGAAGTCAGTGCTTTGCATATATGATTTCCTGAGACTGTTTGAATAGTCTTTCTCAGAAAACTGTGCCAGTCTGGCTGTGAACAGCTCTTCTCTGAAGGGAGCTGACAGTAGCCTGGTTGGGTTGGTATGCTTGGACTGGGGTTCCTAACCATGCCCTGCCATCTCCTCTCCTTATTTCTTCTTCTCTTGTCCCTGCCCTAGTGACATCATTGCCCATATCTTGTCATCTCTTTAAAGAAGAGAACAAGATTTGGACTAGTCTAGTTAGAAAAATTAAAATGCTGCCTAGGGAACCTATGCAAAGCTCTCTTAAAAATAATTTATATTTGGTGTTTCAGAAGCCGCCATGGAAATGATTTTAAATGATAAATAAAAGCAGAGTGGATAATCCAAATTTCTGTAAAGTAATAATTTGTTGTGAAGACAAAAGTCCCTACTTATGATTATAAGTATGAAATCTGGGGACAAAGGTGACCTTAAGTTTCTTGATTTGAGAATATTTTTAAGATCATCATCCTTGCAGAGCAGCTTTAAGAAAATGAGAACAAAAAAATTTTTTTTAGTAAGCTAGATATGGTGTACTGTTTTGAGGTGCTAAGGTACAGAGAAGCACTGCTTTATGAAATGGCTCATGTGGGTATATATATGCTGGTGGGCTGTGCTGCTTGCAATTCCATGGTCTTCATCAGTATACCACTAGAGAGAGGAAGAAAAAGGTTAGAATTAGGGAATCAGCTATCTTTTAATAAATTCACGTGATCTCTCATGAGCATACACTGAATAAAACAGGGAATTTTAATTCCTGAAATAGTTTAGGAACTGAAACGTGCCCAAAGAGGGTGTCTAATTTTTCCCCAGAGCTTTTTCAAAGCATATTGTTCTGTCCTGTAGAAGTCTCTAATCATCTTTTACAGGTGCTTAGAAAATCCACTGTACATTTGGCTTTACTGAATAGTTCTTTAAGCATATGTACATTCTAATTGAAACACACAAATCAACTTTCAAATTTGACTCAAAGGACACTTAGGACCACACCAATTATAAAGTGTTAAATTTCTCTCCACTTTAATAAGATAAACTATATAAAAATAAATGAATTTTTAGAAGCATTTTTTCTGAGAATGTATCACTGAACTGGAAAAACTGTTTAAATATTACAGCTATATATTTAGCATAAGTAAAGTCAAAAGTCAAATGTATTATTTGTAAACACTTATATTTTACACTGGGATGTAAAAAATCTGTATGTTTGACATCTATGTAGGCATTTATGACCTGAGGCAAAAATTTACCAATGCATAACTTATTAAATAATTGAGAAGTCATTGCTAGGCAAACATACATTAATGGAGAAAAATTAACTTTTAAAAATCGCTTAATATATTATATATTTTTGCTTTTAATAGGGGAAGAACAAACTTAACCTCTTATAAGAATCTGGCCCAAAATATATGAGTTTTTCTCTGTATTAAATAACTGTCTCCTTCCAATATCATTGGCACTATTTGAACTGAACACAGAGAAAATCATGTGTGTAAGGGTAGGGAAAAGCAGGCTTTTCTGCTAAAACAGACAAGGAAGCTTCATTTTTACACTAAAATATTCAGTACACACACATATACATGTATATACATAACATACATATGTTTTTCTTTTTAATCTGAAAATTTCTGAAAAAGAAAATGAATTTGAGTAAATATCCAGAAATATTCTCTGTACAGGAAACCATTGCTCTAGCCATTCCTGACTTTGTTGCCTGTGGTTTTTTAACGAACGATAATATAACAATTGTAAAAACTGAACCATGCCGATTATTAATATCCCCCTGTTGTCAGAATGGTTAGTAATGCATACTAGATGGAAATGGATTTTCATGTTTGAGCTGAGCTATTATCATGCTGGTTTCACTTTAGAATTACTCTGCCACACATTTACTGTATAAATGACTACTTCTGAATCAAAATAGAGAGCTTGAACAACCACATGAATAGGAGAGCAACGTTTTGATATTCCAAGGACATGCAATATTGTGCTTCTCAACTCCAAACTTGCTAATATTATTGAACATCAATTTATGTAAGACTCAAGGGATATCACTTCTCCAGCAAGTTCTTTCAGTCCCTGCCTTTTGGGACTTCTATAGGAACAGATAGCCCTTAAAGAAGAAACTAGACCCCACTAGCCACTTTGTTCCCATTGCACAAAGTTTTGCTATACCATTGCCTGGAAATCGACTCCAGCATCCACCAGCGCTTTGGTGATCTGAGCTGATTGCTGAAAGTGAACATTATCTGCAGGGAGAGAAAGGAAACATCAAGTAGCTCATAGCCTCTTCATTTTTCTGATACCAAAGGGTGGGAAAGGCATAAGAAGAAAGGGACTGTTGGAAGTTCTAGGACTCAGCCTCCCATTTAGCCCAAGACAAGTGAGTTGTGGAAAGCAACACTGTTTTATTGAAGTAAATGTAACAGTCTTGCCCCTCATGCTTTTGTTTTGTCAGTAGTGAAATTGCAAACCTGTCTGTGATACTAAAAAGTCTAATTAACTGAAACTCACCATCTGCTGTTCCATGAATAAGGAGGTACTCAACTTGTTTAAAATTTTCAGCTCTGCTCATGACTGTTGAATTCTGGAATTGGGAAAAAGAATGTCATTATTCAGAAAAGGATCTGCCATAAACTGATTTTTCACTTCAGTTTACAAAATAAAATGTTTTCAGCTGGGGCCCCCTTTGATACAAAATATAGCAAACCGATATTCAAGCAAATGCTGTCTCAATGCATGGCAGAATGCACAGCATGCCCTGTGCCTGGGAGACAAGACTGGAAAGGGAGGATGCCACATCTTCCCTGTACACACAGGAAGAGGGCAGCTGACACCCAGGCTGCATGCAAAACCCCCTTGAGTCCCATATCCCAGATTGGCTGTGTCCTATGCATTAGTGCAGGGCCGAGTCTCATATTAGCAATATATTTTCCATGGGCTTTTGCTGTAGTTCAGCCAAAAAGTGTATTACCATGGCAACCATGTGTCACATGGTGCCATACATGCTACATTTCAAAGAGCCTGTACATAGCATTTGCAACTAAACATACTCTGCAATATGTCATGTGAACTTTGGTCCACATTGCTAGGTTCTCAATGAAAAGTAAATATTACCTCTATGGGAACAGATGTTTAAAACCTAGGCAAATGTAACACATGAGAGGTGAAAGAGGTGGAAAAGATTAAGGGTGGCCTTAGAAAATCAGTGGGTTCTTATTGGCTATGTTATTCTGTATATTGGAGAGAATGCTGCTATTAGATAAAGTCATTACCAAACCAGGGAATAGGACAAAAATTAAAAGGTCAGATTTTTGAAGCTACTTCCATGACCTGAGTCAGAAAATCTGGAATGGGGTTAGGGATCTTGAGTTTGAAAAAGCCTTTGTATACATAGAACTAGGCATCTGGTTTTAATTTGAGGCTATTTACAAAGTTGGGATGAAAGTAAAAATGTCAGATAGAGAGGAGACTGAGAGGTCCTATAATGGGATGGGCAGAGGAAGAGGCAATAGCCTGATTTTAAAAGCAGCAAGCTGGTCCTGCAGCACCTAGGTAAAATTTAATAATAGCCAAGGTTTGTATATTATAGATATGTTTTGATGGAAATCCTGCTCAGAGTATTTGCAATCTGTTTTCAGGTTCAGTGTCAGTGAGCTATGCAACTGGAGACATGTCCCACTTTGAGCCTTGATTGCTACGAAATGGTAATATGAATGACTCCTCTCACACCCTCACATAAATAGGAAGCAAGAGACAGGGTAGAAGTATTTTTTAAGGTTAAATTGTTGACAATGTTGTAAGACGTCTGTGGCAGTTTTTCTGGAAAAAAGAGATTCTGCCCACAACTTTTAGGGCAGTTATCCAAATATTTCAGTTGACTGAGGCTCCCAAAATCACCTCATCCTGATAAGCTAAAAACAAATGCCCTCTCACTTCTGTGCACTCTCACTTTCCTGACCTAATTCCATCTTCATTCAAACTGAGAATTAATTCATGAACTTTCAGAATAAACTTATGACTCATTAAAAGTCATACTTTAATTTTGAGCAACTTTTCATCTGATAGGCTACCAATAAGCCTATTGTATATGAATCCATCCATCCATTCATCCATCTATCTATCTGTTCATTTTCTTAACCTAATCAATATTTATTTATATCTCACTGAACAATAAGATCATAAGAAAAAGGATTTGTCTATATTGTTCATTCCTCTAATCTTATCACAGTGCTAATATTTATCAATGAAATGACTAAATGAAATTATTAAGCACTTGCACTGTTCATGATATTTGGTCCTAGTTTTGTAGTGGCAAGTGGAAATTGCTAAGGGAGGCAAAATAAAATATTCTCATTCAGAAATTTAAAGAGGTATGTTTGGCCCACTTTCAATCTAAAATATCATGACATTAGTAACACTGAGCATTACTCTGTGCCTCTGTGTTAAGCATCATGAGGAGTTATAAAAGCACTGTTACATCTAGGCTTCACAACATTTGCGTGAAACAGGTCTATACCCACCCTGTGTTATAGATGGAAATGGTGAGACTCAGAGGGTAAGTAACTTGTACCAGGATCCATCTGTGGGTCAGAACCCCTCTTACTTCTTACATATATGTTGCACTTCATCTCTTCTAAAATTCCAAGCTGCTGGGGATTTGTCTTCCAGAAAAGGAACAGTGTGAAATAAAATGTTAATGCACTGTTCTGGAACTTGAAGTATACAATAATAGCTGGTACTCTAGCTCCTGGGCACATATCATGCCTTCTCACACTAAGTAACTGGGACAAGGATTGGTCTGGAGAGCCCTGTGAGATTTGGGAGGCATGTTTTCTGACTGTGCAGGTGAAGTATAGCCTAATGTGGCAGTAGAATTCTGAGGAATTTTCTGCCCTTCAGAGAGGAAAGGGTTAAAATAAGTGTTCCCAAAAGACACTGTCATGCACTATTCAAAGCCAGAGACAGCAATGACTGAAGCTTGAAGAGTGAAAGTGAACATTAATATTCCGAGTTGCAGGATCAAGAGCCCCTTTAGAGTCCTCTGTGGTAATCTTTTTTGCTAGTCATGTTCCTCCTACCTTGTTTCTCCCTGAGTTAAATCCAGCTCTGTGCTCACAGAAAACAGTCAACTTTAACACCCAGACCTGACCCAGATACACAACTTCACCTCACCTCACCTCCAGCAACCTCACGGGCTTGCCTTGCTTGCCAGCATGAACAGCAAAAGCTGCTCCTACAACCTCCCAGTGCCATGAAACTGAGAAATGTCATTGAAACATAGAGTAATAGTTAGAAGACATATAAATACGCAGGACAGTTAGCAAGGAATGTGATAACTACTGGAGTTTGGACCAAAACAGTTTCTGGCTGCCTTTTTTTTTTCTTAAATGGAGTGAATACAGGCTGAAAGAAGACAATTTTTATAAACAAGTAAAACCCTGAGCCTAAGATAAATGTTGTGATGTACACACTGTAGCTGTGATGAACTAGACATGGTGAGAAATGCAACATACTGAGAAAAAGACGAAAACTGTGATAAAAGTGTCATGATGCAAATTGTTTTACATTAACAATATTACACTACAAAGAAAGAAAGACAAATACTTTAATGCAGCAAGAGAAAAATAAAACAAAAGCTTCCCCTGCAACTGCAAGATAAGTGTGCCATTTCAAATACACACTCCCCCTGTCACCAGGAGAAACCTCCACAGAAGACCTTTTGGTGAGAGGGAGGCAGGCAACTTGGAGACCCACACCCACTTTAAGGCAAGAACATGTTTTTTTTCCCCCCAGAAAAATGCAGCTATGTCACTTTGCCTCTGGAACCACTGACTGATCATTCCCTACTAAACTATGTCTCCTAGCCTCTCAATTATGTCTTTACAGTCCACTTAATGGCACATGTTAAGTTTTGAAGATAAAGCACAATCCAGTGAAAGAAATGCATGTATTCATTTAAGGTATGATTAATGATTGGGAAAAAATTAATTGTGCTGTTTTAATCCATACAAATAGGATAACCCCTTTGCCTATCCATGCAAACAGAAATAAAAAAGGAAACGGATGACTAAGTTAGAAGCTGAATAGTCTGTCACCAACTACTAAAAAGGAAGCTCAGAGTGATAAATGGGCAAGGATGCAATGGTGGTGCAGTTGGCACTCTCCTGAGGCTAGAAACTTCCAGAGAACCCCGCTGCCAGCAACAGCCTGGCAAAGAGAAGTGGGAAGGATTGGTCCAGTGGCAGTGCCGATTCCACAGCATCTCTGTGAGGAGCTTTTCCTTCAATCCTCAAGAAGAACCATCTGTAGCTGCTAGTTGGATCATGCTGGTTCCTCAGTTACCTTCCAACAAGTAAATCTTTGTATTTTTGAAATAAAAGAGCTGGTAAGAGTAGAGAAGTACTGTGGAAAACAGAAATTATACAAATTTTAAGCTAACCCTTGTGCCATCCAGGAGCCATAAGAACAGTTTGCTTCCTGAAGATAATGATGATGGCAGCTGCCATGTTCTGAATGGTTACTGCATGGTGGGCATGGGCATCTGGTATAATCATTTTCATAACCCTTTGAGGGAGGTCTGATTATTCCCATCATCCAGATGAGAAAACTGAGGATCAGAGAGGTTTAAGTGACCTCCTGAAGCTCATATTCAGGTAAGTGGAGGAAATTGTTTGAGTGTAGGTCTTTCTAACTCCAAAGCCCATGTCTGTAACCATCATGTTCTGGTAACCCTTGACATCACAACCAAACAACTCATCACTATTCTCAGGCTCTCGTAGAAAGAGAAAGTGGGCACTGGGTGTAATAGACATAAAAGTCAGCAATTCAGTAAGATACTATCTTGGGTTTACTGGTTTATACATATATTCTCCTATTTGCAATCAATGGCACATAAATAATATTAAGTGATGTCACTTTGGGAGGCAACATTTATGCCATGACAGAGGCCACAGAAAATGCTTAAGAAAAAAATGAATCCCACCCACTGCATCAGATGTGGTCCTTGTTTATGTCTATCGACAACTGCACCCATGTGGTGCCAGGGAAAGAGCTCCCATCAACTCCAGACAGGGGGCTCTACCTCAGGCCTCACAGGCAACACTGGCTTCTTTAAAGATCACACAGCAGTCAACATTTTATCAGCACTCCACAAACAAGTTAAGGTTTGGCTTAAATCTGAAGGTCTCTCTCCCTTTGGCATATTCTGGGATAATAGAACAAATGTCAAATCAGTACAAGATGGCATATTTACAAAATTGCACCCTGTTTTGCATAACCTAACGATGCAGCAGTTCTTAAGGATTGAACATTTCAAATCTGCTAGCAGAAGACTGCCAAATCTATGACTGTTTCATACACTTGCCAAAAGCCTATCAAATTCTGAGCAAAATGCAAAATAAATCTCCTCTACAAGTTAAATCAGCCCTTCTGTGTGTTCCAGGCTGCCCTCTTCTCTTGGCAGCAAGACTCAGAACTGGGGCCCCACTTCTCTTGCTCTTGATCTCACACTTGCCTCTGTATTCACAAATGCCTTTGCTCCCCAGTCTTATGTCCTGCCTTATTGGTCACCATTTGACCTGTTCTTCCCACCACCCCTCTTCTGTGTTATCCCTTGGTTCACTGGACCTGCCTTACAAATTCCCAGGAACACATTCTGCCTGCTACTCATCTGTCTCCTCTGCTGCTCTGCCTCCCCACTCTGCATAACCTATGGAGAGCATCTCGCTTCTCCTGCCAGACTTCCCTCTTCTTTCTCTACTGGATTCCCACAGTGCCCTCTCCCTTTCCTAACCCTCAACATCTACATTTTACTGAACATTTTTGTGCCTCAGTTTCTGTGTCAGGAAAATGGAGATAAGTAGAATATTATCTTAGAGGATTTGGTGGGAGAATTGAAACTGACAATTCATGTAAAGAGCTTAGAATAATGTCCACGTAATAATAGACACATGTAATAAATGAATGCAAAACAATAAATGAAATGAGTGAAACTCTAACTTTTTGGCCTTTCCTCCTCCTACCTGCTCCAACATAGAGAATGTGTGGGGCTCCACCGTTACAATTTGTAAACTGTTTGTCTTTTTCGTGCATAGTAGCCTCTTTGTCATATGTATGTTTTATTAACTAACTTTCCCATCCTCATCTTGGATTTTTCCACATGTAAGGAATAAATTTATGAACAATTAAAACACCAGGCACCTTGAGCAGGTAAATGAGTCTACTAGATGCTAATATTTTTCAAAGGTTTGAGCAGAGACTATGATTGACCTTTTGAGAGACCATTCATCAATGCTCATCAGGAACCCACTCATTTAGGAATAGCTATACTTGTTGTTTGCTTATTACCAGTTGTTGCGAAGGTCACCACACTGGATATCTGATTCTTTTGCTCAAATCTGTCACCATTTCTGCTTGCTATAGAACAGAATGACTGCAAAACATATGTGTCCATAGACCTTCACAGCTCATTAGCTCAGATTTGTTCACTGCCTCCCACTTTGCCCATTTAGAGCATCTGGGACAAGCTCTTTGAGTTTTAAGGAGATGAATGCCTTCTTGCCTCTTTGACTTCCTTGCATCCCTTAAAAGTGCTCCTGCTTTGCTATTTGGAGTAGCAAAAGAGTCTTATGAGTCATTGCTGGTTCACTGCACTGGTTTAAGCCTTAATCCCATGATCTCCTAATGTATATGGCAACTTTGGAAGAACAGAGAAGGGTTCCCCCTCTGCTGGGATGCAGCCCCATGGATGCACACCTCAGCAAGTGCAGTGCAGAGCAGCTTTCAGCAGGGCACAAAACTCTACACGTGGCATTGCTGCCTGTTGCATTCATCTATACAAATGGCTTCTCTAATTCCCTCTCCTCAGTAAAGTAGGACCCGTATTTCACACAGTATGCTTCTCTGTGTGATGTGGCTTTCTCCCAATCCTTCCAAATCTAGGTGATTAATAATCTAATAAAGAATCCTTTTCTCATTTGAGTTTTATTTAAAAATTGCATTCTTTTCCAAAGGCTACAATTCTGGCTACTATATCAATGGATTTTTTTTAAAGCTGAGAACATGGATAAAAATCAAGTCTTTATTTACTGCTTACTTTGGTATTTCTAATCTTCAGTATATTGAAAAGAGTTGCAGTCCAGATTTAACTGGAAATTCTTTTGAAAATATTTCCTTCTTCTGACCCACAGAAATGCACTGGTTGGTAAAAGCCTCTAAGGTGTTATTTTCTTTGTCTTTTCAAGGAAGGAAAGAAGAAGAGAGGGAAGGAGGGAGGGAGGGACAAAGACAGAGAAAGGACAGATAGAGGCAGAGACAGAGAAAAAAGCAACCTGGGAAAGAAAAGTAAAAGATGGGGTCCAGAGGGGCAGCTGGGGCCTTGGAGGAAAATAGAATCTTTGAATGTATTCTTGCCAGAGACAAAAGCACAGGCTCATTTAAAAAACAAAGGAGGGCAGCTTTATTCTAAAGCCTGCTGTGCACCAAAAATAGGCATTTAGATTCAGTTCTCCACAATCCCAGGAAGCAACTAACCACGGTGGAGACAATTCTGTTAATACATTAGCCTCACTTTCTTCTGCCCACCTTAACTACCACCCTCCCAGATAATTCCTCTGAGTAACACATTGGGAACCTTTAGCTTCCTGGTACTGGCAGTTTTAATGTGTCCATTGCCAGCAATGAATTCTGTGCCAAGAAAACCCGACTCCTGGCGTGGAAGGATTAAACAGTCCTCGGGTGCCATCTGTGCAGTGAAGTGAAAGAGTGACTTTGTGCACCCAATGTGCGTGTGTTGCCATTGGCAGTGGGAAGTGACTTCTATTTACATGACTACCTCATGTGGCGAACACCTAAGGGGAGAGATGAAAATGGCCACCACAGTGGGGGCAGAGTTGGGGAAGAGGGGGGTTGGTGTGGGAAAGAGGAGCCCATAGAAAAGGCTGGAGAAAGATGCAGATTGAAATGGCAGATTAGAACTAATTATCCTATACAGTTCTATAGAGAGGGCTGGTTAAGAAGAGATAAGCGGCGTGTTGATGTTCTTTGAGGAAGTAAGGCAAGTGCCACACACTTTCTTATACCTCAGGGTTTGAACTTGACCTTGTGCTTCAGGATTCAATGGCTCTTGAGAATATGGTTTTAAAATTTTTCTTTATTTTTATTTTTTCAGGACTGGGGATTAAGCCCAGGACCTCACACTTGCTAAGAAACTGTTCTACCACTGAGCTACATCCCTTTTATTTATTTTTTATTTTGAGACAGAGCCTCACTAAATGGACTAGGCTGGCCTCAAATTTGTGGTTCTCCAGGGTACTTGGATTAACAGCAGGTACCATTGTACTGTATCAACATTTTTTTTTCTTTGGTACCTGGGATCGAACTTGGGTCCTTGCGCTTGCGTAGTGGGCAGTGAAACCACTGAGCTAAATCCCCGGCCCACCGTATCAACTTTTTAAAATGAAACTTTGGACTTATCATCCATCATGCTCCAGACCAGGAAGTAGGATCCTGTGCAATATACTTCTGATGTTTTAGGAACTTTTAGTATTTCAGAATAGCAGAGAAAACTCTCCGGCAATCAAATTTAAGTATTCTGGTTGTAATACTATTATGATTTAAACTTTAAAATGAGACAAATGTGGTGCAGAAATACAACTTGTGTTACAATATTTCTGTTCGAAAGTTTGTATGTTGAATCAGGAAATGTTCTGAGGTTGTGCTCCTAAAGAATATAATGTTGAAGAAAGCTTTGAATACCTAAAAGCACTGCCCAGAGAAAAATCCAATACAAAATACCTAATCCAAGCAAGGGTTAAAAGGATAATAATAGGAATTCAAAAAGAGATGCTAGTTTCCTAAGAGGTGGAAATAAAGGGCAAATGACAGACCATGGAAAAGGAGAGAAGACAATGTCATAAAATAGCCACAGAAACACTCAGAGGACAGTAGGCCTGTTGTGTAAACTGGGCCATCATAAGAAAAGAGCTGACCCTTTGGTTAAAGAGCATGGACTGGATTTAGTTGAGTGCATAAGGAAGGACTTATTATTGTGTTATGGTGGGGAGGCCTAGCCTCCTATTTCTGTGTAAGGGATTGGAGTGCTGGAAGACAAGCTAAGGGGAGACAACCTGGGTACTGCTTTATAAAGTCCTAAGTCATGTGACAGCAGCAACATGGTTTGACAGAAGGGAAAGGATGTCTAAAGCAGTCTGTAGGATATGGAGGAGAAAGAACAGGAAGAATTAGGTAAAAAGTATTACATGAGAATATTGACAGAAATGGGGTCAACCTGATCATGGGACTGCTTTGTAGAGAAAAGATGATTTGTGAATCTCACTTTGCAGATTGTTGCTTTTCTATCTTGACTGAAAAACAGATGTAAACACACATGAGGCACTATCATGAACACATTACCTCCCCCCTGACTTGCTTATTAAGTTGAATGTAAAAGGTAAAAACCAAATATTCTATACTTGTTTGCAAAACCAGAAGCTTTCAGTTTTATTTTGTTTTGATCCAATGGTCTCAGAATCCACAGTAATGATGACATCATACAAAAATATACAAATACTGCTCAGAGCAATAGACTAATACAAAGTCTGTATTGCGAGTCATGACAGATATGAGGAAAAATTTTATTCTTGTTATTTTTCTTTTTAAAATTTACTGTCCTGGAAAGGCTTTTCAAGATCCTTTGGAGAAAAAAAGTGTCTTTACTTTTTAATTTATAAATTTTAGTTTAGTATTTTTTTCAATGAACATGACAAATACAATCAGGAAGGTTTTGGAAGGATCAAAGTTCTGTGAGAATCCCTAGTACTTATGCTTATGCTTAGTACTTATGCACATCCCTATACTTAAGCACTGCCAGTTGCATCAAGGTGGTACCAAAGAGAAAGCTCAGATTTTGCCGTGGCATCCACACTAACAACACAAGCTAATAGCAGCTGCAGCCCAATCATATTTCAATTGCAACAGCTCATCTGCAGAGAAACATGTCCATGGTTTTCCTATCAAGCAAACAGTCTTTGGATCTTATTCAGAAATTTATGATCAGGACATTTCAGGGTACTTCCCAACTGCATCTAACCCTCACCTGCTTTTTTCAAATTGTATCAGAAAAATTTGTACATAGTTGGCCATGAATAAGAAAATTATAGCCTTATATATGTCTTAATTATGATAATATCATAAGAAATTTTAATATACAACTAAAGGTTCAGAGAATTTTCTGGGCTCTAAAAGAATATGTTGAATTTGACATGTTTTCTAAACTGAAATTTTTATAATTAAAGTAATTATCTGGTGTTGCTTTGTATTTCCAAATGAATGCATATTGTGACCTATATAGCATACGATAAAGATTGTAATTATGCAGAATATAGTAAGGGAAGCTATTGGAGTATCTCTAAACCACCTGTGTTATTTCTTTTTAACAAGGATTTCATAGGAAATAAAAACTTTCTATTTTCTAGAATAGATACACTTAAAAACCTCACAACATAAATAGGCTATAAAATAGGCATCATTTCTCATCTCTTACCCTGTAATGGTCAAGGTTGTCTTCTGGAGTTGGGAGACCCATGTAACGTTCTGTATACACTGAGTCTATGACAGAAAAAAAGAAAAATGTGTAATTCCTGCAATAACAATTTTTCTTCCATTTATTCAGTTACTTTAGATGTTTTCCTATGTCTTAACCCGTGTACTGGTCTCTTGTGTTACCTTCAGAAGTGTGTCCTCCAGATTCGACTTGTTAATGTAGCCAGAGATGTTGATTCCCAGACCACCACTCAGACACATACTTCTTCCTTCCCAGCCCTAATTCAGTTGCATCTGGCCCTTCTGTTGTGGTCAGACAGAACAAGAGCAAACTAGATGACCTAAAACTCAATCAGTAATTCACCTGCAGAAAAGTCAAATGTGAAATATGACCTGCTCAAAGAAAGTCACTCAATGCCCCAATTCCCTCAAAGTTTTTGGTCCTGAAACAAATACATGCCCTAATTTATTTTCTTTCTGGAAGCTACTAACAATAATTATTAGTTGATTATTTAAATCATTTTCAATCTTATTTTTCAGGAGGTTGGGACTCACTATGATGAAAAGAAGAATTCAGTTATTAGTCCCATACCAGTTCAGATAAATCATCATAATGGATGATTTTCCCTCATTTTGGGGAAAGGTCTCATTTTTCGTGTTATAACACTTGAGCACTGTGAACAGATCACATTAATATTTGTCTGCTGAAATGTCATAAGCCCCTTTATCTTTAAGTAGGATGGAAAATAAGATGCATAATTAGATATTTTGGATAATTAGGCATATTTTTGGTCAATTTTAAAAACTAGATTACTCATTAGACGTTTGCCCTAAAATATCAATGAGAAAATTTATTGAGACAAAATTTTAGTATAAGTTCAGAAATTTGACATGACTATTTTGAAAGCTCCCTCCTTACGTGACCAGATTTCAGTAAATAAATGTAAAAGTGATCTATTGTCACTGTGTTATATAAGTTAATATATATCACTTGTATATCACTGTAATTGTACAAGTATTTCAATACCAAGTCTCTTAACTCTTTAAATGGAAATATCACCTAAATTCAACATTGTAACCCTTATTGAATGACTAACATTAGGGATGAAAAACTTTAGTATTAGTTGTTCCATATGTATTCTTCATGCCATTTCTAAAGAAATATTTCTCTTGTAAATGAGTAATAGTTATATATTATTTTGTTTAAAATGAATAAGACTATATGTAATTTTACACATCTAGAGGACACATAAAATATAATAAATATTTTAAAGGATGTTTAAATATAAGATCTTCATAAAATGCTTATATATTTTTAAAATTTAACATTTAGATATTAATAACTTAGGTTGTACATGATAGGAGGAAAATGGCCTCTAAGGGTGAAATAAAATTTTCTCCAAATAGCTACAGACTCCATTTTCATTTTCTTAGACAATAATATCTCTTTGTTATTTGTACTAGCCAGGTTGACATGTGTAAGGAGATCTAAACATTTTAAAAATAAGTTTAAAATATTATGCACAATTGAATAAAGTAGCTATTGTAAACTTTTAAAAATGTGCTTTGAAACCATTTGCCTATTCATTTTATCTAATCTTTGAATACTGTTTAAATTTGCACATACCTAAAAAGTACTGAATTCCTATGTATTGGCTGTTCTATATACATTTAATGGAGTTCCCTTCTTATCGTTACCTTTTTAAACTCACAAAGATTGTTTCTATTACTTTACTCACCACAAGAGGTCTTCAAAAACAAGCCATCCAACAGAACAACATCAAATAGAAAAGTGTTACATGAAACCAATTCCACTGTGTGCAGATCAAGTGGTAACTCTGCCCTCCATTTTTTTTAACAGAAAGATAGCCGTTATATTTTGTACATTCTACTGACTGAGACAGACTTTAAAAGAGGGGTTTTTGGAGGTCTGGTGCTTATATTTATCAGAATATAAGCTACTTAATAAGCACATCTATTCTCAATGATTTTATCCTTACACTTCATACAGGAATTGAGATGCAGTCATCGAAAGTCCTGCAAAATGCTGCATCTCTCCTCTCCTTTGACTCTTCCTTCCTACCTAGCCTTTCAGTGCTTGCTCCTTTCCTCTCGGGCTTTGTGCTCTTATATGTTATGATGTCTTACAGAACAACAGTTTCTCCATGATGCACATGATAGTCTATGGTATCATTCACCTATTAAGAGACAATGAGAAAAAACAAAACCCTCTGGAAATTCACCAGTCCTCATTCTTCTCTTTCTACTCAAAGCCCAATGTATATTTAACTTTTACTCAAAGGGAAAGAGATGCACATTTCCTTTCTTCTGCTAATGTTTAAAGTCCCCAAATCAAATTAAATAAAGGAAGGGCTTATCTGAGAGGTGTGCCACTGGGGCTGTTCCAAAACTTGGAAAATAATTTATAGCTAAGAAATTAATGTATAGATAACATATACCCAGCCAATCTTGCATGATAGCAGAATAAATGAGATCATCTTATAATAGGTATCCATACGGAACCGCTAAGATGAATCAGCCTATTTGCTATAGAAACACTGAAACTCAAAAGGAATGGTTTTGTTACTGAAGTTTTAAGGTTAACACTTATTATTTCTTTGCACCTGAGAGCAATTACATACCGTAGTAATCCCACCGTGACACTGGAGCCACAGCTATTCCGCACTTGAACACGTCACTTCCGGATCCTAGGACCATTGAGGTTACGTACCCTCCATATGACTAAGGAATGGAAACAGTTATTTTTATGGAGGTAAAGGATTAAGGACATATGGTAAGAGAGCTGCAGTTTCCACATTTCTCACATCTTTATATACTGTGCCTCTTTAGAGAGAGAAAGCATGCTATAGGAGGCTTAAATTGGCCTTAATTGGGCCCTATCTAAAGACTACACTTTCAGAGCTCTGGTTTCTTTTCTTGGTAAGATACAAGGAAAAAAATATGAAACATTTACTGACCCTGGAGACAGGGCGAACCAATGAAAGAAAAATCAATAAATAAAAACAATAAACACAAAATCTTTACTGACTGACTCCTGAGAAGAAGCCTCACTTCTTCACGCCTTCTCTTTCCTTTCTCCTTCCTCCCTTTTCCTCCCTCCCTCTTTCTCCCCCTTCCCTGTTCTTTCTGCCCTTCTCACCTGCCTCCCTCATCATAATAAACAAAGGTTCAAGTCTGCCTCAGCAGGCCTCTAGAGGGAGAATTCCCAGTGACCGAAGACCTGATAGACGCGCTTTTCATCTCCAAATATTTATATCCAAAAGGTAAATTAGCGTGCTCTGGGTTATATTCACCATAAAAATTCATCAATCATACAAGTACTCACCCAACCCCAAATTGCAATTCGTTTACTGTCCACAAATCCCATTTTTGAAAATTGTCTAAAACACATGAAAGAAGTTCACAAATCAGCTTTGCTCTGTGTATAGAAACTAAGATAACTGCATGAATATGAAATCCTGCCATTTGTTATTTCTTTCATTCTATCCAAAACTAAGATGGATCACTGCCAGAAATCAAAAACATCTGAGATAAATGTCTACCAGGCTAACTTAAGGTCCAGATGAACAAGGCTTACTTTTACTGGAGTCCATAAAAATTGTAAAATGTGTGTGTGTGTGTGTGTGTGTGTGTGTGTTTCACAGAAAACAAATAACAAATCCTGGCAGTTTTTTTCGCAGCTTTATATAAAAATTTGCAGCCCAGATGCACTTTTCTTTACATAATTGAATTTAAATCTCCCCAGATGTTTTTCCATTTGAGAGTGGCTGCCCTGCAATGGAGAAAGAGAAGGGCATGGAGAACATCTGGGTAGGGCTTATGAATGTCACTGGGCCCCCTACCTGAGAACTTAAATACCTCTGTCTAAATAAATCCCTTCTTATGCTGGGTGTTGATTAGTTAGCTCAGCACCATTAAGTAGAAAGGGATTTTTCCTTGATGGATTAAGAAGTCTTTTGCCACTAACCTGTGTTCAGAATTGCAATCCAAATAAAGAAATGAGAGATATGTTTTACCCACCTATTTCTTTTTATTCTCTTTAAACTTTTTATTTATATACCTGTTTCTTAATCTTAGCCTTACATCAAAAGGAATTTTGCTTAAAAGAAATCTAACGAATAGAGCATTCGCTTGGAGTATTGTGGGAGGTTTGGGAGCTTTTGTGTTAACATTTATGTGACTTTGAGAGTTTTTGTATTTTAAATTGATGATGCATGTCCTCGAGAAAATTAAAAATAGTTTTCAATTCATCTCCATGTTAAATTTTTTAAAGTTGAAAACTTCAACGTATAGATATATGCACTGACTCATGAGTGCATAACTTGATAATCCTGTATGTAGCGAATACACCCTTGAAGCCATGGCCTCTGGATACTGTCATAAACCCTCAGATAATTTCCCTCTTTGCAAAGGGACAAAATGAAATATTTTTCTTTTGTTAGATTTCACAAAAGTAACACCTGAATTTATACTTGATTTTTGAGTGTACATGAATTGGCTCACACAGGACGTATATGTTTGCATCTCTTTCATTAAACAGTATGAGATTTGTCCGTGTTGTGTTCAGTTCTTTTTAGAATCTGAAATAGTGTTCTATTGTAAACATACAACAACTAAGTATTTCGTTAACTCAAGTTTCATTTTGTAGATACTCTATTTTGTAAGTGTAGGACTTTGTAGGTCAAACTTGAGAGGCCCTGAACACTGTGCCATCTCTCATACATAGAAGACAAGTCTAGATAGATAAAAACTTATTTTTAAAATATGAAAGCCTCAGGGGCTGGGGATTTAGCTCAGTGGTTTCACTGTCTGCTGCGCAAGCTCAAGGACCTGGGTTCGATCCCTGGTACCAAAAAAAAAAAAAAAAAAGCCTCAGTCTTGAACAAATTTATCCTGCCTTAGTTTGGTTTTTTTCTTTCCTTAAAAGAATTTTTCTCCATTCATTTAATCATTCATGAATCTTCATGAATCCTTTTTTTTTTTTCTTTTTGGTATTGGGAATCGAACTGAGGACCTCAAGCTTGCCAGGCAGGTGCTATGCCACTGAGCTACATCCCCGGCCCAACATTCATCAATCTTTCAGCATTTTCTAGTCCATAATTTCACAGCATTGTCTCAAACCACCTCATTCATTAGACTTTCCTAGACATCCATGCCGTTAGTTGTAGAAACTTGAAGTTTACATTTCCCATTCACCAGTTGATGTAACTGAATAGAAGAGTTGGGATGAGACTGGATTCCAATCCTGATTCACTTTGGCAAGTTATCTAAGAGTTTCCATTTCTTAGCCTGAAATATGGGTAACAACCACTTCCCAGAGCTGCTGTGCAGCTTCAGTGACAATGCCTGCAGGTAAAACACTTCCATGTTATGCATACATCATGAGGAACTCATCACTTGTGATTCAGATCACATCAACATAAATACACCCATAAGTGAAGAGCACAAGAGTGAGATGTGATTCCTACTTAAGCCTTTATAATTGTGAGCCATGATCCTTCACAATTTCCCTGAAATAGAAGAGTCACCATTATCCAGACTGTAGGCTATTCCTAAGACTTCATAATTGTGACCCTCTACAATGTAAATCTATAGTGAGTTCCTCTACTTATCATTGATTACAAAGATGGGCTTCACTGTTTATTCAGATATTTACTCAGGGTACATTTATCCTTGAGTTTGTTCATGTGTTTGATGAATTTCAAGTCTCTGTTAGAATGCAGTAGCTCATGTGCCAATTCCCTTTCTAGAGTCACATACAAAGGCATAACTAGGTAATGCCTTTTTAAAACTTCATATAAATCTATAATGATAAATATTTTGTTAAAACATAATATCTTCACCTAAAACCTATCACAAGGATGAAAGATTTCAAATTCTTCCTGGCACATGTTAAATTCTTTATATTTTATAATTGTAAAATATAAATCAAGGGGGGAATGAAGTTAGAATTCATCTCCTAGTAATCACCTGGCTGCTTCAATTTGATCTTCAACTTCAAATGTTCCCAGTCTTCTGTTGATTGCATGCATGATCTTATCTCCTTGGTAACCACTTCCTCTGCCATCAAAGCTAGCTACTATGATGTTTTCTGTACTTGCAAGGTAAGTGGCCCAGTTGAGTCTGAAGAAAGCATCTGCTTTTTGACTACAGGGGCCTGCATATCTGTAAAAAAAAAAAAAAAAGCCCAAATTGTTAGCTTTCATTGTTTTTCTGAATCAAATAAAGAGCACTTGCATTTCTCTTCCTTGTGAGCAAGATGTATACATCTCCCTCCATCATAAGCCTGAAATTATGCCAGCCAGTAGGAGTCCCAGAATAGGTCTAAAACTTGTCAATGTGATGATAATCACTCTGCGTTTCCTTCAAAGATGCCCATCAGTTTTATCTTAGAAGACAGTTATCAAACACAGACTTCATAGGTCAACATATTTAAAGTATTATAGTCTTCAATATCAAAGAAATTTAGCTCTCTAGTAGTGGAGTTAGGGACACTGTGCTATTTAAAAAATAAAGATGATGACAAAACTGCAGGTTTAAGCTTATCTTTCCATCTCGACTTAGAAATACTCCCAGACTGCAAGTTCATTTTCTAAGTGGAAACTTCCTTAAGGACTCTGCGGTGTCATCTCCCTTACAATTCCCTGACTTCATAAGTCATTCAAGAACAAACCAACATATGAATGAATGCTCTCACTTAAAAGTACAAAGGAGAAAGAAATACAGCCTTGTTTTGGAAAACAGGTGCGTTGTTCAACATTTATAAACAATTTTTCTCCCTTATATTGTTTTTTAATTAATTTTATTGGTACATTTTAGGTATACAATATAATGGCATTCATCATTGGAAATTTGCACCTTTACATAGTCTCTCTTGGTTCTTATTTTTTGCCCATTCCTCTACCTTCCCTTCAACCCCTCCATCCCTCTCTATTTACAAAGACTTTGTTTCCATTTTTCATTTTCTCATATTAATTCCATTCCCTTGTTGTTTGGTTTTGTTTCTTAATAAAGGAAATTATGTGTGATCTATGAGATTAGGGCAATTTTAGAAGAATTAAAATGTATTCCTAATCATCAATAAGAATATTTTACAATGATGCCACATTCACAATTCACATGAGTTCCCATTTAACCTTCAAAAACTTGTGATTTCAGGACTTTCTGTAGGATTTGAAGAAGTCTGGATTATAATGACAGTCTCCTACAACACTTCTTTTCACCCAAAAGGGGAATGAAAAATACCAGGCAGGAGTATTCCAGAAATAAATTTAGGGGAAGAAGAAAAGAGAAATTAGAAATTAGAAGAGAAATTTAGGGTCTTGATGGATCAAAGCCAATTAATGGGAGCAAATTTGGAGTGGGGGAACTGAGATAACTGTTAATACCCATCTCTTGCTTGTTGAAATGTCCAGGAGGTAGGATGAAAATCAGGACTTGAGGGACGGGGATTTAGCTCAGTGGTTCTGCTGCCTGCCTCACAAGCACAAGGTACTGAGTTCTATCTCCAGTACCCACCCCCACAAAAAAATCAGGACTTGAGAATTCCTATGGAATTCCCTGGCACTTTGAGCAAGCCAAAAAAAAAAAATATATATATATATCATGGCAGAAGAAAGTGTCTCTCTTGTCTATTACGATGGCAGAAAATAGACTGAGGTTTGTGAGTGCAAAATGGAAGGAGAATGTAGTAATCAAGAAGAGAGAAAAGATGAATTTGGTGCTATTTTTCAGTAGTCTGTACTGGGGGAGGAGGCAGTTAATTATTAAATCACTCCCCCTTCTTGAGTACTTACACTTCTAATAGGAGAGGATATTTCTTGGATTTATCAAAATGAGGAGGCAAGATCATCTGATACCAAAATTCTAAACAAATAGAAAGATTAATTAGAAAGTTCACAACAGTTATTCAATATTTCATTCCTTATCTCTGTCCTTGATGTCAGGTCTAGAGTCTAACAATTTGTTAAATTAGAATACAAAAAAAAAATGAACTGCTTGGATTCAGCATGTTTAAAGATAAAACGCTCTGTCAGGTTAACATACTAGTTAATATTAATAAAGTTGTTTCTAATGTATCTATTAAATACATTGGTGCCTTGTAAAATAAGAGTACATCTTAGAATTTCTAATGTCTTATTTTTATAATCTGTTCTTTGGCATCTGATCTACTTATCTAGTTTGTTTATGGCTTATGTTCTAAGTTTTCCTCCAAAATGTTTTCCTCTTCTTGAATTTCCTTGAAACTGTTTAGAATTTGTAGTTGGCCCCAACTCTATTTTAAAATTCTGATTTAATAACATTTTTATAATTCCTATTGCCATCCCAGACCGCAAAGCTGAGCTCCCATTTTCAGTTCTGTGTTTCACAGAATGAAATCGGGGTTCCATGGAGCAAAGTGTTACATACATTCTGTGTGATTTTTCCATGGATCTGTTTAATTCCCTGAGCTTGATTTAACATTAGTTTAATAAAATTTGTCCCTAAATAATGAATCCATTTCCTTTACTCTCAAATGAAAGATGGGTTAGACTAATATATCTGAAATTTTTTTAAATTCCCATATTTTAATAAGATTATTTCTAGCTTTGGTATATTTTAACTACAGGCAAAAAAAAAATCTTTATCTCTAGAGTTGTTTTTTACGTTTATTTTCCTTTTGGTTGTTTGGTTGATGTTACAATTATTTTGGTTAAGGGGGACAGAAAGATTTAGGAATAAGATCTTTACACAGATTTATCTTCAGTTCATATTCTGCTGATTGTTTTAATGCCTTCTGATTAAATGTGCTTGTAACAATGAAAATTTCAAGCTTTTATTATAATTTCAATAAAGTATCATACTATCAATTGACTATGATATTTTAAATAAATACGCTAAAGTCATCATTTGATCCCTCCGTTGTCTGAGCCAGCAGGGTATCAACTACAAGGTGCTTTAGTTTTGCTGTTTTACAGATGCGCGCTCTATTCTCTGTGGAGAGGGCTCCTAGTCACAGTCTCACCATCCTGCTCCCTTCCCACAGACTCCCCCATGTCCAAGTCCTCCTTTCCTATAATTTGAAAGGTTATAACCACCTCCTGGTCCTACAATTCTTATCAAATTTTCCTGCTGATCATGGGTCTTCTCTGACCTTAAGACTTTCAGGCCTCCCTACTGTTTAACCCCTGAACTATAGTGCCACACCTCAGTATTCAATGTCTTCTATACCAGGCTGTAAATGTTGGCTCTGAAAAACTCTAAGCTCTTCACTCAAGTGTAGCTCAGGGCCAGGGACACTGGCATCACTTCGAAGCTTATTATAAATGCCAGATCCTGGGCCCACCTGATCTGCTGGCTCAGAATGTGGCTGTTAACAGGTGGCTCAAATGCACATGCAGTTTGAATGCACTGCTCCAAGTCATTCTTCAGAAGTGCCTACACTTTCCACAGCCTATGCTGCCATTCAAAGTGAGATGAGTTGAATATTTTCTACTACTATCTTAAATTAAAGAGAAAACAATTATACTAAACCATTTCAGATGGATTCTTCTTCTTGTCTCTATAGCCCCTTACTGGGGCAACTCTTTTTTCTCCTTAAAGAAACCTATTGTTCGTAGTGGTCCTTGAATATAATCCATGATGAGATTATCAAGCCTGGTCCTGGGCTAACTATGACAGAGGAGGATTAGGAAACATTAAAGATTTCTGTCCAGGGTTGAAGTTTCAACCTTTATCAACAACTCTAACTTTTAAATATAATCATTTCAGATAATTTTCAACTTTTTGGCTTAAAGGTAGGAGATCATTAAATTAAACATACAGTTAATACTTACTAGTAGAATAGAGTTATTGAGGAGAGGAAACTAAACCAACAGTAGCACATTTTCTCCAGAAACCTTTCCTCTTAACAAAATACATTGCATATAAAATGTTATTGTATTTTAAGACGAAAGAATGGAAAAATAGTAATCCTTGTGATAGGATATTTCATGGAAAAATAACTTTCTAAATTAGATTTATATATTATAAAATGTATATTTTCTGATCAGATTATCATACTAGTTAAAATTTATTGGTGCTTCTATGAAATTTAACTTACTCGTTTCATTCAAAATAATGAAGTCCAACTTCTTGGAAGGCATTTGGATATCCTGCAGCATTTTCTCCAAAGCTGAATTGTCTTCCAAGACTCTTAGTTCTAAACAAATACAGGGAATAGCAGTAATTCATTACAATACAAAGAAATTAGATCATGCAGTGGAATAATGAGCAAATATGAAATGCACTGAGGGGACTACACACACTTCAGGTTATAAACCTTGTGTTCAAGTCATTGTTATAACACTCCAAAGCCAAAGAAAATCACACAACACTAAGTATATGTTGCTCCAATTCACACACACTTTCCTAAAAGCGAATGAAAGGTGAATTATGAGAAAATACCTTTAACATTCCTGTTGTCATGCAGAGTAAAGAGGGGCAGACCAGGGCCTGTTAACACAATCAGTGAAAAATATGTTTTAGATAAGTTTGGCATACATGAGTTTTCAAAAATGTCATTGATTACCATTTAACTTCAATAAAAAACATAATAAATATCAGTTTTTAAGAAATGTCAGTTTTCTTTAAAATAATTGTAATTGAGAGTAAGAAGTATGACTGGAAAAGCACAGGACTCAGTAAAATGATGGGAAGTGAAACTCTGCCCTGCTGAGCATCTTGGGGACATTACCAACCCTGCACAGATTTCCTGGTCACAGAGCTGAAATAAGAAGTACCCCCTTCCCCACCCTGATCTTCTCTTTGCTTGCTCACTGACCTTACCACCTCAGGGGAGAGCTCAGAAGCCAGCTGCACCTGGAGGAGAGGCAGGTCCCTTCATGAGGCCCCCACCCGGAGGAGTCCTGGAGCCCGGCAGCACATCTGCAGTGCCTGACTTGGATAAGCAATTCTTTTCTGGCATGCAAAAGTGTTTTTCTCACAAGCCCATATCTTCACTATTTATCCCAACTGTGGTAGCTGCGGAATGGAAGGTAATGTATAGGAAAGCTATTTTGTGAGCTATTTAATTTTGATTCATTTGGAAGATAGTATAATTTTCAAACTTGATTGAAACCAAAGTGAATGAAATATCCAGACCTGGGTTAGAATCCTGGCTGACTTGCTGTGTGACTTATAACAACATATTCACACTTTAATTTCCTTACATACAAAGTGAGGATAATCATGTCTACTTTATGGAGTTTTCTTAAGGATTTCATAAGATTTTGAATATAAAACTTTTAGTGTAGTGCCTAGTATAAAGGACATGGCCAAGAAAGGGTAACAAAAACAGCCATAGCAAAAAACTATAAATAAATGAATAATGATAAAGAAAATACATTCCTGAGACAAGAGTCAGATAATTGGTTCAGAGTCTTCTTTTGTGCCAAGGACAGTTATTTTCAGAATACTCAGGTACCTTTTCCTTTTGAGAAGTAACCTAGCAGGGTGTTCAGAAGGGAGGACTGGAGCACAGCCCTGTATTTAAACCCTACTGTGCCTGGTGTGCGACCTGCAGTAGTCGCTGTGCTTCTCCTTGCCCAGGTTTCTTCATCTATAATAAATAATCGCAGTAACAGAAGATAAAGCAGTGGGCATATTGGGCAACTGGCATTTCTCACATTTTCTCATTTCAAGGGGTGAGTGCATAGCATAATCATTTAAAAACCCACAAAACATGGATTTATAAGAAAGAAATCTTCAAAGGGGACGAAAAGGTGATTTAAACTCACCACTTAAATGTGAATGGAAAGAAAGGGCCTGAGGCGATTGCATGACTCCTCAGGTTCAAAAGAGAACAAAGAATGATTCCCAAACTGGACACTGAAATGTCTGCAGGCACAGTAGAATGGGCCCAGAACAGAGTGAGAAGGTTCTAGAGAGGGGCACATCTGCTGGTAAAAGGAAGGCAGGCCAAGTTCCCCAGCCGAGAGAACCAAAGAGCTGCTTCCCCCCAACAAGTAAGTCAGAGCTACCACCTCCCTCCATCCCTGTCAGCACAAACTTACCCCAACATTTCAGCTGATAATATTTTGCCTCTTTACTAAATGACACAGAATAGTACTGGCACCTTTGTGGATTCAGCTCACAGCTAAGACACTCCACTTTTGCGTTGTCATTAAGTTGGATTCTGTAAAACCAATGGAGGAAATTAAGTACTTGGTTGAAGGATAAATGAAAGAAACTGAATAATGCCATATTCTAGTTTCAAAAGTATCAGAATGCCAAAGCAATTCTTAAAATCTTCTTTTAAAATGTGAACTAAATACACAAATTAGTAACTTCAAATCTCCCAGCATTTGAAAATGTCACAAAACATCTAACAAAGTCATTATTTTTGTGACATGCATATTGATTTATAAAAGAATAAAAGTGCTTGGTAACAATTTCAAATTCATATTAAAATAAGATTTTAAAAGTTCAAGTTTAGAAATTGTTCATCATCTAAAAGGACAGAAGTCAACAACTTGACAAAACTCTTACTTATAAAGATTTCTTCCTCCTGGCATCCCTTTATGTTCATTACTAATGTAGTATCTGGGAAGAAAATAAAGAAGTATGCATTGATTACCAAAATGTTAGTCTGGCGGAACTGAAGCAGTAGACATCAGCACGTGTCTATGCTCATGTGCATTAGTGTTCCCTCATTTTCAGCCATTGCTTCCAGGCCCCTCCATCACCCCACAAGCCATTTCTCTCTGTTGTCTGACCCAGGATGCTCTTTTTATTAACAGACTAAAATATATGAAACTGGGATTTATTCCTTAAAGTGACAAGTAAAAACTGAAAAGAAACCTTTTGTAAGAAAAATATGACTGATCAAATAGCCTGAAATTGAGATTGCATTTATCAATTGTTTTTCATATTATCTGATTTCTACTATAAGCTTCAAGATGGCAAAAATCTCATCTTCCAAAACAACTTCAGGCAGTGGCAAAACTCTTCCATGATGTGGCCAATAAAGAACTATGAAAGTGCCTAAGATTCTAATGAAAGGATAGTGGACAGTGTCAGGAAAGTTTTCCATTTTCCAAAGAAAAAGACCGAGACCTGGGTGAATACAATTGCCTTTTCAAGCCTTCCAAACAATCAGAGCCTCTGGAAGCTGACAGAATGCCCCCAGTGCTGGTGCAGCATTCCAGGATGTTCCAGTAAAAGACGCTGCAGCTCTGGGAATGGAAAGCAGGTAAGAGCAAGAGGTAGAGCTGCTTGGTGGCATGGTATCAAATCTGCTGAGCATATGTGAAAATCATTAAGGCTTCCGTATGTTAAAAAGAAAAAAAGTATTGAACACATTCCAAATAGACTACTCTTTATTTGTCAGAGATTTTTTTCCCTACTTCTGTGCAAAGAGGGCATGATTATGAGTGGGTTTATATCCTACTGATTATTAGAATACTCACAGATAATCGCTGGTAAGAGCTTCTATCCCAATGACTTCCCAGGCTCCTTTTGTAATAAATGTGCAATCCTGATGGGGTTTTTAAATAAAAGCTTTATTAGACTTTCTTTTTAACTAAAATTAAGTAGAAGGTTAAATCATTTATATCAGGAACTAAAATAGCTTTGATATTTCTTGTTGGATGTCTACATCACACCCCAGCCTTCTCCGTACACCATTAAAGAATTTGAATTAGTCTATTTGTACACACTGATAGACTTTACTAACTTTCCACTTCAAGTTAGTTTCAAAACCAGAAAACAAATTAAGAATACTCACTCTATTATCTATTTGGAAATGACAAATGTGTTTGTAGCCCTCTTCATTGCTGATGATCTTGTAGAAACTATTACCATCAGAGGTAAAATGAGGTTCTGCAGGCCTAAACTAAAAAATAAGAACAAAGAAACATGGAAGCACTAATCTCATCTGTCTCGTCTCAGTACCAACTATAATTTTAGAACATTCTCCCCAATACGTATGCTCAAAAAAGCCATGTTTTATTTGCCAAATAAAACTGGAGGGTCTTGAGATTTTTCCTTCAATAAAATGTGGACAAAAAAACCCAAAACAGAACAAAAACTCAAGGGCAGTTTTTGGTGAGGAGTACATGACAGTGGTGAGGAGTACATGACAGTAGACACAAAATCAGTTGCATGGGCCACTTGATAACCAGAAAAGGTTACCATTATTTGGAGGCATTCTCTCTCCATAGGGCATAACTGACTTCTGACTCTAAGTGTATAAAACATAGAATTTATCTTTGTTTCAAGAAATATATTTCCTTGATGTCACAAATGTGCTTTCTTAAAACACACATATTATTATTTGTCTGTTTTAGGTTGGAGGTGGTTTGTAGTTTGGGGAGTTTTTTTCCTGTTTTACACATACTTGTTTTTGAAAGTAAAGCTTAGCTGTTAACCATTTCTGGACTACATACCATAAGAAATGTCTGATGTATATTTTACATGGGAACATTCTTGAAGTCGTTTGTATTATAAGCTTGTTTCATTTTGTTAAAGATAATCACCAATTTACCAAAAAAGATTGTATAGAAATATAGAACAAAAGTTTCAATGTTTTACAGTTCAATAAAAGATAATGCAGAGAATATAATGCGGTTTAAGTAGAAGAGCATCTATCCCAGCCTGAAAGGAATATGTCGTTTTACGATTTCTATTTCCTAGCTACATTTGAAAGCAGGTAGGAGATGGTCTTTTAAAATTGTTGGTTTACTGCACTCTTGATGTTTCCTCTCTCATCAGCTCCCATTTTGGGAAGGAAGAAAAATACTTCCCTCATCTATTTAGTAATTCAAAATGAATTCATTTATGGAGCAAGCTGAGGCATGCAGTATACTTGGTGTTCTCATTACAGAGCTCTGAAGCACATTCCCCTCTCTAGACCTGTGTTCACAGCCTTATCTTTTTAATACATTTCCCTGTTTCCCCTGGATGGAGTTGTGCCTAGTAGAAATGTGTGAAAAGTGGCATCTGTCTGGTTAAATACAGAGAGGAAAAAACATATTTTTTTCGAAGAGTCGTGAGGAAGTGTAGCATGTCTCTTGCCATGGAGGAAACCACTTTTCATGTTGGCAAACCTCTCCCCTCTGCCCAATGAATGCCTGAAGAAAAGGACTTGAGAATGCTGCTGGAGCTCTGAGCCCACCTGCTGGATTAAGGCCTTACCTCTATGAACCAAGACGTGAAATCTACATATTTTGTGTCACTGTGTTTCCCTTTTTACTAGGATTAACAGAAATCGTCTTAAAATTAGGTGCAATTCATTCCTCATCTTGCGTGCTAGATGTCATGCTTGCTGGAGTTCCTTCACCTAGGTACTCCCATCCATGGTATTGCAGCAGTGTGACTGCTAATTCTGTGTACCATGAACAAGTAATGCAGTGGGACTGAGGAGTGCAAGGGGCCTCTCAGGGTCACCTTGCTTTCCTAGTGAAAGCTCTGCAGCTGGATGCCTAACAAAGTATGAACTCACATAAGCATGATTTTCTCCAAAGAGAGGTGTGTAGTGGGCATTCTATGGTTGGTACGGAATTTCTGCTGGATCTCCTTAGGCATTTGTCCAGCCTGGGTTGGAAACTGTATTTTCTGTTTTTAAAGCACATAACTTCAAATGTGAGGTCAACAAACACATTTGGCATTGTGGCTGCCTTTTAGCAATGGTTGCTTTTTAACTTCCTGGGAGCTACAATTTGCCTAGAGTATGTGTTTTGTTTTGTTTGCTTTGCTCCTGATTTTTAACTTACCTTCTTACTTTTTCCAACTGAATACATTACATACTCTTCATAAAAAGATATCTCTACAGAGAGCATTTCCAATATTTGAGAAATGGGTCAATAAGGATCTCTGTCAATGAGAAATAACCCAGAACCCTAGTGTAGAATCTCTACACACCATAGCTCTGACTAGCTGACTCATAGTATGTGAAGCCCCATAACCCATAACACTTACTCTTCCAACCCAGCCAGTCGTGCTCATCTCAGTGTGCTCATGTGCCTAGGAAGAGAAAATCCCAATGACAACATTTCCAAGAGAAAGATGATGAAATACACTCTTTAGCCACAATGTGGGAATATGAACAAACTTATACTTATTGAAGTTATTGAAAATTATCTCACTCACACACTTCTATCTATGCTAGTATTTTTTGTGTGCTTACATTAGATCATTTACTGAAGAGTTTCCTTCTCTTTCTTCCACCCCAGCAGCCCATTTTTAAACTTCTGTTCTTCCTGTCCACCCAAGCCAGACTTTCCCGATCGGGAGTCTTTCCAGATTCTTGCTCTTCTCACAGTCATCTCCCTTGTCCCCTTTTTTGATTTCAGTTCCATCTCTGCCATCACTGTCTTCATCCATGTCCTTGGCAGGTTTCCCTGGTCCACTGACACAATCTCCCCAATGGAGAGATTGCTCATCTTTTCTCTTTCTGGTCCACTATCTATCTGCCCTGCACAGCCCTGAGCTGACCTCATTTGGCAACCTATCTAGTCTCACAAAGACATTCTCCCATCTAAAACCTTGAATCAGCTCCCCATTTCTTACAAGGTAAGATCAAACTCAGGCTGGCACCTGAGCTTATATCGCTAGCCTTTATTTTTAGCTCTGTTCCTTTCCTCTGGCCCTCAGAACAAGTACCACAATTTCTGCATGCTCTAAGGTTCTCATACTGGTTGCTTCAGCATAGTACTCCACTTGCATGGGCCTTTTGCCCTTATCTGCCCATATAGGACATGTTATCCTAGACTCCTCTATATCTCTACCATGTCTCCTCTTTGCATTGCTCTGCCTTCCCTCTCCCTCCAGTGTAGCTGGGCATCTTCTTTTGTCTTACATCTTCTTTTTACCTTGCTTATGCTTTTTTTAATGGCACAATATCATGGTATTTAAGTGACCTAATCAGTGCCAGGCAAGAAGCATATGTTTTGCAGTTTAAATTCTGGCAGTGTCTTGTGACCTGATGAAGCTCCTTAAACTTACAGTCACCACAGTCCCTGTTATATTGCAAGCACTCAATAAATGGTAAATCTCATGATTTATGTTCATAATGGGATTCTTTACCAGAACAGAAGCATTTTGGGGACAAGCAGGCTAATTCATTTTTTAAAATATCCATAGATTAGTACAGAACTTGGAACATTACAGGGACTCAATGTTTCTTGCATAAATAAGTAAGTGAATCAAGATATGCAGTGCTCAAGCTGCCTAAGATTTGAGTCTGCCCTGTACTCAATCAGGATGGGAGCAGGGAGGGAGGTGTGTAGACACAGGGCCGTGGCCAGAACAGGAGGCTTTAGAGGGTCCTTGGCATATTTTAGTCCCTGCCCTTCCTGAGACTGCTGGCTCTCAGAGGGGCTTAACTGTGATCTATCAGCCCAGCTAGCCCCCAATGGTCTTCTAGCTGGAAACCTCCCAGTGCTTCAAGGTTGGCTTAATACTGAGTTTGCCTGAGTGTTGCCACCCTCTTGTCTGGTAGTTATTTATTTAAGTTCTGAAGCTGTTTTCTGCTAAAAGATAATAATACTATGAGAATGAATCTGTGGCCTCTTGATACTATTTTGTTTTACATACACTTAGCCAGTCATTCTCTATACGCTATATCTCCTGGGTTAAAACACCTTTATTGAGCTTGCAGCCTCTGGCCCTGTTTACATTTTTGAATACTGACATCAGCACAGTCCATCAGATTCTGTTATGGCTTGTGTCTAGATGTCCTCCCAAAGCCACATGGGTCATAAGTGGGGCTTTTCAGAGGTGGCTAAATCTAGGGTGTGTGATGCTAGGATTAAGGGTGTGTGATTACTAAATTACTCCACTGATCTGTTTGGCATAGTTCTGGGTATGGACAATGGGAAGGCCCACCCTGGGTGTGGTTGGCACCACCCAAAGGATGGATAGCCTAGAAGGGATAAAAGGGAGAGGCAAGCTGCTGCTGCTTCTTTGCTACTTCACTGCTTTGTGGCCTTATGCATGCCATGAACTGTTTCTCTTCTGTGATGTCCCTCTCCCATGCCAATTTGCTCTGGAGCCAGTCAACTATGAACTGAAACCTCTACAAACTGTGAGTTGCAATAAACCTTTCCTCCTTTAACTTTGGGTGTCCGGTAGTTTGTCTCAGCAATAAGAGAAGTAACTGAGACAGATTCCATCTTCTGATTTTTCAGTCACCTTTTTCTCCTTCCCAAGTGACTACACTACAAATAAAACAGTATGAGTAGTGCATGAAGATGAACTTATCTTATATTTATGTCAGACTAATCCATTGCCTCAGTGCTGGATGGTAAGAGAGAAGAGAGTCAAACTTCATTTACTAATTGCCAACCTTCACTCTCCCTGAGTTCACAGAGCCCTCCAATTACATGTGATTTTCGAAGCAGAGGCCCTAGATCTATCCTTACCAGTGAACAATTCCATCCTAGGTTGGACTTGTCATAGTCACAGATATCCATGACAGAATAGTTCTGAATCCTCCTAAGCCACTGCAAAGCAATCCGTTCTTGTGTAGCCCATGTCACCCCACACAAGTAGTGATCCCTGGAAGAAAGTTTGGGAGAGGAAAAGAGAGAAACACAGAAAGTGAGAGAGAATGAATTTGTTCAAAGCCTTGGTACAAATAAATATTTTACTTCATAAAAAAATTGATCCTAATGAGTAGTCAAGTTTTAAATGGTTAAGAATATGATTTAATACCATAATATTTTAACTTTCCTCAGGCTTAAAGTGCAATTTAATTTTGAATGGAAATTAAATAGATGCAACAAGAAAAATAGTAGCAACATTTGACAGTGGCTTCACATATGTGACTGGAACCAGATGCTGAGGATTTAACAGGTCCTAAACTTGACTTGTGGTGGTACCTGGAAGTCAAGGATGATACTTTCGTGTCTCCTCTCTGTTGTCTTGAAGAAACAATACAATGAGGTCAGGGACACTGGCTGAGATTTGAGTATTTGCTGGTAATTGGATGTGTGTCTCCAGGAAATTCTGATTAGGATGAAACTACAGCTGACCCTTTTCTCAACTTCACTTTTAAACAAGGGAAAAAAAATTGACTCACAACTCCACAAATTTTGAAAATCAAAGAATTGTACCCTTAAAAAAACATTTCTAAAGAGAAAAAATATGAACTCTGTGAAGAAATCAAGGAACCCTATGGTATTTTAACATAAATTTATGTAACAAGAGATAATTTTCACAGTGCATCCTCCCCAACACATACCTTCAAACATTTTTGGAACCATTTCGGATTTTTAGTGAAATGCATGGAATTTATAGTACTCTTCTCCTAGTCTTCTTAACATTATTTTTTCTGCATAATTTTTATTTTACTTTTTTGCTTCTCTCTAGTGTAAGTTTGGATGACTATTCACCAATCACTTCTCTCTGGTGTCTGATCAAAGCCTTTTGCCCTTTTTTCAGAAGGTTCAGAACCAATTTTCTCATTCTCCTTTTCAGATTGTCCCATGGTTATATCTCCCATCACCTTGAACACTCTAAGATGCGCCACTTGCTCTCCTCCCCAGGGAGTGCTGTCCCCTCCTCTGGTGATCTTGCTTGACTGTCAGCTCTTTGAGGCAGCCAGCACCCACATCTTCCTTGTTCACAGGGAATCCCCAGAGCTGTACACAGTGCCTGGCTCCAAACAGACACTCATGACATTCCTGGGGAATGCAGCTCTCAAGAAACGAAAAAATCCTCTCGTGACTTTTATGGAGGAAATAGCTCTGGCCTTCTTCAGAACTCACACATCCCTTCCATTTCCACTCCCCTCACAGGCACTAAATCATGCAACAAATGTGTATTGAGCATTCAGGATAAAGCACTTTAGGCCACTCACAGCTTCACTATTCTTTTTTTTTTATGGCTGGATACTTAAAGTGTTAATGTAGCTATGACCCTTGGCCTCCATGCTGTTCCTGCTGCAGGTCCTACAAAACCAACCCCTTTACACAGCCTTGGAGCACTACACTCTACACAGAGGGATTCCCTTCCATGCCAACCCTCTTCTTACTTGTTACCAAGAACCTTTGTGTTCCCTCTCCTGGGTGCCTGTGCTCTCAAGAACACGCCATGTCTCCCAGCCATCCCTTCCTTAATTAAACTTGTCCTTGAGTCTGAAATGCCTGCCATGCCCTAACTTCTTTGGGTCACAGCTGAACTGCACCCTTTCCCATGAAGTTTTTTCTTGGAAATTCCCTGCTGCTGCACCGCTATCACCAGCTTTCAGGCACTTATCACAAACTGCCAGGCTGCAGCTCTGAGAATGCTTTGCATGTCATGTTGGGTAAGAAAGGTGTCTCCTCTAATTCTTTAGCATTTGGTCAAAGCAAGGAGCCAAAGGAGAAGAGGAAAGGCAAGTAAGTCTTACCCAGGACACATAATAAATCAGAGAGTGAAAGAATGAAAAGATGGAAAAGGAAGCTTTTCAAAAGGGATTTTCTAGACCAGGGGTTGGGAAACTTTTTTCAGTTAAGGATTGGACAGTAAATATTTTAATCTTTGTGATCTACATGGTTTCAGTCACAGTCACTCTGCCTTTGCAGCACGGAAGCAGCAGACAATACTTAAACAAATGACAGTGGCTATGTTCCAAAAAACCTGGAATTTAAATATGTAATTTTCACATCATGAAACATATTCTTTTGATTTTTTTCCTAACTATTAAAAAAAGTAAAGCCACTCTTATGTGTGGATGATGCAAATATGGGCAGCAGAACAGATTTGGTCCATGGGCCCTGGTGGAGCAACCTTGGTTCTACATGAGACATTCTTAAAATTTTTTGAACAATTTATAAAAAGTATGTGCCTCTGTCTAGGGTGGGGAAAACCCCTCTACTCAGATGCACAAAATGTCTGGAACCTTCTAAAGGGTTCCATAGGCATGGGTTAGGAAACCAGGATCCAGAAATACCCTTTCTCTTTTTTAAAGAGTTCTGATGGTGGAAGGGGGAGCCAAAATAATTCTTTTTCTTTTCTTTTCTTTTCTTTTTTTTTTGGTATGGGGAACTTGGGACCTTTCACTTGCAAGGCAGGCTGTGGAACCACTGAGCTAAATCCCTGGCCCAAAATATTTCTTTTTCATGATTAATGCTGGTGCTAAGTAGCTTTATCTGTTAAAGCCATAAATTACTCAGGTTCAGAAGTCAGTACTGTAAAGCAACTTTTTCCTAATTGAAAACATTCAGTAATGGAATGCAGGAAGTTAGCCAGGAAGCTCATGTGTATCAGCCCCTTCTCTGCCTATTTCTAGATAAAGTTTAATGAACCTGGATCCTCTACTACCTTTGTCATTTCCATGGCCCAAAGTGTACTCTGTACCTTGGTGCTCAGCAAAGGCAGGTCACTAGTCGAGCAGACAGTTCTTTTTAAATTTTTAAAGTAAACATACTTCTCTTCCATTGCAGCCCTGAGATCATGCCAGGCTAAGATGTCAGGGTCATGAAAGAGATATAAACAAATGGTTCAACTGAACGTTTTACTGAAAGGTACTGCATTAGTCCAGAAACATCCAACAAGCAGGATTGCTTGATATCTGCTGATTTTATTCTTCAAAGAGAGAGGCAAATACTGAGTAGACTTTCTCTCTGTAATGGTTGAGGGATGGTAAGAAATGAGCCGCACCTGCAGTTAGGCCTTCCGCTGAGCCCACGGTATTGAATTAATTCTATGTTAGGTGGAATAACTCCACAAGCTTTGCTAACCTTGGGACCTGTAAAGTCCAAGGGGAATATAGCTGATATTAATACTAACACAACAGAGTAATTTCTGAACATAATAATGAGAGTGTGTGCCCATGTGTTGTCTGCCAGGAACTGTTCTAAGAACCCGACATAAAGCTCAAGACCACCTGTGAAGTAGGTACTCTTGTTGTTTTGTTTTGCAGATGAGGAAACTGAAGTGCAGAGAGGACAGTAACTGGGCCAGGATCACTCAACTGGAAAGTATCCTAGTAAGAGTTCAAATCCAGAAATTGGCTTCAGATCACCTGTTCACACTCACACCCACTGAAGAACCGCTGCTTATCCATCCCTTTGGGAAACATTACTAGTTAGCTTTATCTTCCTGCTTCTTTTTAGCACAACATTTCTCACTCAGTGAAATCTACTTATTCCTAGAGAGTTGTATGTAAACTAAATTTCATAAGGCAAATAATATTTGAATGCATTGAGAGAAACTTCATTTTGAATATCACACTATAGGAAATCTACTTATAAAATGACTGACGGTCCTAGGACAATGTCTTGCAAAGAGGAGGCATTTAATAGAAGTCTTTTGGGTGATATTCATCCTTTTATTTGTGTAAATGTTTCTTTTGGTACATTAAGGATGCTTAAAATAAGATATGCATTACTAACTGGAAAGACTATTGGAGGGAAAATGCTACTAAGAGCAACTGCAGACTGTGGATTGATTAATTTAGTGAATCACCAGAGGAAGCAGGCGTACTGCCAGTGCTGGCCTCGGGCTCCATGCCACCCTCGGCTTTGATAAGGATGCCAACTCTCCTAGGTTGCTGACAGATCCAAGAGAAGAGAAATGGGCGGGGCAAGATGGAGCAGATCAGAGGATGCAGCATGCATCAGTAGCAAGCCCTGATCTGCCTCCTTTCTTGCAGATGTGGCTAGTTTCCAAGGAATATCTGTCTGGTTTATTTATCTTTTGTGTGACAATCTCAGCCTTTGATGACCCTGCTTTATAGACCAAAGGTCATTCACTGTTTAGAGGAGCTAGAACAAGTCTTTATCTAATGTGTTCCGTAAAAGCAGAGAGAACAGGGGTGGGGTACATCATGAGCTGGATGTGATGGGGCCCCAGAGCAACTCAGCAGATGTTGGGTGGGGTCACATCAGTGGAGCACACCACCCTCTCCAGTCCTCTATTTCCAGGGCACAATGTTTGCAGCTGGATAGGACAGGGAGGAGCAGGAAAAGAAGATTGCCCTGCAAGGTCGCTGTGAAGACTATCCATGAACTCTTTGTGAATTCCTGTCCCATACACAGAAAGTCACTTGCAAAATCCACCTTATCCACCAACTTATCTATTAATTTATCCTACAAATATTGATTGAGCACTTGTTATGTCCCTGGAGATTCTCCTGTGAAAGTGATCCTTACCCTGTAAAACTTGTGTTATTTTGGTTGGCCATGTAACACTGCTGTAAATAAAACAGTAGGAGTTATATGCTTTTACAATATATACTGTTTCCTCTCAAATATTTTGGGCTTAAAGATTTCCATTATAAGTAGTTAATATTCATTAGCAGCTTGACTAATCTAATCAACTTTAGTGCCAAGTCAGTGAAGTAGCAGAGAGGCTGGCCTAGTTCAGGTTCAGGTCCGGTGTTGGGAGAGTTGCCCGAATCCCCTTCTCACTTGTCATCTGCAGGCAGCGCTTCTACTCACTTCCACTCACTTCTGCTAATTTCTAAGAAACCACAAACCAGTCTTGTTTTCCTATAGGATTTCACCTGCTGGAAGCAACAGACACATGGCCTCCTCGGAACACGAATAAGGGAAACATGAGCAGACGGAGCAAGAGAGGTGCTGCCCCTTGCAAGGCAGATCAGTCCAGAAATCAGTGAATTACGGGGTAACACAGCAGCAGCTTCCTGCATGGTATAACTTGCCTGAATTTCATTTCTGCTGCTGTATCTTTGCAAGCTGGAACATTGTCTTTAGAGAAAACCTACAGCCTAATTTTAGAAAAACTGCAACCTCACCAGTGTTAACAGAGACCAGAGCTATGTTTTAAATTCACTGTACAACACTTTGTTTTGGCATTTCCCAAAGTGAATCTTCATGTTCCACACAAAATATCCCATCAATGAAGCAGCCCCCAAGTTTAGCTTAAAGAATTAAAAAGCACAACAAATTAATGATTAATTCACAGAGGACAAAAAAAAAAATAAGCCTTTAGAATTGGTTGAGTTTCCTGAGCTCAACACTTCACAGCTGTGACTTGCAAAGGGATTTCTAAGTAGCGATAACTTAGTCTCTTCATCTGTAAAATGGCTATGGATGTGACACTATGGGGAGGAAATGAGACAACAAGGGCTGAACACAGAGCTCAGTCCCAGCCCCTAGGATGTTCTCAACACGTTTTCACTTGACTATTCAATTACTGTGTCTCAGCAGGCACAGGCTTCTGTCCTATTCCCACTTCCCACACTAACACGTGTGATTTTAGTGGTTCATTTTACTTTGCAGAGCTTCAGCTCTCAGCTGTGTATCACAGTGCAGCTCTGGCTGTGTTCTGGGATCTCTCCAGGTCTGTCTAATCTCTTGGGGCTCCCAGGAAGGAGGAGGACAAGGGCTAAGCTTGCCTGACCAGAGCAGCAATCTTCCATTTATTTTCTGTCATTGCACTTCTGCATTATATCTCACTTCAACAAAGCTTCTGGGTCCTTCAAAAGAGTTTATAAACTATTGGTGAGATCTAGACTTCTTTCCAGATAGAATATTTTTCTGAGCAGGCACTCATGGCTCATCCTCCCTGCAGATAGATATTGGTTGTAAACCAAGAGATCACACCAAGCACTGCCAGGTTTTTCCTGGGTAGCTGCTCATGTTCCCATGCTCTGTTCCACCTCAGTGCCCTCCTCCTCTCTGCCCTGCTGGAGTTGGATTTGCTCAATCTGTACATTCTTCAGGAAGCTGTCTTTGATCCCAGGCATCATGGAAGCCCATCTCCCCTGCTTGGAATGCCTCTAACCTGTTTTTACCTCTGTCATTTTACTCTTAGAGTCATTTATCTTATTATTTTATATCATCTCCCTGATCATAAGTGCTGGAAACACACAGGCCTGAAGGTGCTTAATAACAGTATTTCAAACCTCCAGGATTATGTAAGCAAGTCACATCTTGGGACACAAGATGACGATGGGGCTCTCAAATTGAATTCACAGCTTCTCTCAGTTTCTGTAGATCTCATGCTGGCCTACAAAGCCCCGTGTGATCCTTGTCTCTACCATACTCTCTTCTCCACTCAGAAGGCTCCAGTCAGTCTGGCTTCCTGTAGTTCCTTGAAAGCCCCCAGCACATTCGCTCTGCAGAGCCTTTATACTTCTTTTGCTGCTCAAATGGCACCTGCAAGCATCCGTGTGAATAGATCCCTTGCTTTCTTCAAGCATCACTGCTTACACTTCTTATCACAAGGGCCTTCCCCAACTCTCTCTACCAGCCCCATCGCCTTTGTCTTGCTTTGGTTTTTCTCACAACATTTATCACCACCTGGCATTTTCTTTCTATTTTTTTTCTTAAATTCTTTTATTGGTACATTTTAGGTACACAATACATTTACATTTATCAATGGGTGCTTGTACCTGTACATGATGTATCTTGGTTCTTCTTTTTTTCCCTATTTCCTGTGCGCCCTTCACCCCCGCCACCTGACATTTTCTATTGCTATTTATCTGGTTATTGGTTGTCTTCTCCAGTTTGAGAGTGACTCCTCAATACCTGTGATGCTGGCTGCTCTGACCCTGACCATTAACCTGCATGCCTCTCACTAGAATTGTGCTCAGCCTAAAGTTCTGAAGTAGGGGCTCAACCAAGAGTCACTGAATGAAAGAATGAATGAATGTCAGTCTGGGTGACACTATGGGGTGCTGTGATGTCTCTCATCACTTGTGTTTGAAACCTTCTGCCTGTAAAGTATGAAACCGTCCACACCCCAAGCATTCTGAGCATTCAGGTGAAGTCTTACCCTGTTATCACAGAAGCAGGAGCAGCAATTTGGATGGAAGTTGCACTGGTGAGTGAGCTGAGAGTGTCTGTATTTACAACAAAGAACTTTACAGTTGGATTCACGGCTCCTGCCTAGGAAAAAGCAATTCCAGAATTGGGATTGACAAAAAACTGTCACTACGTAACTTAAAACCATACCAAAATGTCCACATTATAGCCATAAAATTATTACAACCCAACTGTCTCAAAAATTCAATATAAATAAAATATAAGGGAGAGTCAGGAAATGCAACATTTTCATGTTCAGGCAGAAGCATATGTAAATTTGTGTGTATGTGTGTGTGTGTGTGTGTGTGTAAAACTTGAAGATCCAAAGTATTCCTTATTTAAATAAAAAATGTTTACATGTTCACAACTTATGTACTGTGTGCAAGTGAGGATAAACCTCTGAAAATCACTTCTATCATTTGCAAATATTGCCTGGCTCTGAGGGATAAAAAGTCTTTGGTGCCTGTCACTGTGAAGAACCCCTGGGTTCTCCCAAAGATGCAGTCCACCAGGAAAATTAGTACCTGAGCCAAGAGCCAGGGATGCTAATTGGGTGGTGCTCACTTCCACCCCATGCTCAGGGTCACTGCGTTGCAGCTTTACAGTTAGAATTATGACAGAAGCCTAAAGCCTTTTAAAGTATACACATAGATCTTCTATTGACAGATTAGGTAGAAATAATACGATATTTTTAGTGAGAACATTTTATGGATTTTTTTTTGCCAGTTTTGCTCATCAAAAAATAACATTCCACTAAAAACACATCTCCATATTTAGTCTCAGATCTTTTTCCCTTTAACTTCCTCTCCTTTCTGAAAATGGCAGCTTTTCATAAGGCAAATTAAGTGAGTTGGTAAAAATAAAAATTCCCCTTTTTTCAAATTGCTTACAGCAAAACTACTTCATTAGATTTTCCTATAGATAAGACTGGGGCCATTTGTACAGTACTAGTGAAGAATCCCTGGCTCCCTTCTGAATCCCCTCTTCCCTGGCTTACATTGCTTAACAGAGCTCTTCAATTATAATAAACACACATCCTGGATGGCAGAGAACAGTCTTGAAAACCAAGATGTGACACTATTATTACAAATGTAGGACGTGTAAAGTTTACATTAGTGCCAAATCTATAATAGAACCACTAAAACTAGTCATGTACTGTATCCTGTTAATTAGTAATACAATCTGATATACAACCAAGCGTTTCAACTTCATCTCGGGCACATTCCAACTTCTACAAATGAGATGAGCTTCTGATTCAATTACTTCATTCAAACATTTTCATTGCCCCCCCCCTACCTCTTTCAAAAGCATTTTCACCATCTTTATCTGCTTGTCATTTCTCAAAGTTTTTGGAGAAATTACAAAACCTTAAATCACACTCTTTCCTGGGATAATAAAAATACTTTAAAATTGCCAGATGCTGTTGACTTCAGCAAGAGTAATCACAGCAAGCTGTTGAAGAGAGGCTGACAATATTTTCATTAGCAGGAAGGGATTAAATGCAACCATTCTCTTCCCATCAAATCACAGAACCACTATACAAGCAGGAGCACAGACCTTTGGATATGGAATCTGTACAGTCTTTGGGTACTGCAAGGACTCGTCTGAGTAGAATGAGTATTCAATAAGTGGGACTTCTGTATCATTAAATTGGGCATATGCTAAGAAAGTGCTGTTTGGAGACCACCATAGAGCAGAGTAGGCACTGAAGATTTCCTCTGAAAAAAAGACATAAATTGTTCTGTTACAAGAAGTAGCTGATAAATTGGCTTTGGCATTCAAAATATTGTTCTCATTAGCTTTAGTAATTACAGTAGAGTTCAACTAATGAACCACTTTGCATTTGCTGGGTTTCCAAAATCAGAGTAATACAAATGAATAAAAATAAAATCTTCAAGGATATATCTGGATTGTAAAAATAAGTAACCCATTGGACCATTTTAGAATATTTTAGCATGCAATATTTAATATAAGCACTACATTTTTTTTTATCTTATAATCCTCTAAATTTATGCCTCAAAACATACTAAAAGTAAATTTCACACAGGAGGCTGATTTTCCTTTCTAATTTTCAAACAGTCAACATGCCAGGATACTCTCCCCAACTGGGCTCAGTTTGTACTGAGCCCACAGGGTACTGGTGGGTGGTGTGTAGCTCCAGGCTATCAAACCAATATGGTGCCCGGAGTTCACTACTCTTGGCACAAACATGGTGTGGGAAGGATGGATTTAGAATAGCAAGAGCTCCATGAGACCCTTACTGAGAAACATCTCCTTTACACAGCCGAGAAAAACTGCCTGAGTTTAACACCCTCCTCTGGTGTATATGCTGATGGGTCAGAAAATAGGTTCAAAGAAGGAGGCAAAGGAAAGATCTTGCTTTGCAGTGCATCCTTGGGTTTATAATTAATACCTGACATTGGCAGTTCCTCCCTATGATCATTATGGGGACTATTCATGGGACATTCCATCTCTGGCTCTTACACTGCCTAAATTTCTTTCACCAACTTGGAAGGGAGATTCAAGTAGACTAGGTGAAAATTCTTGTTTAATTTACTAGTCTCATGTGATGATGTGGGGATAAACATAAAAGCAAAAGTACAGAAAATAAAATTTAGGGTTAGGAAATTATCTATCCCAATCAATCTCTTGATGATTATGTCCTCTTTATATGGTGTGTATGTATATGAATACATTTTTGGTGGTAACAATAGCAGCAGCAGTGGTAAAAATAATATCAAGAAAAAATATAGTGATTGTCTCAATGATTAGCTGATATTTCATAAATGTGAACTACGTACCAGGCACTGATAATAACTGACTCTTATTATGTCAGTTATTCCTCACAATAATTTGTTGTACAGATGAGCAAAGTGTAGAGGGCCTAAAGAGGATAAGAAATTTGCCTAGGGTCTCATAGCTTTCATTTGAATCCATACTGTACTGACCCTACTTGCCTCTATTTCAGTACTTCTACTAACATAAAATCTATTACATGTTAAGGCAGCCTACTCCCACTTTGACAGCTTCATACTTATATCATTAACTTACATATATATAATCATTAAAAATTTATAAAACACATCTAATTTATTCTTTATGAAGATCTCTAGGTGAATCTATTCACCAATAGATTGCCAATTTTACAGAGAAGTAAACGGAGATTTTAAGAAATCGAGTGAATTGCCTGAGATGCACTAGAACCCAGGACTTATAAGACTCCAAATCAAAGGCTTCCAGTAAGAACTTCTTCATATTCTATACTGAGTAGATATCTCATAGCTTTTACCCATTGATTCTAGACTATCACACAGTTTCAGTGAAATAAACTTGATACAAGTACAGCTAGGTTTTGGTCTGTACAATTACTCATACATGAGGTAGCCATTAATATTCTGTTTTCAGTTGGTGCTGATTTGAAAGGAGGACTATAGTTTTCCATATTTACCATGCAAAAATTTTCCACTACAGGCTGAAGCCTGCTTTTTTGAAAAAGCCCCATACTGGATCTGTGAAGCTATTTTCCTACATGTAATGGTTTGGTCACTAACATGAAGATGAGACATCACCAGCTATTATCTACCTTAGAGATGACGGCTGTGTGTTGTCCTGTTCTATTGTTAGAGACACCCAGCTGTGCCCGAGGGAGGGACATACTCAGGACAGAGGCTTTACCCACTTGATGTTGATGATCCCAAAGGAGACTCTATGCTCTGCTGTCCAACACAGTGAGTACTGCAGGTAAATTTTATTATAAGTTTTAATAAAACATTTATTTCTGGCCAATGGAAATTTATCTTTCTTGTAACCCTATTTAAGATTTTTTGTAATATTATCCATTAACTGAAATCGACTTGGCCTGGATAAGAAACTAAATCATGAAACAAAACATTTTTTTAATCTATGAAGAATAAATAATAGGGTGAAATCAGGATGAGTCTTTCTAATAAGTATGAAACAACTCATTTTTCCTTGAGTCTAATTATTTTTCTTCTTTCAAAACTGGAAATCAGAATTTGTCCAAGTTCAAGTGCACTCAAGTCCTCTATAAACCAGGCACTTTCTTCTTCTTTACTCTCCAACCTCCAGACAATATTTTAACATCATTTTTAATGTTATGGGAGTTTCTTTCCTTAGAAAATTCTGGGTGAGGGGCCAGGGATGTAGCTCAGTGGTTTCACAGCCTGCTGCACAAGCGCAAGGACCTGAGTTCGATCCCCGGTACCAAAAAAAAAAGAAACTTCTGGGTGAGGTAAATCTAGTTAGAGAAACTGCTGAGGTTAATTTACAGGCTTTTATGCCCTAGTAAAGCCAGCAAAGCTACCTGTACAGAAAGGCCCTTTGTGGTAGTAAACCAAAGACAAACAGAGCATTGTTGAGACAATGAGGACAGAAGCAGCACTTGCTACTCTTAGGAAAATCTTAGTGTGTGAAATACCTGGTGTTGTGAGTTCTTAGAGATTTGAAGACATTAAAAAAATACAACATTAAGTCGAATTGAATTTCTCAATTTTTAAAGAATGTTTAAATATTTTAAACAGCTTTTAGATTTTATGATTTGAAAAAGTTATAGAGTCTCTACCTTCATAAACCCAGTCAGTTATTCCATTAAATATTATATTTTCCTCCCCAGTCCGTGTGATTCTGTAACTTGGTAAATTTGGTTCAATTTTAACATAAATATCATTTTTCCAAATATATGCCTAAAAGATAAAAAACATCAGTATTAATAATGTTATAATACATTTTATTCTGGAATCCTAAAACCGCTTATCTATTTAAGTGTAATGGTCACCATATTTAAAGAGTAAATTTGAACACAAGGAGTCATTTGCTCTCTCCACTCTTAAATTATAAGTACACAGGCTATAGTTCCCAAATAATCTTTATAACATTCTTAATATATTAAGAATAAGAGGGCCAGGGATTTAGCTCAGTGGTACCATGCCTGCCTTGCAAGCACAAGATCCTGAGTTCCATCCCTGGTATGGAAAAAAAAAAAAAAGAATAAGAAGCTTACAACTACCATTATTTGGATGTTAAAGTGTATGCAAAGACCTAGACAGCTGGCCACTTTTCCAGGATGATGTATGCTTGTGTATTTCTTTCTTAAGAGGGAGTGCAGAGGGAGTGCAGCTGCATTCTTGGAAAGAGAAGTTGGACAGTAGATAAACATTCCATCTTTGTATTTAAATTTTTCTGGGCCTCTGAAATTCTACTAGTACCATAGAATGTGAAGATACAATTATAGTGACTCAGAAGGTCTCTAAACTAGCAGAAAGCAGATGCGCCTCAAAAAATATCTAAGTACAACAGACAATTAGAACTTAAAAGTATAACAAGAATTTCTAAGTGAATAACCAATTCTCTGCTAGAAGTCTGGAAACTTTCAGGAATTATATTTGTTATGTTAGGCTAGTGAAATACTGTCTGGGGCAATAACACTGGGCTTTCTAATGAATTAATTAGCTTCCTAAGATGCCTGCTTTGTTTCATCGTCTGCATAAGCAAGATTTAAGCCAATATTTTTGTCACTACAGGAGTGATTTACTAACCAATTTATGACCTTCAGATGACCATGTGATCCACTGTGTATTGTTTGGAATTCCCTCTTCTTTTATCAGCTGCCTGGAAAAAGATAAAAGAAAACATTACTGAAAGAATAACTCATAGTGAGGTATCCTTTGAAAAAAATTATAGTAGAAAAGTCTAATAGATTTTTCAAGGAAAGCACTGACCTTTTATTTAAGTCATAAATATCGTATGAAGCTGTGTAGGAATGCCTCCATTGCTATAAAAGAAAACAGATATTTCAGGTTTCTGTGATACCTGATGGTTTGGTCACTTGCTATAGGACCCCAGGATGGCAGATATGGTAATATATTACTGGCTAACTCTCAGATTTCATCATATATTCCCTCTGTACTCAAAATACGCTCTATTTAGATTCCTAGAACTTGGGGATTTGAAAGTATGCTGGAGATCACCTCATACAAACACCTCTGGACGTCATCTATAGCCTTGCTCTGGGATCACCTCCTTCAAGGAGACTTCCTAGGACCACAGAGGACCGACATGCCATTTTTTTGTGTGCAATGCTATTCCTAGCATTTGGCATAGCATTTTAAGATTGCCTGTCTAGGAAAATAGAAATTTTCACTTTTCACCTATCTTACTTGTAAAATATTTAAAAGATGTATGATTCTATTGTTGGTAGTGATGGAAGAAATGTTTACTTCGAACACTGATGATGAAAATGTCAAATGTTAGATTATTTGAAAGCTACCTAGTAATACATATTAAAATCACCAATTTTTTAAAGAACCATCTCAAGAGGCTGAAAATGAGTGTCAAGTTACTAAACATAAAGTTTGTAGAAGAAAATAAATAGTAAAGTTAAAAACAATGACCAATATAAAACACGTAATAGAGAAAAATCAACAAAGACAAAAATTAGTTCTATAATGAGACAGTATAATTGCTAATATAGTAATAGATGAGGGCAAAGAAATACAAATGCCCAATATCAGAAATGAACAGTGGAACATCACAATAGACTTCACCAGTCTATTGCACCAGACACTAAAGAATACAAGGGATCATGTGAACATTTTTTCCAGTAAATTATAAAATTTGAAAAATGGAAGAATTCCTTGAAAAATAATTTATGAGACAAGAACATCTGAATAGTCTTATATTCCATAACCTTATTGAATCCATAAATAAAAATCTTTAATAAAGAAGAAGCCAAGTCCAAGTAGCTTAATCAGCAAACAAACCCCTTGTTATTTTTCCAAATAAGTTGAAACCTTATGTCCACACATAAACCTACACACAAATGTTTATAGCACCATAAATTATAATTGACAAAACTTGCAAGCAACCAAGAAGTCCTTAAATCGTGCATGACTAGATAAACAGACTGTAGTAGAGCCATACAATAAATTATTATTCAGTGATATAAGAAATAAGTTATCAAGCCACAAAAAGACATGGAAGAACCTCAAAAGCACATTTTTCTAAGTGAAGTAAGCCAATCTGAAAGGCTACATATTGTATTAACCGCTGACTTTCTGGAAGAGGAAAACTATGGAGACCAGTGAAGAGAGCAGTGGTTGCTTGGTGGAAGGGAGGAATGAGTAGGTGGAGCACAAGGGAGTTTCAGCAGTGAAATTACTCCATATGATACTGCAACGGTGGGTGCATGTGATATATTTGGCAAAATCAACAGTCTACCCTAATATAAACTATGGACTTCAGTTAATACCAATGCGTCCATCAATATTCAAGGGCTCATCAGCTGTAATAAATGTATCACACATAATGCAGGATGTTAAAAGGAAAAACTGGGTAGGGGGGATGAAAGAGTATACAGAAAAACATTACTTATGCTCAGTAAACCTAAAGCTGATCTAAAAATATAAAACCTATTAATTAAACAAAATGAATTAGAGCTATGGCTTAAAAGTCCTCTTTCATGTCTTTAGTTGTGCTCTGCCTGCCGAAATGTACTGAGCCATTTAAAATATTTACCTTTCATGGTCATTTTGACTTTGGGGAAGGTTACAAGTCCCACGGTATCAGATCTGGTGAATAAGGTGGATGAGGCCACATCACAATATATTTATGAGTCTGTCTTTGAGTTGAATGGCATTTGGCAACAGCATTCACTGTGTTTTTTTAATCATACTTTGTAAAGACACTCCCTAAGGAGAGCTTCCCAGAACTGCTTCAGTAATGGGCAAGAATGATAGGATAGGTGTGTGCAAAGTAAGAAAGTGTATTTTGAGGGAGATTAATGGCAATATGTCTTTTACAGCAATATATTGTTTTTAAATTAAACATTCACTGTATATTTTGATCTGTCTGTCTGTAGACTTTAGGGATCCAAACAGAAAAGGAAGAGGGAAAGCTAAAGATTAAAAAGTGTGTATATGATCATATTTTTGTATTTATGTCTGTATGTGAATGCACATAAAAATTAAAGATATTTTAAAAGAAATTCCTTGTCTATATGCCTGTATTCCTTATGATACTCTTACAAGAAAGAAATTGTGGCTTTCTCACCATTACATACTTGGAATCTAGTGCAAGCCACACAAAAATTATTCAATATATAAAATGAAACTACAATAAAATTCAAATTTGAGTGATGAGATAGATGAAATGGGCAGCTCAAGGACACCCAGCTATATGACCCCAGAGCTGAGACAGTCAGGTTCCTAATCCTCACTACTTATCACTTATAACCCTCCTCTACTCTTATGTCAACAAATATTTATTAAATTCCCACTTCTTGTAAGTCATACATTCCTTTCCTCAATCTTGGATTATTTTGACACACCCATGCTTGTTTCTGGGCAACCTCCAGCATAATATTTGGTAAAGTGAAAAGGTGTGATATAAGCTAAAAATATTAAGAAGGTCTGAGATCATTTCAGGATAACAAAACCGAAATGAGTTGTAAAAGGAAACCCAAGATGTTTGGAATGATCACTTTCTCTTTTGCAACATCCAGGTATGTAGTTTATAAACACTGGCAGTTTCCATTTATCATGCATTACTCTGCTTGAAGTGCTCCTAGTTGAATGGGAGATGCGAGCAAGTAAACGATAATAAAGGAATCACAATAAGATTTAGTGGTAGGTAAGGAGAGGCAGGCAACATAAATTAGGCCTTGGGGAGAGAGAGAAGCTTATGCAAAGGTGATTCTTGGGCTGAATTTCAGAGTGGAGGACCGCCACACAAAGAACGGGTAAAAGCATATGATAGCAGAGAGAAGTTGAAATGTAAAGTTAAGAAAGATTATGTTTAAGAGCACAAGCTTTGGAAATCTAACTTGGATTCAAGTCTCCACTGTGTAATATCAGGCAAGTTTCTTTCTAAACATTAATATTCTTTTCAGGAAAATGGATATAAAGACATAAACAATCTGAGTTGCCTGAGAATATATGCAAAGTACTTACCAAGGTTCTGAAACACCAACGTGTGATAGAGGATACAACTGTTATTATCTCCAAACCATTAAAGAATGAACAAACATACCCACATTTACAGCAGCACAGTTCATAATAGCTAAATCTTGGAAGCAGCCTATATGTTCATCAACAGATGAATGGAAAAAGAAAATGTAATTATACACAACATGGTACTACTCTGGCATTAAGAAGAATAAACTTGAGTCATTTGTAGGTAAATGGATGCACCTTGAGACTATAGTATTAAGTGAAATAAATGAGACACACGGTATAAATATTACATGGTTTCCCTTATATGACAAATTCAAAATATACATAAAGAACAAAATAAAAAATGGTACAAAATAGGGAGATCAAGTTTTTTGCAGATGGGAAATGAAGCAAGAGATGGTGACAGAGGGGAAGGAGGAGAAGAAAAGGGGAGGAGAAGGAGATGAAAAAAGCATTAAAATGTGTTGTGTACATGTACCAAGTCCCATGAGGAATGTGATCATTATGTACTGCAAACATGCACTAAGAAAAATAAAACTTGAAAAAAATAACTAAAAGAAAAAAAATTTTTTTTAAAAGAATGAGCAGAGATGCTAGGAGAGCATCCATAACAAACTGTATGATACCTGCTCATTTATTCATTCATTCATGTATTAGTAGTTACAATTTAGTGGTAATAATTGATTATTCTGGATGCACTAACTCAGAGAGAAGTTACATGAGGTAGGATCTCAAAGCCAATGGACAGTGAGCTCCAAGCCAGCCTTTTCTTTCTTCTGATACTCTTCTTTTTGAACGTTGGTTAATCAAGGCATTTATGCTGCCCATAAAATTCTACTGGACACTTTCGAAAGTGAAAAAAGAAAAGATAGATCTTCACTTCCAATAATGTTATCATTTAGTGCTTTGTAATGAAACATGTATTCATTTAATAAGCATTTGTTGGGTGTCTGCCATGTGGTCCAGTCTTAGGTTCTGCAGCAGTGACTAAAACACAGGGAAACTGGTACTAAAGGCAGGCAATAAATAAGCAAAGAAATAAATAACAAAACGCCATAAAATGTTATGAAGAAACTAAAGTAAGGTCCTGTGATAGAGAATGATTTGTGGAGTGTGGGCGGGCCACTGTGGGAAGAGCAAGGCTTCCAAAACAGCCTGGACCTGACCTTCTAGAGAAGGAAAGACAGATTATCACAGGGGAGGTCTTAGGAAGAAGCAACAATTCCTCAGCCCTTGGATGAGAATGAGAGTAGTGCTTGAGAAAAGACAGGTTCTCTTAAGTGAGTCAGATCACTGACTCAAGTGAGAGCTCCTGAATCCACTCTGCTGTAGGCACCACATGTAGTTACACTGATGAAGTTACTTTGGAGTAGGATCACAGACATCTGTGCTTTCTAATTCCTTCCCAAGACAGCCTAGGGTGCAAGTAGGGAAGAGAAGTGCTGGCCAATCATGAAGAGCGTGGGACAGAGTGTAGGAGGTGGGGAGGTGGGGTCAGATGGGCAGGCTGAGGTCCAGGGAGACAGGCTCCATAGTTGCCATGTCTAGTGCTGGTGTTTTCTTCTGAAAGTGATGGGGAACCACTGGAAGTTTTGAGCAGAGTTGTGGCTTAATCTAATTTAGGCTTAAAAAGGAGCACTTTGGATCCTTCCTGAAGCATGGATGGTGGGGGAAGAGCACAGAGTGAACAAGGAAAAGCAGTTAAAAGCACAGGTAAACACCAATGACACACCAAATACAGATCACTAATGATGGTTGTCTAAAGCATGTATGAACTATAACTGGTAGTGTGCATCACACAGACTTGTCATACTAGACTAAGTAGCAAATGGAGCTGATATTACCTTTCTACCTTATTTGCTTATGTTAGTCTTTAACAAGAACAGCCATTATTCAATGGTTTTCAATCCCGGTTGCCCATTAAAATATTCTATAGCACTAAAAAAAAAATTCTGGTGCCAGCTTTACCCCAGGAACTTCAATTTATTGATCTAGAGATTGAACCTGGATACTGGGGATTTTTATAAAAGTTCCTTAAGTGAATTTATTTTCTGGAATAAGAAGCACTCAATTACACAAATGAACCTATTGAGAACAGTTATGTTCAAGTTGGCACAGGATTCTGATCTGCTTCTAATTGATGGGTTTAGCAAGAATAAAAAGTCTTCATATTCAGGAAATGGAGCCCAACACAGGGATCCAGGATAAATATTATGATTGAAAGTCGCCATCCTGAGATGGTAAATGGAGCAGGGAATGCTTTGTTTGGCCTGACTAGAGCAGCACTGGTATGTGAGATAAGGCCACTTAGTATTATTTATCCCAGAAAAAGAAAACTCAGGGTTAGGAACCCCCAGCTTTGTGTTTTATTTTCAATACAGAGTATCTCACCAGGCTTTCAGACTTTTCTGCATCTCTTAAAGTATCCTATACTAGATAAATGTAGTCAACTCCATGATAGCCAGAAAACTGCAGTTCAGTGGCATCCGTCAAAACAGGGAAGGGCCAGGGATATAGCTCAGTGGCACCACGCCTGCCTTGCAAGTGCAAGGTCCTGAGTTCAATCGCTGGTACAAAAAAAAAAAAAAAAAAAACCAGGGAAGATACTCAACTCATTGGGGCCCTTTCCCGATGATGTGAGGATCCCCTGTTGGGCGAGTGGTAGTCAGGAGGCCGAGTGCTCTTTGCAGGACCTTTGTGACTGGAGCTGAGGGTCCCCTAAAAATGACTTGTATATGCAGTAAAGGTTGGGAGGTTGTCTAGGTCATCTTACAGAGTCATCCAGAGGACAGGAGGGTTAACTTTTAATGCAAATACTTACTGAAGGTCTTACCCTACATAAAGCTGAGACAAAGGAAATAAGAAGTTATATCCCCAGTTGTAAAAGCCAGACATGTACATTTATGTTAACTGTATAAGATAAATTCCTATTATAAATTTTATTAGCTTATATTAGCAACTTATGCTATATTGTTATTATAAATTATGAGGTTTTTAACATTAAAATAATTTTCTTTTAAAACACTGGTTAGATTCGTCTTTTATAAGAATGATTTTCGATGCTGAATTAATGAGTTTTTAGTGCCAATTATGTTACTTAGGTATCAATATTATATATATACATACACTTGAAATTCATTACAAAATAGCATATTCATAGGATTTTTTAAATGTCACTAAGGAAGCATTTCTTTTACCTTCACATAGTTGGATTCTAAGAGAATGAAGAGTCCATCAGGAGACACTGAATAATCACTGACAGAATTTCCCAAGGCTTCCTGTGGATCAAAAGAAGAAAGAAAAAGTAACCAATGTAATGTCACTGAGTACTTACCAAGCAGAGGGCACTCTTTTAGACACATCGCTTGGGGAGCACATACTCTAGGTGTCACCCACACAAATGACCAAGATATGAGTGGGCAGTGATCCAGGTTAGAAAGCCAGTTAATCCTAACCAAGGAGAGATGCCTGGCGAGGGTGGGGGTCAGGAGCTAAGAGAGAACTGCTTCAACAGGAGAAGCAGCATGAGCAAAATCCCAGCCAAGGGAGGGAAGATCACCCATGTCTGGAGGGCTTTTAAGGTTTCTGTGTAAACTGAACATTGTATGGGGTGAGCTAACACAGCGTAAGGGAGGACACCACATGAGAAAGAAACAGCTGGGACAGGACAAGGAGCCATGACCTACTTTTTGTATGGGGAAGTAGTAGTCTTGTATCTATTTCTTTCATAAAAACATTCTGGTGACATGATGGCTGAAAAGAGAAGGATGGGCAAGGGTCATTGTATCAGCCTGGATTTGAGCAGCACAGTGGTCTGGTCTCCAGAATAGAATTAGAGACACACGATAGAGCACTCACTACTGCAAAATTAATTGAGGCTGTAAAACCAGGGTTATCCGATGGAAATGGAAAGCTACAACCTACTTGACATGCAGAGGGGAAATCACAGGGTTTGTTGAGTAGCCAATTAGAGAGGATGACATCAGATTTGAAGATGATTCTGAGGTTTCTAGCTTAAGTGGCTGGGAGAAGAATTAATTGACTTACTTACCAAAATTGGGAACATAGCAAGAGGAACAAGATGCTTTCAGCTTGCTAGCACAGTGAAGGGGAAATAACTAGCTTAGTTTGAGAGAATGAATTTGCAATGCTGACAGACCACCTATGGTCAGGGTCAGAGGTACTGGAAATTGAAGTTTTTCTCTTGAAAGGAGGTTGATGTTAATGTGTGTTTGAGAATCAAGGTCAGAAAGGAGAGCACTGTTGCTGTGGGAATTCATGACATGCACATAGGAGAGCAAACAAAGTAAGGAAAGAGGCCAGCAAGGGAAGACAGGGCCCCATGGAGCGCTTACATTTAAAAATATGGGTAGAGGGGGAGGAATCATCAAAGGAGATTGAAAAGTAGCCAAGTCAGGGAGCATTTCAAGAAGGAGAGAAACATCCACTGCGCCATATGCTGCAGAGAGAGTCCACAGGGTGAGAAATGATAGGACTCATAATTTTAAAGGTATGAGAAAATCCCCATAATTTCATGCATGAATTATGTGATTAAACATACAAAGGTAGTATTATCCAAGAAAACGGAGCTGTTTCCATTTTCAGCATTGAACAGCAAGATCTTATTTTCTTGTCTGTAGAGATATTCATGATCTGAAGGAGAGAAAATGGCCACATGAGTATTTCAAGTTGATATTAAATATTTGCATAAGCTAAAAGTCATGCAACAAAATTTAAGATTTCAGTTCACACAAGGAGTAAATAAATATTTGTAGCTTGGAAAAATATGAATGATGAATATTACACTAGCATTTATTCAATCTTCCATCATTAGTGTAAAGGTTTCAGTTCTCATTTAACTTTTCACAGTACATATCAAAGAAATACCTGAGTTTCTTTCTGTTTTCTTTTTCTTTGCATCCCTAAGTAGAAGAAAAATACTTTCCACAGTTTTCCTCAGGGCCATAAGAGCAGCCCACAACTTAACCTAACTAGAATGAATGTAAGCATAAGAATCTGCATCCTCTGAAAAAAAATAAAAAACTTTACCTGAAATCCACCGCAAGGAGTAGGACTTCAGTCGAAAAGTGTTTTTCAAGTAATCAGTTAGAGAGTAAGTTCTGCGGCCATCAGCTGCAGCATCATCTGCTGGTTGAAAAAAAGGAGCTGAATGTTCAGAAAGATGGAATGACCCAAGTTTTGGATAAAATAAATGGATCTGTACAGCATACCCTGCTCATAAAATGTACCAATACACAAAAAAATGCAAGACAAATTTTGAAAGACTTAGGACTATCTAGTGAATGGAGTAAAAACACATTTGACTATAAAGCATGTGAGAGTAGATGAGTTTACTGTGCTAGGTTAGCAAGGGTCACTGCAAACATCTAGAGCAGTAATAACCAATCGAAATGTCACATGAGTACATTTTCTAGTAGCAGTATTTGAAAAAAATTTAAGGTAAAATCCTTATAATAGCATATTTTATTTAGCCCAATGTATTCAAAATACTATCATTTCAACATGTAATCAATATTTTAATGTTATTAATGATATCTTTCACAATCTTTTCTCATGTTAACTCTTTGAAATCTGATGTGTAGTTTTCACTTACACCACACTTCAATTTGACTCATCGCACTTTAAGTCACTAGCTCCCTGCGGCAGATGATTACTATAGTGGCTGAGACAGGGCTGGATCACCATTTGCTGAGGTGCTGAGGTCCATTTCCAAGCCTTCTTGCCCCTCAGAGACCTTTAAGATATGTGATCACCACATTCGCGGATTCTGTTTCTATCACATTTTTCCTTGAACTTGGTAGACTCTGTGTGGGTCTATGTTCAAAGACCCAAATTCAAAGCCTTAAATCATTTTTGAAACCTTCATTTCTTTTCCCACCATTTCATCTAATTGGTCCTGTTGATTCTTCCTGAGAAATCTATTTTCCAAACATCTCTGCCCTCAGGCTCTCTGCACTACCACTGAAATAATTTTTCTAAGTTGCCACCTTCATCCTGGTGACCTTCTCACCAGAAGCTCCTGAAACTTCTTAGACACCCACCAGCAGGCTCAAATGCTTTAGTCTGGCATCTGGCATACACTCTCACCCGGGTCCATGTCCACTCCCTGTGGAAAAGGTCTGGTTCTCTCACATGATCTGCCACCAAACCCAAGAGATCCTCTCCCGCTTTCCCTCCTCTATTCTTTGTCCCGAGTTGCTTGTCTACAGTGTCTTCAGTTGCTTCCCTGGCTGTCACAAGCAGCCACTCTGTGACTCCCACTCCTTCATGAAGACTTCCTTTCTGCCTTCTCCAACTTTAACTCTCACTCTCTTGGCTATTGTCATTTAATGACTTGTGTCCACAACTATTTTTCCATGCCCACTTTTTGTTCTCCTCAGCAAGGCTTTATATATCTTATGTATATAATATATAAATATAATATATAGCATATTTAATATGTATAATATAAATATATATTATATATTTATATTTTTTAAGATATATTTATATTTTTAATCTTGTTCTTTGGATGTTTTATTTTGCTTTTTTCCATTAACTCTTGACATTTAGCATAGTTCAATGCCTCAGTGGACAGACTCACAAAAAAGTTTTTGTTGAGACGTGATATTTCACCCCAGAAGCATAATCAAATCAATGTGATTCTTCTTCCTCAATCCTACTCTGTCCACTGATAACAGAGAACTTAACATCTTTTCCCAAATCCCAAACTTTTCCTACATAAACCACAGCAACCACTCACACAATTAGCCACCTCTTGGCATTGCTCTAAGTGCTATTCTCCAGCAGCGTGTTCTCTTGATAATTTTTCATAGTGTGTAGGAAGGTAATATAGGTAAAGTCTTATAGGAAGTGTTCTTCCAAAAGATATTCTTAAGATTTTATTCCTTAAGACTTTATCTGATAACAGTTTTGTATCTGCCTTTAAAAATATCCTGCTCTGACAGATAAAATTACTACATTTCCTTTTTTTTATTCTATTGATTTTGTTTTGTTGAACAGGTTAAACAAGTTTTTAAAAGTTTGTTTCTTCAATTCAATTCCACATGTCACCTCTAAAAGTCAGTAAGATATTCATGTTTCTTAGCAGAAATATAGCAAGTGGGTAAAAGCAGCTTTTGGACATGCCAACTTTCACACAAGAAATAAAGCCCTGTGGTACAAAAAATATAATTTGAAACTCACACTGGATATAATAACTACAAACCTGGATTTGTTCCCTAAATGCCAGCCTTTCTTCTATACATCAAGTAGTTCTAAAACAAGTACTATTTGGTAAATATTCCTGGAGAGATATACCTAACTATCAAGAACAATTAGTCAAAAACTGACATAAAACAAAACCCCAACTTAGTATAAATTGAGGAATAAATGGTTATAGACATTCACAGTTCTAATTTTATGTGCTGATTTAGGTGTGTACCCGGCCCGATACAAAAGGGACAGACCAATGTGTGTGTGTGTGTATATATATATATATACATATACATACACGAGCATATAGCAAGGCAAACATATCAACATAGAACATCTACAGCTGGTACTTAATTTTGTGAAAAGGTGATTAACTGAATACCTATAAAAGAGACACACACAGTTCTATCTCACTTAAATGGTATCTTATGTAAATGTATTTGGCTAGGTTTTTTCAGGGCAACACACCTACATCTGAAATGGTAAGATAATTGATGCAAAATTCCCTTGGCATCACTTGTGTCCAGTGGGGTTCTCACTCGACTCAAGATGCCTTCCTAACTGAGCTCTTACCTTACTTGCCGTCCTCTGACATTTCTGGGCTCGTCTTCTCATCAGCCCAAAGCTTTTCTACACCCATCATCTCTGCCACACTCAGGCTCCCTTCTGCTCATGATGGCCCCCTGTGGATCCATCTGCTGATGCTCCAGATCTGAAGGCTGACAGCACACTCCTGGTGTGACCCAAGACATCCCTATTGAGGCCACACTACCTTGGCTTGTGCTGGGTTCATTCAGTTGCAACTCAGTTTCCATCTATTAGTTACCTAATCCCAGTGCAGCATGGCTAAATTGAAGCAAGTAGAGCAACAAATGTTCCCTGTCTTTTGCCTTGCCATTTGATAAGCGGGGCACATTGGAAGACAGTTTGGAAACATCTAGATAAGCGGGTTCTGTGAGATATGAGTGCCAAGTCCAGGTTTTGACCTTTAGCAAGTTCATAGTTTGCTGCCAAGTTACAACCTATTCTGTCAAGCTCTTATAGGACGTGCTCGTGTTTCTTCTTCCTTGTCTACTTGTTCCCTGACAGGGCACTGCTGCAGCAACAGATGAAGGTCTTTGGCTGCTTGTGTGGTTTTCCTGTTGCGGCCTGGGACATGTCGTTCATTTGACTTATCAGTGCAGAGCATCGCGCTAGCCAAGTAAAGCAGCTAATCATATGTTACCCATCAGCTCATGCAGAAACTCTGAGATTCAAACCTTCTTTCATTTAAAAAATTTTTAAAAGGTTAGCAACATTATGCTTTACTTCTCTGGCTAGAACAACTATCAGGTTGAACCATATGAAAATGCTACTTTTTATCAGTCAGAAATAGTAGAATGGGAGCATTTAAAATGGCTCAACTTAATGAATTTTCATCAAACTGCCATAGTACCTTAATGAATCCTTGCTTTAGGATCAAATCACTTCTGAATAAAAATCATTCCAAAAAGGTAAGACTCAAGTAGAAAGTAATGTAGTTTATAAAATAGTCTTACTTTGACCAACTATTTCTGTGTGCTTCTAGTATATGTTGGATACTTTCATGGCTATTCATAATAAACTTTCTTTTTTCTGTTTTCAAATCTGATTTATAATATTTTCACTTCACAAAGATAAACTGTTTTGGTAGATAATTGGCTAATGAAATACATATAAAAAGAAATGTGCTCTTTACAGCTCATAAATGCATAAAATTGTTAAAAACAGGCAAAAGAGATATCTGATGATAGAGTTCCTGTGTTCCATATGGTAATCAGTTAGCATTGCACATTGATATTTGTATCTTTGATGGGTATAAAGAAATAAAATGGATGTTATTTCAGAATTTGCTGTACTAGCCTTGATATAGGGGGAGAAGAAGAAAAATCAATAAGGCAGAAGAAGGAATTGATTGAAAAACTTCCCAGATTCTGTAGCTGGGTTATCTAATATCCAACATGTGCAGGCTACAACCTTTCTCCATTGATTCAAAAAGTACTACAAGAGCTTGAGTAGCTGGTGGCTTTGAAATCAGAGAGCCTACTTATTGTTTGGGGCCTTGGGAAAATTACTGAACCTTTGCTATGGGTTCAATAATGATATCACCTCCAAAATTCATGTTGAAACTTAATCCCCATTATGGTGGCTTTAAGAGGTACAGCCTTTTGGGGAAGCTATTGAGTCGTGAGTGCTCCATCTTCAGGAATGAGTGTGTACCTTTTAAAAGGCCTGGGGACACTACCTTAGATCATTTTGCCCCTCTACTTTCTACTATGTGAGGACGCTGCTGCAAAGAGACAGCATAATAGACCAGGCCCTCACCAGACACTGAATCTTCCAGCACCTTCATCTTGGACTCCCCAAACTCCAGAGCTATAAGAAATAAATTTCTATTCTTTATAAATTATGTAGCTTTAGGTATTTTGTAATAGCACTACAAAAGGACTGAGACAGAAATGGGTACCAGAAAAGTAGTGAGTTACTATACATAAATATCTGAAAATGTGAAGCCAACTTTGGAACTGGGTAGTAGGTAGTGGCTGAAGCAGTTTTGAAGTGCAAGCTTAAAAAAGCCTGTACTATCATGCATGGAACATTAGAGGTGATTCGGACTCCAGCGAAGGCAAGAAGAAAAAGACAGAGGAAGAAAAGGAGGAGGAAGAGGAGGAAGAAGAAGAGGAGGAGGAGAGGAAGAGGAGGAGGAAGGGGAAGGGGAAGAGAAAGAGAAGGAAGAAAGACTGTAGGTCAGACTTTTAGAAGTTATTCTAAGGTGTCTTGATTAGAAATGTAGTAGAAATAAGGAATGGGAAGAGTGAAGGCCACTCTGATAAAGTTTTTTTCCAGAAATGAGGAACTTTTTTGGAAACTGGAAGACAGGTAAATCTTTTATGAAGTGGCAAATAACTTAGGGCTTTGTGAAAAGCGGAATTGAAGAGTGACAAACTATAATGTTTGGTAGAAGAAATCTCTAAGCAAAGTGTTCAGGGTATTCTACCACTTCCCCTGACTGCCTATAGTAAAATGTGAGCAAAGGGGAAAGGATTTACAGACAACTTATAATAAACAGGAAACAGAACTTAGATATTTGGAAAATTTTCAGCTTGGATGTGTTGTAAAAATGAAAAAGGCATATCTGGAGAGAATACCAAGGGTGTGACCAGGATAAGGAGATTAATATTATAGAAGGAGGCCAAATGTTATTTCTCTTAGTCTGTTTAATGCTACTCTAACAGAATATCAGAGAGAGGTAATTTATAAGCAATAGAAGTTTATTTGCCTCATAGTTCTGAAGGCTGGGAAGTCCAAGAGCAATGGGCTATGTCTTGTAAGGGCCTCAGGCTGTGTCATAACATGACACAAGGCATCACATGGCAAGAAAGTACACATAAGAGGGTGGGGGGGGCAAACTCACTTTAATAACAATCTCACTTCTGTGAGAACAACACTAATTCATTCTTTATAGTGGAGCTTTCATCACCTAAACATCTCCCATTAGGCCAATCTCCGACACTGCTACACTGACAATTACATTTCTAGCACATAAACATTGGGGGACATATTCAAACTACAGAACTATTCATTAAGACAGTGGAGCTGGGGATTTTGACACATGTCTGCAATTCCCTCTACTCAGGAGGCTGAGGGAAGAGAACTCAAGTTCCAAGATAGCCTAGGCTACTTCACAAGACAGAGTCTTGAAGTAAAAAAATAAAAATAAAAGGGATGGTAATATAGCTAAGTGGTAGAGAGGGGCCCTGGGTTCAATCCTTTGTACTAGAGGAAAAAAGGCAATGGAGGAATGACTTTGAATGCATTTTGGAAATTACTGGTATTAACCCTCCTGTCGCTCCCAGACTTGGGGTACCCACGATACCTTATTCTGGCACAGTGCTTCTCAGATGCCCCATGTATGGCTCAAGCAGGACTAGATGTGGCTCAAGCAGAAGCCTGTACCTTCTCTGCTGGAAGGTACAATCCATTAGCCTTGGTAGTGTCCATGTAGTACCACCTCGGCAGGTATACAGAGTGCATGAAGTGAGGAGGCATAACAACCTCCATGTAAATTTCAAAGAGTTCCTCAGAGACCCTTGGGACCCACAGAGAAATTTCACAGGGGTAGAGCCACTACAGAAAGCCCCCAGTAATGCGATGTTTATTGGAGCCATGGGGACACATCTGCTGATGAGACTCCAGAACTGTAGAGATGCTAATGTGCAGTGACACCCTGGGAGAGCAGGAAACTCCAACCCATGAGAGCTACAGCATGAGCTGTTTCTAGCAAAAGCAAGGGGGACAGCTTCTTGGGAACCTACATCCTACCCCAATGTATCTGAAAGATCCATCATGGAGTCAAAAATTATGCCTAAGCCTCAAGATTTAATGTTTCTAGCCCTATTGGGTTTTTGATTTATCTGGGACCTGTTATTCCTTTATTCTTACCATTTCTCCCCTTTGAAATGGGATACCTATTCTATTCATATCCCACCATTGTGTTTTAGAAGCACATAACTTGTTTGATTTCATGGGTTTACAGCTGGACAGAAATCTTTATGCCTCAGGATAAATCTTATCTTGAGTCTCACCCATATATGATGTAGATGAAACTCTGAACCCTGGACTTTTGATTCTGGAACCAGTTAAGACTTTGGGAGCTGTTTAGATGGAATGAATGTGTCTTGCCTGTGAGAAGGACATGCCTTGTGCTCTTCTGTTGTGAGGACACAGCATTAAAGCTCTAATTAGACACTGAATCCTGGCACCTTGATTTTGGGCTTCTTGGTCTCCAGAACAGTAAGAAAATGAACTTCTCTTGTTTATAAATTATGCAGTCTGGGGTATCCCATTATAGCAGCATAAATGTACTGATAAATTTTTTAAGTTTCAAAGTTAAAAATACAAATAATAGCATTATCAAACCCATAAGGACTTGCAATTAGCAAATGGCATGCTGTGTGTACCATGCCTAGCTCAAGACTTAGAATTTAGGAAGGTCTGCAGACGTGTCATTGTATATATTATTGTTTTGTCCCAAGCATGTGCTAGGCAACCAGGATACAAAGATGAAGAAAGAAAATCTCTTCTTTGGAGCACCTAGAACTGGTGCTGAGATTGAGTATATTCACTATATTCATAATTACAAGTGATTCTAACCAGACAGTAGGAGACCATTGCATTGACAAAATATGTAAAGTGCAATATAATCATTTTGTAAGTGCTAATAAAGAGCCCCTCCTCCCTCTCATATGTCTAATACTGTCTACACATACGTAGAAGAAGTCAGCTGTTTACATGAAGGGAAACACTTAATGGAATTAGATTTGTGAAGAGCAGTGTTTCTCTGATTGCTATACAGAAACAGCACTAAAATATAATATCAATCAGCAGGTTTACAGTCTCCAAAACAACAACAAAACAACAAAATCCCAGATCATAAGGCAGCATCTGATAAATGTCTTGCCATTTAGCTACAGCCTGTAGAATACTGGAACTGTGTACTCTAAACATCTACCTTAGCATCAGAGTGTCAGGTGATCAAACTTCTATTAGGACTGTGATCATCATATTTTCAAATGTCCACCCTAAAAAGCTAATCAAATGGTACAAAGCACATTCTCCAAAAGAACCAGTGGTCTGAACAAAACAATTTAAGGGGGTAGTTAGGGTTGGCGCAAGCTTCACCTCATTCTCCTACTCTCAGATGATCCTCTTCGCCTGAACTGGCCTCCCAGCTTTTCCTCAGACACAGCAGGACCATTCCTGCTCCAGGGGTTTTGCATTTCATGCACACTTTTCCTGGCATGTTTCTCCCCCAACAAATGCCTAAGCCTTGATTATTTCTTCCTTCCAGTCTTGGTCTTTTTTAACTGTTGCTTCCCTCCCATGGGGTAATACTGCACCTCCCTCTCCCACAGCAAACTCTAGTGCCTTTCTAGCTTTATTTTTTCTTCTTAGCCGTGACACTATGTCATATATTTTACTTATTCTCTTGTTTACTATTTTTCTTGATTGGATGTAAGCTACATGAGAGCACTTGTTTTATTTTGTTTCATTTCATTCCATTTACTATTATATCTCTAGTAGGAGCTCAATGAATGATTGTTGAATAAAAAGATCAAAGTCAAACAATAAAAAAATAAGAACCAACAGTTCCTGTACCAAAATATGAGTTCCGACTGGCTCTGCTGTAGGAAGAACAGTGGGCTCAGCCAGAAGTCTCTTGGGTACAGAAGTTTGGGGTTCTAGCCTGTGACTGGATTCAATTAAGGTCAGCTCACTTCTCTAGACTAGTTATTTATTTATTGTCTTTCAGCTCCAAACATACTCTTATTTGCTCAGTAATACTGCAAAAGAGATTCATAACTATATTTCCAAGATATCTGCATCTGCAGGGTTCCTGTTAAGTTCTGTCAATAGGAAAAACAGAAAAAGATGAGCCACCAGTAGAAGGGAAAGCTCTACCTTCATTTTTCTTGCTGATCCTGCCTAGCCTCTGGCACCTCCCAGAACACCTACATGACCTGCTGCAGCTGGCCTCTCAGCAGAACCAGAAGCAGTTAGGTACATCCACAGGCTAACAGCTTTGAACCTAGGTCGTCTGAGTTCCTCTTTTTTGTTGCCAAGTGCTACACAACTCCTTCCTGCAATTACTGTCTCTGGGTTACATCAGAATTCCTCTTTTGCTTTTTATCTGTGCAGCCAACTTTTATATTCAATTCCTGTGCTGAAACACTTAATGTGACTTTTTTATTTGTCATGACATTTTTGCTGGTAGAAGAATTTACTCATCTTACCTATGAATAAGAAGGTCTATATAAATTGTAAGAATACAATATCTGGACCTAGGGTGAGCACACTTTTTCTGAAATTGCTGGATAGTAAATGTTTTAACCATTGGTCTCTGGTCTCAGTTACATCTCCTCAAGTCTGCTCTTGTAGCTAGAAAGCCATCACAGCTAATCTGTAAATGAATGAAAGATTCTGTAACAGTTTATAAAAACAGGTGGCCAGCCCTGGCTGTGGTTAGACAACCCATCTAGACATTCCCCAGCATTGTAAGCAACATAAAACAAATAAACAAAAAACTATTCTCAAGATTAGTTTTAAAAACCAGATACTGAGATCGATACCTGATGCCCTTGAAACAAAAGAATATCAGCATGCAGAGCAGAAAAGTGAAAGTGGGCAGAACATTAGGGTCTCCGCATTCAGGTCACCACGAAGCCATCTATAGATGCCAGTGAAGAACAGGGAGGCGAGAGGGACTTCTGAGCTGAGCCCAGTGACTCTTCCCTGACAGCAGGCAGGAGGCTCCAAACACAGGAAGCCAGCACTAAAGATGGCAGGACTGCTTAATTCCTTTCTGAAGTGAAAATTAAGGTTTTCCCTGATTACAGTCACTCCCTCTCCTCTTGACAGGACTCTCCTGGGGATAAATAAGACCTAACACTAAAGGCCCAGACTAATAACTCAGGGCATTTATGTCCCTCTAACTTGATTGATGGGGCCGGGATAATCTGAAATGATGAGAAACAGTTGAAAGGTGGAAACTTCTTAAGTATATGGATAAATGATCCATAAGCCCAAGAAACACGCAAATATGTCGGTCCAGAGCTAGTTTTTCATGGCAAATAATTAAAAACTGTAGAGAAACATTAGTGGGCAGGGTTATAGGGCAAGCTAGGAGTCATGAGCTGGTGTTGGAGAGAAGACTGGGAGAGAGCTTCCACATCCAGAGAAGCCGGGAGATCTGCTGTGACTCGCCAGAGAGCTCTCCAGAAGATTCATCAGCATAATCAGTAAGGCTACTCCTTGTGACAACTGTTTCCCATCCAAGATAAAAAGAAAAAACAATCCCTGAAAATAAAACTGCCTCAAGAACCATCCGTTTTCCAGTATTTTCTAGGCAATCCTGTCTGGAATGTGGGGCAAGTGTCATTCTGTGACCTGCCTCTGGGGCTGTTAAAGAATTAAAAAGTTTATATTTAAAGAGTAATATTTATGCATTCTTACAAAGTTTATTTGTTTGTTTAGTGGTGCTGTAGATTAAACTCAGAAAGTGCAGAGTTACATTGCCAATCCTTATTAGCTTTTGAAACAGGGTCTCACTTGGTTCCCTAGGCTGACCTCCAAGTTGTGAACTTCCTGCCTCAGCCCCTGAGTAGCTGGGATTATAGGCCTATATCATCTCCCCTGACCCTCAGGGAGTTCTTTCAGTATTTCGAATTGTTTTATGTGCTGCATACTTTTATAAATTTCTTTAGCTTTCTTATTCTTGTCCCATTTTATAAATGGAGACTGAGGCACAGCCAGGCATAGCTGAAGTCTCATGATTAGCATGCACCAAAACCACATTTGTACCAGGCAATATAGCTTCAGAGCCTATGGTTATAATCACTCTTCAAAATGTTTCTAAACATTTGGAACAGCAATTGGGCATAAATGCTCTGCTTGCAATTTTTGTGAATTGGTAGAAATGAGTTAGGCTTCATGGAAGTGTGAATTCAGTGTTTGCAACTAATTTAAACAGGCATTGAGTTGAAAATTTGTTCTAGGATTCCAAAGTCAAGAGGGTGCCTCCTCTCTTAAAACCCCTATAATTTTCCTTCTGGTCTGTATTAAAGATTGTAACTCTGTGGCTATCTGGAAATGAATCTATTCTATCCTTATTTTAGTTTTCATTATAGATCGATTCACTTGCAAAATCTTTTCCCTACGTTTTTCAAAAACTAGATATATTTTAATACAAATTTATTTTCTTCCTTTTTCATGCCTGCTGGATTTTAAATATAGAAAGCTGAATAATGCAGGCCCTGCAGTTTACATTTTGAAAAGTGCGTAAAATTATCTAACACAAATGATTCCTTTCCAGCTCATCATTTCTGTGCTATCTGTGTCTCCTGCTGTCATGTAACCCTTCCTTAGGATTCAGAAAAGGTTAGCTTTTCTTCCAACCTGTGCCTCAGATTCTTGACTTCTTGACTCCAAAGGACTTTGTTGTCATCTTGTCTTTTCCCTTGTAAGCATCTTCAGTTCCTTTTTACTGCTTACTTCTGTCCTGCCCATTGCATGGAGAGAGAGTACCTATCAAGAAATTGTTGCTTGGCCTCTCTGCTTCCTTGAGTCATCACCTTATATTTCTTCTGACGATATTAAAAAACCTCTCAAATAAACCATGTTCATCTGTGGCCTTCATTTTCTTACTACCATCCTCATGCCTCTTGATCTATCCCTACTGCTTACTTAGGCCATGCTTGTTTCTTCTTCCTTTTATGCTTATTTTTATTGCCAGACAATTTGCCAATGGATCAAGCCGTTCATATCATTATTTCAATACTTCATCTGAAGTATTTTCTTAACTAGACTATAAATAATACAAAAGAATAGATGTGTCATATATTTACCAAACAGCAGTTAGCACAGTACCCTACAAATAGTAGGTATACATGATCAAGTACTGAATGATTTGGCCCCATATTTATGAATCATAAACATTTTAATCAAAATTATTGCAACATTTTTAAAAAAGTTCATCAAAACATTTTTCTTGCATGAACTCCTAGGGTAATTTCTTTAAGCTACCAAATATTTCTTTAGCACCCATTGTATTATTCAATGTTCTACACCCTGGCACGAGATGTAACAGCGAACAATACAGGAAACGTTCTTGCCCCCTTAAAGGTTGCATTCCAATAGAGGAGACATATGAGCTAATAATAAAAAGTAAAGGCATATGTAAGGTGGAAATCAGTGCCATGAAGAAAATAAAATGGGGAAGGAAAAGGGAATGTTAGTATGGGGATGTTTCTGACTGCAATGGGATAGTTGGAAGGGCCCCATGGGTACTACAGCACTGTCTGAGCTGAGATATCAAGGAGTGGCTCCTTCCATCTTCCAAGGAAGCAACACCATATCAGATTTTCCCATGCCTACGATCTCTGACTGCCTGTCCACATAGTCTGCTTCTAGAGGGTTCATGGAATTCAGTCAGGCCCATGCAGATGATTTCCTCCTCTCAAAGTTGTCTGTGCCATGTAACAAAACCACAAGAATAAAATACATCCAATTCATAATCCCAGAACATGAAAGAGTGGGGAGGAAATCTTAGAGGCCATCTTAGAACTCAGCCTATCACAATCACCTTGCCTGTGTTATTGAGAATGCATCTCAAGGGGATAAGAAAATAAATAGGGAAATGTTTTCACTAACTCAGGTGAAAGATAAGCGTGTCTTGGACCAGGGTAGTAGCAATAGAGTTGGTAGGGCATGGTCAGACTCTGAAAGAGTGTGATGATAGAGGTAGTGATGGAAAGTAACATCCAATTGATACTGCCTATAAAGGAAAGAGAGAAGTTGAATTTCATGGATTATTGACCTCAGCAACTAAAAATGAAATCTATTTTCTCAAACAAGATGTACTAAGGAGGGAAGAGGTTTGGGGGCACAAAGAGTTTTGGGAGTTGTTGTTATGACAAGACAATATTATATCCAAATGGAGAAGTCCAGAAGGCTGCTGGATATATATGCACCTAGAGTTTAGCCAAGAGGCCTGGTTTGGAGATAAAATTTGAGAGTTGCTAGGTTACAGATGGTATTTTAGAGCATGGGAGTGGGTGAGATCAGCTAGTGTAAAGTGAAAAAAGGCCTTGGGATAGATCCTTGGTTTGGCAAGGTTAGAAGTCAAAAACATAAGGAGGGGGAAAAAAACATAAGGAGGGACTCCGTAAAATGTTGGGAAGGAGATGCAGTGAGACAGGAGGGTAATGAAGAGAGAGTGGTGCTCCAGAGGGGAGGTGGAGAAGGAGGAGGAGCAACTGAGGCATAGGAGACAGTGAGAAGTGAGCTGTTTGGTAACACAGAGGAGGTTAGGGAACCCAACAAGAATGAGACAGTTTTAGTAGTGTGATGGGAATAGCCTTTATTCTTACGGGTTTATGAGAGAAAAAGGACAGGGGTTGCAGACAGTGACAACAGAAGACTGAGGAGTTTCGTAGCACAGACAAAGAGAAAAAGAGTGGTAGACATCTGGAATCCTAGCTATGTGGGAGGCTGAGGCAGGAGGATTGTTGAGTTCAAGGTCGGTCTAGGTAATTCAGTGGCTTAGTGGGGAAAAAAAAGAGAAAGAAGAGGAAGAGGAAGAAAATGTTTTCTTCCATTCTTTTCCTTTAAGGATGTGAGAAATTAGAACATGTTTATGATCAATAGAAATGGACAAAACAGTGCCACTCCAGGTAAGGGAGCAGCCAGAGACTTGAATGGGGATGGGCTGGTTGAGAACTTAAAAAGTCCTCTTCAAGTGGTTTCCATTTTCTTATTAAGACTTGTGATCCTCTTGCCTCAGCCTCTCGGGGTGCTGGGATTACAGCATGTGCTGCCCCATCTGGCTTCAGATGACATCTTGATGGCAACCTCATGAGAGCTCTTGAGGTAACAGCAAACTAAGTCTCACCCAAATTCCTGATCCACAGAAATTATGAGATAACAAATGCTGTTTTAAGCCTTGGAATAATGTTATATATCCTCCAAAGGAAAGCTATGCAAAGGGAGATGATAATAGTACCTCTCTCAAAGAAGTGTCTTAATGAATAAATGAGAAATACATGGAAAGACCCCAGCCCAATACCTGGGTGTGTGGCTCAGTGATGCATTGAGCTGCAGCAGCCATTCTCAATCACCAGGACAATTTGAAAGCAAAAATTAATAATCTGAGAATGGCAGCCCTGAAAAAGTGCAAAGATCTCAGGTCCTTGAGGATGTTGTTGGATCGCTACATTAACAAACTCATAAAGGGCCTTCTGTGCTTCCAGTTTCATAACATGATATAATAACACCATCATAAAATTCTATAGCTTAAACCACTTCTGGTCAGGTATTTTGTTACTTGCAGCTGAAAACTTCCTATCTGCTACAACCCACAGGCAGAATTGGGGGCTGTAAATTCCTGAGAATGAAACACATCAGTGAACCTCATGCCTGGGAGCTCATCTAGCACTTTGAGGATGGATGCACTGCATTCAGGACCATTAATTATTAACTTTGCATGCTTGGTTGGTTTCCATACAGCCTTCCCTGCACAGCATTTATTATTTGCTTGTGATTGCTTCCATAGCACTTTGATCATTTACTGGAAGGGCATTTAGCTCTTGATTATAGTGAATGTTTATGTTTCCTTTAATATTATGAATTATTTGAAGACAGGAACCATATCTATTATCTTTCTATCACTATGGACAAAGAGCCCAGAATACAGAAAATGCTCATTAAAGACTTTCTGAATTGGCGAGATACCTTCTGTTGACAAGTCTATGCTGGGTAAATGATAGAGATGACCCCCCACCCCTTTGCAAGTGGCTCAAAATTATACGTAGAATAAAAATACGCTTTTCTTGTTTCTCAGCTTTCTCTATCATACTTTATTTTTGTCATAGGGATTATTATCATCTAAAACTTTTTCTACCTTTGCCTATCATCTGCCTGCTCCATGGACGGTAAAGGCCCAGGGAAGCAGGGTCTTGTGTCACACCCGAAGCAGCACCTTACATGTAGTAAGTGTTCAAAAATGCTGAATTGACAAATACTGCCTTTGCTTCTGTAGGACCTTCGCCCAAAAGAGGTTTGAATTCTCATCCTGAAAGTTTCCCTGCCTGGGATAAAAGAATATAACAGAAAAATAAGAGTCACTCATGAAACTCATAGTCCTGCTCAGGCACGGTGGGCTTTATAACAACTGGGAGAAAAAGGTAAACATGCTCTGAGCCCCAGAAACATAGGATTGGGGCTAGTGGACCAACAGTTCAGTTTTAGGGGACTCAGGGTTAAGTCAGGGGAGGGGTGGGGTGAATAACTGTTCCCACTCGATACTCAGGCCCTCCTCTTTCTTCCTTAGTTAGACATTATGAGCCACCATGGCTCCCAGTGTCAGAAACAAAAACCCTACTGGCTCTGCCTCTGCTTTGAACTATTTCTTCTCCTTGGGCCTTAGATGATGAATGATGAGACTTGAGAACATGTGTCCCTGTTTACAGAGTGAATCAAACAGTGAAGAAGTGTGTACAGTTAAAGTAAATGGTCTATATTTTTGTTTCAAAAGCTCCCTATGCAGTTTGCTTTTGAAAGACAATCTAAAACTGAAAATACAAGACTTGGAAAACAATAAAACAGCTAGCTCAGAAGTTCCAATTTTGTGGTTTCAGCTTATTCTCAAATTGACAGTCATACCCTCTTTAGGAAGCCATAATGGAACTGTGAAGACTAAAGGTAAAAATATTTATAAGATATTGATTTACAACAATAAAAGGATTAGCATCCAACCATAAAGCAATGATTAAACATTAACTCCAAAAAATTATCACCAAAGCATTCCTTCAAATCAGCTATTTATGAGAGGCAGCAGGTTCAGAAAAGGTAAGAAATCAAAAGATTTGTATTCCCAAGATCCAGTATTTACTTGAAAGCACCTAAACTTTCTATGTCTCAGTTTCTTCACATGTATAAAGTTAAGATATTAACACATCTTTATAAAGTGTATTGTTCTGTGAGATTTTAATGAAATAATATAACTTGTATCAGAAACAAAGAAAGTGCAATTTACTGAAAGTAAGTAAATTGGGAGATCCTATTAACTATTACTACTTCTTAATAAGACCAAAGGCATAGAATTTCAGGCTAGGGTACGATCAGTGGTTAGAGCATGTGCTTAGCATTTGTGAAACTCTGGATTCAATCCTCAGCACCACTGCCACTAAAGCAAAAAGTAAAAAAGCATGAGATGTCAATCCTGGGCTGGAAAGCATTGCTGCCTGTATAAACCATAAACCTTCATATAGGAATGGAAGCATCAGCAGTATGCTGTTTTTCTCAAAATACTTAGAATACAGGTATTAGTAGCCATTTAATTGTATATTGTAAATGAGAAATTATAACAATTATGCTTATATGACCAAGTTAATTTTACACTTGATCCCAAGCTAACAAAATGACGTGGAGCTTAACAGTATTGAGTAGCAACTCCAGTGTCACATTTCCTAAGTGTGAACTGTGATGTCAAGCAAATTCATCATTGGTGATCAGGTGATCATTCTCCAGGATGGTTCAATGATGATCATCTCTGAGACTATGGCCTATGTAGAGTTCCTCATGTCAGATCAGAGTTGTTCTGTATGATCAATGCCATGAAGGAGAAGTGACACTACGATGCCATGGCTGCTACTTATGAGGCTACAAACAAGGCATTGAGCTTTCCTGCTTAGTTCCTTTCTTGGATCATTCATTCTAAAGAGGGGAAGTCAACTGCTTTGCTAGCCTAAGATGATCACATATGGGGAACTGAGGCCTTTCTCTACGTAACTGTTCTGGTAAGTGAGTTTAGTTCCTTCAGCTCTGGCCAGGCTTTCATAGGATTTTCTTTTGGTACTAGGGATCAAATCCAGGGCATTTGCACTGAACTGTATCTCTAGCCCTTTTTGCGACAAGGTCGTACTAAATCACAAAGTTGCCCAGGTTGGGTCTGAACTTGTGACCCTCTTGCCTCAGCCTCTCAGGGTGCTGGGATTACAGCATGTGCTGCCCTATCTGGCTTCAGATGACATCTTGATGGCAACCTCATGAGAGCTCTTGAGGTAACAGCTAACTAAGTCTCACCCAAATTCCTGATCCACAGAAATTATGAGATAACAAATGGTGTTTTAAGCCTTGGAATAATCTGTTATATATCCTCCAAAGGAAAGCTATGCAAAGGGAGATGATAATAGTACCTCTCTCAAAGAAGTGTCTTAATGAATAAATGAGAAATACATCGAAACCTCAGCCCAATACCTGGGACATACCGAATATCTATTGGCTGTTATTAACTACTCACATGACTTCTCCTCCACAAGTAAGCTGCTCCTACATGGTATTTATACTATCATCCCCCAGGGCCTCAGTACTTTCTTAAGTCATAAAACTAGAAGTACACTGAGCCAGCCCCTGCAGTCCCTTTATGTTGTCTTTCACTGACCATTAACTGGGCAAACAAGCTTCCCTTTCTCCTTGTCTGATCCCTTTTGAGAAGAGAAGCAAAGATTTCTAAGACAGAGAAAGTTAAGGCACATGCTATGACTAGGGAACCAAAAGCCAAAATCTGGCCTGAAAAAGACCAATCTCTCAGCACAGGGACACTCACAAAAGTTGACAATGGTTAACTGAGCTGGCTGGAAACTAATCGAGCTTTTACAGAGCACACTGTTTAGAAATTGTCCTCTGACATATACAAAGCTTTCATTCAGCCTTATTTCTGTGCTTTTCAACTGGGAATTGATCCTGGACTTTCTCAGGCAAGCTTCATAGATGCTATCTTTTCTCTCTCTGATTATTCCTGTCTCCTCACATTTGGGTTTTTCTTTTATTACTGTTGGGTGATGAACAGTCGAATCTCCTGTACACTGAAAGAAGAGCTAAATGAAGGTTTTGAGGAAGTTTACTGCTAAACCAGAGAAAAGAACAAAGAAGGAAGAGAGATGCTCCTGTCCCACAATAAAACTCAGTAATAAAACTATTTGATAACTGAGTATTTCAGATCGAATATTTGGCAATCAAACACTTCAAGCATAAAATGTAATGGGGAAGTAAAGGAATCACAAACACTGAATTAGGTTTTATTACCACCGGGTCATGAGGATTTCTATTGTTCCATACACACATTTTTCTATATTTTACTAATGATTCTCTAGAAACTGAATGCTTATGCAATATCCTTCTATAATTGGATCAGTGAAAAATTTAAAATCAAAACACATCCATTATTATATATCTGGTTGGGGTGAAACTTTAATTTTCCTTGGAGAAATGTAAGGAGATGGTGCCCTCACCTGTGGCCATTAGACGTTTGTATTCTAAAACCAGAGGCCAATAGCAGTCGGCCGCTCCTCCCCCGCGCCTCCTCCCTGCCTGCTCCGGTGCGTCTAGTTCTGCTAAAGTCAGCAGTTCATATGGAAACACTTGACTTTCTCTTAAACTGACTTCTCAGGGGAAGAACTTGTGTTTGCTCCTTTCCTCCTCCTTCCTTTTAGCTATGTTCTTTGGGTTTCACACAATCTGAGTCTTTGTTTCATTTTTTTTTTTCTGTCACATTTCCCTCCCTGCCCACCTTCTTTTGTCTTTTCCTTCCTCTTCTCCTTCCCTTTATATTCCCTTTCTACTCTCACCCTTCGCCACCCTTCCTTACCTCTTCACATGCACTCGTTTCATGTCCAACCTTGATGGGGACTATGCAGGAGGTCTGTCGAAAAACTACTCTGGGTTCCATGTAAGAATCCCTTGTCACATCACAGCCCAGGAAAGCCATCACTGATTTAGAGAAAGTGCTGCCCTCCTGAGCTTTCACCTCTGTCTCTTATGGTGAGGAAGGGCTTGAAACAAAATAGTTTCTTTTTTTTTTATCTAAACATCCATACATGAAAATCAAGAAATATATGAAAGAAAGCCAGGCGTTGAGATACATGCCTGCTATTCAGCACTCTGGTAGGCTGAGGCAGGGAGATATTTAAACTGAGGTGGGGCAATTAATTTAGCAACTTAGCAAGACCCTGACTCAGAATAAAAAAGGCTGGGAATATAGCTCAGTGTGATGTTCCTTGGTTCAATCCCCAGTAGAGACAGAGACAGAGACAGAGACAGAGACCAAAAAAACCATATCTCCACCTGTTGCCAAGAGCATCCTGAGCTACTTCCTTTTGTTTAACCAGCTGCTAAAGTCTACATCATTCGCATTTCTGAGCAGCTCCACAGCTTCTGAAGAATTAGGATCTACAGTGTAAGTGCCCTGGGCCATTCTCTTGCTTGCCTTTCCAGTCTTGCTCCATTTCAGCCCAGCCCTCACTCTTACGCCCAGCAGTCCAGGCATGCTTATAATTCTCCAGTAGCTCTGCATCTTTCACAAGTTAAAATCCAGCTCCTTCTCCAGCTATGCATCCTCCTCTCTGGTCCTGGATCCTTTTAGAATCCCAGAATAGAGGATATTATCTTCTTGTCCATGTTGTGACTATTTTCTGCCTATTCAAGCTTGCCTACAAAAGAAACTTTGTAAGAAGTCTTCCCTGGATCTTCGAGCAAAGCTGCTTCTGATCCCCAGGGCAGTTTGCTCAAGCTTTTTCAATCTGAATCCCAAGGGTAGTCAGATGGAGGGAAGTGAGTTTCTCAAGTTCTCAAGATTTTATTTGGAGAAAAGATTAGGTGTTGTTTAGGGAAAAGGGCAAGACAGCCCCTCCCCATTCTGTATATCTGACCCAGCAGCAGAAAAAACCCTATAGTTAGCTCAAGCAAGCCCTGTGGAAAGTAAGTGGATTTTGCAGGTCCCTAAATCAGTTTACTTAAGGGAAGTTCTGATGATTCCAATCTTACCCATCCCTCCATTGATGCCTGGAATGTCAGTGATGTTCTGGAGACAAACAGGCTATCCAGATGACTTTGATACATTTCTGTATATGTGTATATATAACTATAGATGTGTGTATATGTATATATGTGTATACTGTATATGCATATATATGTATATTTACACATATATGAAACAAATCATATTTGTTTGCATATTACCACTACATGACAAACTTTTGGAAGCTAGAGATTTTTATATTTATAAAATTTGATCTTTGTAATTGTTTCCAGAGGCATAGTACCTGTAATAGAATTTCATAGAATAAGTCCTATAAATAATTTCATAGAATAAGTCCTATAAATATTTATTGATTGTATGGATGACCCATTCTTTTCCCAAAGGCCTTTGGATGTATTTATTTAAATGTACAAAAGTATCACTTTATGAAAATAATTACAATTGAATAGTTCAATAGAAAGAGTCAAACATAAATGGAGGGAATCTATCATTTAGTATTCTAAAATAGCAGTAAACACTGGTTTCTTTAAATGTCATCAGCAATAAGTCAAGCTATTCAATTATTTAACCTTTGGGGCCTTTGCTCCAATCTTGAAATTGTGGGGCAAACACATTACTGATAGTGCCACAAACTAATTCTAAATTGTTGCCTTGAACTCTGGATAAGACCCCTAACCATGCAACCACTGACTGAGTTTCCTGATTGATGAAACCACCCAGAGAGATTGCTTCAGTTGGCTGACTCATTTAGAAAGCGTTAAGTGCTGAAATAAAGTGTTTAAAAGGAAATGAGGGCCAGAAGAAACCCAAACCAGTTATTCTCACTTGCTGGTAGCCAAGTGTGTATTCCATTACCTGTGTGTTTTATATGAAAGTTATGGCTCAATTTGGGACATTTAGTTAAGCTAAAAAGACACACAGGTGACTTTAAATAAACTAACACATCACTGATTCCAGACCCCTCTTAATGTTGTCATTCACACCAGCTTTATGGTTTAGCTCTGCAATAATCCTAAATTGGTCAAATTGGTACTTCCCTGCATACAAATCCTCCAGTTGATGAATTCTCAACATGCAGAAGGGAACAAAACAGAATAAACAAATAAACAAAAAACCCCACACCAAAACTTGTGTATTATCTTTGCTCTAAACTGTATTTTGAGGCACACTTTCCATATTTTCCCTCCACGTAAAACATTCTTATGCTGTTTGTAGATCTTGAAACACTGCTTTCTTTGAAGACCACGACAATTAACCTTTTTAAAAAATTAAAGTATTTTAAAAATTAAAAATTTTTTTTTTGGTACCGGTGATCGAACTCCGGTCCTTGTGCTTACAAGACAGGCGGCGTAATCACTGAGCTAAATCCCCGGCCCTAAAAATTAAATTTAATAAAAAAAAATCCTGACTTTTTCCTAACTTCGGGAATTACATATTTCTTACACATAAAAAACGACAGCTCCAAGGCTCAAAGCCTAAACCCTGGGGCCCATGGACTGAAGCGAGTCTGATCTCCACACCAGAAGCAGCAAGAGCGCCCGAAAGCCTCCTCAGCTACACCTGCAACCTGACCAGAGCCCCAAGCAAAATGCTTCGTCCCCCCTAGCGCGCTGAGTGGGAGCCTGACCCCATGCCAACTGTCTTATCTTTTGCAACTGTTTAAACTTGCCTTTGTTCAGCAGAACCACGGGCACGGTGATGATGGTGACAAGCGCGGCAGCTCCCAGCAGTCCCAGCAGAACCTTCCAGGGCGTCTGTAAGCCGGGCAGACCAAGTCCAGTTAGAGGAAGCCCTGGGCTCAGCCCGAGTCACGGGTCGGGGCCTGGCTGCTCCAGAGGCAGGGGTGTTGCAGGTGGGCGAGCGTGGGGGTGGGGTGGGGGGGTGGGCTGGAAGGGTTTGGAGCTCGCCCAGCCAGGCGTCCTCGAATTTGGGGCCTCTGAGCACATTGGTATTGGTTTCGCTACTCCTGCCTGTCTGTGGCCAAAGGAGGTGCAAGCGTGCGTTTTAAGGGTGGCTCTCCGGGTCCTCCAGGGCTCGAGCCTGGGTCGCAGCAAGAAGCTGCCCAGGTCAGCCGCGGGACTCTCGGTCACCTGTTAGAGTCCTGCTCCCCTTCCAGGAACTTCTGGGGAGTTTGAGGGGAGTTTGGGCAGGAGGCGCCCACAGCTCGACTGGGACGGGGGCGTGGAGGCGCGCTGCTCACTCACCTTCATTGTTGGCGGCTGCTCGGAACTGAGCTTCGGGACGCGAGCGCAGGCAGAGGTCCCCGCGAGCCGCTAAGCGCACGTCCTGCTCCGCTGCCTCGGCCGCGGAGTCACCGGCCAAGTTTCGGCCCCAGTTAAACATTAGTGAGCCGCCCGCCTGCCCAGTAGAAAGGCGCCGAGGGCAGGCGCGCCGGGCACTGCCATCCCGGCCGGGGGCGCCCGCGAGGCGCTTCTTCCTGCGGGCGCTGCGGGGCGCGCAGGGTGCGGGCGCGGGTCTAGGGAGTGGGGAGAGTCAACAATCCGGCGTCAGTGAGCTGCTGCGGGGCAGACCCGAGGGTGGGGACCAGGAGGACTGATGAGGACGTTGACTTTGAGCTCCCGCAGCTTCATGTGCACAGGAGAGGAAACTGAGGCCTAGATGGGGCTTCGCACACTCTCACAGCTCACTGCTGGGTAGCTGAAACTAGTCTCTTACCAGCAACAGGTACGTTGGGAGGTATGTCCGTATTTAAGGCTACCTGGAAGGCACTTTTGAATGGCACTGTACTTACCTTCCCCAGGCAATTTCTCATAAGCTTGCCTTCTCATCAAGATGTCAAAAATAATACCAGTAATAATAATAATAATACCACTGCCACTTACATGGGACTTATTTTTTTCCCAAGCACTGCTCTAAGCACTTTGTTTATTGTACAGAGAGCAGCCTATGTACAGAAAGGTTAAATAACTTGGCCAAGTTACTCAGCTAGGAAGTTGTGGACCCTCAATTAAGAGTCGTGTTCCTAGCCATTACTCCATGTGGTCTTAAATCTTTAAGTCTACTAAAGAGGTTTTGGAGAAGGGATAAAAGTCACCTGAGACTTCTCCCTCCTCTAGCTCTACCTTACTCCTGGAGGGGGGTTCCTTCCTTCCTTCCTTCCTCCAGTCTCAAATCCTCCCTTCATTCCACTTATCTGTAAATATTTGAGTGGTTACAATGTGACAGACTCTTCTAAGTGCTGGAGATAAAATGTCTTTGTCACTCAGTATAAAAGTCACAGGCTTTCCCCTTTGGGGCGTTTATGATTTCTTCCTCTATCTTTTCCCTTTAAGTTTGCTTCACCTTGTTCACTAAAGAAATGCAAAGTGAATATGTCAGTAGTTAAAGGTAAAAGTAGTTAAAAAGCAAAGTCTTATATGATTATGAAGAAATTCAAGATTCCATCCTTTATTTCCAATCCAGACTTGCATTTGAACTCTGGTGGGCATCTTTTCTTCCTTTCTTCCTCATTGCTTATCATTCCTAAGTAAACCTCCCAACTTGAGAGGTTCAAACTAAATTCTATCTTCTCCATCAGCCTCACCCATTTATCATTCTCCAAAACTAAAAATTTCAGGCATCTCAGTTTTTCTTCACTATCCTGCTACATTTGCTTGCTTCACCACTGGTAGGGTTTGGATATGTCCCCCAAAGGTCCTATGTTGGAAGCTTAATCTCCTGTGCAAGTGTTAGGAGGTAGAGGCTGATAGGAAATTAGGTCATGGGGGCTCTGCCCTCAAGAATGAATTACGTCATTATCATGAGAGTGGATAATATAGTGGCAGAGTGGGCTTATTATTAAAGTGAGTTTGGCCCCCTCTTGCTTGCTTGCTCTCTTGCCCATCTGCGTTCTACCATGGCATGACGTGACTAGCACACCTGTGCCACACAGAGGTCTCTAAGCTTGGACTTCCCAGTCTCCAGAGTTGTAAAGAATAGATTTATTTATAAATCACCCAGTCTGGGATGTAGTGTCATAACCAAACAAAATGGACTGAGATGGCCACAGATTCCTTTCAATTCTGTCTTATGTTCATCTCACAAATCCACTCATGCTTCCCTCTTACAAGAGCTGAGAAATGTGACAAAAAAAATTCCTGGAGCCTGTGAGCTGGATCTATGAAGAGAGGCTATGCCAAAGGGACTGCAGGGAACGGTGCCATACTGTAGGCTCACTATTGGTCTTTTCTCTCAGCAGTTGGGGCACTCAGCAAGGGGTGCTAGCCTCATAGGCCTTGGTGATGGGAATCCACTTAACTGAGCCTGTGTTTAACTTCCATGTCTGCACCACAGAATTGAACTTTTAGTAAGCCCCAGGGAAGCTAGGGGAGGTTGGTCAACACCCATGGGATAAATCAAATTGGTTTCTGGGAACATTTGATGAGACACAAACATTTCCACACTCTATGCCCATTCCCAGAGGTAGTCACATGCCTTCTTTTTTGTGTGTCACTAGTCCTTCAATGCTGCTTTTTTAAAGTCCTGAGGAACCAGCTGACCAGCACATTAGCCACCACTGATGAGTCAGTGTAGATATTGTATCACATGATCTTTTCTTTCCACGCAAATGGAAAAGCAGATGTACTACTCCCAAGTTCTGTCCATCAGTAAGATTTTCTTTCTACTGAGTTTTAAATCATCCCTGGAGGGACTTTGATGTGGCAGCCATCCACTTATGGCTAGTGCCAACCCGCTTTGCAAAAGACTGATTTTTCTTGCTCTGATGCTATCTGATCACAGGGAATTCTTCATAAGGCTATATGTATGTGTTAAGAGAGAGACACTGACACAGTGGGAGAAGGCGTCATAGAGTCTAAGTTCCTGTCTTACTGTCCTAGTCAGCTAGTCCTCTATACTTAATAGTCGCATGCTCCTATTTATGCCAAATTTTATCATTTGGTGGGTTATGTAAGATTCCGTTCATTATTGATACCTAGGCTGTGTAGTTACTTGGTGCTATGAGTTGAATTGTGACCTTTCAAAAAGACATATTGGAATCATGAACTCGCAGAACTTCAGAATGTGACCTTTTTTGGAGATAGGGGTCTTTATAGAGGTAATCAAGTTATACCTGAATCCAATGTGACTGGTATTAGTACAAAAAGGTCATGTTTAGACTCACCCAAAGACATGTGTGGAAGGAAAATGATGTAAAAGATATAGGGAAAAGATGGTTGTCTATAAGCCAAGGAGAGGGATGAAACAATTCTTTTTCTCACAACCCTCAGAATGAAGTAAACATGCTGGCTCCTTGATTTCAGACTTTTAGCCTTCAGAACTCTGAGACACTAAAGTTCTCTTATTTAAGCCACTAGTTAGTTGTATTTTATTACAACAGTTCCAGCAAATGAATTTACTTGGTGTTCCATGATCATACCTTCAGAATCTACCAGAGCCTAGTAGTACAAGAGGTGCTAGAATTCAAATAGAGAATAGTCATTGGCTATTGAGGCCAGGCTCAAGAGGGCTCCCAAATTTGGTGTAATGGTATAATTTCTTACAATAATAGATAACTAATAAATTGTCAAAGAAAAGCATGGCTTTGCTGTATAACCGCAGGCATCTCTTCTGTGACTTTCCTGTTGAGGCTTGCCAGAAGTACCGTGTTGAATCTCTGGCTGCCACTACCACTTCTAATAACTCTATGTTCCCTAGGTCATAAGATTCAAGTAGCAGGGTACCTTGCTTTATAGCCTGGACTTGCAGACCCCTCTCACTTCAAGCTCTATTCAAAACAGACATTTACTGAGTAAATGGTTGGAGGTATACACCCAATTCTAACATGCAGTTTCTCTGAAATCCACAGTTCTGACAAATGTTGCTAGTCTTCATAGTGGGGGAAAGTGGTATAGTGATTTACCTTTCACATTAGAAGGAATACCCTGATATGTTGCAGATCACTGAACCCTTTGAAACTGGGAAAATTTCATCAGTTTTCTACTCTACCATATGGCCACCTTTGTCTTACTAATCATATAAGGGTTCTGCTACTTACTATCCATTAGGTCCATTTAGCATAATGGCACCAATGAAATGGACCATTGTGATGTTCTGTGGTATATCAAGATCATCAAGTTCCTGAGGGACTATGACAGAGAGGGGAGGGTTGACATAGCCCTGAAATAAGATGGGTAGAAGATATTCTTGTCTTTTCCAGGTTGTCTTTATCACTTTCTTGTCATTGGGACAAAATACCTGACAACTACAACTTAAATGAGGAAAGGTTTATGTCAACTTCCAGTTTTCAGAGGATTAAATCAATAGTGAGCTGCCTCTAAGGCAGAAACGATTTGGTGGAAGGACCTAGGGGGAGGAAAGCTGGATCCATCATGGCAGCCAGAAAGCAGAGAGAGACGAAATGAGCCAGGGAGAAAAGATATACCCTTCTATGTCCCGCCCCAGTGACTCACCTCCAACCAGGCTCCACCTCCTAACACCAAATCAGCTACAGTGCCCTCATGATCCAGTTAGTCTCTACACACAGGAGAATTTGGGGAGTTTTAAATCTGGACTATAATACAGGTGAAGACCAATTATTTTACATACACCTTATTAATTAGACTCAAGGAGGGAAAGTGGGTAGGTCAGTAGCTCCTGATGCTATGACCATAGTATTTGATCCAGTACACTGACCACAACTAAAATGTGGCCATGAGATTGACCCATAGCCATATTTCGTGATCCACCGTATTTTGTGCAAACTGAACAGCAAGCCAGTTGAGAGAAAACCAGCACCTCTGCATCTTTCAGGTTTTTGAATAGTGCACTAATCTCTGCACTTAATCTGGAATGAAGAATTGCTGTTAGTGTTCCATATTGGTGTGGAAGGACAGTACCAGGGGCTTCCACTAAGTCTTTCTACCCTTATTATCTCTTCATAGTTCAGAGAATAAATGAGTCAAGGAGTCAAAGCCTTTAGAGCTGGAAACCTGCTATCCCATGATTTGAGTACAGTATGACTTGTTTCAAATTTATGACTTCCATAACTGTAAGATATTGAATTTTTTAATTTTAAGCCACTTGGTTTGTGGTAATTTATTACAGAGCAGTAGAGAACTAATGTATCATTGGACCCCAGTGGTGTTTTAACTAGATAGAAATTAGCATTTGCCCAGGGCCAATATTTAATAACTTTAGGGAGATCTGAGGACATCTCTTATCAGGGGGTTTTTCAAACTTAGTTGCATATCATGTATCCCTCTGGGGAAGGGTTAGAAGAAACTTTAAGGAATGTATTGTGCTGGCATTTTACATCCTTTTTCAGAACATCTGGCTCTATTTCAACAAGGTATTCTGGGTCAATGAATTGGTTTGAATCTGGGAATTTAGTGACAGGCTGCTTGGTTATAAACTTTGGAGGGACCAACCACTGCCAAAGCTCATGTTGAAATTTAATTGCCATTGTGATGATATTAAGAGGTGGGATCTTCAGGAGGTGACTAAGTCATGAGAGTACTACCCTTGTGAATGCATTAAGGTCATTATCATGGGAGTAGGTTGGTTATTGTGGGAGTGGGAGCTCAAACTCCTTTCCTGCTCTTTCCATGCTCCCTGGCCATGTGATGCCTTCCAGTCTGTTATGATAGGACAAGAAAGCCCTCACCAGATATAGTACCTTGGTCTTGAACTTGTCAGCCTCCAGAACTGTAAGCCACATAGATTTCTATTATTTATAATTTACTGAAACTGTGGTATTCTGTTATGACAGCATAAAATGGACTGAGACCAAGGGCATAGATGCATATTGTGAAAATTTAAGTCTAATTTTGCCCCCCACACCTAGAATTGTTCTGATTGATTAAATCAAGAGGAATGGTACCCGTCTACTCCATTCTTAAGTATCTCACTGTTATGGCTTGGATATCTCCCTAAGATCCTCATGTTTTAGGCCTGGTATCCATCCTGGCACAATTGAGAATAGAGCCATTAAGAGATGGGACCTTGTGACAGGTCTTCAGGTCATTGGAAGCATGACCTAAAAGGAGATTGTTGGGCCCTGGTCCCTTCTTTTTTTCTCTCGTTTGCTGCCTAGCAATAAGGCAAGCAGCTTTCCTCTGCCATGTGCTTGCTACTAAGATGTGCTGCCTCATGACAGGACCCAAATAATAGGGCCAATGGGTCATGGATTGAAACCTGTAGAACTGTGACCAAAGTAAACTCTGTCTCTTATAAGTTGATTATATTTTGTTATAATGATGGATAGATGACTAACACACTCATGATAAATGAGCCACCAACATTGTAGGTCAAACTCTCTAAAAGCCACCTTGTCTCAGCAACTATTTATGGTAATAGTCTTTTGGGAGAATTGAGTCTTGGAATTTGGGTTACCTACAGTGAACTTTGGCCTGGAAGAATCAGCCATTACCAGATTGCCATACAACAAAGCAAATAAGAAAGCAGAAGGAATAAATACTGCAGTCTCTTTCTCCTCTGTCTTTTCAGTATCTTTCTAGTGCCTCCCTTTGCCTGAGCCCAACTGAAGACAGAGCAAAAAAGCCTGGGTAACAGAGAATGTCATACTTAGCTCATCCTACACAGGGAAGAGAAGGGTGGAGATTGGATGGGCACCCAAATCACCAAATAACCAGCCTAACTCCATTATAGTACTTAACTAATTGCCTTGTTAAGATTGAAAATGTTTCATTTATTCCTTTATCCTTCTCTACTATATTTTTTCTCTCTGGTGCCAAGTGAAGTGCCTGGAAAACATGAGTAGTCATTAACTGCCAGTTGAGTAAGTGAAAAGATAAAATTATAAATGAAGAAAAGTTCTCTGTGTTCTTGGGGCTAGAAGTGGAAGCCTAGAAGAATTAGGGTCTTAGCTGTGGTGAGAATGGACTTGAGAAGAGGACAACACCTGGTGGTGTGCCTTTCACTGCTCCTCCTCGGCCCTGGAAGATAAATAGGTAGAGGCATTATAAAGGGACACATTTGTTCTCCTTCTCACTGGACACCTGAGCACCACCTAAGAGGAATGACTTCCTGCTGCCCTAGGCCCAGAATCCCCATCTCACCTCCTTTGGACGTCAGATCAAAACTCACCTCTTCTAAGTTGCTTTCAGTATCGACACCATCTGTTCTAGTTCAGTGTTCTCCAACCCTCACCAACCACACTAGGGAAGAGTATCCTGTGCTCTGACCTGAACCTATCTATGACAAATCTTGTTGTTATTTATTTCTTGTTTTGCAGTTTTTATGTTTTTGTTCTAGTTCTTTTTATATTAGTTTTAAATTTTCATTAGTTTCTTATTAGTATTTTATTCTTTTTTACTATTCTTTATTAGTATTAGTTTCTTTTTTATTACTATATGCTTGTGATACATGATTTTATTCATATTGAGGAATTAGTACATATGCATATTGTATTTTAATCATTTTAATTTCTTTCTGTTTTTGTTTTGTATTGTCTTGTTTTTTTGAGACAGGGTCTTGCTATGTAGTTCAGGCTGGCCTTGAACTCACTATGTAATATACCCCAGGCTGTCCTCAAACTCATAGTGATTCTCCTGCCTCAGCCTCCTGAGCCCTGGGACTACAGACATACACCACCATGCCCAGCATATTTTTATTTATGCTTCCCCTCATATCTCCTCTCATCTCCAGATCCCCTTCTCATATCCACAAAAATCTATCTCCCTGATTCCTCTCATCTATTTTTAATTTTGTTCTTCAAATTATTTATATTTTAAGTTTCTCATATAAGAAAAACCATGCAATATTGATCCTGTATCTGATTTATTTCACTTACCAAGGTAAGTGAAGGTATATCCATTTTCCTGCAAATAGCTAAGATTTATCCTTCTTTATAGTTGATTATATATATATATATATATATATATATATCACATTTCCTGTATTTATTCATCTGTTAGTGAGCCTATAGGTCACTTCCAAGATTTAGCTATTGTGAGTTGTGTTGCTATAAACATAAATATGGGTATGCACTTATCACTGTAATATGATGTCTTTAACTCTTTCAGGAAGATACCCAGAAGAGGAATAGCTGGGTCAAATGGAATTTCTATTTTTATTCTTTTGAGAAATCCATACTGATTTCCTTAGTGGTTGTACAAGTTTACATTCTCACCAAAAATGTAGAAGGATTCTTTTCCCCCAAGCCTTACCAATATTTGTTCTTTTTTTTAATTCTTGGTGATAATCATACTTTCTGAAGTAAGATGGAATCTCAGTGTTGTTCTGATTTCCATTTCTCTAATGGCTAAAGATCCTGGACACTTTTTCTGTGCTTATTGGCCTTTTGTATTTCTTATTTTGGGAAATATCTATTCATTTCAGTTGCCCATTTTTGATTGTGTCTTTTATTTTGAGTTCTTGATATACTGTATTCTAGATGTTAGTCTTCTGTCCGAGGAGTAGCTGGAAATTTTTTTTTCCTATTCTATAGCTTGTCTCTTTGTTCTGTTGGTTGTTCAGTGTGCAGATGTTTTTAACTTGATATAATCTCATTTGTTGATTCTTGGTGTTATTTCTTATATAATTTGGGTTCCAGGATGCAAAATCAGTACACAAAATTCAATAGTGTTTCTGTACAACAACAATGAACTTGCCAAGAAAGAAATCAGGAAAATAATTCCATTCATGGTAGCTTCAGAAATTTTTAAATACCTCGGAATTACCCTAAACAAGAAAGGGAATTGCTCTTTGTGATGAAACTTAGAGTACTCTGAACAGAGAGATTGAAAAGGACATTAGAAAATGGAAAGATGCCCCTCTTCCAGGATAGGCAGAACCAGTATTGTCAAAGTGGCCTACTACCAAAAAAAAAGATATATTGATTTAATGCAATTCTAAAGAGAAATGCGAATAGCATTTGAAACCTAGACCTAGAAACTAGAAAACAGCTATTCTAAAATTTATATGGAACCAAGAGAGACCCAGAATAGCCAAAGCAATCCTGAGCAATAACAGCAAAGCAGGGGGCATTTCAAGTTATATTACTAAACTAAAGCAATAAACCAAAGTAATAAAAACCAAAATAAAACAAAACCTAGCATGGTACTAGCACAGAAACACATATGTGGACCAATAGAGCAGAATTCAGGATTCAGAAACAACCTTAGGCACATTCAGCCATCTGATTTTTCACAAAATGACCAAAAATGTACACTAGAGAAAAGATGTTTAACAAATGGCAGGGGGAAAACTGATTATCTACATGCAAAAGAATGAATCTAGACCCATATCTCTCTCCTTGTGTTGAGATCAAATAAAAATGGATCAAAGACCTAGATGTTGAAATAAAAACACTGAATCTGGTGGAAGATAAAATAGGTAAAGCTCTTGAAGATATTAGCACAGGCAAGGATCTTTCTACTAAGACATACATAGATAACAGACAACTAGGTAGGATTTTAACATGTAAAAATGAGTCTGGAATTAAATGCCTGGGCTGCCCAGCACTTGAAGGCCAACCTTTGAGAATGGGAAGGAAGAAATCAGGTTTATTCAAGGGCTGGCAATCTTGAGCCAATAGAGAGCTCCTATCTCAAACTCCTATCTCAAGCTCTTTGGAGAGCTAAGGGGCACACAGAGTGTTTATAGAGAAGGAAAGAAGCAGCAGGACAGGAAGACTGCATGCTAAGTGAGGTCTTTTTTATTGTGGATGTGCGTCTCCTTTTTCATCTTCTTCAGATTATTGCACTGGACCTTGACCTCCTGGGGCCAACACCTGCAGTTTTTTAAAAAAATTATTTTATATAATTTTTTAAAAAATTAAGTGACACACAAAAGCATACAAGTTGTACATAATGCAGTATGTAATTGTTACCCGTAGAGCTCATGGAGCAGAATTTCTCCTTTTCTCCGTCTCTCGTTGTATCCCCATTCTATAGTAACAACCATTCTACTCTTAACTTCTGAAATCAACTGTTTAAGATGCCAAAAGAGTGAGATCATGTGTTACTTGTTTTTCTCTGCCTGGCTTATTTCATTTGACCCAAAATGTTCTCCAGTTTCATCTATGTTGTCATGAATAATAGGATTTCATTCTTATTCTACTGTGTATATGTACAATTATTTTATCCATGTAGTTTTTTAAAAAATTACATGCATTGTGTTAGTTGACGTGTAAAACCAAACACTAAGGAGGAACATTACAAGGTCATTACAAGTTCTGGGTTCTGAAAATCTAGCAAAAGATTTGCAGTTAACATCTTAGCCATCTAGGTGAGGCTTCTCTGCAGGAAAAAAATTTGGGAGAGACAGAAAGGCAAAGGGAGAGAGAAAAGCAAGGACAACTCAAAAGATTCCCTGTTTCAAAATGAAGTTGTAGGCCCAAGGAATAATATGTACAAAAAGGCTTGAGTAAGAAAACTGGAAGCTCTTTAGGGAATATTTGTTTACTTTTTCCAGGACAGGATAATCTAGAAAGTATTGGGAAATGAAATTTGGCCAAGTGCTTTTTCTTCTGTCCTAACTTCAATATTCAGTGTGTACTAGAGAGCCAGCGATTTTTTTCTATGGGGAAGGAATCCAATCAGCCTTGAACTCTGGAAGTAAGAATCGGTGTCTGCTGAACGGAGGAACTGGAGATAGCGAGGGTCAGTAAACCCTGGGCTTTGCAAAACTAATTGGGCAAGTGCCTTTCTGCACAGCTGGTAAAGAATTTAGACCTTATTTATTTACACTCGCTAACATATGACACTAAAAATGTTTCCCAGCTATGATGGTGATGTATTCTTTGCTCCAGCTGTCAGTTGCGCAGAGTAAGGGGTTCTTTTACAATCAGTGTTCCATAAAGACCTTGTCCTACCTGTTAGACACCAGTTGAGTGGTGAGGAGACATTTGGGCTCTTCTTTTGATGATGTCCTCTGAATAGTCCGTGGGTTTTTCAACTTGAATAATTTGCTTATATTTGCCCCTGACTTAAGAAATAATTATGACTTTATGAGAAAATGTATATAGCCTGATTCTCACAAAGTGGTGGTAGCTGTGATGACATCCTGGTGTTTTCCAAGCTGTAAACATATGGTGGATGTTTACCAGACAGGGATTGGGATCCAGGCTGAAGTTGTAGCATTAGGCTGTGGCTGCCCTCTCTTTGGGGAGAAAAACAGCAAGGGCCAGTAAAACAGAGTTGAAGGCAGAGTTCAAACTAAACTAAAAAGAGACCTTTAATTTGTGAAGTGCTGTGAATATTACTCATTCTCTTTCGAGTAGTGAGTCACATAATCAGAAAATCATATGTGAAAGGGCCTCCTAATTTTATTGTGTGCTGTTTTTTAAATAACAATAAGAAGAAAAACATTATGATTATTGTTGGACTAGAGTGAAAAAGAAGTTATTCTTTTTTTTAAAAAGCTGTAGTAAAGTACACATGACATAGATCTTACCATCTTACTATTTTTTAAGTATACATTAGTCTTTTCTTAGCCAGAGTAATCTAAAGTGTATAATGTAACTTGAATGAACTAAATATTCAACTTTAATTTTTTTTCCTTTAGGACTCTCCTTTTCTTGGCAAGATAGTGAAGTGGTGGCCTATTCATGTCACATACTTTCTGGGCTAGCTTTTGGTTGCTGCTGCTTGATTTTATCCCCAAGAAAAAGATACAAGAGGGAAAATAATGACTGCATGAGAAGCTGGGTCTTCTCGTGATGCCAATGGTAGTGTTTGTCATGGCTATGTGCAAAGAATTTCTTTGAGTACTATTCCTCATGGTTAGAAAATAAAAAAATAACAATAACTATAGTCTTTCAGACAGAAACTCAAGGACTTAAGAAGTTATTTGAAAAACCAGAAACTATAAGAATCTTGCAATCATAGAGATGGTCAGATGCTATTTGACTCTTTGGCTAAAAATTATTGATTTAGGTAGAAATGTTTACATAGGACTTACAGTATGTTTCTCAACACTTTTTTATTCTCAATTTTAACTCCACTGCTCTTAACCTTTTTAAAAGGATATCATTTCCCTAACTACGCCCATGAAATTTTAATATCACAGATATAATGTATTGTATATAATCTGTGAGTGTGCCTGTGTGTAAAATTGTTTTGTCCTCAAGAACCAATTTTCATTTCCTTAGAAGTGACATTGCCTCCATTGAGAATGCATGCTCTACACGCACAAGCAATTCCAGAATCAACATGGCAACTACTCTGGATTGGCAGAATATTATTACTCTTTTAGGAGTGCAATAGAAATATTGAATTCTGGGAGTGATAATCTCTGCAATAATATGAAAGATTGAGTATGCACACAGACTATGGCCAGACCGTATCTGACAATTAGACTCTGATTCACAACTTCTACAGAATGCTCAGGAATTGTTCAGTTACTGCCAGTATCTCTATTGTTTACCATTAATTCTAACTCAAGATCTAATAGAAAGATTCATATGTGATCTTACAAGATGCTCTGCTTCTAGTTAGCCCACTTCCTGTTTCACCACAACTACAGTCTCCAGTCAGAGCATACCTGAGGACTTCCTTGTTTTCAATACAAAGCTTGCCCACTCTCCTGCCTGCTTTTAAGTTTCTGCCAAATCCAGAAGTGGCTGACTCCCTTGCTAAAGTAAACTCCAAAATAATGCTTTTTTAATTTGTGTGATATTCATTTATTTCAGCTATGCAGAATGAGTATGCAGCTACTGAAGATATTACCCACTGACAATAATTGTCTCATTTCTTTACTCTAATGTTTCAACAGCAAGAATGGCTCATTCATTGGTCTTTATTTCCTTCAACAGCATTAAAAACTATAATACATAAATATGTATCTCATTTCATTTTAGCTACACTTTCTTAATAATTTTGGTGATATATCATCACTATTTGATTACAGTAGTCATAATATTCAAAGATTCTTAGAAATTCAGGCCATCACACTAAAAAAGACTTATGCAAAAACTTTTAAAAGAAATCCTTCATAAAAGACCCTATTTCTGAGTTTTTTTAATACCTATTTGTTAACTTCACTTTGATGGGTCCTGGTAAAATCATCCATCTTTGAATGGGTACTTTTTGAAATTTTCATTAAAAAAATGTTCATCTCTATAAAAACTCTGTAAATTTAAAACTCTCAATCACTACAGTATAAGCACTATTATGTTGTATACAAACTAAAAACAACATCAAGAGAAGCTAAAGAATGACTCATACTTATTAAAAAGCTATTATTCTAGGCTTTGTACTGGAAGTATCAAGGGGAACAAGTCAGGTATGTCACCGGGATCGCAAAGTTTACAAACAAGTTTACAAGATTTGTTGGCAAAACCAAAGACCAACCTCAGAGATAATTAGGCTTTACTGGCCTCCCCCAAAGTGTTTGAGGGGGCAAGCTGAGAAGGGAGGTCGCAGTAATCCATTGGGCAGTGGATCTGATATCAGAGTACAGATGTCTTCCTGCTCCTTGTCAGAAGTATCCCCCCCACCCCCGCCAGGTCTTATCTCTTTTTCAATGTCTCTTCCATGCCAGGTATCCTCTTGTGCAACATTTCCTTCAAACCAGTCCTCTCAAGCAAAGAGCCACCCTTCCTTACTCCTCTATCAAACTCTATCCTGATACATAAACTTGAGAGGCAGTTTTATAGGATTGATATATACACTTTATCAGGGCTTATCAGGACATTTTTCAGGACTTTTGAGGCTAGGAGGCCCTTCCTGATTCTTCGAAGTTGTGCCAAATATACCCTGCACATATTTCCTTCTCTACCCTGTGTATATTTTATTGAAATGATCTGTGGCCTTCCTGACTCTCTTACCTTATTGTGAGCATAGCAATGGCATATTAATAAAGGTATATATTTTAGAAACTGCACCAGTACTGGCCTGGGGTACATTCAGCCAGAGACAACTGCTTCTTCCAGTGACTCACCAGGCCACCTGGAAGGGAGCAAGGAGAGGACAGTCAAGACATTACAGTCAGACAAGCCTGGCTCTGCCATCTAGCTATTCCACACCATGCCTCTTCTTATTACAACTTGCTTCCCAGAGCTGTGGAGATTTAATGCTATGATAACTGAGTCATTTCAGCTCTCCCCAAGCCTTCAAATGTATCACCTATGTGCTGGTGATTCATCTAGGTAATTCTTTAGTTGGGATCTGTCTTCTGGATTCTGAGCCTCCCGGAGGTCTCCACTGGCATGATTTAGAGCCCTATCAAAGGCAATCTAGCCAGAGTAAGTTAATTATTGCCACTATTAACACCCTCACCACCAGATTTGATCCTTTTCTATCATGCGCCCCCTCAGTGAAAAGAACCGCCTGCCACATTGCTGAAGCCAGAAACCTCCAAGTCCTCCTTCACACATTGACCTCTTCGGTATCTTTCTCTGTCCATGTCACTCTGTGCTCTCCCCTCCATCTTTGCTCAGGTCTTCCTCATCTCCAGTCCAGCTCACTGCCCAGCTTCTTCTAACTGGCCTGTCACCTTGCCATTGCATTCTAAGGCAGCTTCTTTTCCTTTACTGCTTAAAACTAGGCTGCAGGATAAAATCCAAATCCCTTGATCTTGTCTCTACTTAAACTTCCTTCCCACAGTTACTCCCCAACCTCTTTCAGCCTATAGTAAGCAACTTGAATTGCTGAGAATTAAAATGCAATCTTTCTTTTGCTTCTGAACCTTTAAACATAATGTTCTCCCTGCCAAGAATCTGGTTCTCTTTATTTTTCATTCAGCTAGGTCTTGGTCTATATTCAGGACTCAGGCACAATGTCCTCTAAGGACCTTTGCGTGCCACAGTCTGAAGAAGGCACTTTGCCTCTGTATTCTCAGAGAAACTTATGCCTCATTTTTGGATTTTATTCTGTTTTGTTTTAACAAAACACTAGTTATTCTGTTCTGCAGTTGTGTAATATAATAATAGCTAAGATTTGTGAACCAAATGTTATGTGCTGAACAGATTTCTAAGCATCTAAGCTCTGATTTGCTGTATTCCATTTAGTCCTCATGACAACCCTAGGCAGTAGGTACTATTGTCACCCCTCTTTTCCAAATGAAGAAACTGAAGCACAGAAAGGTAAATATTCTACCCAGATTTTCAGTCAGCAACTGAACCCTGGCAATCTGACTCTAGAATCCATAAAATTATCTACTATGCATTTTCATATTCAGTAATCCCCAAGGATTTTGCCAGTATTGTTCACTGATGTACTTCTGGTCCTAGAATAATGCCTGTTACATAATAGCTGCTTTGTGTTTACAGGTTCACTGAAAAAATAAATGGTGACTAATTCATGTCTTTCTTTCCTGAAGGGCAAAAACTAGGTTTTATTCACATTCTTCCTAGCAGCTAGCTTAGTACCTGGCACGTAATAAAATATTTAAGCTCATTTCTCTACCTAGTCTCACTACTGTTCTGTGAGATGTTTTCTATTTTGTCTTTGTGTTACTCTAGGATAGACCTTGTATTCTCCCTACTATGCCATACACTTTGCTGCTTGTCAAGTTTTCAGTGTGTAGGAAAAAAAATTTAGTCAGCTGTTGCTGCTTGACAGCTGGAAAAACAGAGCTGCTCTAGAGCTAAACAATCTGTACCTCAGAAAATTAGGGAGGAGACCTCTCTCCTCCTGGGGGTATGTGGGTGGAGAGCTGAATCATCAAGTTCTTTGAGTCCTTGGAAAAAGATAACTCAAAGGAGTGCTAAACAACTTGAAGAAATAGGAGAAGAATAAGCAGAAACATAAAATGATTAAAGTCTTGAAAAATATGACCAATAGGCTAAAAATAATTGCTGTGGAGTTTAGAGAGAAAACATGGGTCAACTTTCCAATACTCTGAAGGGCTGTGCGTGAATGGGCTTCCATTTGAAGGATGGCAGACAGATGTTCATGGATCTCAGGAGAGGAATATGCAGCAGGCCAAGATTCCTTTGAGGAGCTGAGGATGGGGGAAAAGTACAACTTTACAAGACAACTTGAGCTTCAGCAAAACATTATACAAGAGAAACTTCAGTTCCCTTTGACCCAGGCAGTGGGAAGGAAGTACACAATAATGATGGTAGTTTCTGGGTGGTAGGTGCATTCTCTGTTTTGGTTTTTTAATGGAACACTTAAAGTTTCCAGTAGATTTTTAAAATATGTTGTAATCTTTGCCTAGAAAGTTTGAAAACTTCAAATGAGGGTGTGTGTGCCAGAATTTTTTGGTCATGCAAAATGATAAACAAAGAAAAATTCTCATGTTACAATCTCTGGTTTGTCTGGTCATTAACATTTGAGAGACATGTTGGTATTCCAAGATGGACCATGGCCTTGAGGTCCCTATTGCTCTGTGACTTTGGTAATTTGATTATGCAGGCTGTACATTAATGAGCAGCACTGTGCGAACAATATTATAAAAATCAAAGAAGCAGAAAATACATACACTTAACAAAACACTTAACTCTTAGTCATGTGGTAGGCTCAAAAATAGGAACAGAGTTTTCATTTTTAATATTTATTATTATTGCCATTTATACAGGGTCTCTCTGTGGAGCCCAAACTGACCTCAAACTCTCTGTGCAGCTCAGGCTAATCTCAAATTCATGATCCTCCTGCCTCAGTCTCGAGTGCTGGGATTACAGGGATGTGCCACTACTCCTGACTATAGTATTTTTCATTAATAATTAATTTTCTTAATTTCTAAAGTTTTTTCTTATCATAAGAAAGATAAATTAAGATAGATCCTAAAGTCAGAAGAGGTTTTCATCAGAATTAAGACAATGAGATGATTTCCCAGATGGTCTCACTTGCTAAAAGAGGGTTATGAGAAGTATTTATTCAGAAGTTTGATACACAGCAGGCACTTGGGCTATTGGGAAGTGAGGTGGTACTTAAGCGATTTGTAACAGTGAATGCCCTTAGGGAGGAGAAGGAGAATTGCATAAGATGCATTTGCTAAATCTTTCACACATGTTTGTTCATTTTTTCTACCCAGGAAGAATGTACTGCTTTTATGGGCAAGGCCCATCTCTTCTAATATGTACTTAAAAACTTGCTTTTTATTCCTCAAGGTTTTCAACTAAGAATGCATATATAGATAGAAATTCAAGCTTCTTGTCTTGCTAAATATTTACCATGTTTCATATCAATATTTATTCATGAAGGTAAAAATGACAAGAGATGTTACCAATGATTTTGTGGAACACTTGATGTGCTCTCTATTGTGGGAAAATATGGCAAGCTTTTGGCTCTTGGGACCTCCAAGCTCAGCAGTCTAACCTGGTTCTCACGTCAGAAGCCTAAATATCCAATGTGCCTACAACCCTACTGTGAGGTCCTCCAGACCTCTCCAGGCCCTCCAGCTTCTTAAGAAAGGAGTGACCAAGGTATTATCACTTTTGAGGGAAGTGAAATAAAACCATCTGGATGAGTCACTTTCTCAGATTAAAGTCCATATATCTTCCTGTTTTCGCATGAAGTTTTTTTCCCTTTATGCAAATGTATTGTTGGTAGACACTTTTAAGTAGTTTGCTCCTCTTTATTATCTTGAAAGACATTTATTGGTAAATAGGTCATTTATATTTAGCTAGTGCATTCTGAACTTTTATTTAGTTTCAAATAAACTTTATTCGAAAGTTTATTGGTATGTTTTATTCAGATAAACTTTCAAATAATGTTTGTGTATTTAAACAAACATTTATATTATCCAAATTGTTTTATAGTTTGCACCATAAAATAGTAAATTATTATTTTAGTGAAAAAACATAAACTTTACTGAAACATATGCAGATATGTACCTATATCATGATATATGTATATGTATCATGATATATATATGTATGATGATATATGTACCTATATCATCCCAGCCATCCCAATGTGAAGTTAATTCTTACAGGTTGGTGAACAACTTTTAACAAGGGTTTAATGGGATATATACAAGATGGCTATTACTTGCTTTAGGTAGCTCACAAATGTTGGGTGCTGATAATGGAAAGGGGTAAGAAAATATGCATGTAAAGATAATGTTTAGAACACATGAAATTGCTGATCTTTTGCTACTTTTGATCTACCAAAATGAAAAGTTAATATGCTACAAGCAATATGTCTGAAGTTTGCTCCTAAAACAACACATTCTATATTACTTCAAATATAAATTTGACATTGGAATAGTGGCATAGTATAGTTAAGAAGATAAGTTCAAAAATTGTTAAAATTTTATGCAGCCATTAATTACTATGATAAAACAGGGACTGATGAAGGAAGATACAACTGTATTATTATTATTATTATTTTATAAAATTCTTTTATTGGTACATTGTAGGTATACAACACAATTACATTTCTCATTGGGAATTGTACCTTTACATAATGCATCTTGGTTCTTATTTTTTC
>NW_004624732.1:3403488-3437927 GCF_000247695.1 Heterocephalus glaber | reverse complement strand
TTTCATTTTTTCCAGATCCCCTTTTGTTGCCAGTTCAGTGGGTCCAGGTGGTTGAGTATCAGAGTGTTCCATCTCATTTCCCTTGGGGGTTGCTGTAGGTGATCTGGAAGTCAGGTTTTGAGACTTAATTGACATTTTTTCTCATTTTGACTGGGAGGGGTGCTGTTGGCACCTGCACGGATTACCTCCTCTGAGCTGGGAGAGGTGGGACAGGGGCCCGGAGCAGAGGTAGGGATGGTGGCCCAAAAGCTCTTTCCTGTTGGCTGGGAGCATAGGGAGGGATGGTGGCTGAGAAGCTCCTTCCTCTAGCCCAGGAGCAGTGGGATGGAGGCTCAGAAGCCCCTTCCTCTGGGCCAGGAGCAGAGGGATAGTGGCTCAGAAGCTGGGCAGGGAGCAGCAGGACTCAGTACCTTGGTCTGGTTGTCCGGTGTCCTCTGCGTCTTTGTAGTGTGGAACCAGATGGCTGTACAGAGGATTGGGGGGGGTCCAGGGGGCTGATTTGTTGTGTTCTGCATGACTCGGGACCTCGGTAGGGCATGTGCCGACCTGCCTGTCTGCAGCGGGCTGATTCAGCATGTTCCACGCGACAACAACCATATTATTTTATACTCAGCAATTAAATATAGCCTTATAATTATAAAATATATTAGTTTATCATAAATCCTGAAGCCAATAACATTTTATGAAGCAACTCTTTGTTGTGTTAAGTCAGAGGTGGATTGTGTTGAGGAGGTTTAGGAAAGCTTCCTTTAAGACTGCACCTCTCTTAGTTTGTGTTGCTGTAACCGTACCATAGATCTAGTGGCTTATAAGACACTTATATTATATTCCTTATAATTGTAAGGAATTGATTTTTCAGAGTCTCAGAGGCTACAAGTCTGAAATCAGGGTGGTAGGATGATCAGGTACTGAAGAAAGTCCTCTTCAGAACTGCAGACTACCAATTTATCTCTGTATGGCAGAAAGAGAACAAGTTAGCAATTTTGTCTTCTTTTGTGTGTGTGGTACTGGAGATTGAACCCAGAGCCTTATGCTTGGTGGGAAAACACTGCAGCACTGAGCTATATCCCTGACCCTTTTTAAGTTATTTCAAGACAGCATCTTGCTAAGTTACCTTTGAACTCACAATCCTGCCTCAACCTCCCAAGGAGCACACACCATCATCTTGCTTCTTCAGGGTCTACTACTCTTACTCGTGAGGGTTCCACCTTCATGACATAATTACCTCCTGAAGGTCCCTTTCCAGATACCATCAAATTAGCAAGAAGATTTCAACATATGGATTTTAAGGGACACAAATATTTATTTCATTGAATTTTTTTTTTTATATATTGGGGATGGAACTTGGGACCTTGTGCTTGCAAAGCAGGCAGTGGAACCACTGAGCTAAATCCCCAGCCCTCATTGGAATATTTAAAAAAAAATTGCTTTAAATTTAAAATACACTGTGCATGAATAAAAGTTAACAAATCTGGAATGGTGAGAATTATTGTTGTGAAAGAATTTGTGTACAGCCATGGTCAATAATGAGAATTCTAAGCTGGGTGTGGTGGTATATTGATTGTACAATAACATATCTTAATCCCCCCCCTTCTCAATCCCCTTTTTATTTTTCCAGCATCAGATTCATTTATTTACTTATAAAGTTAATTATCATACATACAAATTAACAACCAGACCAATAGGCCAAAAACATATCAGTCAGTACAACCAAGCTTTGTAGACCATAGAGAATTGATGCAAGTGTAGGGAATAAGGTAAGCAAGGAGCATGAAGTAGAACTCAGAGAAATGGTAGCCTGTGACTGTAAGTGGCACCAGGGACTGGGGATGGGGAAGGACAATGGTAGGAACTAGCTTTAGGAAGAAGAAGACAATGTAAGCTACCAGGAAGGTTTAAATTTCTCAGGAGACCAAGAAGAAACCATAGAAACTAATAATACAGGTGAAATTCCAACATGCAGAACTCCATAGGACACAATTCTAAATATAATTCTTTATTCTCTGGTTAAGATGCATTCAGCCTCTCTCTCTCTCTCTCTCTCTCTCTCTCTCTCTCTCTCTCTCTGTCTCTCTCTCTCTCTCTCATTAAGATGCATTCAGTCTCTCTCTCTCTCTCTGTTTTTCACAGACTAAGATTTGCTCTGTGATTATTGAGCCTGTTAGAGAACCAATGCTACTGCACTGCTACTTTGTTATTCATCCAGTACTGTACTTATTCAGGACCTTCTTCCAGGAACTCTCTCGACCTGTTCCTCTGATTTTCTGCACTAGGGTAGCCCTGCTTATTTGCAAAACCTTTACTTAATGCTGCTTCCTCCAAGTTGCCTTCTCAGACCCCAGAAATCTCAGTTTTGCTTCACCTTTCTGTCTGTGTAGTACCAGCCACACTATATTATCTTTTCCCTTTTGCTTTTCTGCAATTCTTTGTAATGTGCCAGCACCTTGAGGGAAGGGCCTTTTTTCTGTGTTGCTCACTATTATATTCCCAGCAGCTAGCTAGCATGCTGATTGCCTCAAAATAGACACTAAATGCATGCTTGTTGAGTGAATGAATAAAAGTGTGAATACAGATAGACAGACAGTAGAGTTTTGGAAAAAGCTCCTATCTTTGAACAACTTATAGTTTGTATTACTTCTGTACATTAGGAGATTATGTGGAATGAAAAAATTGAATGCAACTTTTAATTAGATGTGAATCAATTTCCTTGTTTTATAATCTACCAACTCTGTCAATTTAGGTAATTTATTCTGTCTTTCTGAGTCTTGTCCTGATCAGTACAGGGAAAAAAACAGATCTGACATGTGGGGTTCTTTCAAGTATTAAAATAATGTAGCAGAGTAGGCACGCAGAGACGTTGGTGCCTTCCTCTCCACATACAGCTCTGCTTTCACTCAGCATAGATCTTCCCTTACCAGTCAGTGGGCTTGGGATGCACATTCTCATTGTGTGATCACAAGCGTACATAATTCTTAAGCCTCACACCGAAAGGGGTCAGATAATGTATATTTATTGAAAACAATATTTACAAAGGTAATCCTTTAAAAAGATAAATAGGGAAGGGTGGAGGGCATGAAGGGAGGGCTAGGAATGGGGAAAAAATAAGAACCAAGATGCATTATGTAAAGGTACAATTCCCAATGAGAAATGTAATTGTGTTGTATACCTACAATGCACCAATAAAAGAATTTAATAATAATAAAAAAAGAATGTCTTTAGGTTTAAGAAAAAAAAAAAAAAGAGTACATTGAGACCAGTAATTTATAAACACTTAAAACTTATACATCACAGGCTGGGGATTTAGCACAGTGGTTCTGCCACCTGCCTTGCAAGCGAAAGGACCCGAGTTCGATTCCCGGTACCAAAAACTGAAAAACGTATGCATCAAATATAATATCCTGCATAGAATAAGTAAAATTTAAATTGGAATCAGACTAGGGGTGTGTCTCACGGTAGAGCACAAGCCCAGCATGTGCAAGGCCCTGAACTTTATCCTCACCATTGCCAATGTTTTAAAACATTCCTCTCAATAATGAAAGTCACTACTCATTTTACTTCACTGTGCAATGAGTTAAGAGAAATACAGAAAAAGATCTTAAGAGTTCTTTCATGGCTATTATTTTTCTAGTGAGGGCATGTACCCCAAAGGAGAATACCCCAGAGTGTACCGAGATAATCTAATTTCCACAAAACTTACAAGCCAAAAACTAGTTTTTGCATGCTTTTCTTGCCAGCTGAATTGTGGTTAATCATGGCCAAGTGTTTTGAGGCTGTTGGTTTAACTCTTAAATGAAACTGGATCCTGACAAGAAAGTTCAAGAATTATTGTCGGCTTCTCTGCATAACTTAGAAGCATCTCCAAAGGCATATGTAGTATTGCCCTGGCAGACATATATACACAAGTAGAGTATAACACCTCCATCCTTCATGCTTGGCAAGTTAATGTGGATGTTCATTTTTATAGCCGCTAACTTATTAGCTGTGGATTACGTTGTCACTTTGTGTGTTACATTTCCAAGCATAAGAAGTGTGAGTGAGTTCTAAGACATGTGAAATGAAGGATCAGCTCAAAAAAAAACTGGTCTTGAAGGCATCAGAGAGTAGGGATAAAGACTTCATCATGCAGTTCATAGAGCCTGCCAATTCCTTGATTGACAGCTCTCTGTATGGCAAGTCTTGAGGGATTGAGTATTTAAATCTTAATTACAAAAAAGTGTTACAGAATACTAAAGACCATTCAAGGAAACTGGAAGGCTTATAATGTAGCTCTCCTCTATTAATCTCTTGTACAGAAGAAATGTGATTGACAAGATCCACACGAGTAGTGTAAAGGAATTTAGGAAATAAGTACAAAACTGAAGGGAAAATTTCAAAACCGTGTGCCATAAATCTATCCTATTTTGTAAATTGAATTGCCCCAAAATTGTGTACACAAAAATAAAACAGGCTAAAGCAAATTGTTATAAGATAAAATCTTAACTGGTCTAAATAACTAAAATCTCATTAACACAAACAAACAAAATTACAATACAAATAGCTGTTTTGCTTAGGAAAAAAGTCACTTATTAGAGAAAAAATTGGATTCCAAAAGATAGAAATAAAACGACTACAGAGAAAATTTTTTTCAAAGCAAAAATTGAGGGACATTCAACATTAGTTATGCTCTTGGCCACTTCCTTACTAATTCATTAATTCAATAGATACTTATTAAGATGCTACTTCAGTCCAAACCTTACCCCTAATGCAGAGAATATGGACACAATGAAAGCAAGGGCATACATATTCCAATGGGAAAAAGCTTATAGAATCAAATCTTAGCAATAAAATATGATTAAAGTATAAATTAAAAGCCTGAGTATTTTCTGTTCTCACTCAGCCCTATATCCACGCTCCAGCCTTCTCTGCTTTGCTCTTTTCTCATTAACCTGTAATGACTGTATCAATTTGTTTCTGTATGAGCCAGGGTTCTGCAGAAGGACAGAAGAAATCTATCTGCCTCAGTTCTGAGGTAGTTAAGTTCATGCACTTAATTCTTTCTATGATTCTGGTAAATTCCTTTTGCTCATAATAATATTTCTGAAACTAAAAAACAAAATTGCTCTCCATAATAAATAAGAACAAAACTCTATGAACTCTAAAATCCAAATTAATGTTAATATAATGCAAATGATGCTGTTTTGTTGAAATTGCACAAAAATGAGTACGTTCCTTATTCACGAAGTTCAACATGCCTATAATACCTAGTGTTTTATTAAAATTTACTTTTTCTACTTATTTTTCCTGCACAAACTTCTGTTTATCTTTCATCTATACAACATCCTGTGCTGTCATTTGACATTCATTTAATATATTGAGTTTTCTTCAAAAGTTAGCTCCTTGAGCAACCATTTTATTATATGTGTGAATGCTGTGAGTCAAGAATTCACACTGAGCTCAGTGGGAATGGCTTGTCTTTTCTCCATGGTACCTGAAGCTCAGCTGGGAGACTGATGCTCTTATTGGCTGGAGACAGGCACTTCTACAATGCTTTTCCAGGAGGCCTCAAAATCATCATAGTATTGGACCCTCAGCATAGTTAAAATCTTACATGGAAGCTTACATAGCAGCTCAGGGCTTCCAAGTGTTCTGGATCACAGAGTAAAATGTGTCTCACATTTTCCAAAATAAATTCAGAATTCACTTGGTGTCACTAGTGCTATGTTCCGTTGGTTAGAAGTGGGCACAGGTCTACGTAGATTCAGGGCAAGTGAGTATGGACCTCACCTCTTGATCTCTTGGTGGGAAAAGTGTCAAAGAACTTTGAGCCACTTTAAAAATCACCATGAAAAGTATCTGTGTTAAAATAAACAGATGTGTGACACTAAAAAAGCATCTTTTGCTATATGCTGGTGTCTGAGTGATTCAGGCTATGCTTTTTGACAGAAGAATAAATGGAATTTTTTTTGAGGCTCTAAAATTGGTACTTAAATCCCAAAACTCAGGGCAAATGGGGTGGTAAATATGTCCCACTTTAGAGAGCTCACTGGTAAGGGATTAAATAAACCATTTAGGACTCAGGTGGCCAAATGACTTTGCTTTGTACTTCTGTATGGAAGACAGATAGCCATGTGCTGAGCCACAAGCTCCCCATGGAGAAGCATATAGCACTTGCTTCTCTGCCAACTACATCGCATGCTCAGCATGACCAAGGTGGCACTTTGCCATCTGGATATCTATCTTTCCACTTTACCAGTCTGTTGCACATTACCCACCCATCCTGACAAAGTATTGAACACCACTTGTGAGTTACTCCACATGCTCTCAAGCCACCTTTTCAGCTACTATTGTGGTGACTATTTCCCCACAGACTTACCAGCTTCCCACGTTCAACTTGACAGCACCTTTCCTTGAGACTCTGTCATGTGCCCTTTGCTTCCTGCCCCAAGATATCCCAAGTACCACGATTTTGAGATCCTATGAGGACCAGCCTTGACATTAATGCCTCCACAAGTCAGAGGTGTAGGAAATTGAATACTTATGGAGTCATCTTTGACCAAGAGGGTGGGAACTAAGATGCTTGTCCTTCTTAGCATCTGACACTATTCTGAGATGTGTTTCCAATGAGTTTCCAAAGGGCCTGTGGAATTAAGAGTTCTTGTCACACAAAATGGCAGCCAATTTGTAAATACATCATTTGATTGACTTTTTCTTCTTTTTGCTTCACGTACCTAGCGCTTAATCCCTGAATCTTGGAGTACTTTCCACATAAAGTACCTGCTTACAAGCTTTTACATTAGACTCTACTTTTGTAGCTAGAGCTCCCAACCCAAAGTCATCTGGGAAGGGAAAGGAGGGGATTGTCAGAGAAGCCAGCCTGCGTCTCCTTTGAGCTGTAATTTCTGTCTTCACTTATATTGAAGCTCTATCTATTTCTGGCTGATATGATCTTTAGTGGCACATAAACTAGACAAAATGACTGCTCTATAATGCATAAACGTGTTCTGTAAACTCGAGTTTTAATACCATTTAAGATATTTAGTGTGCATGAAGCTATCTTCCAAATGGACTCTAATGATTCCTGACTCCTCAAAGTCATACTCCATGTAGTAGTGCCCCGCAACTTGAACAGAGTTCACTTAGGTAGCCAGTAGGATATTACAAAAATGATAGAGTGTTACATTCAAGACTGTGTCATGAAAGACCTTGTGGATCACATGCTCTGGGGAAACCAGCTTCCATGCTATAAAGACATTCAAGAAGTCCTATGGCGACATTCATAGCAATAAAATGAGACCTGCTGCCAAAAGCCAGCAACTTGTCCAGGTGTTAGTTTTCCTTTGCTTCTGTAATAAATTTCTGTACCACAAACTTGGTGACTTAAATAATAAAAATTTATTATCTTGATGCTCGGAAGTCCAAAATCAGTCTTAGTAGGTTACTAAAGATATTGACAGGACTAGTTCTTTCCTCCAGGCTCTGTAGATTTTGCTTTTTTCAGCTTCAAATTTGCTACCACTTGCATTGTTTGGCCCATGAGCTTTTCTTTTTATTACTCCAATCTCTTGCTTCTGTCTTCATGTCTTCCACTAATCACTTAAATCTTGCTTTCCTTTAATATAAATTATTGTGATTGCATTGGATACTTGTGGACTATATATGAATGAGGATAATCTTTCATCTCAAGGCCATTGTTCTCAAAATGTGGATGTCAAGAATTATGAAGGACTGAAAATTTTATCCTGTAGGAACCTCACAGGTTAGCCTGTCAAAGAGTCATAAATGCTACTAGAAGGTATGAGACACCTAGGTCAGAAACAAAAAAAAAATCTATATTCATAGCCGTAGTAGTAACCAGATTATCATCAATTTTGCATTAAATTCACCAAACATTAATTCCCACGTGGCAGCATGATTTGTATCATGTGACATCTGTGAGTGCAGTGGATGGTATTATAAGGAAAAAACCCAAGCTTAGGGAACCTGAGTCTTTTATATCATTAAAGTCATTTATAATGAACTTTGCTCCCAAGAGAGACATTATTTCTATATCTACTTGAAAGTAAAAGAAAAAAAAAACTTTCCTCTGTTGTCTCTATTTTTCCAAGATTGTTCACTACACACACATCCTTGATAAGACAGTCTTGATCAAAGGCATGCTTACAAGGCAAGTAGAAACTTGAGAGAATTATGGAGAGTTACCTCTCAACAACTGGTCGGGAACTCTAAAGTTCCCAGAGAACTTTACATGGGGGCCCTATGAAGCCACAAGTTTATAATTATACTAAGACATTATTTGCTTTTTAGACTCTCATTTTCTGATGAATGTCAGTGTAGAGTTCTAGAGGCAACATGAAATGAATTGCTGTCATTTTTCTGACTGCCCAGAGAATGTGTGCTTCTGTGTTTTAAAAATATTTGGTTATTTCTTTTTTCCTTTTTCTTTTTCTCAAGACAGGTTCTCACTATGTAACCCTGGATGACCCTGACCTAACTACATAGCCCAAACTCATGATTCTTCTGTCTCAGCCTCCCCAGTGTGAGACTCCAGGCATGTGGCACCACACCCAGCTTCTATTAATTTTAATGCAGTAAATTTCAGCAGCTAGAGCCCAATAAACAAAAGCTGTTTGGTCTCCTGAAAAATTGTAAAAAGGAGGACACTTTTATACTGCTGATGGGAATGTAAATTATTATAATCACTATGGAAATCAGTATGGATGTTCCTTAAAAAGCTCAAAGTGGAACTACCATCTGACTCAGCTATACCACTCCTTGGTATATACTCAAGGGAATTAAAATCAGTATACTATACCTACATTCTCATGTTTATTGTAGCATAATTCACAATAGCCAACATATGGAACCAGCCTAAGTACCCATCAACAGATAAATGGATAAAGAAAATATGGTGTGTATATATACAATGGAGTGTTATTCAGTGATAAAGAAGGATATAATTTGTCATTTGCAGGAAAATAGATGGAAATAGAGATCATCATGTTAAGAGAAATAAATTAGACTCAGAAAGACAAGTATTGCCTGTTTTCTTTAAATGTGGAATCTAAAAAACATGACATGAAAGTAGAAGGAAGACTAATATTAGACAAGAGGAAAGGAATAAGGCAGAATAGAGAAGGAGGTACAAGATAGAGTAATGGGAGATAAAAAGTTATTAATTATATCATTATAGGTCATGATATTGGCATGAATTTAATGAGGTAAAACTATTTTCTATACTTTATTAATTGAAACAGCAGGTTATAAAGTAGCACTTATGACATTGCCAATTATGTTTTATTTTCAAAAATAGATTAATATACAGAGATATAAGAAATTGTCTAGAATAATGTTCACTTAACTGTTATAATCTGTCTCTGGGAGTGAGATGCTGAGCACATTTTTCTTTTTGGTTAAAAGTATTTCTTGATTTGTGCTATTATAAAATGTTTCTAAGTGGAATAAATTAGGAATTGCTAGAAGTATATGAGGTGATGCATATGTTATTTAGCTTGATTGTAGTAATAATTTCACACATATATGTATTTCAAAACATGATGTTGTATACCTTAAGTAGACATGATTTTGTTGATAATACACACACATATATGTCAATTAAAAAGCACTGCACAAATAAAAATGTTAAGCTTTAAAAAGTACTTCTAAAGAAGATGAACATATTCTGAGACCAAAATGTTTGAAAATTGATACCCCAAGTTAATCATCAGAGAGATTAAGTTCTTCAGAGGGCTGTTTGTGTGAAATGTTAGCCCTTCCCTTTCCTCAGTAGGGTGAGGACACCAAGAGAATTATCTCCAGAGACTGAGGGTGCCCTAAGAGGAAGAAGAGAAAATCAACATTTCTTTCCTGCATTCAGAGGCAGTTTATTGTTGAACTGTTACTTTCCTAATTTGAACAGAAAAAACCAGAAATTTAGAGGATAATAGGAGAGAGTGAAGAAGTAGCATTGCTCTTGTCTATACTGGCATTTTTGGTGTGGGAAAGGTACGTGACTATCCTCTGAGTCAAGTGAACACTTTATGCAGTTAGGCTTCAGCCATCTTGTTAGCATGCAACCCAAAATGGCTGGCCTCTGAATAATGAGAAAATGAAAGGTAGCACACTAGAACAAATACTCGTGTAGGTGTGATCCTTGTGTATCTCCTCACTGGAGAGAGGAGATGAAAACAGTAGCCTATGTTTGACAATTGGCAAGCCAAAAGGAAAAAAAAAGACAAGAGTTGTAACTTTTGTGATAATTTTTGTAATATAAATTCTCCCTGCATGGCTGATTTCAAGATACCAATGGATTAACAGCCACCTTTTGAACTTTCTGAAAATTTTACCATGGGTCAGTATGAGCCGGTTCTAGTATTCAATCAGATGAAGGAATTGGAGTAAATCAAGCTAGATCAGATCTCTTGTATCCAGAGCTATGTGGTGGTAGGTCTTCCCACAGGAACACTGCCAACTAAGCAGACTGTGTCCCCCAAAAGAACTAGCATCTGGATTCCTGCCACCCCTGGGGTAGCTAAATAACAAGTATATCTGAAAGAGCCATAATGGCACCCATTAAATAGGACTGCATAGTGCCTTTCTATAATCCCTATTCCTCCATCCAGCCTAGTTGCTTGAAAGTGGGGACACTAAAAGAAAGGTGAGGATCACACTTCTTCTGTCCCACAGGTTTCAGGCTCTTGTTCAAACAGCATGAACTGTGGACAACAGAGAAAACTCTATGAGAATGATGCATAAACTTGATTCAAATAGACTGGACTGGAAATAATCTGAAAGTCAGTGGAAAGAAAAGTTTATCCTGATACAACTGAATGCAGTAATTGGAGAAAAGAAAAAAAAACTATTTCAGGTTAAAACTGCTATAGTCCAGACTGTTTGATAAATTAATTATGCTTACATTAAATTTATTTGAAGATCATCTTTGAAATACACTCTAAAGCAAAATTCTTCTAGATATTGCAGAGAAATACACTCCATGAATAGACTGAAGTGAGTTAAACTATAAAATGTCCAGAACGCAAAGCAAAAAAACCTGATATAAACAAGTGACAGGTAAAAAGTGGAATGGAGCCTGGGGCTAGACTCGAGAGGTACATCCAAAGGCCAAGTTACCTGATTGGATGACCAGTTTCATAGGGTGGGCAAGCCACAAAGGGTGTTAAAATCTAGTCCTATTTTCTGACTTGAAACGCTTAATATAGTTTCATACTTTTGGAACTACGAATTTTTTAAATTGGCCTGAATTTAGAAGGCATTATTTATATGTATGTTGAAGTTGGAGAAGTCTTATCTGCACAATAAAATAAGATAAAGCCAATGAATATGTTTCATAGTGTGAAAAGTTATTAAACTTAATGCTAATGGCATTGTTTTGTTTAAAGCTTTATATAAATGATTTCATATCTAGTTCATCTTATGAGACTTAATTATTGCACTGATTATGACTCTAAGATTTATCCATGCTCAGTCGTGCATAATGTAGCTCATTCATTTCCACCAATGGGTGTTTTATGGAGTGAATATATTATAATTCACATATCCCTTCTTTGGCAGATGGATATTTGTATTGTCTTCAGTTTTGTTATAATTATGTACATCACTATGAACATTCTACTGATACACATGCCAGGTATACTATGAGGAAGAAGAAAGATTTAAAAAAAATTTTATTAATACATGTTTGCAGTCCATAATGTATATATTCCCTGTATGGAGTTGGTGCACATACTTAACCCATCTTAATTCCTTTTTTCATCTCCTCTTCCTCCCCTTTCTCCCCCTTCTCTCTATCTCTTGACTTCCTTCCCATTTGAGAGCTATCGCCCTATTTCCTACTATCTTTTATTTTTCTTTTTATTTATAATTTTTGGTTTCTCATTTAAGAGAAATCATGCAATATTTAAGTTTGTGTGTCTAATTTATTTGTTAATATTATGATCCCAAGGTGTACCTATTTTCCTACAAATGACTCAAGTTTATTTTTCTTTATGCCAAAGTAGTACTCTATTGTGTGTAAATACCACATTTTCATCATCTATTCATCTATTGATGGACATGTAGGCTGGTTCTAAGATTGAACTATTATACATGGTGCTGCTATAAACATGGATAGGCATATATCACTGTAAATGACACCTTTAACTCTTCTGGGGAGATACCTAGAAGGGGAATAGCTGGCTCCAGTGAAATTTCTAGTTTTAGTTTTTTGAAGAATCTCCATACTGGAAAGATATTTTTAAAATATTTTAATTCTCAAGTTCGTGATAGAGTTTTATTAGTATGCTTTATACTTTATGCTTTATAGCAAGTCTGTTGAGCTTTTTTTCAATACAATAAGAAAGGACATTTTTCCTCTTTGCTTTTAGGAAACATACACACATATGCTTTTGTGTACATGGACAAACAGGACTTTAAAAAGATTAAAGAATGTAGGAATGAATCCACTTCAAGAAACACTTAATGTATTCTAAAGAGAGTAAAACAGCCCTGCCTGACCGCCTTATCATTTCTGTTTGACAAGTCAAACCTGTCTGGAGAACTGCAACTGAATACCCCTGTTTGTGTCTTAGAGTAATGCTGTGTTCTAATCTCTCTTCCTCCTCATTTCTAGGATTCACTCTTCAGGTAACAAAGGACTGGGGAGAAGAGATAAGCCATAGATCCTGCGCTTGTGTAAAGAAATGCTTCACGAATTTACAGATATCCTATAAAATATCCTGGCTTTGCTTGCATCTCCTCACATTAACTGCCTTCTGGTAAAAATACCTTCCCCAGACTGTTTACTCTTAACATTTTGATTATAAGACTTACAGAAAATATGATTTTAATGTGTTTTAAATAGGGTTACTACAACAATAATGATGGCAATAAAAAGCCAAGAGACAAGTAGTTTTCTCTATAAAAAAAATCACTGAAACTGGCACAGGCTTTTTTCCTTGTAGATGTTGAAAACTCCCCGATTATCCTTTTATAGCAACTACGGTTCTTCTATTGACAATGAGACATGGAGAAACTGAGGTGGTTTAAAGTCATCACAGTGATCCATACATTTGTTGGTGGTGGAAGGATACTTTGGGCAAGAAAGTACCTGCTGTGACAAATACAATGTGTTGTGCAGATGAAATGTAAGCTGCACTTTCTGAGGCCACATCTGCTTTTGGAGAGGGTGGCCAATAGGATTCCTAAGTCAAACATGTTGCTATCCCCGGTTTCTAAGCTGAGCCTTACTCTTGCAGTGAAATCTGGGTATTTCGGGGCCTCTGCATTTCATGGTAGTCACTGTTGTCCTGGTGTAGCTCTGACCCAGATCTTAGCATTTCTTGTGATAGCCAAGTCTTGCTTGGATGTTGACAAGGTATGTGCTCATATCCAGTCTTTATTTCAGCTGAGGTTTGAGTATTTTGCTCCCTGAGGACTACCTAACAAATTCTGTCTTAAAACTGCAACAATATACCTAATTACAAAATAGTGCTATCTTCCACAGTTGAGGGACTGGATATGAGGAAAGGAGCAAAGCCTCCAGCGAAGCTCTTCTAGCCTTTGGTGGACCCACAAGCTTGGGTTTGGTGACATAGAAAGTGAGAGCCCATTGGTGGATGGAGTCAGTTTGTCCAGCTAAGACCTGCAGCAGGGTAGGGAATCATAGGCACTGGGCATCAACCAAGAACAGCACTGTGTGCTGAGTTGCAGCTAGAGTGACCCACCAGTGGACAATCTGGGAAAACCTCAGTGCCCGTGCTGGTCTGAAATGATAGGTTGCTGGCCCCAAGAACTTTTACCATGGCAGGAGATGGAGGTTGGAAGTGAACAGGTACCTATAATTCCTTCAGTTCTTTGAGTTAGCTGACATACCAGAGTACTCAACAAATGGTGCATTGAGCGAGGAAATTTTAACTCCGTGCTTTCCACTCACATATATTATGTATCAGTCACTTTAATCTAAATTATGTAATGGGAACAAATGTCCCAGAAATAAACACAGAATTACTTCTTAGATTATGTGTTCTTTGTATGTGGGCTGTGACTCAACTCCCCATATTTTTTAATGATTCAGCTTCTACTTAGAACATGCAGGTCTTGTGGCAGGGGAAAAAGGTAGAAGAACATTCCTAAAGGCCGCATTAGTAATTGGTGGCCAGCCCTGTACTCGAATTTCATTGGCTCAAGCAAGCCATATCACCTGATGTCAAAGTGCAACATCTAATCCTTTTATATTGCAGGTGATCCAGTATTAGAGAGCAGTAATACAGTCTTCTATACAGTGTGAACTTCAGCAAGGCAGTTGACCTTGCCCAGCCACATCTCCTGGGCTCCATGATGGTGGTAATGATGTGTACCTCTCAGAATTGTTTAGGAGACAAAATGAAGTCATGCATTCAAATGCCATCTGCATTTAAGAGATAAGAGAATAAAAAGAATGCCCCAGGATTGTTCTTTCTCAAATGTTATCATTTTCAAAAGCTGTGCAATTTTTCCTTCTTCAATTCTTTGTTCAATAAAGGAAGTAATCGTAAGACAAAAACCAAGCATTTTCAATAAAGCTATTTGCACATGTAAAAAGGTGTCTTGTCAAAACCGAAATTTTTCATTGTTTCACTTCCAAAAAATGTTGCATGTTATAACAAAAGTTATTAATGTATGAGTATCCCCACTGTTTTCTTCTCCTGTCTCCTGTCTCTCAAAGAGAGATTTAGCCATGGTTGCTTGGTTTCTTCCTCAGAGGCCTTGCCACAGCCCACCAGGCATGTGGAGCATGTGATGCATAATTTGGAAAATGACAAGTAGCTACAGCCTAAGGGTAGGGAGAGAAGGGAAAGTAGAATGACAGGAATCCTGTCAGAGGGAGAGAAGTTTTTTTCTCTTAGAAAGGAAAGTAAATCCCCCTGGAGCAGTATTCCTGGAGGCTGAGGCAGGGAGGAGTTTTCTAGGAGGTTATAGAAAAGGAGGATCTAGTGATACAGAATGTGAGGGATTTGGCTTTGCCTTAGGTGAGATGATGTTTGGCTGCAAGTTAGAGAACAACTTCCAAATAATAGTATCTGACAAAAGGCAGGAGATTTTTTTCTGGATCACATAAAATTTCCTGACAGGTACTTTCTCATTGTCAAGGAAGCTTCATGATCACCAAGGAAAGGGGATCTTTGTCTCTTCTTCTTCCATTACTGTTAGATTGCTTTCTCGGGATCCAAAAACCACCTTTCCACTCCACCCAAGTGATCTAATTTGTTGCTACACAGGAAAGGAACAAAGAAAGCAGGCTGACTCCCTTAGGACATTTCCCAGGAGTCACTCCACTACTACTACTTAAACTCATTGCCCAGAATTTAGTCATATGGCCACCCCTGGAAAGTGTTTTATTTTATTTCAGGTGTCCAGCTGTGTCAGGGGTGCTACTTCTGAGAAAGAAAAAGGAAATAGACATTGGGCGAATTACCAACAGATACCCCAAAGAAGGGAAAGAGAATTGGTGCTGTGAACTATGTACTTTAATATATTTAACACTCTGAGAGGAGAATAACTTGAGTTGACATCATGTCTAAATGCCTCCAACATAGATTTGAAGCTAAGCCACACAAGCAGTGTCTCAATGTTCATGTAGCTATTACAGTGGACGCCAAGGTCTTATTTTCTGTTTACCATCCATGGGCTTCTCCCACTGAAATGCTTTCCTGTCCCTACCTATAACCATGTGTGAAACAGGAAAGAACTTTTTTCCCCACCATTGTTCCACTTTATTGAATTTCCCAGTGGATGGCCTTGATCTCTTGTTCTCTTATACTGTGGAGATATACATATTTAATTATATTTTCTCTTTCGCCTTTTTACTTTTGTATCCCCTTTTTACTGCCGGAACTAAGTCAAAGGGGAACATAGAAGTAGCTCGCTGAAAGCATTTCTTTTTAAGTATCAGTATTCCAGGGAGATGCTCAGATACCTTGGTCTTTCTCCTGTCTCTAGGTATGGTTTCTGGCCATAGGATAATTCAAAAAATACCCTATTGTCTTACTCTTCTTTTAATAAGATTGAAGTTGAAGTCCTGTGAACTCCACTCTAGACACCTCAAAGTGTTTGTTTTCATTTTTAACAAGTATCTTATTATAATTCCATGCTTATTTGTCATCTTTTTGTGATAGTTTTAGCAAGCCTGCTCAGAACTAATTATAAAGATTACATCTTCACTTCCCTTTCCTCTCAGGATGTTAGTTATACATGTTACTTATAACTTTTGTTATAAAAGCAATATGTGTTCATTGTAAAAAATTTAGAAAAGTACAAAGAAGGAAAAAAATTACTTATATCCCAACACTTTAACCATGTTCATGTGATTCTTTCTAGTCTTGTTTCCATTATATATATATATATATATATATGAAGATATATATATATATTCCATGGAATATATCTGTATCATGGAATGTGTATATATATATATATATATACAATCTCCATGAGAAGTGGATATATATATATATGTATACACACACATGTATATATATGTGAATTTTAAGCAAAATTGAGAATATTGGGAATAGTCCACAAGCTGCTTTTATATTCTGCTTTCCATATGAGTATTTTCCATTTTCAAAGTTATTTAAAAGTCTATTTAGCTGATAAAATTCAAGGGAAGTGAGGTTTTATGACTTCTGGAGCTAGGACATAAAAGGGCTTGCAGCTTTTGATTTGTTGTCTTTGTGTTCTACAGACATTCAGAAGACATCTGACTACCTGAGGCTGACTGGATAGAAAGAAGCTCAAGTTGGTTATATGTGTAGGTGGGGGGAGTGAGTGGGGAGAACCAAGGAGAGAAGAGAGAAGAGATTGAACAGGTCCACCTAGTCTAGTCATTTTGTTGAGAATAAACAAGCCATTTGGGATGTTCAGACCAGTTAACTAGTCAGGCTTTCATAGGAGTCTAGGGCCAACTTCTATTTAACTATAACTATGTGAATGACCCCAAGTGAGAACTGCCCAGCTAAGTCCAGGCAACCCATTGAACTCTTAAGAATCATAGCAAATGGTAGTATTAAAGAATTAAGTTGTGGGGTGGTTTGTGATTCCATAATAAATAATTAAAGCAGTTATAATGCCAGGCACAGTGGCATACACTTGTAGCCTCAGCACTTTAGAAGGCTGAGGCAAGGTAAAACCCTGTCTTTAAACAATAAAAAACATAAGGCTGGGCATGAGACTCAGAGTAAATGGTCTGGGTTCAATTCCCAGTAGCACACACACACATAAACAAGCACACACATACACACAGTAAAAAACAAGCAAAAACCAAATAGAAACAACCATTGTTATATTCACTCCATGTCTTCATACCTAGCATGAGCCTGGCATCCTTGGTATATTGCCAATGATTGGAAAACATTTGTTAAATGAAAGAATAAAGTTACAGATTACTTGCACACACAGTTTTGAAATTGTGTGTAACTGTGAAATTTCTATAAAATTGAAATATTACAATAATGAGTCACTTTTTATTATTTCTTATTTTTTAGTCTTGTTTCTCGCTGAACTGAGTCAGTGAAGATTGAGTTGGTATTAGTAAAGAAAATGCCATAAATGGCTAAAATATAGCATTATTTGAGTTGTGAAATTTGTTTTTAAAAATAAGTATAATTTAGTTTTATTTTGAAACTCCAGAATTAAAAAAGAAAAGATTTGTGCTGTACATCTACAAAAGGTGAAAATGGTGTTGTGTTCCTGGTCATGTTTCCACCACAGCACAGTGAGGGCAAGGGAGATGTGACAATGCAGATATCACAGAAGCAGAGTTGCTGTGGCAAATGCTCATGCAGGAAAAGTATGTTTTATATGGTTTCTGGCACTTGAAGAAAAAGAAAACTAGAATTTTTTCCAAATATACTTGGCCCAAGCCTGTTCTTTACCCACCCTCTTGTGGAAAGAGGTGTGTTCCAGAAAAACATCCAGGAAAATAAAAGTGGCAACAAATAGATGAAGGAACAGGGAAACAACTTCTGCAGGTTGTATTTTTCCAGGGGAAAAACATCACAGCCGTCACAGGAGAACCAGGGCACTATTTTCTCTGTTCCTTCTTTGCTCCCTCTTTTTCCTCCCCACTATAACCAAAGTATGGAGTGCACCAAATGTGAAGTGTAGCACAATAGGAGAAAGGATGATCACCTTCCTATGAGCTGTAGCTGAGGCACAGCAATGTGTTCCTCTGTTCTGAGTTGGGCATTGTGGGGTCAAATTTTCAGGCACAGGGCTGGGGATTTAACTCAGTGGTTCTGCTGCCTGGCCAGCAAGCACAAGGACCTGAGTTCGATCCCCGGTACCAAAAAGAAAAAAGATGGTTTGGGGCTGGGGATTTATCTCAGTTGTTCCACTGCCTGCCTCGAAAGCTAAGGACCCAAGTTCAATCTCCGGTACCCCCCCAAAAAAATTTTCAGGCACAGCCATTGGGGCTTTGGTGCTTCAGGATCAGAGTCCTACTGCTCCTCCAAGATGGCCAGTGAGTTACATGGAGAGGCCAGCACGGGGCGAAGGCTCAATAAATATTTCTCTCTCTTGCTCAGACTCCTTGTTGCAGAGGCCTCAGTGTTAATACAGTCAAGCTGCTCGGTGTCCAAGGTGATACTCTGTGGATGTGAAGCTTCTAAAAGCAGGAGTGCTCTATAGTTTTTATTATCAAAGTTTCTTTAGATGCTAGCGCAGGCCCTGCACAGGCCTGTCATGTTGGTGAGAGTACCCTTCTACTCTGAATGTGTGCTGTCTTGCACCAAACATTTAAAAACGTGTCAAGTATAAACTCCCACAAAGTAATTTCATGCCCACAGATTTTATCCTAAGGGGAAAATTTTAGGAGAAATTACAAGCATCAGTTTGGGACTTCTATAAAAATGACATGAAACACACTGAAAAAGATGGGTGCATGTAGGTTGCTGCCAAGTTTCTAATTCACTAAGAGGTGTACTTTTCTCAAGGTTGCTCTTGAGGCCCAGCTCCTTGCTGTGCACCATGGGAGGTACCTGAGGAGACTCCTTCTCACTTCAAATTTTTTTTTAAAAAGCTAATCTGATTCTGATTTCAGCTTTCAACATTTCTCTGCTGATTACCCACTTTAAACAGACAACCCACTGACTCCCCTCTCTGTTCTTCCAGATGTTGTAGGAGTGGAGGAGATTTCCATGGTGTGTGCTACTTAGTCTCACCCTGGAAAACAGAACAGAGTTTGCCTTGTGCAACTTCAAAAGGCCTTTGATAAGTTGAGTTTGGTTTCTTACTTTTATATGGAACAGTCCAGCTTATTATTTCTTCTAGCTTGTTTTTTAATCACCTCCACTATATTCATCCAAAGAATGTCCCATTTCTCCTAGAACAATTAAGAAAAGCCATCCAAAGTATTTGCTACAAGGGTGAGATTTATGGTATGACGGCTTGTTTTATGGTTGTTTCCTTTTCTCCAAAGTCTTATTCTTTAGTCCTATAGGCAGAATATCCAGCTATCGAAACACCTTTGAATACTTAAGCCAAAACATGACAGGCTAATTCTGAATGGCCAAACTCAGCAGGCTCATTGGAGAAACAGTAGGCCAACTTAAATAACCAACAGGAAGTACTAAGTCAAATCACAGAGCAGCTGCTGCCATTTAAGATAACCTTTCATTTAGAGAATATTTATTGATATGAAGACACACATATTAACCTTCCTTCAAGAATAGTTTGAAAAATATTTATTTAGACAAAATAGATTGAAACAATTTCATTAGTTAATCTCTAGCTTAAGTACCCTACCAATTAAGTACTGTATCAGCTGCACCAGGGAATCTTGTCTGATTCCATAGTAGCTTATCTCTATTATACCACTTACTCTGCAATAGAATAAGTTACCAGTCTCCAAATGGACTGCTTTCTTTGAATGCATCTATCATAGTTTGGCTTTGAAAAGCTGATGAATGAATGAAAGAAAGAATGAGTGAATGAAAACCATATCAGATGTCCAATAGTGGAAGAGTTTTGGATATAGTGGTATTGTGGAACTGGAGAGTTTCTCGTGAGTAATTGCCCATCCTGAAGGTTGTTGAGGAGAAAAAAATAACATGAGCTATACTATTCTTTTAACAAACACATAATTAGGTGGCTATTTGGAGCTAAGTATTGTGAAAACATTCTAAAGTGCTTTTTTTAAAAAAAAGTTTCCTCTTCTTTCATAGCAGAATTTGATCAGTAACTTTGCATACTACTAAGAAGAGCAGCTTTCTGTTGTTTTCTAGCATCCTGTTTTTTGGAACTTCCAGCTAGGAATTCTCATTTCCTCATAACTCATTGCTATTTCTACTTTGTAGTATGACAGCAACATGGATTGTCCCTTAGGGAATCTGGACTGTATTCTGATGACCTTTCTTTATGATCATGCTTGGTTTAATTTGGATATGTTTCAGGAAAAACAAAAGAAGAATAAAAAAACTTTTCAAATTTGTTTTTTTAAATAATTCAACATAACCATTTGGAAATACAATGTTGTGGTTTTAATTTTTCATTTTAATTTTACATTTGATGTGTTTCAGTGTGGGTTGGGTAAAGAAAACAAGTTTGACAGAAGTCTGAATTTAAGTTTGTTTGACAACTGGATACCAGAGAGAAATTGAGAGATATTTTCCAGATTTGAGGATATGTAGGTTCTTAAAAAGTACGTGTTGCTGGGCATGCTGTCATAGGCCTGTAATCCCAGCCCTTGGGAGACTGAGGTAGGAGGATTGTGTCAATTTCAAGGCTGTCCAGGGCCACTAAGTGCATTCACGACTAGCTTGAACTACAGAACTGCATAGCAAGACCCTGTCTCAAAAAAGAAAAAAAGTATGTGTTATGCAAGTTAATATTTACATGGCTCTAAAATGGCCCATGCACTTATATATGACTGAGAGGAGAAGGCAGGGGCAAAGCCCAAATTCATTTAGGAACAGCTGAACTTAAGAACTCACAGGAGCCAAGCAGATAATTCAGCAGTTGCTGCATGGAATAAATTCACAATGGTAAGAGCACCATTTCATTTAAGAACATTCCTACATTTTTCAAAATAACTCATAACATCATTTTGTATAATGGATGAGTTTCTTTCAGTGGTCATGGTTTCATAATGTAAAACCTTAAAATAATGCCTAACCTTCTAGTTAGAGTTTTTATTTTTATACTTCTTCTCTAGAGTGGTATGGCATATTAAATTGCTTTGGGTTGAGCGTTTTAAATTCCAAGAGAATCTCTCCCAAAGGCACTCAAATAAGCAAGCAGAAAGGACAGAGTCACAGACTTCTTATCTATTTAATCCTACACAAATGGATTATGGTTCTTAACTAATAAAAAAGTTGGGTTTAAAAACTTTTAGGTTTGGATGTGATTCTCACTTTCATAAATACCCTAATATAAATGAGGCAGAAGCCAAATCTACTCCTCTGGGCTAATTTAATGGATGTGGTTCTTGGAAGAGCCACCCCAAATCTGTGTTTGGGGACTTGTTTCATTGGTAAGTGTACCTGAAGGATTTCCTGTGGCCTCTGGGCTGAATGATCTCTGTGGTCCTATATCCTGAGGCTCCTGCTCTGTAAAAGAAGCTGCAGAGCTTTATGTTAAAGTCTGATAACTGGTCAGGTGTTAAAGGCAGTGGCTGCTTCAGGAGAAGGGTGTGAAGGGACAGGTTTGGGGTCCTGTTGCTAGTGTATTGTGGTAGCTGCAGTACAGAAACTTGGAACCCTCTCAGCAACACTGCAGAGGACTGGGATGTTACTGGAGGATACACACTGCTGGGTAGATACTCCCATAGCAGAGAGAAAGCAGGTGTGACAGGGCTGCATGTGTAAATCATATCTGAAGTCTGTTATTCTAGTTACTATGGCTGTTCAACAATGCCTAAAATATAGCAACAGAAAATAATTTTTTATTATGTCCATGGATTCTTTGGACAAGCATAGTGAGGGCAATTTTTCTCTGCGAGGTTTGCAGGCTGAATGCATGCTCACTCACATTTCTGGTAGTTGATGCTGACAGTTGGGTATTTCTACAGCTGTTGGTGTGGACTGAATGTTCATATTCCCCACATTGATACCCCAATGTGGTAGCATTTGGGGGTGAGACCTTTGGGAGATAGGTCATAGAGGTGGAACATTCAAGAATGGAATTACTGTCCTTATAAGAAGAGATCTGAGAGTGAGCTCCCCCTTTCTCTGTCTGTAAAAATACAGCGAGGAGATGGCTGTCTGTAAAGCACATAGAGTGCTCACCAGAACCTCACCCTACTGGTATACTGATCTTGGACTTCTGACCTCCAGACTGTGAGAAGTAAATGTTTGTTGTTTGAGACACTCAGTTAATGATATTTTGTTACTGGGCTTTCTTTTAGCGTGACTTAGCTAGTTTTCAAGGGCAGCATCTTATGCAGGGCAGATTTCATGAGCTTGTAACTGGTGCATGTACACAGAGCTCAGCTGCAGAGGGGCGCTGGGCTTGTCACTGTCTTTGAAGTCTTAATTTTGAATAATAGGGTGCTCATCTCAGTTTTATTTTGTACTAGATGCCCCAAAATTCTGCGAGACAGAGAGAAAGATTGAGAGAGGGGTGGGGAGGACATTTGGCAGAATATATCTTGCCATTTTTTGTTTTTTTAAACCTCATCTATGAAGTCAGGCAGCATTACTTCTACTACACCGCGATTTGTTAGGAGTGAGTAACTGAGGTGTTCCATATTCAGAGGGAAGAGAATAGATCCCACCACTTGATGGAAGGATGTCAAGGCTCTGAGGGAGTATGTGGGAACATAAATATTGCTATGGCCATTTTTGGAAAATACAATCTGCCACACATGTTCTGCATATATTTCTGCAGGTGCCACCTACTGGGTTAGTTTTTATTTTGTTTCTTGTGTAATAGAGTGTTAAAATTAAAGTTAGAGACTGAGACATTAAGATAGAATTGATGTGATATACCATAGCCAGATCACAGTATGCAAAATTTTCTTTCCATGACTTAATCCCTTTAGCCACTTTTAGAATGGGAAAGATTGATGGAGAAGAGAAAGTTGAAATGGTTTCTTTGGAAAGTGCAGTTGTTCCATCCTGCTTTACCCTTAGTTTAGTAAAAGGAGACTCCATGGAGCCACTTGAGGGTCTTAAGCCATGTTTATTGCATTTGGGGTTTTCAGGGGACTAGGACCCAATTGATACCCTAATAATTCAGGCAGGATAATAAAATCAGGATGCAGTGTTATCCTTACTTTTTATTAAAATCTTATTTCATTAAAATGTACTCTCTATAATTTTATTTACATTAAATTTATTTTATTAAAAGTATTTGTTTTTAAAAGGTCATTTCATCAATAAGGTCTTTATTATCAGACAGTGTAAAACAGCATAAGTGACTTCATGACCAGGGCAGTTTGTGGGTTCACCAGATAAATCATAAAGCTTTCAACATCCTTGTCCAAATCAATGAGGAGTATGCATCTTCTCGAGAATTTCAGACTGGTTACCCCACAAGGCCCCTTGGCCATTGCTGATCCTTCTCAGAGGTGATGGAAGGAGTCTGTTCTAATGGGCCCAGAACAATCTGAATCTCTGGAGGAAGAAGAAAGAGGGAGGCCAGAGAGCTGCTTTGCTTTGCATATGGAGATGATCCCATTAAATATTAAATGCAGGGGAATGGAGATTTTACTTCCAGAATATAAAAGGCAAAAGGACAATTTTTTGTAGACCAGAAACTGCATGTGGAATACTTGAGTGAGTGAGTCAGTGAGTTTATCCTGAATCTATCCAGGAGGGCCTTAGAAGGGACAAAGAACCAGTAGCCAGAAAGGGGACTTGATACCAAGTAATTAAGAGCTATAGAAGGAGTCACAGGTGGCCCCTGGCTAGGATAAGCTGCCATTTTTATGTGTCAGAACTGAGAGATTTCCCAAGATGGGTATTTCCAGTGCTTAAATGGGAACATTCCTGGACACCTTGGTGTGGTTAGTCCCTTACCCTTGATCATTCATGGCACTGCACATTGCCAGGGACTAGTGGACTAGAGGGAGCGCCTCAGCAGAGGATGTACAGGATAGCTGTGGAAGTGCCATGGAAGACAGACTCATTTGTGAAGCATTATCTAGGCAGAAAGCTCAAAGCAAGTTCAAGAAGGATGTCTCCTAGCTCCTTACTGTGTCTCTCTTCTCCTCTGGCTCCAAACCAGAAACTGGCTAGTAAGAAGGGTGAAAAGGTCCAAAGGGGTATGGGAAGTGGCAGGGGAAGGGGAAAGGAAAGAAGGGAAAGGAAAAATTATGAGAAAGAAAAAAAATGGAATCAAAGTCTGTGTAAATAGAGAAGGGTAGAGGGGGTGAAGGGCGCACAGGTAATGAAAGAAAAACTAAGAACTAAGATACATCATGTACAGGTACAAGCACCCAATGATAAAAGTAAACGTATTGTATACCTAAAATGTACCAATAAAAGAATTTAAGAAAAAAAAAAGAGTGATGTAAGGAGCAGGCATTAAGAGAGGAAGGAGAACAGAGGTTGAGAAATAGAGAATAAATCATCCACGGTGAAGCAGCCTGAGCAGCGCAGCAGGAGAAGGCTTAGTGCTAAATCAGCTCGATTCTGATTATGTAAGGCATTCTAATTCCTGATCTTAACTGCATTGGTTACTAAACGAACTGACATTGGTTACTGAAGGGACTGAAACATCCCGGGACCTGACCAATGTTCAATGGGAGCAAGGAAATATTATATCCACTGAACAGATGTGAAACAAGAGTCCTAAAAACAGAGATTGTACCATGAGCTATCTTGTTCAATATATCTGTTAAAAGTGAATTTGAAAACACCCTTCTCCAACAAGAAATCACAAATGGTATGTCAAAGAATAATTGATTTTTTTTAATTCAGCTATCCTGAATTAAAAAATCAGCAGATATCCTGAATACCTTTGTTTTTAGGACTCACTCTTCTTTCACATCTGTTCAGTGGATGTAATATTTCCTTGCTCCGATTGAACATTAGTCAGGTCTCAGGATGTTTCAGTCCCTTTAGTAACCAATGTCAGTTCATTTAGTAACCAATGCAGTTAAGATCAGGAATTAGAATGCCTTACAAAATTGTCCTGGGGCCTGGGATTTAGCTCAGTGGTTTTGCCGCCTGCTGTGCAAGCACAAGGACCCGAGTTCTGTTTCCCTGAGCTGTTTAAAATCCTTCAGATAACAATCTAGGAAAATATAGGAAAGAATTTTATTTTTCCCATCTTTCACGCAGCCCCCAGTGGCCATCCCATTCAATGTTGAATATTTGCCTCTTCCCTAACTGGAGCCACCTGCTCCCTCCACCCGAAATGAGCTCAGCTCATCTTTGTTCACTTGAGTCCTGGTGCTCCTGAAGTGCCTCTTCACTGAGCCAGCCTGTCAGGATTGCCACCTTCTCCCACCCAGCCTACACCCACCATCCCCGGCCCACGGTCTCAAGGTCTGGTGCGGATTCCTTAGTCTTTCGGGACCAAATCATGTGCTTCTGGCTCTGCTGATTCTGTTGACCAGAACTTCTATACTAGGACCTTGACTGCTGCGGCATAGGCTCTGCTTCTTGGTTTTCTAGGATCTGAGATCTAATCTCAACTCTGTTAAAACTTTCCATATAATCTTAGTCGTCTTAAGCTCTGTGTGTCTCAATTTCTTCATCCTTACCTTGGGATGAATATAGCTAGATTGTTTCGGGATACTATAAAGAAATAAATTAATGGATATGAAAGCACTATATATAAATGTTTAAGTAATAAATATATGTGCGGTATTACTATTACCACAATATAGTTGAGATTGAGATTTCTAATGTTATTATCCATCCCCTTATCATTACTGCCTCTCTCTCTCTCTCTTGATCTCTCTCTCTCTCTCTCTCTCTCTCTCTCTCTCTCTCTCTGTTTTGCCTAGATCCTTGATCTTCAGGATCTGATGTGTTACATCCTAGTATCTGTCTGCCCCGGGACCATCATCCACAGACAAGGTCTTTCCACTGTATCATTTAAAGGGTCAGTTACTGTCTTTCAGTTTTATGTGAGCCTCCTGAGCCGTCTCTGACTACTTTTCTCTCTGACCTCATTTCCTAATGACTACAAAAACCTGTAAAATTCCAGTTCAACCAACATTCTCCTCCTTTTTTCCCTCAGGGCAATCACAGAGGCAAACCAGCACAGCAAGCGCTCTGGAAGCCAGGTGAAGTGTTTTGAGAACTATGTCAAATGCTGCCAATAATTCAAAGAAGATGAGGCCTGAGAATTGATCATTGGATTTAGCAAGGTGGAAGCCACTGTTGAGCTTGCTAAGAACAAATTTAGGGGAACAAAATTAGAACAAAAGTGTGATTAGAGTAGGTTCAATAGAGAGCAGGAAGAGCTAAATTAGAGACAGTCAAGTACAGACAGCTCTTTCAAGGAGTTCTTTTTTTTCTCATTGGAAAGAAAAGAATGGGCAATAGCTGGAGAGAGAAGTAGAACAAAGAGAGTTTTTATCAGGAAATAGAGAAATAAAAGAAAAGAATAAGTAGAGAGGGAGAACTTTTGAGCTATGACTTGAATAGGTCAGAGCAGATAGGCTGTTTCATGTCAGAGAATGTGCTGGCCTTTAGACAAACAGATGGATGGCTCACCTGTGTGTATGAAGGGAGAAGGGACACAAGCACACATGCGGGCATATGTGGAGGACTCTTCTGATTGCTGTGATTTTCTTAGTTACATACAAGGTAAAGCTGAGAATGAGGTGCTGGAATTTGAGGAGAGAAAAGGTAAGAAATAGTCACATGGGAGAGTGGAATAGTAAATGATCTGGACAATGCAAAGTAATTGCTAGACAGTGTCAGTCACCTTTGTAATATTCATGATCATGCATCTAAATTGATAGCACTCTAGATATGTTCATCAATGTGTATAGAAGCCAGAGTAGGTAGACTGTTGAAAAAACGTTTTATTTTAAGGAAGAACTCATGTTGCCCAGTTTGGTTTCAGAAGAATGTTGAATTTAATCAGCATTAAGCTTTATCCAAGAGAGTTTAGTAAAACAAGAGCCAGGCAAAGAATATAGGGGTGCATTTAAACTGGATAATAATAAAAGTGTCCAGAGAACAAGTGAAAATTTTCAGGATCAGTAGGCTGAAGGTGTTTGTGGGGGTGGAGGGACTATTGGGATTGGGGTATGGGAAGTGGGCTGAAAAAAATAGTTGTTATGGGTCAGAGAAATAAATGTTAAAATTGAGATTATGGCAGGCTTGCATTGATGATGAAAGTCCAAGAGTACATTCATGGAAACAAGGGAGAAAATAAAGAGAAGGATGAGATCATTGGAAAGGTCTTTTGCAAGGGTTGAAAAGCAAACACTGGAAAGCATACTCTACTGAAGATACAGAAGTCAGCAGGAAGTAGGAACGGAGTAGAATTAGAAGGACTAGATCTTGAGCTAATTATCTTCAAAGACAGCAAGTAACCAAGTAGTTCTGGTGGCAGTGGTGGGGTGGAAGTACAGATGACTTCCACAAACCCAGTCACCTCCAGAACAAACACAGGTCCAATTTAACATGCTTCACTTGTTCTGTGTTGGCCAGGGGACAATGGGGGACCATTGTTTTAGGCTAGTATTCTTGTTCTCATTATTATTATTTTTCAATTTGTAGTTGAATACATTAGAAAAAAAAGAAAGAATTTAGTGAGTTTAATTCAGGTCGGCAATTAATCTCAAAGGGTAGTCTGGGAACCCTAGCTTTCCCCAAGATCATTTTCTGGTCTTAATTATTTTCATAATAATAACACACTACACTTGATCTTAGCCAAAAGGCCGAGAAGCAATCATAATAATAAGATATCATTCATCATTTTTTGCTCATATAGTGGAGTTTTCCTGATGCTGTATAATATACGATAGTACAAATGTTGAAGCAGATGTGGGACTCCAGCTAACTTGTATTAAGCCAGAAATTAGAGATTTCAAAACTGGTAAAATTGTGCCATTTATCTTGCTTTTTTTTTTTCTGTTTTGGAAAAGATAATCTTTTACATAAAAATTGTTATTTATGTTAACATATAATGGGGCTAATCTTTTTATTTAAATTAATTACGTAAATGTTTAGGAATTTCTGTTTTGATTTTGGACATGTTAACGATTAATAAATATAACTTAGATCACAAAATATTCTGGGAGAGAGTCAGTTCTGAAGAGGGCAAATAGGCCTTGACAGCCGAAAGTTTAAGGGCTTCCTGTTTCTTTCCCTTACTGAAAGGAAGACTTTTCACAGGGAAATACTGGAGGTTGGATGCACTAAGGGGAGGGGAAATGGAGATTCCTACATTAGCACTTTTGACTACTTCAATCCACAACACAATCCACATCATCCCTCAGGGCAACAGCAGGAAGCTTGTGTAGAAAAAGAATTAGGAAGGCCATCTTTGAACTATGAAAGATTTCCTTACTTTGAATATCATAAGGAATATGTATTTAATAAGTATTTGTTCTGAAAAAAATTGAAAACAGTTTGTCTTTGCAACCTCAAGCCAAGTAGTTTCAAAGGTTTAGAAGTGTGTTTTTCTCCCCCAATTATGAAAGCAGTACATATCACTGCAGAAAAATGTATAAAATTGTGAAAAATATTAAGAAAATATAAATTAGTTACAACCATACCTCCCAGAGAGAATAGTGTGTTTATCCATGTCATTTTGCCTGTATGTTTTAAACAAAATTGTCATTATGCTGTTTAATGTTACATCCATCATACTACTTAACTTTTTTTTTTCTGGTACCGGGGATCGAACTCAGGTCCTTGCGCTTGCACAGCAAGCAGTGAAACCACTGAGCTAAATCCCCAGCCCTACTTAACCTTTTATTATGAGTATTTTCTTATTTAATAATCTCTTGAAATCATATTGAATAGAGTAAAATATCCCACTTAGATTATATACTTAGTCTGCTAGAGTTAGGCATGAAGAGTCAACACCCCTTTTCCTCTTTTACAGTGAGTGTTTGAATATGTCATTCCTTTTAGTTTATTCTACACTCACATATGCACTCACACACATACACACGCCCTTCTCAAGAACTCTATATGTGTGTATTACTGGTTCAAAAGTGTTCATTTTACTGAAGGAAATAAATATTTTAAAAATGTAACTTCCTCCTCTAAAATTAACTTCTAAATTTATTATTCTTATTGTTATTATTGATAAATTTATTGACAATTCCAAAAAAAGTGTCATTGTGCCAGTGTGTGGTTTTCTTTTTTTTTTTTTTAACAGAATTAAATAAGCTTGAATTTTATCAGGATAAATTAATAGACAAGAAAGGTTATGAACAGGAAGACATAATTGAAAGGAACAGTGATGGTAGTAGGTATTAAAATGGATTGTAAAACAAGAAAAATTAAAACAGCATGGTTGTTTAAAACCAAGAATTGACAGATAAAGGAAAGACATTCTTGGGAAATATAGTCTACCATATATCACATTTTAGTACATGGTTAAAGCAGTATCAGAAATAAGTAGTGACATAAATGAATATTCAGTAAATGGTGCAAAAAACCCATGAATTCTTTGGAAAACAATGAAGAACAAAAATAAATACCTATTTCTAAGAAGCTAGTTTGAGATAAAATTAGAAGGAAAGATATATGGTGCCATCTGGTGGTAAAGTAGATAACTGCATACATTATTGTTCAACGCTGTGTCTACTGGCAAAAAATAAAACCCCTTGAAAGCTGAGAGAGGTAAATTATTCACTAATAAAAAGATTCATACCTCATACCTTAGCACTCACTTGAGGTGTGTTTTGTTAATGCTTAAAGATGATTTTGCTTTTTCAGAGAATATTATAAATGGTAGCCTATACAGTTATCCAAAGCTAGAGTACAAGAAATTACAATTCCAGACATTCTCAGGCATGCCAACCTGTCATACTTTTTTTAGTAACACAATGAAACAAAAGAACAATTTGAATAAAAGTATGCTGTTTGAAAATTCATATATGAGCACAGAACTTGCCAGCAGTTACAGTTTTGAGTAAAGGACACAGTTGGAGAAACCTGTTCTCTGGACAGTGGAGCCTGCGGGAGGTGCAGCGCTTGCCCTGGGCTAGGGTGGCTATGCAGTTCCGGGGCTCAGTGGAGACCGAACTCTCCTCACAAACCATGCAGGCAACTCTCTCCGCACTGCTTCTCTGCCTCCGGGCTCCTGTTCAAGAAGCAGCCCTAGGCTGCTGCAAAGGGACTGCTGCTACGCGGCCGATCTGGAACGCAGCCTTCTGCCTAGCAGAACAGCCTTCCTTCTCCACGTGCAGCAGCAGCAGCCTCCTCAATCAAATGCGCCCTGCTTCCTGGTCCGGGTTTCTTGGTCCAGAATGGAGCTCCTGGACTGAAGCTGGGCTTGCGGGCCTACTCGTCCATTTCATTAGAATTTTGGATTTGGCAACAAGAGAATTGCTTAAAACACAGAAGCTTTAGGTGTCTGTTAATACAAACTAGGGAAACAGACTGAGTAGAGGGCGCGAAGCCCGGGAGAGCTGCAGGGGAGGCTGATGAAGAGGCATCCCAGCTCCTCTCTGCTTTGCTCCAGTGGATGTTCAGTTATTCCTTGGAGTCCCAGTAAACTTCTGCCAAGCCCTTTCTTTTGCTGAAGTATCTGTAAATGTTTTTCTACCCATGGAATTAACAAGTGTGCTAATAAATCTTTTGAAAGGAAAAACCCGATCTGTATTGTTTAATGGCTACTTTTACTTTCACACCAAGCCCTCCTTCTTTAGCATGGCTTTTGAGGACTCTGGGGCTTCTGAAGCTGCATCCAGGCTTTTCCTTTCTAACTCCCTCCTGCACCTGCCCTTACCCTCCCTCCTTTCTCCTCCTATTCCCGTTCTTTGCAGTGACTCCACTTCCCATGCCAGGACATTTCACAGCAAATACTTTCGCCAGTAAAATACTTTCCTACTTTCCCTCCTGTACCAGAAGCTTTTGTCATCCTTTAGATCCTGGGTGAGGGATCCCTTCCTCCAGGAATCCCCTTGTGTACCCTAAAGCTGGGTTAGCTTCTCCTTTTCTGTTATCCCATCACACCACGTCCTCAACCCCAGTGCTTTTATGACACTGTGCCAAATGTCCTGTCCATTTGGAGGAGACTTACGCTCTGAGTGGAGGACAATGTTTTCTTCACCGCTGTAACCTCAGTGCTTTGTACTGAACCTAAAATACAGTCAGCACTTAGATAGCTGTTCAGTGAACTAAGGAATATACACAGAGAACAGAGTCTGTTATCAAAGTGAAAAACCCCAAGACCGGAGTGAGCTATCGATCTTTTCCCAGCAAAGTGTCCAATCAGCCTTATTTCTGTTCAAACATAGGTTTACAAATCTCTGATAACATTTTTGAGAGCTGCTCCCTCAGGTTTCAAAATGAGAGAAATACCTTAAATGTATGTGACTTTCTTTTAAAGCTAAGTCAGACCAAAATGCACATGAATTGTTATAAAGATTATCTACATTTTGTGGACATGGGTGGTCCAGACACCCATGAGGAGATAAATAAATGTTTGAGGTGGGTCCTTCAATGATTTTTACAATGGATGCCAATTTGGCAAGCTTGACTAGGCCCTACCAGTGTGAGGAACCATGATTTTGGTATGATGTTGGGGAATTTGTGGCTTCCATCTGCTGGTTATCTCACAAAATGTAGAGCTGAGAAAAATCACATACTGATTAAATCATAGAATCCCACACTTGGAAGGGACTTCATGAGATGATCGGGCCCGCCTCCTGAAGGTCAATGCATAAATCATCTTGTGCAGATGGCTGTTTATACTATTTTTAAAGCTCTTTAAGGATGGAGATTACACAGCTTCCCTTGGTAGTCTGATCTTCATGGTCAAGAACTTCCTTTTTTAAAAGCCCAGCTTCTCACTGTAGTTTGGCTCATTTCCCCTTTTTTTCAGCTCTCTGTGAATGTAGAGAGTACATGATCAACCTCCCTGCTAATTATCTCTGGCCCACACCTCACACCCTTGCAACTAGTTATTAAGATCTATGCTATTTCCCCCTCCTAAGTGACACAGTTGCAGTTCCTTTATTTTTCAAAAGGCTTATTTCCCCTTTTCTATTATTTTTGTAATTTAAATATTTTCTCTTGAGAACTGCTTCCATGGCTTACTATATAAAACTGGCAATTGCATTTCTGCTCAAGTCTTGATCAGCTGTAAATAAACAAACAGTGAAGCTGACTTCTTATCGTACTCTAATATCATATTTGCTGTTTAAATTACAACATTTCCTTTTTGTTTCTCATGTAGATTATATTCTACAATAAATCTAAGCCTTTTACAGTCTAAGCCTTTACATGTCTTCTCTGCATAATTTGTCCTGGCTTTTGGGAGGGACCAAATCATGACCCCTTCCAAAGATATCCAGGTCCTGACATTTAGAACTGTGAAGAGGACTTTGCAGATTTGATTAAGAGTCTTGAGTAGGGATGATTACACTGGAAAACACAAATGTCCTGATAAAATGGATACAGGAGGGCCAGGCTCAGAAAGAAAAGATAGGCGCAGAGATGGGATTGATATGCTTTCAGGATGGAGGAAGGGGCCACAGACAAAGCCATGCAGCCTCTAAAATTTGGAAAAGCTTAGACATGGATTCTGCCTTGGAGCCCTCACAGGTAGCAGGGGCCTGCTAACACCTTGACTTTGCCCCATGGAAACCCAGATTGGGCTTCTGACCTGCAGAAATGTAAGGTAATAAATTTGTATTCTTTTAAACAACTAAGTTTGTAGACATTTGCTACAGCAGCAATAAGAAGCAGATACCATTTATTAATGAAAATATCTGTGCTCATCCCAAACTTACTGGTTTTAACTTACAGGGCACTTTAGGATTTATGAAGATTTCTTAGTCATATGTTTCTATCATCTGAACCTCAGGAAAAGTAATTGTTGTTTCCTAGATGCTTGAAAATCTTAAATTTCTGATCAATTATTTTAATATAATTTGTGTTCTAGAGGATTTTCCTTACTGAAAGGATTCTGTGTGCCAGGTACTGCTCTGTGGGCCTGGAATGTTCCATCTCACTGAGAACCTGAACAGAACTGTAAGATAGGGATTACTATGCCCTCTTTCCTGGGCTTGGAGAAGTAAACAGCACAACTAGCTGCTGGCAGAGCTGACCCTCAACTCCAGTCAGCCTGATATTACAGCTCATCTCCGTTCTACAATGTTGACCTGACCATGGTATTGTACTCAGTTTGTCTAGATGGAACACAAACTTATAGAGAATTTGAAGCATCATGCATTTTCAAGGAAGATATGTTACTATAAATGTAACTTTCTTGGGGGAAAAATGCTAGTTTCCTAGAAATGACACGTATTTGTTCTAGATGTTAGGTGAAAATGACTTCAAGCATCAAAAGCAAAATTATAATTGTTGAAAAGTGAGGAGATCACTCAAAAGCATTGTGTATGTGTGTAGGGCGTGGAGAGCAAGAGCTCTCTCTGTCTTGGCAGGAACCTGTAATTTCTCTGGGAAAATGATTTCTAAAGAGGAAAACTTCTAAATTCGTTTTCAGCAAAGTACCGTTTAATCTCTTAGACAGCCCTAGGAAGATTTCTGTCATTGGGTTGTTCTAAGTGGAATATTGCTACCTGCAATACTGGGGCAAGGAGGCAAGGAAGGATGATATTGTACTTCTGTGCTCCTCTTCCTTCTCAGTTCTCTCTCTGTGGGAAAGAGAAGAGTGTAATTTTATTTTTAAAAATCATCTTTCCCATCTAATGCTCTCCATGTCATTTGCCAGGGCTGAGTGGAAATATATTTGTTCTCTTCATCTCATCTTAAACCAACCAGCAAATAGTCAGTCGACTACTAAGTTAAAACCACCCCTTAGCTCTTTTCATCAGCCTCTTCTCACAATTTCTTTCATCTGAACAATCAGTAAATTTTCTCCACTTCATATCCAACACTATGCAAATATAACTTCATGATCCACCCCTCTTCCAATTGGATTACTATTCCTATGTCTCTCTAATAACCTTACCGTTGGACTCATTCCTTTCCTTTCTGGCAAATCATGAACCATCACAGTGATCTACACTTGTTCTATGAAAATTCTTCTCTCTCTCTCTCTCTCTTTCTCTCTCTCCTAGCAATATTGGAGTTTGAACACAGGGGAATGATAAGTTACTTCCCCAGCCCTTTTTATAATAATCTAGATTTTTGAGCCAGATTGTCACTAAATTGCCCAGGCTGGTATCTTTTTTTCTTTTCCATTAAGTTTATTGTTACATTTTAGGTATACAGTATAGTCACACTGATCATTAGGATCTTGTACTCGATGTATCTTGGTTCTTATTTTTTCCCAATTCCCCTGCCCTCCCTTCACCCCCTCCACCCTTCCCTATTTACAAAGACTTTGTTTCCATTTTTCCTTTTATCATGTTTTTTCTTTTCCCTTCT
>NW_004624732.1:3278530-3394178 GCF_000247695.1 Heterocephalus glaber | reverse complement strand
AAAAAATAAAAATGAAGGCCCTCCTTCAGGATATGTCTCTGCTATTACAATAGACAGCATGGGCCACTGTGTGCAGATCTAAGTCAATTAATCTCAGCAAGCCAGCCAGAGACCCCAGAGATTCAGGCTGATTCCTGGCTGCAAGGACCAAGTTGAGTTCCCTGACCTCCTGCAGGGTTGAACTCTGCAAGGTTCTACTGCAAGTTCCAGCTGCCATTCCCCTGAAGATAGTCCAGGTTCTGATGGGAGGTGGTAATCCCTCCAACTCACCAACTAAGGTGGTCTGGGGTGCCTTTATTACAGAGATTCTCTTCACTTTTCCAGTGGGCTTCAATTTTCATCAAGGAGCCTGAGAGGGGCCCTCATTCTGTTGTTCACTTCTGCTCTATCTTCTGGAGCTCAGGACAATGGCCTTTACGACCCCCTGTGCCTCTGTGGTGTGGATCCACTTACTGGTGCAGCCAGGAGGCCAGAGGTGGGGGGGGGGTGTTCTGCTCAGTTCTGCTCATCACTTGGAGTCCTGGGTGGAGGCAGGGCAGCAGCTCACCAGTCAGCTTGTTGCTCTGAGGCGCCAGTCTGCTGGGACACAAATCCCTTGGCCCTATTGCTCTCTTCCTTTTAACTCCACTGCGGAGTGTGGAGCATTTTCCTTCCTCTGGTGGAGCAGAGCAATACAGTACTTCCCAAGCAGCAAAGCCCTTCCCAGGTGTGACGTGGGCCAATCCAGGAATCCCACCTACCTTGGGCTTCAGGCGCACTCACATTAAGGGGTGCAGGAAAATAGGAGTCCAAGTAGCACTCTTCAGGGTTTGTTTGTAAGACCAACTGCCTGGCACCTTGAGTCCTCCTGGTTGCCAGAGCAGGCTGAAAGTCCCCCAGGCTGGTTTCTAATGTGTGATCTTCCCATCTCAGCTTCTCTCTCTCTCTCTCTCTCTCTCTCTCTCTCTCTCTCTCTCTCTCCATATATATATATCAGTACTAGGAACTGAACCCAGGGCCTTCTCACCTAGCTACAACCCTAGCCTTTTAAAATTTTTTTCTGAGACAAGTTGTTGCTAAGTTGCTAAAATTGCCCATTCTGTGTTTAAACTTGTGATCCTCCTGCCTCAGAGTGCTGGGATTACTCCACTGATTGGTTTGGCATAGTTCTGCATATGGATAATAGGAAGGCCCACCCTGGGTGTGAATGCTACCTGCCCTAAGGGGATGTAGCCTGGATAGAATGTAAGGGACAGAAAGAGGGCTGCTGTTGTCACTGGTGATGCTGTTTCTTCACTACTTTGCTGCCTTCTGCCCACCATGAACTGTTTCTCCTCTGTGATGCCACTCTGCCATGCTACCCTACATGGAGCCAGCCAACTATGGACTGAAACCTCTACAAACTGTGTGCCAAATAGACCTTTCCTCCTTTAATTTGGATGTCAGGTATTTTTTCTCAGCAACAAGAAAAGTAAATAAGACAGCTCTAAATTGCTTTCTTGTATCCATGACACATCTTAGCATATTGCCCACCTCTTCCTTTCTGAGCATTTTTGGTTTCTTAATTCAAGTCTTCATCATTCTTCAATTGAATTACTGAAATATTCCCTAAACTGCTACTTCTCTTCAACATACTCCTTGTTTAATGACCAAGTTAAGTTCCCATGATGGTCAATTCAATTGGTTGCTAAATGAGGAACTGTATATAGTATGTATATTACAATATTTAGAACAAAGAAATGGTTAAAGAAAACTCCAACTTGATGACTTTGCTTTTATTTGCAGAATTCTTACATCCAGTACTATACTATTCAATAGAACATAAAACTACAGTGCTATATTATTCAGTACAATCAGCAAAAATTATAATACTGCATAAAAAGGTATAACACACAAAAAGACATTGAGGCTGTATAAACAAGATGTTTATAAACAGAAGTAAACAAAAAAAACAGGTCATAGGTCCGAACAGTCATTAATCAGGTAGGTCTTGAAACAACGAATATCTATAGTTCATTCCAGCAAAAGAAGAAAGGAGAGGGACTTGCTCAGGTGGAGGCGTATAGACATTCATGCCCAAAGTAAAAAATATCATATTTTAAATGGTAAGAAAAGTTGAAATAAGATTGAAGACAGGGGCTAAAATATAAGGATCACAATGCTAGTCCTCAAATACTCATGCACTAGTGTCACTAAGCACTCCTCCTCCCAGAACATTATGGCATAACTCAGCATAAACGAACAGACTCCCCTCTGTGTAAGTGCTTATCATGCCATGAAAGTGTTTGTGCTGATCAAGGAGATTAGTTTGTAGACACACAACCAGAATCACTGACAATGGCTACCTAGTCATGGATTATTACTATTCTCATTATTTTGTTTTCACAGGTTATTTTATTACAAATTTGAAATGTTTCTTTCTTTCACTTTTATTGAGATATAAGACACTCAAAAGCATGAAAAGTTTTATTTTCTCATTAATTATGCACCACAGGTCCCGTTTTCTGACAACCTCTGCAGCCTTTGATGTCGTTTGACTTTAATCTTTTAGACAGTAACTTTTGTGCATATGGTATCATTGCTCAAATGTTCATTTTTCTGGTTGCTAGTGACACAATAATTGATTGAGTTTTCCTTTTTATGAATTCTTTGTTGACTTTGTATGGCAATTTTCTATTAGGTTTCTACGTCTTGTTGATCTGTAGTTTTTGTATATTCTATATCTTAATAGGTATATAAACTTCGCTAAATTACTAAACACAGGAAATTGAAGATTAGCATTCCTGATACATGAACAATTGCCTAGACAACATCTAGTCTGCAGAAAATTTTGAGTGTGCCATTTTTTATTGGAATGTACAATTTTAATAGCAGAGAAGTGAGTATATCCTTCAGTTAGAGAATAAACTGTGCTTTATTCCCTCAATGCAGTAGCATATACTAGTAAAAAGGACTAAAGTATATATTCATGAATCATTATGAATAAAAACTTGAAAATGTAATATCAAGAGAAGTACTAAAATATCTAACATTTCAAGTGTCATTAAAAGATACTGGGCTGGTGGTCATGTGTGAGGGCCTAGACTCTATCCCTGGCACTGCAAAATAAATAAATTTCTCAAACTAGGATACAATTCCTAGAAAACTTTAAAACATACAAAATAGTATGTTGTATGGGTTTATTTTACATATACGTAATAAAGGTGAACTATTCATGGGAACCATCAATACTACTTTGGGACTTGGTTGTTTTTACTCCTGAGAGGAAATAAAGGGGAAGAGTTAGGGAATGAACCTGAACTGTACATGCTGCAACTCTTAGCACTTTGTTTTTTAAAGTTAACAGAAAATGTCGCAAAATATTACTTAACACTAGGTCATAACTCTTTGCTGTATTTTTACTTTGTGCTTTTCTTTCTTTGTGTTTATATTTTGTTATTATTTTAAAATTAGAAACAACTAATTTTCATCTTAAATTATGTTTAAAAGCCAGATGTGGCAGTACACACCTATAATCTCAATACTCTGGATTCTGAGGCAGGTGGATTGCCTCAAGTTCAAGGCTAGCCTGAACTATATAGCATGACTGTATCAAACAACCAAAAAAGGTTTAAGATTATTTTGTATAAGCATTAACTATGATTTAAATTTGAAAAGTAATTAAGTTTATATATTGACCAAACCATGAAGATGCTCTGTGTAGGATTCACAGTTCAGGGCTACCAGATAATGGGCTTCTCTAGTTTTGAAAGCAATAGAACTTAGTTAAAAAAATATAAGGCATAATTAAATAAACATCCATTTGTTCATGGCCAAACTTAAATCATAAAGGTATAAATACCATCATAACTGAAGTCCTATGCCCTGTCTCTCCTCTTTCTCCTGACTCCCACCCACCAAGAGGTAATCCACTGTTCTGAAATTTGTGTTCTTTCATTTCCATGGACACTTATTTTAATGCTCACATTACAATCAACTTACTTACCTAATGAGTATCTCAGCTACTTACCCAGTTGATAAGATGGAAACTTCAGGACTAATGCTTGAAAAAGCTCACCAGTTTTTCTCTCCTGTGGTATGCTGGTGTGAGCGACATAGTGAGGACAGGCAAATATACAATTCTGTCCCCAAATCCACCTTCAGATGGAGACCTGCCTTGCTGGGTGCAGTTGCACCATAAAAACTGACAAATTTTACAAGTCATGGGTCTTCCCCAGCCTCCCAGGAGAACAGGTTGGTGGGGACTTTCTGGCACACTGCTGCTCAGTTCCATTTCCTCTTAGTTCTGTTAGTTCCCCCACTACATTGTACTTCAGATCTGCCCACTGGTCTCAGATCCATCGCAGCATCCTTAGCCAAGTCTGTTGTCTTTATCCTTTGTATTATGCAAATTTTCAAATACAAGCAAAAATAAAGAAAATAGCATGATCGACTCCCATGTATGAATCACCTGACCCAACATCAATGCACATCAATATTTTGCCAATTTTGTCCTGTCTCTTCTCCTTCCCTGTTTACTTTGGAAGGAAGGTAGACTTAGGAATTGAAAGCAAGTACTTATTATTTCACAAGTAAATTATTTTAAAAAATTTTTATTAGTACATGTGTGTTTATTAGTATATTCCTTGCCGGGGGTTGTACACATCTTAATTCCTTTTTCATACCCTTCCTTTCCTCTCCCCTCCATCTCTTTTTATGGGTGTTTGCTATATCCATTCTCCAGGGACATTTTTTTTTTTTTTCTCGGTACCAGGGATAGAACTCGGGACATTGCACTTGTGAGGCAGGCGGCAAAACCACTGAACTAAATCCCCAGCCCTCCCCTCCATCTCTTGATGCCCTTTTATTGGAGAAAGATCTCTCTTCCTATTTCCTATTATCTATCTTTTAATTTTCAATCCATTTATATATCTATATTTTTACACGTATACCAGGCAATTATTAAACCTTAAACTATTAACAATTATTCTTAACATTATTTAACAACCAAGTTACTTTCAAATTTCTCCAACTTTATCAAAATATTTTTGTAAAGGTTGAAACAGTTTACTAATGAAGTCCATAGTTGCTTTTAACTGCTGTCTTTACTGTGTTACTTTTATTCTGTAACAGATTTGTTCCTTTAAAAAATTATTTGATTGAAAAACTATTTGTCTATAGAATATTTCACATTGCGTATTTGGTTCTCAGCTTTTCCTCATATTTCTTATTAACTGGTATTTTGATTAAAAGTTTTCATGAGATTTAGGTTCAAATTTTTGGACAGGACTGGTTTGAGGTAGTGCACTCTATCGCGCAACATCATGATTAGTAGGTTCATATTACCAGTCTGACCCACACATTAGTTTCCCATTCAATTTTCACCCAATTTAAAAAAATGTTTTCTATATTTTTCTAAAACTATTTGAAAACTGTCTGGATCTATTATTTTATTGGTGATTGCAAAAATGATGATTTCTCTAATTCTATAATTTTATTTCTATTATTTAACTGGAATTATCAAAAATCTTTCATCAACTACTTTGTTACTCTGTATTATGATTTATATAGATGTCCCTCCAGTGCCTCATGCCCTCATAGGTGGGACTTTAGGAGGTGTCTGGATTATGGGATGTGATAATCACCAGTGGATCAGCCCACTGATGATTTTATAGCTGACTTGCAGTTAGGAGGTGGGATCTGGTTGGAAGAGGTGAGTCCCTGTGGATGTGGCCTGGAAGTCCTGCTGCTTCCTTCCTGCCTGCCAAGAGATGAAGCCACTTTTCTTCGGCTGGTTCTTTAACTGTGCTGTCCTAACTTGGAGCCAGCAGAATATGGACTGAAACCTTTACAAATTGTGAGCCAAAATAAACTTTTTCTCCTTTTCTCCTGGGTTTTAGGTATTGTGTCTCAGCCAAGAGAAAGTAACTAAGACACTGAATAACAATTAGCACAGAAAAATTACAACAAATGCCTGTTTCTTTCCTCACACATCATATTTTTAGAATAATGAGTTGGTGTCCCAGTAAGTACAAAAGGTAATGAGTATTTTTAAAAGTTTGTGTGGAAAAACCTTGAACCTATGCAAAACTTGAAAGAGTAGTGCAGTGAACACACTGAAGTAGTGCAGTGTTTGTATCTGGGTACAACAATTCACATTATCTCATTTGTACCCTTTCTCCCATCAGCTTGTCTTCTGGTACCAAAAAAATGTTCTAAGCTCACCTTGTACTTTGTGTATTTCAGGGGAATTGAACATTTTTTTTTCAAGGAGCTCCTGACTTTTTAGCGGGAAATTAAAACCAAGTTATTAAGCTGAATGTGGCTCCATATAAGGGTAATACCTGCACTACAGAAGCTGAGACAAAAGGATCAAAAGTTGGAGGCCATCATAGCCAGTTTAGTGAGTGTATGCTTATATATTTGTATATGCACATATAAAACATATATACCCACATATTATATGTGTATATCTGTATATGCAGAACATATATATCTATGTGCACCAATGCATACTAATATCTGCAATTGACATTGATGTATTACTTTCTCACTTTTTCTATTCTGTACCTGATTCTCCCTTCTCACACAGTTAGAACATTGATTTCTAACAAAGTCAATGAATTCACTAATTTGCTTTTCCCATGAATATACATAAAAGAGTTTCAGAATTACTATATCAATAGCATTATTTAAAACAATCCTATCTTTATGAACTGTTAAAAACAACTTATCTTTGTGAACTAATACTCATGTTTTAAATAAATGGCTACACAATTCTCCATTTTGTAGATGTACTCTGATTCATTTAGCCAGTATCCTATGGATGAGCACTTAGATTGTTTCTGATTTTTCACAATAAAAGACCAAAATCTATAAAGAATAACATTATGCATATATAATTTTAAATTTCTAGATTTGTATATTTTGGATAAATTTTTAGAACTGGGACTTTTGATTAGTTTTTTAAAATACTATCAAATTCCCTTTCATAAGGGATATAATAACATTTGCACACTCATCTGTCATCTTTGAAAGATTCTATGAACCCATATTCTTGTCAGCAGAAGGTATTTTCAAGTTGGCTTGTCTATCTGTCTGTCTGTATACATTTTGTGGTACTGGGGATGGAACTCAGGGCCTTTGCACTGAGCTATATTCCCAGCCCCTTTTTAAAATTTTTATTTTGAGATAGGGTCTCTCTAAGTAACCAAGTTGCCCAGACTGGGTTCATATTTTGATCCTTTTGCCTCATGCTCTCAGAATGCTAGGATTATGGGGGTGCCCTGCCATGCCTCGCAGGTATTTTCTTTTAATTAGAAATAGCATTTTATTACAGTTCTGTTTTACTCGTACGTTTTCCATATTTAAATGTATTTATTAAGGCATAGTTTATATGCAGTAAAAGGCATAAATCTTAAGTGTTCATTTGATTTTTTTATAAATGCACTCCCTTATACCCTAATGAAGAAATAGAACATTTCTACCACGTCAAGAATTTCTCCTGTTCTCATTTCTATTCATTCCATAGTTCTTTCCTCAGAAGAAACCACTAAGCTATTCTGTAAGAACTGCTTAGTTTGTACTGTTCTTACACTTTGTATAAATAAAATCAAGTAGTGTGCTGTATTTTGTGGTTGTCATCTTTTCTGCAACACATTATTTGTAAAGTTTATCCATGTTGCCACATGTATTTTATTAGTAATATCACACTGTGTGAATATACCAACTTTTCTATCAATTCTATTGTTGATGGACATTGGGTTGTTTCCATTTTTTTTTTTTTTACCATGATGAAAGCCACTAAGAATATCCTTGTTCATCTTTGAATGACTATTTAATTCTCCATTTTGTCCTTGTAATTCGAGTTATTCAACCAGTATCCTATGAGTGGTGATTTAGGTTGTTTATATATTTCTATTTTAAATATGTAGATATATAGATATATAAATAAACATGGTAGGTATATTTAATTTCTATAATAAATATTTAATTTTATAATAAAGTATCAATTTTCCTGTGACTATTCTAATGCTACTACCCAATCTATATGAGACTTCTAATTGTTTACATTCTTGCCATTGTTTAGTGTGCTAACTTTTGCAGATTAAATATAGATATACAATGCATTAACTCTATTTTACTGAATTTTTATGAGGAATGGATACTGATTTTTAGCAAAGGCCTATGCATTATATGTGGAGTTGATGAAAATTTTCTCTTTAGATTTCTCAGTATAGTATATTATATTGATAGATATCCTAATATTGAATCATGCTTGATAATTTTGAAATAAATTACATTTGTTCATAGTGTATTGTTTTGAATATACTGCTGTATTCTAATTTATTTCATATTATTTTAGAATTTTAAAATCAGTATTTCTAAGTGAAAGTAGTTTATAAAATTTTCTCTTTTACAGTATTTTCTTCAATCTCTATCAAGTTGAGGTATCAAAGTTATGCTCATATTATAAGGACACAGTATTTAGGACATTCTTTTCTTTTTTCCCTAGCCTGTGTAACAATTTACATAATTATCCACTCTTTGAAAGTATGGTAGAAATTCATAAGAAAACGTCTGAACCTGTTAACTTCTCATGCCATAGTTCTTGATACTCCCATTTCGTCTATATGAATTTGTTTATGCGAGTTTTTAAAAAATCTTTACTTGCATCAATTTTTAAAACATTGTATTTTCTTAAAAATTTTACTTATTCCTCTAGATTTTCAAACACACTTGTTCAACATTTTCAATAGCTTTTTCTTGTTTTAATTTTGTATTTCAATGTTGTTTCCTACAGTGCTTACTTCTTTTTCTTTAGTTTAGCTTAGTGGTTTGGTATTTTGGGTTTTTTTTCTTTTTTAAGAGCCATAATTTTATTAATACCATTGTTGTTTGTTTTATTTTCTATCTAAATTCTTTCTGTTTTTACATTTACTATTTACTTTTAGTGTTTTTTTCTTATCTTTTTAAATGTTTTTACCTTTACTGTTTAGCTTTAAAAATCATAAATGGGTTTCAGATGCCAACACATGTTTGATACATTTATTTAGACAATCAAAAACTACATGTCTTCTCTCCATTTTATTTCTGTTAATGTGAATCAATTGTTTTGCAAATGTTGGTTTCTGGAGAGGTTTTTATTTTTTTTGGTACCAGGGATTGAACTCAGGATCTTGCACTTGTGAGGTAACCACTAAGCTAAATCCCTCGGTTGTTTTGCAAAAGTTAAACAGCCCCAGAATTGCTGGATTTGATGGCTGATATCTTGAATAGGATTTTTCATCTATGTTCATGAATTGGATGGGTCTGTTGCTTTCCAGGTAAAATTCTTGTCAGTATTTTTGTGTCAAAGTTTTGTAATTTGAACTGGAAAAAAATTCATTATTTTTCTTTTGTAATATTGGTATTGTTTTCTTAAATATTTAGTAGATTTTACCTATGAAGCCATCTGAATCAGAAGATCTTTTTTTGGAAAGTTTTTTTTTTTAAATAACAGATCCAATTTCTATTATACGACATAATTTAGTCTATCAAGACTAGTAAGATTTTTTCTATTTTTGTGTCTATATTAGCACCATTTTAAAAGGAAATGATCTATTTCTTCAAACTGACAAATTTATTGGATATACAATCTTATAGATTGTGTGTTCGGTAATATGGACTAAACCTAGGCTCTTGCTAGATAAGCACTCTACCACTGAGTTTTATTATTCTTTCATTATCTGTAAGATCTTTAGAGATGTCCACCTATGTTTCTCTTTCTTCTCTAGTTTTGCTAGGAACTTACTAAGTTTGTTATTCTATTCAAAGAACCTATTTTCAATTTGATTTTTAGTATAAAAATTTCCCAATTTTATTATCTTTCAACTCTTATTTTACTTTTTGAAATTTGTCCTCCCTGTCTTCCACCTTTTTGTGGTAAAAGCTTACCCACTGATTTTCAAACTTTCTTTTTCTGAGCTGTATTTCCCCCTTACACACTGCTTTAGCTGTGTATCAATTTTCATGGCTTTCAAAAGTATTTTTCACTAGCTGGGCACAATGGCACATTCCTGTAACCCCAGCTATTCTGGAGGCTGAGTAAAGAGGTTCACTTGTGATCCGAGTTGCAGATCCAGACCCAGTCTCAAGGAAGAAAAAAAAAAAAAGATCGAGTGAAGCGTTCTTGGGAGATGTGGGCAGAGCTTCAAATGTGGGCGGAGCTTCCGGTCTGCTGCTGCGCAGGTGGTTCATGAGCCATGACCATGGCACTCTACAGCAAGGTGGTGGAGCCTGGAGGGCCTGGGTTAGGGGCTGAGTGGACTTCCAGCGGTGAAAGCTCCGGCTCCTCCCACCCAGCTTCCTTCTTCCTCTTGATTTCTGGATCTTCCTTAGCTGCCTTAGAGAATCCCTGGATCATGGCTCCGCCCCCAGATGTTGAGTCAAGGTGAACTGCGCCAAAAGCTGTACCACACGTTTAAGGACATGGTATCTTGGACATGCTAAAGTCCCAAGTCTGAAGCCAGCTAATTCATTAATTGATGCACCTTGTATTGAGTGAAGAACCGCAAGCCTGGTCCATTTTAGTGGGCGTGCCCTCTTAAGTCCCTCTAACTTTCTTGTGCAGATCACATACAAAGATGTGGCTATGAATATTCACTTCCTGTTTTCTTTCCGGAAAGTGGTTTGGCAAAAGACAAAGTATTTACTATGCAGAATCTATTACAACTCATTAAAATCAACCCCTCATCCAGTTTCTGCAGATCACTGATTTCAGGATTTGATAAAACCAAAAAGGTTTTCTTATACATTTTTTAAAAGAACTGGCAGAACATCATCAAGCTAAAGAGAATTGTGATATAGAAACTCAGACGACTTTGACATTTCCTATCAAGGACTGTTTGCTGAGAAGTTCCAGCTTATCCACAATCAATGTGCTGATGCTTATCCTCAGTGTCCAAAGCTGGAGTCTATAGAGATACACGAATATGATAGATACAGAATAGTGCCATCGAGCAGAAAAGGTGCTGATAAAAGGTGAAGTGTTTAAAAAAAAAACACTGAAATAGCAAAAATTAAAATGAAAGAGGAAAAGAAAGTATAAGTATTAGCTGAGTTCTAGAACAAATTTGAGTGAACTTGTCAAGCAAAAACTGAAGTCCTCATTTCTCAGGAAAAAGATACCCCTGAAAGAATTCAAAAGCATCAAGAGATTGAAACAAAAGAAATATGTGCTTAAGGCACTTTCTACTAAAAGATACAGATTTGTGAAGAAGCAGAGCTGAAGCAAATAATTGAAGCTTTTGAGTTGATCTAGAGGCTCCAAGAAGAAAAAATTTAAAAAACAATAACAACAACAAAACTTGACTGAGGAACTTTGGAGATTGGAGCAGAATATAGAGTATTGAAGAGACATATGGCCAAAAGCTCAAGAATGAGCTTTCTAAAATATCAACTTGGACTAGAGGATGACTACCTCACTAGAGCCAATAGACTGATTGAAGATAAATGAATAAAGAAAAAGTTGTTCAATTGCAAGAGGAGCTCAGGACTGTTAAATGAAAAAAGAAAGAGGTTAATCAGGCTGCAAATCATATGAAAATACGGGGCCACCACTGGACCCAGTTTTTGACAATGAGAAAATAACTTGTTGAATGAAAAGGTTAAAGAGATGAGTGGTTATTCACAACTGAAAAAAGAGAAAAGAACTTCCGGCACAAAATAAATTACTTCAACAACAAAGAGGATAGGAATAAAAATTTGTATCTTCAGGGCTTCAGAGTTAGCTCAGTGGTTCTGCTGCCTGCCTTATAAACACAAGGTCCCCAATTCAATCCCCAGTACCAAAAAAAAAAAAATTGCATCTCCTAAACCTCATAGCTTAGCCAGCTCCTGAGCTTTTGATTTTCCAGAAAGAATTAAAGAGAGTGGAATATACTATCGTGTATGAGCCCAAAGAGTTTGAAACACACAGGCAAGTTTTGCAAAAACACCTGCAAAGTGAGATTGAACAATCTGCACAACTGAAGGCCCATATATTAAATTATGATGGTTCTCTAAAGAGATTAACTATTCGGGTTGTTGATTTAAAAATTGCAACTGAAACAAAGTTAGGCAGTGCTAGAGAATGAAGTATACCATAATCAATCTCTGAGCCATTGTTGTGAGTGGGTTTATAAGTGGCAAAATAGTACCTCACAGTGATATAAGCAGGGGGATTTGTGAGCAGGAAAAAGTTATGGCAGCTGTAGTTACACAAATGATCACAAGTTATCTAAATGCAGAGAAGGGGAGTAGTTTCTCACATTCTGACCATGAGTTGGTAGTAAATAGGCCAGGGTGAAAGAACAAGATCTAGAGCAAGATCACTTGGAAAAGGCTTTCAGAAATTACCACAAAAGTTACTGGAAACCCTGCTAAAGACAACCCCCAGGAAAGACTGCCATCTCTGCATTTTCTAGGCTCTCAAAAACATCAATTCCAGTTCCCTGGAAAGACATGTTTTTGCAAACTGAGCTGTCTCTGAGAAGCCGCAGATGTGTGCACTTAAAAAGAGTGGTGCTTTCAAAGCACTTGTCAGGCAGGCACACAAGAACACTTCCTCCTTGGGTCTATCCTCCATTCTCCTCCTCCAAGATAGAAGCAATCATAAGAAAATTTATCTAGAAGGTCTGGGCAGGTCGTAGTCCTGACAAAGTGCCCCAGCAATTGCCTGCTGAGTCAAGGCACTGTCTGTCTGTCGGTTCCTTCTCCAGCCCTTCACAGGAGAAGGCCATTTGTTATCAGAGACAAACTGAATTTGAAGATAAGTATGAATTTTCAAATTTGGACAAACTAGCTTAGTAGGATAATGAGGAATTTGAATCATCATTTGCATATGTAGGGAATAGGCCCAGACATTTTGAAGCAGATGGGCCCCACCCAGTGGGCAACAAGGCTCACATGGACATTGCCCTGTCTGCTGAGCCCACCAGATCCATCCCATATTACTACCCAAGAGCAGATCAGAAACAAATTGGAGAACAAAAAGAAGAAAATATGTGGGAGTAGCATAGGGAAGAACTAAGGCAAAGAGAAAAACAAAAGCAGAGTGACCAACAAGAAACTCTAGAAAGGGCACAAAGAGAACTGGAAAAACTGGATCAGGAAAAGAGGATGATTGAACAATGAAATGGAAAAGGAATTAGAAATGAGTATGCAAGGCATGAAAGACAGATCAGCATGTGGCAAAAATCCTGTAGAGAAATATGTGAAAATTATCCAGCCCCTGCTTCAGACCAAGTCTGCAGATAGGGGAGCATAAGGGTCAGAAAATGCTCCCAAGTGGTTATGCTGCCACCTAGTGACGTGGATGAAAGTTTTCCAGGTGTTTCTTATGAGGATGACATTTGGTAATAACATTAGCTGCCTGGCTTCTTACACACAACAGTGAGAAATTACATAAAATTTAGTCCTTTCTAAATGATGCTTTGTAATCAGACAAAAGGGACATAGAGACATGAGTGCCCAAACTCAAGCGGCTTTGAATTTTAAATTGTTTTGATATTGATTTCTAGCCTATCTCCTCAGTGGTCAGAGAAAGAACTCTAAATTCAGTCTTTGAGACTTGGTAAAATTTTTCATCCCAGCATAGGGCCAATAGTGGTAGAAACTTTATGTACAACTTGGAAAGAATGTTAATTTTTTTGTTTGGTGTGATATTTTATACATGTTTAGTTTATTTTGTTGATTGTATTTATCAGATCTTACTGACTTTTTTCTGTACTTTTGTTAGCCGTTCAACAAGTTATCCACCTTTTTTTTTGGTACAGGGGATCAAACTCGGGACCTTGTGCTTGCGAGGCAGGCAGCGGAACCTCTGAGCTAAATCCCCAGCCCCAAGTTATCCGCTTTTATTGCAGATTTATCAAGTACTTTTATTTCTGTCATTTTAAATCTCATCTGTTTTTGCAGCCATGTTATTTTCTTTGTGAAGATATAATAATATTCCTAGTGGATTGTTTAATAGTTTATCACTTTTAAATGCCCCTCTAACTTTAGCGTCTTTAGAATACTTCATTATATAATATCGCCACACAAGCTTTCTTGTGTTAATGTTTGCATGTTATAAATGTAATCCCTATAAAAACTCTTACGTTTTTACATATAAAATGTCTTTTGTAATAGTTTCTTATATTTTTGTGTTCAGTTGAATGGCATTAATCTTCGTTTTAGTGCTTAGTTCATTTATATTTAGAGTAAAACTGGCGTTCTTAGGATAATATCAGCTATATTACTCTGGTTGCCATCTGCAATCCAGTGAAGCCTCATATTCACAGATTCCATGTTTGCAGATTCACCGACTATAATTCCTTTCAGCCTTCAAATAAATACCCAGAGCACTTTCATGGTTATTTACAGAGGTGAAAAAGTGATGAAAAATTTGAATCATCCAATGCACACGTTCCAACTGAGATGAAAAAAAGATGATGCTCTGCTTTCCTGTTGTAGCTCTCATACTGTAAACAAGTGTCTTTCACATTCTGTATTTTTTGATATTTTCAGGGTTTCAAATGATCACCAAGCATAGCTCTGAAATGTTACTAAGTGTTCCTAAGTGCAGCAAGTGGCTAAATTTGTGGATTCATTAGATGACTATTATTTTTTAAAAGTATAGGACAGCATTGTTATGAGGGTGTATGCTAAACTGTTCTACAGTCATGGCACTCAGGATAAAAAAAATATCAAACTCTTCTCAGCTGGCTGGTTTGCATATTTCAAGAGGAAACACCACATTAAAATTGTTGAACTTGTAGGAAAGTGAGGCAGGTTCTGCAGCTCAAGAGGTTGTAGAAGGCCAGGTGTGGGGTACCATACCTGTAATCCCAGAATTCTGGGAGACTGACTCAGGAGGATCACAAGTTTGAGCTCAGCCTGGGAAACTTGTTGAGAAAATGTAGTAAAATTACAAAAATTTTTAAAAGGGCTGAGGATATAGCTCAGTGCAAAGGCTCTGGGTTCAAACAAACAAACAAACAAACAAAAAGTAAGAAAAATCCTACTTTTATGTATTAAAAACCAGACTCCAGAGGAATTTTTAAACTACCTTTAAGAGTCATTCAGGAAGAATGAGTTTCCAATGTTTACAAAACTGACTTATTTCATAAGAAAATTGGCAAAAACCTATATAAAGGAAATGTCATTTTCATTGACAGAAATGTTACCCAAGGTATGCAAGAAATTAAATCTGTAGTTCCTCTTGGATCAATAGTTTAGTGTTCACTAATTTATAGTGACATTATAGGCCATAACTAGTACAAATAACAGTAACTATTTTTCTCTTTATTTCTTTTCTTTCTGAAATCTATTAATTTTGTACATTTATTTTCTATCCTTCCAATGTACTAAATTATCTTATTGTTTTCAACAGATCTAATTTTTCCACTGGTTCTTTTTTGTTTTTCAGATATAGAAGCATATGCTTAAATAGATACAGTTTTACTATATTCTTTCTGATTGTGTATGTTGTCTTAGCTGTATTTGTTTTTTAATTAAATTCTTTTATTGGTACATTGTAGGTATAAAACACAATTACATTTCTCATTGGGAATTGTACCTTTACATAATGCATCTTGGTTCTTCTTTTTTCCCCATTCCTAGCCCTCCCTTCATGCCCTCCACCCTTCCCTATTTACAAAGACTTTATTTCCATTTTTTCCATTTCTCAGCATTTTTCCTTTCCCTTCTTTCCTTTCCTCTGCCCCTCCCACTACCCCTACCCCTTTGGACCTTTTCTTCCTATTTTACATTATCGATTATTCATTCTAATCATTGGTACATTTTAGGTATACAATATGAAGACATTCATCATTGGAAATTTGCCCCTTTACATAGTCTCTCTTGGTTCTTATTTTTCACCCTTGCCCAGCCCTCCCTTCAACCGCTCCATTCCTCCCTATTTACAAAGATTTTGTTCCTGTTTTTCCATTTTCTCATATTAATCCCATTTACCTGTATTTCTTAATACCTCTAAAATAGTGTTAAATAGTACAGACATCTCTCATTTAATGACCAAGTTCTGCTCTTGCACCTAGATTGTTAACTGAATTGTTTACTAAATGAGGAATTGTATATAATATGTACATTAAAATAATCAGAACAAAGAAATGGTCAAAAGAAACTCCAACTTGATTTTGCTTTTCTTACATGCAGTACTGTAATGTATAACAGAATATACAACTATAGTAAGCAAAAATTACAGTACTGTCCTGTAGAAGCCACCATAAGGCTGCAGTGCTGCTCACATGCCTGAGCTTTAAATTCTTATGCAGGCTGTAAGTCTGAACACCACGCCTTGTTAGTAAGTTGGAACAGTTGTTAAACAGGTAGGTCATTAAATGAGGAATATCTGTAGTCCAAATAATGAGTACCATTTCTTTGTTTCTGATCCCATTGAGAATTTCTCCAATATTTCCTACTAAGTAAAGTGGAAAATTTAAAACAAACATATGTTTTATTACATTAAAAATTATCCACCAATTACCATTTCATCATGGATGAAGATTTAAAATTTTCCGGAGCCTTTGGGAATCTTCAGAAATGATATTGTGGTTTTCTCATGGCCATTAAAATGACAACTTAAAGGATTTTTATATCAGATCATTTTACATCATATCGTAATTCTCCTTGGTCATAAAATATTATTTTTAATACATACTTGTATTCTTTTAAAAACATTTTATGATATTTGCATGTCTGTTCATATCTGACATTTATCTGTAAATTTGGCATAGCTTATTTTCATATTTTGGTACCAATCTAACATTTATTTCAGAAAAAGAATTATGTTTTTATTTCCAGGTTAAGTAAAAATCTATTCTGAAAACATTGGTTCAGAGTCTGCTAAGTAAGGAGGTCTTTTAAAACTATGTTTTTCAATTTTGTTTATTCTTTCAATGAACCAATTCTTGGCTTCATTGATTTTTTGGATTGTTCTCTTAGTCTCCATTTCATTGATTTTTGCTCTGATCTTTATAATTTCCTCCCTTGTATGAGCTTTGGGTTTGTCCTACTCTTCTTTTTCTAGAAGCTTGAGGTTCAGCTTCAGGTTGTTTTATTGGGCTCACTCTGTTTTCCTAATATGAGTATTCACTGCTATGAATTTTCCTCATAAGACTGCTTTCATTGTGTCCCATAGATTCCAATATGTTGTATTGTCATCGTCATTTAATTGTAGGAACTGTCTGATTTCTTCTTTAATTTTCTCTGTGACCCATTGGTTATTCAGAAGTGGGTTGGTCAATTTCCATGTTCTTATGAAATTCATGTGGTTTCTTTTGCTATTGATCTCCAATTTCATCTCACTATGGTCTGATAATATCCAAGGGATAACTTCAGTTCCTTTGCACTTATTTAAACATGTTCTATGAGTGAGTATGTGGTCTATTTTGGAGTACGACCCATGTGCACCTGAAAAGAATGTGTATCCTGATTTTGTGAGATGGAACACTCTGTAAACATCTGTTAAGTTCATTTGTTCAAGAGTTTGATTGAGTTCTAGTATTTCTTTGCTTAATTTTTGTCTAGTTGATCTATCTGTTTGTGACAGTGGGGTATTGAGGTCCCCCACTACTATTGTATTAGTGCTTATTTGATTTTTCATGTCCATTAGCATTTGTTTTATATAGTTGGGTGCACTAGTGTTTGGTGCATATATGTTTATGATTGTCATCTCTTCCTCTTGGATTATTCCTTTTACAAGGATGTAGTATCCTTCTTTGTCTCTCTTAATGAGTGTTGGTTTGAAATCCACTTGATCTACAGCTACTCCTGCTTTTTTTCAGGTTCCTGTCACATGCAGTATTGTTTTCCACCCTTTAACTTTCAATCTATAAGTTTGTTTTTGAATTAAGTGTGTTTCTTGTATGCAGCATATTGTTGGATCTTGCTTCTTGACCATTCTGCCAGTATATTTCTTTTGACTGGTGAATTGAGACCATCAACATTGATGGTTATAACTTATACATATTGACTTATCATTGTCATGACTTTTTCTTTTCATTGGATTCTCCCCCTTTGCGTTTAATTTCCAATGGATTCATTCTGCTGGGCTTCCTGGGGTTGGATCCTAGTTGTCTTTTCCTAGGATTTTGTCTAAAATGTTTTGGAGTGCTGGTTTGGTATTCATGAAGTTCCTAAGGTGTTCTTTGTCATGAAAGTATCTTATTTCTCCATCAATTTTAAAAGATAGTTTTGCAGGGTACATCAGTCTGGGCTGGAGGCTGTTTTCCTTTAGGGCTTTCAATACTTCCCTCCAAGCTCTTCTTGCCTGAGGGTTTGTCTTGAGAAGTCTGCTGTGATTCTGATAGGCTTTCTTTTGTAAGTGATTTGTTTCTTTTCTCTCACTGCTTGTAGAATTTTGTTCTTCTTTTGGGTTTCTGGAATCTTAACTATTATATGTCTATGTGCAGCATTTTTTTTTGATCAAGGCTAGTTGGAGTCCTATATGCCTCACTTTTCTGTGTGTCAAGTTCTTTTCCCCTCCTTGGGAAGTTCTCTGCCATTACTTCTGTGAACAGTTTTTTTTTATGTCATCTGCACTCTCTCCTGTTTCTTTGTTGTCTCTGATCAGTCTTATGTTATTCTTCTTTGCATTGTCTAGCAGCTGCTGGACTGATTTCTTGTGGTCCCTTACTATTTTAAAGAAATTTTTCTTTTCCTGGTCACTAATTGCACTATTTTCTTCTATATCTGAAACTCTGCCCTCACATTGGCTCATTCTGCTGCATAAACTTTTTTCAATGGAGTTTTTAATCTCCTGGAAATCTGTTTGCATCTGTTTTACGGATCCCATTTGTTTCCTATGTTGGGATTCCATCATTTTCCTCAGCTCCTCTATATTTTATCTGTGTCCTCTCTAAATTTATTAACCATGTCTTGCACTATGGGCACAATTTCTGCTGTTATCTGAGTAATTATTTCTGATTTAATTTTTTCCAGATGTTCTTTTGTTGCCAGTTTAGGGAGTCCAGGTGATTATCAGATTGTTCCATCTCATTTCCCTTTGGGGTTGCTTTAGGTGATCTGGAAGTCTGTGTTTGAGATTTGTTTACCTGTCTTCTCATTTTCACAGGGGAGGGGGTGTGTCCTGCTTGGGCCTCCTTGGTACTGGGGGTGGTGGTACAGTGGCCTGGAAGGCTCACCTCCTCTTCAGCACTGAGGATGGCTCTGCTCCTCTGTGCTGGGGGCAGTGGTATGCAGACCCATACTCTTGATACATTTCTCCTTTTTCTGCACATTCACAATTTTGTTCTCATTGGAAATAAGAACCAGTCAGTCTTGATCCTCTTGTCAAAGCAAAGCAAGCATAGGAATATGAACCTGGGGAGAAAATTGCTTTTCTTCTAAATGACTGATGTCAAAATCTCCTCCCTCCTGGATGCAGGCTCCACAGCTATGGTGGGGAAAGTCAGCACTCCTTGGGTGGCATTCTTATTCTGGTGGGGCACTGGGGAGGAAGGCTGGGCTGCCACACCCAGTTATCCTGCCAAAGCTGAGTGACAGGGAGAACTTTCTTTGTATCTTTGCAAAACTATGTTTTTCTTTAGTGGAAAATGATCTCTTTACATTGTTCACATATGTTAGGGACAATTTCAGCCAATTATATTTTCCTATAAACTTTCTTAACCTAAGTTTTCAAATGTAGTAACATTTAGTTGTTCAAATTAATTTCATAATTTTAAAAATCCTTTGGCTTCATAATTATTTTGTTTGTTACTTTTCATTTTAGTATATAACTTTCCTCCTTTCTTTTAAGAGAAAAGTTTTCAATAATTTGATTATTCTGTTGAATTGTCTCTTCAAAAGAACAGCAATTTTATTTAATCATGAATTGCACTATTTATATTTTCTATCTCCTTATTTTTTGCCTTCTTCTTTATCAATTTATCAATTTTATCTTTATTTATGATTACTTTTAGTCTTTTCATAGCTTTTACAATTCATGCTTTATCTATTTATTTTTAAAGATGCTTTTTCATATTTTCCCAATGTTTCATGGCAAGAATTTCTCTTGCAGCCATGCTGTAGCAATGTCATTTAGATTCATTTTTATTTATTTTATACCTTCTGGAACTTTTCTTTTGTAATTCTACTTTGACCCGATGGTTAATATCATGTATTTTAATGTCCAGGTGAAAAGAATGTTTTTAAAACATGAGTTTTAATTCATTTTTAATTGCATTTTCACTGGTGAGCACTGTAAAATCTTTCTCTATGTTTTAATATATGATTGACTTTTGTGTATGGCCCATGTATTCTTGAAAAACATTCTAATTTCATCACAATTCATAGCTCAATTTGTATTTATAAGAGTAACTTTATTGATTAGGGTACCGATATTCTGTACCTTAAATTTTGCTTCACTGACACCATCTTGGATTAAGAGAGGAGTATTACAAGTTTTCTATTTTTAGTGTATCTCTACTTTCCTCTGAATTTCATGGAGTTTCAGCATTATAAAAATGGTTGATATGTGTCTGGATACCAACCATTATATGACTCTTCATTATAATCATAATGTTTTGCATATTAAAGGTGTCCTATTCCTTATTTAATTTTTTTCTTAACTTCAGTTTCTTTCTGATGCCAAGAAAAGAGCCTTCTTTTCTACTTACATTTGCTTTCATTTTTAATTATTTTAATATTTCTGTATGTGTTGTGTACCTTTACTATACAACATATAGTTGAATTTTGCATTATTGGTTAATCTGATAATATTTTTCCTTTAATATGTGATTTAAATTCATTTATTTTAATTAGCCTCACTTTTATAATGCTGTTTTATGAAAATACACTCTTTGCCCCTGTCTTCTTTGGTCCTTTATCCCTATTACATGATCTTAGTACCAGCATTAAAGGGATGTCTGTACCAGTCTTCTACTGAATAGTCTCCAATATTGTTTTTGTTGGGTATTTCATCCACTGTATTCATAGTAAGTCCAGCATTCTGTAAATCAACTTAACCTTAAATTATATCAACAGAGCTTTATGCTGCAAAGATGATATAAAAGGAGGCTAGGGTATTTCAACTCTGACTGTGGTAATATGCCTTTTGATTTTAATAACCAACATAATATTGACTCTTTCTTTTTCCTTTTTAATAGAGTTTTTCATAAAATGCAATATGTCTAGGTGAAAGACCGCATTTCTCATCTTCCCTTGTAATTAAAATGGACCATAAGATACATTTCTGCCAAAAAAACATAATTGATAATTTTCTGGGGATTCCTGGCAATGTTTACTTTCTCTAAATTGTTGCCTTCGCTTCCTGTCAGTCCTCTTCTTGTTTTCTTCTTTCACTTTTTTCTCTTTCTTTTCCTATTCATTCTATTCCCCTTGTACCTCATCTTCCATAAAAAGTAGACAGAAACTGGGAATGGAGTATCTATCTTTCAATCTCTGGGCAGCCATGGGAAGAAAGCCACTGGTTAATGATGGTAGACCAGAAAAAGAAAGACCTACCTTGGGCTATCCTTGACATATTTGCCCTTGGACTACCTTCCTCTGGACCTCTTGTTTTGTATAAAAAACCCCCATATATTTGGTTTAGTTTCTGTGGTTGGGTATGTTTTACACACAGTGGAACATTATATCTAATATATTTAACTTCATTTTGACACTTAAATGGCTTCTTAATTCATTTTCCATTATCATACTTTTGTTTGCTCCTAGATCTTAAGGGTTGATTCTGGTTTTGACCTTTGGCAGCTTTCTGGGCCTGGCTCACACTCATATTCTTATGTTCTCTTTTGTTCATTTTAGCCTGGTGGCAGCTTCCTTTGCTATCCACTTTCTTTGCTATGGGAATATCCTGTGGTTCTGAAGGCTGCTTTCTAACTACATTATGCACAGAGATGTTCTCAAGGTTTTGACTCTGGCATCATGAGAACACACACACACACACACACACACACACACACACACACACACTCAGCTTCCAAATCATATTTTAGTTCAAGATGGGCTTGTTAGTTTACTTGTGAGAAAAGTGTTGTGCAAGATAATTTGCACAAAAGAAGCCATAGTGAACATTAGTGAACTGCCTTGAGCTCCATCCAGAGCTTTGAAAAATATGGTTCTTTGATCTTACTGGTGAATAGCTTAACAATCAACACAATCATCTTCTACAGGAAAAAGAAGGCAGAGGAACAAAGAGAAACCCTATTTTGAGAGTAGTTGTGTAGCCTGTGAACATTCTTCTTTGAGATGCTTTGGTGGAAGACATGGTGGTTTAGTTTCTGCTGACAGATATAATCTTGATCTATACAAAGGCAGTTTCTGCACTGAGATGTTCTATGACCATTTTAGAATGAGTACTTCGGGATCCCATTATTACTGAAACCTCATTATAAAAAAACCCCCAGAGTTATAAATACTGGTGTTTATAAGATCTGATGTTGCTTGCATGATTTTAAGATTATTTTTCACATGAAGAACTTAAGTCCAAAAAATCTAAATGACCTGCTCAAGATCCTTCAGCTAGCACTAGCCTTACTTAGGTAGCTCTAGTCTTAAATTTTCCACTGAGCTCAGGAAAAGCACATCATTGTGTAAATGAGTGAGAGTGAATTAACATATCAAATTTATTACTGATAAAGTATGGAAACTTACAAGCTTTGGAATTCTATTAATCAAGTCTACCTTATAGGAGTGCTTTAGAGATAGAGAAATAGAGGTGATAATGCTATACACAGCAGAGAAAAATCTTGGGTATGTTGATAAGCATCAGTCTGTCCTGAAGGAAATGACCACCACAGAACAGGGATGACAAAGTAGAGGGCATTTTTAAATAATTTCAAGTGTCTTCTGGTGCTAGACTAGTGAGAGTATAAGTAAACTGGGCCAGAGATCAGTATCTAAATGTGTACATATCTAGGTAGGGTGTATGGGTATGAAAAGATTGTGTTGTGTACATGTGTGTTGAGTAGGAGGCATGAGAGGGAGAACATATCCCTTTAGAAGGTGGAAGCTGCTATCTAGTTTCCAGAGAGTTAGTTTTGGTGACCTGCTTTCTAAAGATAGGCTAAAAATCAGTATTTTTATAGAAGAGACCCTGATTTTTCAATGTTAGCTCAAAATATTAAAGTACTGTGTAGCTGCTCAAAACACGGGGACATATTTGTGCATTAGACTTGAGTAGTGGGCTACAGCTTAAGAAGAATGCATATTTGGAAGGCTGTGTATAGAGAGAAAACAGACAACAGTAAAGAAGCTTGAAAATTTTATTAATTCTACCTTTGATACACTGAAAGCTGACAAAGGCTTCAAGAAGTTCCCTTTTCAGTTTCACTACTGTGGCTACCAGTTCTTTTTTTCCCCCTAGAATTGAATGCAGGTATGCTCAGATTGGAATAATTTACATTTACAAATTATAATAGAAAAATAATTTCACTGCTAAATGTAAACAAGGTGGTGTACTTCAACCAAAATAAGATGAAAACAAGAGAATACAGAACTTTTATACTTTAAAGTTGATATTTTAGCAATATTCTGACAATAGTTTATTCCATTTACAATCTTTTGGCTACACAATGCTAAAAGAAAATTTATTAGTATGGAAAGCAAAATTCAGAATACATCTCTTACAATTACAGAACTTAAATTTCAAACATTCCAATGGATAGCAGGTGATGTGAAGATGGTCTTGAATAGTGACATACTTATTTCCTACAAATAAAAATAAAAACAATGATTTAATATAATTATAATAACCAGATAATATAATTAACTTATCCAGGAAACATTTCAATGATTTTTGATATAAGTTGTTCATCATTCCCATTATTAGTAAAACACCCAGTCTTTTGTACTCAATGTATTTTCATTCAAAAATGATTCATCTAAACTTTGCCCATCAAAAATTATAAAGATTTGTGTATGATTTTAAAAAACAACAATAATAATTTGTTATATTAGTATCTCATTTTTACAACTCTGCTTAGTAAATTGAGTAAATAATGTAATATACAATGACATGTCACTTTGTGTTAAAATTTTAGCATATATAGCAGTTTTAAAGTGACATTAATATGTGAATGACTCAACTGATTTAAACATGCATACTTTTTATTGTATAACAAGGGAGTATAGACACTCCTTCATGTGTAGAATAACTTGTAGTATTTGACAAAATTTATGAAAGCTTTAATGGTTTTCAGAATTAACTAAAAATGCTCTCACCTGTCAGTGATTTTGGTCTGAATCAGCCAATTGATAAAGTCCCTGGTGGCAAGAGTGTCAAGAACAGTGTTCATCTCATCTGAAAAAGAGCCGTCGGCATGTCTGCGACGGAGTTCTTCAACAATGGTGACTTCTTCTGGGAAGCTAAGAAAATGAGGGTGAAAGTTACCATTTGGTTAGATAGTTTAAGTAAATGCTTATGGATTGTCTCCCATTGGTAACATGTGCAAGGGCTGTTGGGTATTCAGTATAGGATTCTGTGTACAGAGCACCTAAGAGAAAACCCCACATAAATACCCACGTGTACTGGGGACTGTTGCAAGGGTAGAAGGTTGCAGAGCTGGGATCTGAAACCAAGTTTGTTTAACTTCATGTCCTTTGCAATATTCTGGGTTTCTTCCAAATCTTTAATATCTTGGATACACAGAAGTTAATGTTGAGACTATTAACTTAGCTACAATTTCACAAAATATATTATATCATAAACCCATTATTATCAATATTATCAATATTGCAAAATGCAATATTAAGGAATTGAAAATCTATATTAGATATTGTTTTGCACTGATTTGTCTCAGTAGAATTTTGGGTATTCCTTATAATACTGTAAAATTATCCTCAAGTGGAAGCAACTATTTTACCATTGATTCTATGAATATGGTTAATGTTTTAAAAGTCAGCCACAGTGCACATTTTTTATTGAGATCTTTTAAAATCTCAATACATCTGTTTTAATTCTGATTTAATGATCAGAGTGGAACACAAATTTCTTGCCTTTTATTTACAAATGCTGATTGGAATGGTTACAATAAAATGGAATGAATGGTCTGTTTGTATTAAGATCCAAGTAAGTAACTAAATGTCTTAATCTCATTTTCAACTTTGATTATTTATTGAATATCTATGTGACACTGCTATAAAAAAAATTGAGTATGTGGCTTAATATATGACTGTTTTTACATATGTCTACTTTGAATGCTATTAACATCTTATGTTTGGTCTTTCTTGTCTTCATCACATGTTTATACAAATATTTATTAACACATGACTATATGTTAATCACACTTGCAACTATTTCAAGTCAAACATTAAGTATGAAAAGTTTTATTTAAATATAGAAATATTTAATGTTTTCAGCACAATTTATTCTTTTTTCTTATATCTAGCTTTCTTGGTACTGTCTAGTTGAAATTTGTTGTCCTAGTGTAGTTATCAAAAGCATACTATTTACTTTCAAATGTGCCTCATCTGGATGAGTCAATACCTAATTATAACACAGCTATAGTGGGAGATAGAAAAATACTGTGATAAACTCTACTAATTCCTGCTAGCAAAATTTGTATATTGTTTCTTATCAGTAGGAGCTATTTCCTTACTAATTGCTTTTGTAATCCTGATTCATATGTAAATAACTAGATTTAAATTTTTTGCATCAAGAAGACACGTCAGGTAAGAATGTACAGACTTACTCTCTCCTTCCTCGGCCTTTCACCAGCCAAGCAATGAATTCCTTGGCAGCTTGGCCTTCCAAATAAGAGCTTACATCACTGGTAAAGGTCCCTTCAGCATGTCTCTCAAATTCATCATGACGTTTGGCAATGTTATTCCTGAAAGAAATGTAAAAGTGAAGATCTGTATTGTTGGCATTGGGTTCACATTGATAAGCAATGGCAACCTGGGGTTCAGGATATAATGTAGAAGGGGCTTCGGAAGTTTGGGAGGTGAGGGTAGTCAGGGGATTCATTTTGCAGTTACATTAATAATCTGGATTAAAGAATGGTGGGAGAGGGTTAATAATGAACACTTACCAAGTTAGTAAAACACCCCTCTTTTCCCAGCATACCTATTTTCACCTGCCCTGCTTACCTAAGCTTTTGGTTTTTAAAGCTGCATTACTTTTTAAATTTATTCTCACTAGATGTAGATGCAGGCTCTATTTTCCTCTGCTACTCACAAGTAAACTAGGTGTTTATTACTAGTACTTGTGAGTGTGGAGTCACAGTTAATTGATTCAAGGAAAAGCAAAGGACAGTCTTGAAATGTCAAAAATCTCTCATGACAATGTATACATAAAAAATGTATGATTTTCTAGGAGGAAAGCAATGAAGATCATCTCATTTCGGTGACCAGTGTGTGCAGAGCACTCTGTGGAGGTTGCATAATCTGCGGTCAGCCTCCCTGGCAAGTGTTACCCTAGAAGGTTCCATCTTAAACATATAACAAATACCAAGTGAGGATTGCTTTATGTTAAGGTACCAAGTTGCAGCATTCCCATACTAAAAAATGGGATGGGTTGTTTTTATTTTTTTATAAATTTGCAATTTCTCACATTTTCCAGAGGGTCCGCCTATAATCCTTGTCAAGGATTTCTGCCTATGTCTGCTTTGACTATGATACCATCTTTCTTGCAGGTGGACCTTCATATTTCTTCATATTTCTCCTGCCTGGTCCTGTGCTCTCTCAGGCTTGCATTTCTTCTTTCTCCCTTCTCCATTCTATCCAGACAAATCTATGTCCTTTTCCTGATTTTTAGATTCCTTCAGCTATTTTGTATGCATAACTCCTTTCCCCTTATGGGCCACCCTCCAAAGAAATTGTGAATTTCCACCATCTCTGTGAAACCCTTGTGGATAATTTTCTCTAGTAGCCGAGAAGCAGCAAAAACCCCAACACTCGTCAAAGAAAATCCAACATTAAAATGTATGTCTTATGATAGGTTTGTGTTCTTATTTGCTGCCTTCTCTTTATGCCGTGCAGCTAGCTAGGCTGTGATTTTAAATGCATATCTTGGATTTTATTCTGCAAGACATGGAATGCATCTATTTCCATTCCTTACCCTGATGAACTTGGCTAGGGGATAATTTTAATATCATCACAGTTGTGGATTTGAACCCCATAAAGGAATGTTGAATTTGCTGTATGTTTTAGTTAGAAATTAGATTCCTAACCTTGAGGGTCCACAAAATTCAGTTTTCAATTTTAAGGAAAAATGGATGAAAATAAATATTTTTAAGACTACAGTTTGGAATATAATTGGGAAAGTAAAGTCTATGTCACACTGGGGTGTGGGCAAGGTGTTTGGAGGGGTGAAAGGTGAGGTATTGAGAGAAATAATACAAAAGACCACATCCTAAACCCTGAAAATCATCAAATACCTTATGGACTTTACGTGATGAACGTGATAATTTAAGAAAGCCAGGCAAAATTTTAAATGTATGTAGTAAAGTTTTGTACAATTTTTGGAGCATGTTTAAATTCTTACCTGTTCCTCTTGGTATTCATCAGCCACTGAACAAAATCTTGAGCACGCCTGGAATCCAGATACTTGCTATAGTCACTGGTGAATGTCCCCTGTGAATGGCGTTTGTCTTCATTCATCTGATCTGGATCATCAAGCAGGTCTGTCTGGGAAGCTGAGAAAGATCTGTGGAAAACAGTGATTGGTGCAACATAAATCTCTCCAAAGGTAGACTTATTTGAGAAGTTTCACTATGAAATATAAGATCATGTGAAGTAATAAGACAGGTATTTCAGTTACTAATTTAGCAAGATCTTAGCTTCTCATGGAAGCCCCAAGGTTTTAGTATAGTTGAATATACTTTTACTCTGAATTCTAGTAATAGGTTTCTCAGTTGGCTTCATTTTTTTCTGAAATAGGATTAAATATTCCTCAACTAATTAATCTACTCATGAATATGCCAATAATGACAGAAGAGAGCAGTGACTTGAATATTTTAAAAGAGTAATGAATCTCTAACTGTTTGACATGGTAATTCTACTGTCAAAAATCTACACACAGAAAATTGAAAAGTGCAGGTAGTAGTATATACAAAATATTATTTTATATAGGAAAATTTGAAGGCCTCTTAAATATTCTATGGAAGAGGAATACTAAATAAATGTTGTACATTTGAGATGAAATATTATACAACTGTAAAATATATATTTAAAATATATTCTAATGATAGAAAAAATAACAATACAGCATTAAGAGAAAAAGCATGATACAAGGCCATTTAATAAGCTGAGAGATTTTATTTACAATAATGTAAAATTCAGGAAGGCAATACATTTTTTTAAAAACTTTAAATAGTTTGATAGTGGAATTTTGGCTAGTTACTTTTTTGTATGTTTTTCATATTTTACATCATGAACATGTATGAATTTAACAATTAGCAAGGAACATTGTTATTTTTAAAAGGAATGAAAAGAAGATAGAATAATTAAAATAACCTATGCAGTGTGTAAGTTATGAATGGATAGGTAGGATATTCTGCAGAGCTATAATTTTCCATGTAACATGTTTTTCAGCATTGTCCACCACCCCTTTGATTCTGAAATAACACATACTCTGGTTTATACTCTTGAAAAGCCTGACTTTATCACAGTTATGCTTTAAACATTTGAAAATTGTGCAGGGTACTCACTCCGTATTATTGAGACCCTATTCACTAATCACGGTTCTCATAGGCTTTATTCTAATCATAGTGCTATGTTAGTTTCAGTCTAGATTTAATACCTGTGTTTCTCCTCCGTGTCTTGAAGGGAACGCTGCCAGCTGCCTTGTACCAACATTATAAACAATCCAACCACAAAGTAAATGCTCTTCATTTTTGCTCCCTGTCAGAACACAGAGTGGGGGTTGGGGGGACAAATAACCATATTTAAACATGTCAGGCTAAGTGAGTTTGATTTTGACAAGGTAAACATTAGGAAAAGAAAGAAAAAAATAATCTTTTCAATTTTATTACAATTATATTTTCAATTTAATTTCAAATAGTAGATAATATTTTCCCTAGATTTTTTGGAGGCAAAAAAGAATACAAAAGATGCCTTGCACCATTAAGCTTTTTCATTAATGCAGGACACTTCTGTTAATGATCAGAAGGCACATTTCCAAACTTGAAATAAAAAATGTCCACAATAAACATTTAAAATATCCACTGTAGATGATATGCTACATATGGTTAGCCTGAATGGCACCTTATCCATAATGCCACCCCCTTCACTATCAGTCTGGCTTTCAATTAATAGTCCTTCACTTCCAAGCATTTACATTATACTGCATTTCAACCATCTTAAAGCAGCCTCAGGCTACAACTTGGCATACCAGCTGTCGGTTCAGATGTATTATTCATTTATATTTTAAATAGTGTAACTTGGTCTAGACTTTGTAATTATAAAGCGGCCAACAGATTTGAGGTATTTTAGGGTGCTTTGACCTGTTCTAAATTAAAGGGAAAAATCATTTTAAAGACAAGCAATTTGCAACAAGAACTAATGCTTCTGGCAACTTGAACAATCACAACTAAGATTTAAGAGATTAGTATCATAAAGAAAATTAGTGCTTGCTTCTGAAGTCTCTGAAGTCCCTATGTTTTTTTTTTCTTTTTTTAAGTTGGACATGACACTTTCACTTAGTGATACCATTGATCTAGTTTTAGGGTACATCTGATTTCCTGTCTTCTGTCAAAAGCAAATGCCCTGCGAAGCCATAAGATTCCAAAGATGTAACGGTGCAGTGTGGTTGAGCTGGAGACCGACACAAATGTGGGCAGAGTGTCCCAGAGAGCAAGAGCCACAACATTCTGAATGGAGACCACAAGTCCAGTCTTCGTCATGGACACCTCTCTGCTGCTTTCAAACTCTATCATCGCTTTTTTCTTTTCTTTTACTTTTTGAGAAATGGGGATTTCAACCCAAGTTTCCTTATGTTTATCCATAAATAATTTGAATGAGTATTTTTAGCAAATGACATTTGGTTTGAAATAAGGATTTTATAAATATTATCATTTTAAACTATCAATCTTTTCTTTAACATCCTAGCCATATTTACTATCTTTCTCTGGCACTGAAAAATAGAAAGTGTAATACCTTCAGTGGTAATTTTACTTTGAGATTTTCAGGGCTTGTAGATTAAGTTGCCAATTAGACAAGCAACATAAAGGGAATTATACATTCACCCTTCTTGTTCACCAACATTAAATGACTAACTGGGCATTTTGTTATCCTTCTGTTTAACCAGTTGGCAAGTTGTAGAAGCCATATATTGGGGTAGTGTCTTCTGATTATAATTCTTAGTCATAATATCTTTTAGGAATATTTAAAAATTAAACCAGCCCTGCTTTTTAGAATTATACTTTTGGAAAGTTTCTGATAAAAGACTGAGAACTGTGATTTTATTTCCAAATTGTTTCTTTACCCAAAGTCCGTAAAACTTTTGCAGTGTCTTGGGTTATATTGGGACAGATGTAGAGCAAGTGGTAGTCTGCCACTTTGGGATATGATAGGGGAAGAAACAACCAAAAAGAAGAGATTATTCAAAGTCTTCCAGTACAATCTAATGATAAAGAATTGACTTTTAAAAAATCTCACATATTCACTTTTGAGTAAATTCATTGTTTGAGTCTCATTGCTGAGGAAGTAAATATTTATATTAGTTTAGTATCACAATTTTATTCAATAAGAAAAGAATTTCCTATTCCTTTCTCCTTTTTTAATAGCCAAAGAAAGGAGTATGTTGTTTAATAAGAACTGCAAATTTTTATTCACATTTAAAAGGAAAATATGGTAATGGTGGTAATTGCTAGTGCAGGAAGTCTTTTAGAAAGATTAATCTTAAACCTAGGAAAGAAGACCTTATATCTCTAAGTATATTGGTGATGTAGGCTACATAAATACTTTAAAAATTGGTTAGCTCATTTCATAATAGGTTTGTTGTATTGAACAATTCACCACTTAATCCCCTACACCATACAGATCTTTGTAAATGTGGTTTTTTTCTTTAGGAACTTCAATAAATACTTTAGAATAGCTAATATTTTTATAGAGAGATGTAATAAAATTTCATTCCAGAGTATAGCTACTTTGAATTTTATTTATTCCTACTGGTCTTCAATACATAGAAATTAATTATTAATTTCTAGTATTACTCAGATCATTCTAAAGAAACCCCTGGTAACCAATGATATTTCTTCTCTACACCAAGTATGAGATAGCTTATTTACAAAAAGCTGATTTCATGGACTTTGACTTTTGGTTAGCCTTATCAGAAATTAGAATATGTGAAAGATAGTAACTTCATCTTTAAAAACAGAAGTTTTAACTGATAAGAAAAAAATTACTGTTATATCTTCTATAATGGACACATTTCTGCTGATTACAAAAGGCGCCTTCTGTTCAAAGTAGTATACACATCTATCAAATCCAAGAAAAAATATTCATTGTTCAGAATGTTTCTACTTATTTAAACACGCAGCTCTCATAATGGATAAGTCTTGTAACAAATGCAGTGATGTGAATCTCTGTTTTTCCTTCTATTTTATATGTTTGTATTGAATTGTATGTAATTATATGTTTGAATTGTATTGCTCTGAATTACTTGGTCACTTCATTCTGTTAAAGTAGGTATAAATATGTTTAATACTTTTGCATCTCAACTCTGTCCTGAATATATTATTAGTGATAAAGTAAAGAATGAAGGAGCGATCCCTTAATTTATAATACTTAAAAGTACTTCGCTGTCCCCCAAACAGGCTTTGCGGTTCTAATCTCCAATGTTAATCTTACCTTCTGATTTTAGCGAGCGGTGTAGGACAGGTGGAGCGCTGGCCAGCCCACTGTGGGACTTCAGGTGTGCTCTGTGCCCTGAGCTCTGCACTTCTGCACTCAAACGCTCTGCTTTTATATGCTCTCCAGCTCTGTTTAGCCCCACAGATATTATGCTGACAATATAAATTGCTCATCTGTAAATAATGGGTTTTTGTCGCAAATGATTTCACTCGCCCACTCACTTTGCTCATCTACATTCTATGCTTATATTGGATGGGACCTCAAAGACCCGGAACTTTTTATTTATTCTTATGCATTTTGTTTTGTTTTGTTTTGTTTGCTGGTGGAGGTGTTGGGAATGGAAAGGGCAGCTTGGAAATTCACATTTTAATCTCTGTCAGGCATGAAAATCACTTCCATTCTCTAAAGCGAAATTTGACTCTGAAGAGCATGGTGTCATTTTAAGGTCTTAGATGTCCTTCACTTTGCTACTTATCCATGATGAATTCACCTGAATTCATTCATTCTTCTAGGCAAATAACAAATCATTTATTAAATACTTACTTATTAGGAATCCTCTCACCACTCCTCCTTGAAATAAACTTGTGTTATTCTTGTGGGGAATTAAAATATAAATACTGGAAAATAATTTGGACAGACAGTGTGAGGGCTCTTGTCAGCATAAGTAGTTTTACTCCTGCTGCTATGCACAAGTTGTGTGACCTTCATCAAGTCACATATTCTCTTTGTGGCTCTGCTACTGATTTGGCAAAACTAGAAGGGTGGTCCATTGTCCCATTTAAAATACAATCTCATTCCATATAACAAAATTATCCAACATTTCCTAACTAGATTCCAGTATTCTAATGTAGTTCACTGAGTGGTTATGACATATGTGGAAGTAGATCATTGAGGTAACTGCAGAAGTATTCCAAATGAAGTTTTAAACTCTTTAATTTGTGAATTAGACCAACTATTGGATATACAGCTTCATAAAGGCTTCAGATACCAGATTCGTGTCAGACTGGAAGGTCTCACTGAGGGATTTTTGTGTTGGTTATTGTTGATGGTATGAAAGTATTCAAAGTGTGGTCCAAGGTCCAGCATTACCTGGGAGCTTGCTAAAATTGCAGACTCTCATGTCACAGCCTATACTTGCTGAATTAGAACTTGCATATTAACAAAACTCCCAGAAATGTATATCCATATTAAAGTGAGAAGCACAGATGCTTGAAGCATCTACCTCTCATCTCCTTAATGGTGCTGCTGGTGTCTTGATGTGAGGACTACTTCTTGGCATTACCAGCAGAGGGGGTGAAAGAGCACAGAAAGGTGACCAGCCTGAGGTCCCCTCTGGATTAACACCAAAGCAATAAAGGCAAGAAAGTATAGATTGGTTTAATATGACTGACATTTTTTGTTTTTCATAAGCATAGTAACTATATTTTATTAAATGTTTGGGCAGATTCAATTCTGTTTTCTTCTGTTGTCTATTTGATGTGATCTTCTCCCGCATTCCCTTTCCTTTATGTTTAGATAGTACCTGTTTGTGATGCACCCCTAAAGCAGGGAGTCCTGGAAATGTTCTATACAGAGCCTTTACCACAGTACCAGCCTCTCTGTAAATACCATTACTCAATATTTTGTCACAAAACATTTCTTTTCCCCTCCACCCTACCTGCTTTCTACTATTTTAGAAGTAACTGTTGCAACTTCTTTCAGGAAACTTTCTCTAAATTCATCTCCAGCCCACTAACACCAATTATGGTCCCCTAATACCATAATACCTAATGTCCCCCTAATATCATGATGACCGCATTCTGAGAATGCAGAAGTATTAAGAATCCCAGGGTACAGTGCTCTGCATTCCTTCCTAGGAGGGGTGAATCAACTTCTTAGTGCAGATTATGATGTAAGAAACTCAGACAACATGAAATGAAATCAAGATGTGCATATTTTCCAACAACTGTATTAACATCAGCTTTGACTTGGCCCTCAATTCCCATCATTGCAGTTATTCACTTATTTAGATGTGAGGCAGGAAAAGTGGTGGCCCTGTGTTTATATGTCCAGTGTTAGAAAGCTTGTCTGGAAGCAGAGAACTTCTTAGAGGTTTTGGCTAGAATTCTTTCATCAGGCAGCATGGGAATACTGTGGTTGGCAAGAGGTATTGCCCCATAATAACTTTGATCTGCCTTCCTGACATGTCAGTTTGTCTTGATATAAGTAATACAAAACATAATTATTATATGAATAAAAGGAAAATGTTTACATCGATAATTATGATAAAATAAGTTATTATTCAAAATTTTTTGTGTTCTTTATGATACTTAAGACCAAGAACAATCTCCATGGGTTTGCAACCTGTATGGTTGCATGAAACCACATGCTTGAAGGACCCCAATGATCACCTTAATCTCCTGTTCTTACCATTTTGAAATGCTTATTAATTTTTAAAACAAGTCTCAACATTTTTATTTTACACTTGACCCTACAAATTATATACCTGATCCTGTTTAGGACATCATCTCACAAAGCCATGGAGTATGTAGTTGTTGTACATTTATTTTCAGTGGCTGTTCAAGATATTTAGAACAAAATGTTTGAGAATGGCAAAGATTCTGGTTTGCAGAGCACTTTGGTGCTAAGTGTATGGGAAAGGAGAATTCTCATGTTTTGCTGACCAAAGTACAAAATATTCCAACCACTTTGTAAGGTAATTTGATGATATTTAGCAAAGTTAAAAGTACCTATGTCCCTCAGCCCAATAAGGTAAAAGATTGTTCTGAAAGTTTATCCTACATATACATGTAATGCTGTAGGTACAAAGACCTTTGTTGCAGTATTGTGCATGATAGCAGCAGCTTAGAGATATCTGTAGGATGCAGTGTGGATAAGTGAAATAGACAGGGACAGAATGCAAATAATTCATGGTATAGATCTGTTATATTGTATTTTTTGATCATATGGTTGAATATGTATTCAAAACAAAAAATTGCAATTTAAAAAGGGGTGACAGTACAATCACTTTGGAAAAAGGTTAAACTTTAGAGCTAAATGTGCAACTTCTCTTTGACCTAGCAATTCCACTCCTATTTATTTTATCTAAGAAAAATATACAAAAAAACTCTTACAAAAATGTTTGAAAGAGCTTTATTTGCAATAGTTAAAAACTGAAAACAACTGAACTTCTCATTAATGAGAAAGAATAGGCAAATTGCAGTATGAAATTCATAACATAGAATACTATTCAAAAACAACAAAAATGAAGCAATAACAGATCCAGGCACCTGTGTGGATCAATTACATGGACATTATGCTACCTAAGGAAAGATGGACACACAAAAACAACTACTGACTATATGAATCCATATACCTAAGTTCAAGAACACACCAAACTAAGATTAAAAAACCCTTGGAACGATGGCTGTTTTGTTGAAGAGGATAGGAGAGGATTGCCTGGGAGGGAACTTCATGGTGAGGTGGAAATACGCTATATTTTGATAAAGGTTATGCTACCCGACTATCTATCCAGTTTGCAAAAGAGCAAAGCTCAAATTTATGATTTCAACTTATGTAACTTTTCTCTAAAAGAAAAAAAGAATACTTTAAGAGAAAGATTATGAAGTACATGTGGAAGTATAGATAATACAAGCAGGTCGTAATATTGATAATTGCTGAAATTGACTGATGAATAAACAAGATTTATTGTGTGATTCTGCTGACTTTATGTATGTGTTAACTTTTCTGTACTAAAAAGTTAAAGTGAAACTAGAGCACAATGATTGTGGGGATGGCATATGGACATCAATAAATCAGTTATCATTTGGGAAACTAAGGAGTTAGACCCTTTATTTACTAAGTAGAAGGTAGGCAAAGTAAGTGGAGTTCAGAGGCACATGGTGACTACGGAGCTTGGCAGTGAGTGGCAGCACAGAACAGGCACCTGGTAATGGGAAAATTATGCAAGGAAGGGAAGGATAACAGGCACCACCGGAGGAGACAGAGTCAGGACTGCAGCTCACTTCTTCTCAGGGCTCTTCAAGGCCCATCCCTGGATATACCTCAGGTCTCTTAGGGAAACTGCAGTGGAGACCAGTCGACCAATGAATTTATGGTCCATTTTTTATGGTCCATTTTTAAATTCTTGTTTGTTTGTTTGTTTTGGTACGGGGGATCGAGCTCGGGTCCTTGCGCTTGTGCAGCAGGCGGCGAAACCACTGAGCTAAATCCCCAGTCCAATTTTTTAATTCTTGAAGGTACTCTCAATATGCTCTGCTTTTTTAAAGTTAGGACACACTCCTCCAAAATAAGGGCTTTCTGGGGGATTTAGCTCAGTGGCTCTGCCGCCTGCCTTGCGACCGCAAGGTCCCAAGTTTGATCCTTGGCACCAAAAAAACAAAACAAAACAAAATAAGGGCTTTCTGAAAATAGTTGTAAACCTTCAAAAGGTTAAAAAAAATGTGAAAAAATAAGAACAGCATTTGAGGGAAATGTTTGAGATGAGATGCTCATCAATTGAGATGCTCATCTAGCTTTAGAGATAAAAAAGTCATCACTTAAACAGGAACCTTGAAAATTCAGAAATGGAGGACATAAAACTTAATAATCAGACGTCCTTCACAGCTCTATGGATGATTGACTAGCTCAGGGATGCAAGGGGAATAAAAGAAAAACTTCCAGGGGAAGTTCTGAGTTTGCCAGAGGATGTGAGAAATACCCTTCCTGAGAGATACTAAGAATCAGTTCATGACCCATCCATCTGGAATGATTCTCAGGAAGCCTGCAGGGGGAGGGGAGATTTCATAATAAGATCAGTGGACAGTCTTCCTGCCCTGAGGCTCTGAGACCCTGCAGACAGCTCACTCACAAGTCTGTACTGGGGACCGTGTGGCAACATGGCTTTGCATTCGTTGATTTTATCTTTTGCAAGATCCTTAGTATAATGAGATGTTTAAAATTGTTCTAAGTTTCAGTTGTTATTTTTATTCCAAAAGGGAACAAGAAAGAGAAAGAAAACAAAATTACATTTGTACAAAAGAATCTTATCTCATAATTTATAAGCAGAATATATATTTATATGTATAAATACATATATATCATTGAATACATGTGTTATGCTACTATTTCTCGCATATTGTAGCTATAAAAAACAAACCATATGTCATTACATTTATCCAACCTCTTGCTCATCTGGAAAGACGTTTTCTTTAGGCTTCTAAGAGTCTTTAATGTGAACCAATTAAGTCATAGCAATTTTCAAAGTTTTCTGTTAAAGGAAGTAACTTCAACCATTAGAAAATTTTAAATTTGAAATCTGGAAAATAAAAGAAATGTAGAAAATGCAAAATGGAGTTATAAATGCTTTTTATATTCATTATGCCTTGTAATCAGACTTGCCCCCTGCCTGAAACTTGTTCAGTATTCCTAACTCATATTTAATCAGATGTCTGGTAGAGATACGCCCAGTTTTGGGTAGTATTGAAATGATATAACTATATAAGGTGACTTAGACTTCTAGGTTATTACCTACTTTTAAGGAGAACTTTATTTAGATATTTATAATTTATTGTTTTATAGTTTTATTCATTATTATTTATTCTGCTATTTCCTTTTGTAATAAATTACCCAAATAATTTGTGTCTGTAGTCAGGATCATTCCTATGGCCAGAAGTTGTCCATGTTGTGCTCTAATTCTCACTCTTTCTTACTGAAACGTAAATCACTTCTTTGTTGCCATGTTGTAGAGGGCATAAATATGGACTTTTCACATCCATTTTTCATGAAGTACAATAGAATATAGTAAGTGTAAGCTCCTTTGAAGGCTTTTCCCCCTCTATATCTGGTCCATGAACACCAGCACCATTTTTTGTAAGTCTGACGGGTAAAATTCTAGAAGTCAAAGACCATGGCTATCACACTTTTTTCCCACTTCCTTCCCCACAATTAGTAGGCACAATGCACAGCAGAAAAAAACTTGTTGAGATGAGTATCTTAAAATTTGGCATGAGTTATGAAGCATCAATTTGCATATAATTTTTTTATGGATAATTTGTCCTAAATAAACATATCACTTAGAGATGTTGACAATGATACAAAGAAGAGCTATTTTTGGCTAAACACCTGGGTGAGAAAGTGCAATAAACTTTCGTTCTATTGGTTAGTTCTTAACACCCACCAGCAGATTAGTTGATTATTGTTTGTTTTCATTTTCATCTGAATTCATGTAGAGGTTTAATTGTAGGCCACAGATTTTAAATATAACAATGGAATATAACAATGAGTGAAATAGAAAATATTTCTATTATTTAAGGCCAGATTTCTTTTTGTGCTATCCAAGGACAAAGAGCAAGCCCTCTGAAAATAGAAATAGCTACCATTTATTCCAAGAAAAATTTTCCAAGCTTCTTAGAATCTGCTCTGACTGCTATCTAAATCTGCCAGATAGTTTAGATAGCAAAACAATTGGCAAATAGCATATTTTTTTAAATTTAGGTTTTTTTAGTGTATGACTCTGTGATTTCTAGTAAATTCAAATAGTAGCCCTTTGTGCCTGATGTCTTTTACTTGGCATAATATTTTCATGGTTCATCCATGCTGCAGCAGGAACCAATAGTCACGGCTTTTTATGAGTGGACAATATTCCATTATATGCATATATCATATTTTGTTTACCCATTCATCAGTTGATGGGCATTTCGGCTGTTTCCACTCTTCAGCTATTATGAGTAATGCTACTATGAACATCTATATATGAATTTTGTCTGGTCTATATTTTTAATGTCCTATGTAAATACCTTGGAACAGAATTCCTCGATTACATGATAACTATGTTTGACTTTCTGAGAAACTGCCAACTCCTTTCCAAAGTGATAATGAAGATTTCAGCTTTTAAGAATCAGAGCCATGAGTTTTGGATATGGCACACAATTGACTTTTCACTCTTTTCAACAGCTGTAGATTTCACAGAGGTCATTAAAAGAAAATAGGATTGAGAGCCCAGTGGCGGGCAAGGCAGCTCTTGGCAAGGAGGAGGACTCATCCTTATTGTTTCCCCTAGCCTGATGTGAAGACAAATTTGGAGAGACAAATCAGGAGTCAGGAGGAGACAGGGTGTTGGAGGATGTATCTTTGGAGGAGCTGCTCTGCCAAGTGCAGTGCTGTCAGAAGCTGGAGGACCAGAAGGCAAAGGCCAGAGGAGGGAGTTTATGGTCTCTGAGAGTTTAAGTATTTTGAGTGTGCACAGGATGTAAGTTATGAATCCAGAATTACTGAGGGGTTGAACTCTATAGGTTTCCTCTCTGCTTTGTTTAGAGAGAGGTATGGCAGTGTGAGTGGCAACTGGTAAAATAAGTATAACTTAAATTTCAATTTGCACTTTAATTGAGAATGAAAACATTCCTTTCATTGGCAATGGGAATGGATCTAAATAGATGCTTCTAAAAAACCAAAAAGCTCAATTTCCTGGAATGTACTATTCTCTTACATCAGGGCCTCGAGTGTACAGATGCCAGAAATGATGCAATAATGATTATGGATTGATTATACTGAATACTATTATTAAAAAAAGCTTTTTAAAGCAAGGTTTTAGAAGAATTATTGACATAACAAAGTCTACCCTTTTAAAGAGAACAGTTCAGCAGCATTTATTACATTCAGTGTTGTGCTACGAACATCTCTATTAGGTACCAAGACTTCACTTCCCTCCAGTATGAAAGTCTATATCCATTAAGCAGTTTCTCCTCTTTTCCCTGTTCCCCATCTTTTGGCAATGACCAATTTGCATATGTCTTTATGGATTTACCTATTTTGGACCTTTCAGATTAAGTGAAATATAAAATAGCTGTTTGTTTTGGCTTAGCATATATTCAAGGTTCATTCTTGTTGCAGTATGTAGCAATTTTCATTAGTTTTTGTGGCTGAATGATACTCTGCTACATATATGTCTCACAATTGGTTCATCCATTCCCCCACTGATGAACATTTAGGGCATTCACAGCTTTCGCTATTGTGAATGATGCTGCTGTAAGTATAATGAGTGGTATCTCATCCTGGTTTTGATTTGTGCTTTCCTAATGACTAAGTATGTTGAGCATCTTTTCATGTCCTTGTTGGGTACTTGCGTATCTTCTTTGGAGAAATGTCCATTCACAATCTTTGCTTCTGTTTTAATTATTTAACCTTTTGTCATTGAATTATAAAAATTCTTTATATATTCTGAATGTTAACCTCCACAAATAATGTTACACACATATGCATATATGTAATTATGTATGTGTGCATATTTATAAATATATATATATAATATGTATATAATAATATTAAAAGCTTTTCCAAAAATGAATACATTTTTATGATAAAATTATCACTTTTGATAGATTACACATATTAACAGTTACATTCCTAATTTTATAATCATATGTTCTAGAATATATGACACAAGGCTATGTGAATTTTGAGTTTTGTTTATAGTGTTTATTATAAATTTTAACAGTTTATTAAATTCCTAATTTTTATTAAGAGGGAATACCATACAAATGACTCTAAATACATCAAAGCTAATGATATGATTTCCTATTGCAGGTTTCCTAAGACATGGCTTTTTCTCTAAAAGAGATTATCTAAATAATATATTATAGCTCCTGATAATGTTAGTTGAAGTAAATCATAAAAGTACTGAATTAATAATCTTAACTTAAAAGAACAGATATGTTGAAGGTACTTTGTCAACATGAAGGTGTACATGTGATTTGTAAAACAAATTTATACCCACTAACTAAAAATGGGGGAGAGATATGAAAAACTTATTTTTACATAGAATCTTCTAAATTTTACTTTTTGTCTTTTTAAAAACTTAATCTGGAGGAATTACACTTCAGGTTTACACATTCATTGTTCTTTATTTCTGGAGTTTTTGCTTTGGCAGTGTGAGCGTTGTTGGCATGATGAAATGCCAATTTGGAGACCATTCTTGTGTGATATCTTGAAAGCTTTTCCCCACCCTACCCCCATCTATAGTTCCATGGCCATGGTGTGGGAGCTGGCAGGAGAGCAAGTGTGGGCAGGCACAGTGCATGGGTAACATTGGAGAGAAGACATTAAGAAGGAACACTGACGAGTGGAGGAGAGGTGATGGGAAGATTGGAAAGCTAGCAGCATTTTGAGTCCAGTCACGAACTAGATTTACATATTGGATGGCTTGCCTGAACATAGATAACATTTTGCTGAGGCCAGAAATGGAGTATAGGCCCTGTAGAAGTCACTTAAATTATAGAGAGACACAAAACTCCATTTTCAAAACAAACCTGTAAATGTTTACTTAACAGTCACTTAATGGATACTTTTACTGAGTAAGTCAGGGAAAACACTTTAACCACAGATTCTAGGGAATCTATGACTGCTATCCATCCAAGCATTTCCCATGTTATCCCTGTAAATAGAATGTTACAAAGACCCACTAGAGTTCCATATTGATAGAGAAAAGTGTAACTAACCAGTATAATTCGGCAGACGACTAGATGCAGGAGAAAGTGGAACAAATTTAAACATGGAATTGACTCGTATTACCCAACCATGGACCTCAGAATTTGAAAGAAGATTTAGGGCTTAGGAATTGCCTTGCACTATCTCCTAACAAGACACAGAAGAATTCTCAGGGCTTAAGAATTATGGTTTGAAAGCTGTAGATCTAACCCAGTCCCTTTGGGACACAAAGGGAATAACTGAATCTCAGTAAGAGAAGGAATTTGTCCAAGTCTCAAGAACTAGAACTCAGTTACCTTGTTTTTGTCTAATTCACTTGCATTGAATTGTCAGCTACAAAAATTTGATCTAAAATGTACAACTTGTGGAAAGTATATTTTATGGACTTAATTTCCATGACTTCAAGTTTATAATCTGAATTTAAAAGAACAAACCAATCAAACTTTCAGGATCTGAATTTAGGGTTTAATATATAAATAGAGACCATATAAGGAATGGATCTGTTTAAAAAATATAAAGTAAACCTTTAGTATTTTGAATATATTTATTAAGTAAAATATAGAGTATTGTGTATCATTTTTAAAACAAGTGAAATATTTACATGACCTGAAGATAAACCAGAATAAAGTATTTTTAAAATAAAAACTGTTGGAGTACTCAACAGCATTTCAGATATTTATTTAACTTCTCCAGCCTGAACATTTTGTGCCAAACTTTCTCAGAGTGCAATGTCCTTTTGGTGATTCATCTAGAGGCAGCAAGTATCTAAGTTAGGACAATGCAGAAGACTGTGTTTTCATTTTCTAATACCACCAATTATTTCTGTTTCAAAGACCAACCTCTTTTACATCTTTGGACAACACTCCCGTTCTCCTTCACCCCATTGTAATGATTGGGTCATTTTTGGGTATAGTTTCCTTCCTTTCTCTTCCCTTCCCTTCCCTTCCATTTCCTTCTCTTTAAGGGGACAATGGCAAGTTCCTGTTACATACTGAGTTCCGGAAGAGTAAGACATGTTTCCACTGAAAGACTGACATGAAGATTAAATTTTCATGGGCTCTCCTATCCATGGAATGTTATTCACCACATATGTGTTGAATTTCTCCTACCTAATTTCAGGTCCTGTCTAGGTCCTGAAGGCAGAGAGTTAAAATGACAGATGAGGTCTTTAACACTGAGAGCTGGTGTTTGGATGGGAGAGACACAGCCCACATAAGTATATGCATAAATAAAATAGTTTCTGATGGTTCCAAGGTGTTTAAGAAAACAAAATTAAATAATGTGGTTGGAAGTCTCTGCTTGTAAATAGAATATTAAATCCAGTGACCAGGGAAATTCACCTTAAGGAGGACACCTAAGCAGAGACCTAGATACAAAGGACACAACCAGGAGAAAAGTGGAGAAAAGGTGTTCTAGATCTTAAAGCAGAATTCAGGTTGGTGTGCACAAAAACTTCAAAGGAAATAAGAGTGGGTGGAATTTTGTGAGCATGGAAAGAAAGCTGTAGAAATAGGGCCCAAGAGGAAGGCCTCCATGGTGAATTAGAGGTTGCACAGGAAGCTGAGTGTGTGGCTATTCACGTTCCTCACTTACACATTACCCCAGAAATTTGTCTTCAAAGGTGATTCCATCGAGACTGTAAAATACTAGGCTGCTTAGAAGGCATTGAAGTTCAAGAATAAACTACTTAGCATTCAGGGTAAGTACCAAGATAGATGAGCATTCTTGGACTTTCATAGATTCAATGTTGGTTATTCCTAAAAGCCCACGTTGTTTCAGAAACAGAGATTTCTTTAAACAGTGATTGAGGATTCTGACACACATTAAATTTACTGATACGAGAAATAAACTTTTGGATTCAGACTTTATTATTAACTTTTTAGAATAAATATTTTTGAAAATAACAACTAAATAGTAGTTTATTTTATGTCTCTAACAAACACCTACAAGATACTTGCTATATACCAGGCACAGTTAGCTCTACAAAAGGAAACTATCTTTAAAGCTCAAATGAGCTCCATGGGATAGGAACTGTTACTATCTCTATTCCACTTATAAGGAAACAGAAGCAAAGAGAGTATGTGAAAATCGATCAGTTACATGGCCGGTGTGCTACAGAGCTGGAGTCCAATCAGGAAGCCTGACTTTGGTATTCATCCCCTTGCCCTTGCCCTCTACAGCGTTATGCTCTAAAATGAGCTCTTTGCATGTTATATTTGAGAAATTGACACATGAGATATGTTGTAATTTATTTTTTAAATAAAAAACTTTATTAAATCAAAAATCTGTATACCACACAATTTAGAAACTTAAAATGTTGCCGGGGATTTAGCTCAGTGGTTTCCGCCGCCTGCTGCGCAAGCGCAGGGACCCGAGTACCAAAAAAAAAAAAAAAAAAAAAAAGTAAGATTCAATAAATAGGCTCTGGCACATTGACAGAGTTGTATAACCAGAACCACAATCAAACTCAGGTCATTGTTGCCGCTCCAAATCAAAACACTACCTACTAGCCATCATTCCCAACCTCTCTCCACTAAATCCAGGTAACCACTGAGCTACTCTCCATCTTCATAGATTTTCCTGTTGTAATTTATTTTAAAAAGAAAATTTCAATATTGCAAAGTATTCTTTTAATCTTTTGAAGAAAATGAGAGAGCAGCATCATTCCCTATAGGCATCTAAAGCACTTATATGTATTAAATCATCATCAATTTTAATCATTTCTTTAAATTGGAAATTTATCTTAGTGTGAGTGTGATATTAGCAAATATAATAACATATCTAAAATTTTTCTAGTATGTCCACTAGTGTCTAAAGAATGTTTCAATAACAACCTAAATAATGTGTCAACAGATAGTATTTTTAACATACCAAACATTTTTCCATTCTATTAAGTGTTTCATTAAGACATGTATTTCAAAAATTCATCTTCTATAGCAGGGAGAAAAATTCCTGCTCACAACAATTAATGACTAGCAAAGATGATCCTATCTCTATAGGTTAATGAACGGTAATTACAAAAGAAGGAAGATGGGCTGTCAAGCCATTGTGGCATGACCTTGACTTGACTATATCTCTCTCATTCACAGCACACAGGTTTTCTATAACCACAGAGCAAAGAACGGAGTGCTGCACTAATGAACACTTGCTAAAACATATAATGTCAAAGCAAATTTTTAAGTAAGTAGAGTTAGCAGTAATAGAGTATTAATTAGAAGCCAATAGAATGAAATCATACTTCTCTAGCTTGCCAAAGACATTACCTGTGTGTTAAAAAGAAGTGTTTATGGCCAGCATGTTAGCGTTGCATGCCAATAATCTGAGCAGGTGGTCATTAGAGGCTTTTACTAGAAGCCAGATCCTTTTCCCCATGAAAAGCTTGGTAAGGTCCAGGCACTTATTTTTTCCGGAATTAGACATTATTCCACTTCAAATTGCCAAGGTACCTATAATGCCAGGGAAGTGATTTAGTAGGTCTCCTTTCACAAGCTGAGAATGATTACTGCATTCAGAATTCTTCAATCTGTTTTATTGGATAAACTCAGAATATCTGCTTTATCAAATCAATTCAAAAGTTCTGCTAGATGCCTTCTTTCTTCTTTATAAACAGTGTAATTGAAAGCATTGTTTTGGTAGAATCATCTCAGAAGACCACATAATCACCATTTAGATTAGCCCTAATTCATTTTCCATTTGCTTATTTTACTGTTAACTTTCCCAGAACTATTTTTTTTTTTTACAATTAGAACATCTGAATTTTAATTACATTACCATCAAGAAGCTCATTAAAGTCACTTAATTGGCAACATTTCCAAAAAAACCTTAGCTGGGTTTAATATATTTTAAAGAGTTACTGTCAAAGTATAATTTCACCATTACAAACAGCTTGGCAACAACATTTGCATAAAGATCTGTCAGTTTCTGAAAAATGCTCAAATGTTGGGAAAATCAGATTCGTTAAGTTGCCTTTCCTGAAACAGCCTAGAAATGGAGGAATTGTCACACATATTTATCCTAGTAACCCCTGCAGTACACAGAATACTGCCATGCCAGCATAAGGGTTCAATAAATATTTGTTGAAGGAAGTTAATAATATATTTTATACTTTGGGGTAGATTTAAAACCTCAGTGAAAGTTAGCTCATTTGTGTTAAATTTAAGCAGATACCCATATTCTTGCTGTTTCTTTTTCATTCTAAGAAATATTATATGGTCATTTATAGTTTTGAAATTTTTATAAATAGCTCTAGGGCCAGCATTCTGGATCTAAAATTTGCAATCATTTTTAGAAATTGTTTTATTGTTCCCTGTTACATATACCAGGATTTTCTTGTCATCCACAGTATCTAAAGCAGTGACTTGTGATTGCATTTGTTGCATGAATAAATGAGTAAATGAATGAATGAATGAATGAAAATCTCAAATTTGTTGTAGTTGAAGAATGAATATACTTTGCAGCATTAATTAGAGTATCAGAACACCACTTTCCAAATATTATATCCAAATGAAATGAAGTTAAAGATAACTATTATTACATGGTAGCTTTTTAAGAGTAGAAAAATCAAGATGTTCTTAAATAATCCCTTTTAGTTTGGTACTTTCTATTTAAAATCTCTCCCCTTTGTAGTTAGCATACCTTTTCCAATCCCAAAGAAGAATCTAGTAAATCTAAAATAATGTATGTAAACATTTAAAAAATTCTCACACACATTGATGCCTTACTTTCCACAAAGTGTTGTCCAATGTCTGGTATGTAGTCAGACTCAACAAATGTCTGTTTGAATGAATAAATGAACAGACTGTGAGTCTTGAGAAAGACCAGGATGGCTCTATCTGAGGGGCTCATGGGAAGCTTCATCAATGATTATGCTGAAAACCTCAATCTTCTATGAACGCAGAATCATTTATTCATTGAAAAACTGGAGTGCTTCTATGATACACCGTATAAGTGGGCCATAAAGATTTATTTACTTTCCAATAGCACTTTCTTTGCTGATGAGAATGTTCTACATCTGCATTGTCTAATATGGTAGACACTAGCTACATGTAGCCAGTATAACCAGATTGTTGAATTTTATCTCATTTTAACTCATTTAAATTGATAAAGCCCTGTAATTACCACAGTGGGCAGTCCCACCAGGATTTCACAATGTGTAGAGTTGTGGAAGAACATGTCACATTTGAGGAAATACAGGGCTTTTAGCCATTGATGTCAGAAGAAGGGTTTGGAAACCTGCATGGGGACAGACTGTCAAAAGCTCCATGTGTCATACAGCTGAGTTTACATTGTTTGCTAGACAATGGATAATCACTGGAGGTTTCTAAGTGGGCAATAATATGATTAGATTTGTCTCCTAGAAGTTACTTCTGTGGCCATGGGGGCAAAGGTCCAAGGATGGAGACTGCTTGATACACACTGATATTAGAATGCAGCTTTGCAAATTCCACGAAGACAGAAAATAAATTGGTACAACAAGATTTTTATCCTTCAACTTACTTGTAATTACCCTGTGGTCTCCCTAGATTAGTAAATGACTGTTGGTTATTTTTCTCTTTCTAGTTGGAGTGAATAAATGATGAGAAAATTATGAGGCTGTCTCTTGGACTTGCTTCAGAGGTTACTCCATGGAGAAGAGAGAGGGAGAAGGTAGTAGTTCCTCAGACCCTCAGGGCATCCATCATTGCATCAAGATGGAAAAGAGAAATCTGTTAAGGTGTTGTCCAGGATCCCTGACCAGCACAAAGCACCCCTGCCTCCTGTGTGAGGTGGAGTCATGTGATTTCAGTAGAAAACATGGGTTTCAAAAAGCAGCAGTAGAAAGAGGCCTGGACTGAGAAATATCTGAAAGTTCTAGAGAAGACTGTGGTCTATTATCTTTAAAGCTTGTTCTTACTGTAATTAATGTACCGTGTCTGGGTGGGTTCTTCTGGCTATAGGACATTAGGGCAGCCACCAAGGCACTCTGTCTGGAGCTGCAAAAAGAATTAATCTAGGGAGGGCGGAATTCTCCAGGGTGGTCCAGTACTGGGAAACGTATCAGTCAAAAGTTCCTTAGACAATGGCCTGGTGATACTTCCAACATTCCTTCAAGAACATCTTCAGATTACCTGGTGTGGATCTTTATAATTCTGTGGGAACTGCAGAGATGGTAACCCAGTCATAGTTTCTAATTAACGTTACAATCGCTGGGAGATCATTGCTTTTGAGATTACAGACATTACAGCCTTTTATTTTAAACAAATTTTATAATATAGGACTGAAACTTCAGAAAAATGTTATAGATATAAAAATTGCCTCTCTAGCCATTGATATCCATTTATTTATTTATTTAAATTTAGTTATGGTCTAGTAATCTGAAGGTAGTTACTATTTCTAAGAAAAAGGATGGAATATAGGAACACTTCCAAATGTGTAGCATTTCTTAAAAGGAGCCTGAATTCAAAAGTCTGACTTTATCTTAACCAAATGCTTTTGGCAGTGCTAAAGAAATTTTCTGGGAGAAATTTAATAAACATTTCTTGGAGGGACAGTATAGAGTACAAACATCTCAAACTTGATTCACTGCTTTTTCTGAACTATACTTTTACCTCTTCTGAGCTATTTGTTCCAGCATTTGGAGTTCTCATTACAAAAATCTAAAACTGCTTCTAGATTCTTCTCCTTCATCACTACCATGTTATTCATGTGCTTGACCTGAATAAGCATTTTTCTACAATAGAACTTGAACCTGAAATCAAGAAACACAGGCAACACAATAGCAATTGAACTTCTGACTTTATTTTCTTTCCCCATACAGTTTTTAAAGCACTGTTGAAAAATAACTTTTTCTTTTCTTTCACGTAGTACTAGAAAATGTAAACAATATTTAGGAAAAATTTTACCAGCCTTCAGACCAATATTCATTTGTTTGTTTATACCAGTATTTTACAGTATAAAAGCAAACAGGGCAAACTGACTGAGGGCAAATTTTCCAGCTTGTGATGCAGGCTTGTATCTACACTGATTTTAGCCTGAAGAAAAGCATTGCTTTAGGAAATGGGTCATGTGGGTATACAAGTGGTTCATGGAGATCCCTGATATTCCATGGTTCTGGTCAGAGTACCACTGAAATACAAAAGAAAGAAGCCTAGTGTATTTCTGCAGACACAAAATGAACATAGATTTAACTTTTTTTATACTCTCAGGACCTGACTTTTAAAATATTCTTGGGAAATTCTACTTAAGAACACTTGAATAAATTAAATATTTCACATGTGAACATTTAAGCAAGAATATTTAAAGAGCTTTTGTGAACTTCCACCAACCACTGTTTGATATTCTTTAAACTTATATTTTAGATCTATGCTTTCACAGTGGCCAGCACCCCAGCACCCAAGGAAAGCAGGATCAGGAGCCATGGGTTCCAGGACTGGTACGTTGCGTCTGGCACTTTGAGTGTCTGGAGTTTGGTTTCTTCATTTGAAAAACAAAGGCTGTGGATTTGTTTTTCCCTAAGACTGCTTATAGCTCAAAAACTCGATGAGGCTTTTAGCCTGTGAATCTAATTTCTCTCTACTGCAGAAAATTCACAATATAATGTGTCACCTGTAACCATAAACACCCTTTATAGGTGTTAAAAATCTCATTGTAAAAAGAGGGGATAGTATAACTTTAAACTTTTTTTCTTGGAGAGATGCCGGAAAGATTATTGTTTTCCCTGAATAAAGGTGGCAATGGCCATGATGTAATGTTATGTATTTATTGAGTTAGTTTCTTTGGGGAGGGGTACAATTTAAAAGGTCAGAAAAGCCTCATTCTTTATAAATTATTTAAAAAGCACAAACTTTCAAGATACGGAGTTTCTCATTTAACATAAGGAATTGAGGGAGAATTTATGTTTGCTGAAGAGCAGACAATGTAGCTATCAAGCATTGGCCTCCTTTGCCTTAGCTTTTCCCTTATTTTCTTTGGTTTCCATTTCTTTCTTCACAAATCTGAATTTGACACTTAGCTTATTCATTCATTCACTCAAAAAAAATTTAAGCTTCTGTATTGGGTCAGGCATTTGCCAGGTGCTCAGCAAACAGACGAAGAGATTCTCTCACTCTGAAAGAACTGTTTGGGAGGCTCTGAGGTCCTATAACATTTAGCAATCATTTCTTACTGAATAAACAGAATCTTCTAGCTGCTTTGGGACTCCTAGGTTTAATAGGTACTCTAAGCAAATAACTGCACTTATTTACATAGGATTGCAGAAACATTAAATGTTTGAGGTAGAAGGTCATTTAATCTTGTGAACTCTCTTATATGACTTAAGTGGAAACCCCAGATGTAACATGGCTAATCTAGGGTCCTTTAGGGAGTTCATAAAAAGAGTCAGTGTTCATTTGCTAATGTTCTGCTTGCTCTACTCAACAATCTTTTTGTTAGATTTTACCCAAAACAATAAAATGTAAGACTCTCCTCCTTTTAGCTTGGGGGTCTAAGTCCATGAACACGAGTAAAACAGAATTATTACCATTGCCTGGAAATCCACTTGTGCATTAACCAGAGCTTTAGCAATCTGTGCTGAGTTTTGGAAGTGCACATTATCTGCAACAAAGGAGAGAGAGAGAGAGAGAGAGAGAGAGAGAGAGAGAGAGAGTTAAAGTGTTGCTAAATACCAGAAAGCATAGAGTGACAATGTACTGCCTGGAAATGAACACCAACAATTATCTAGTCATGCATTTGACATTGTCAGCAGTGAGTAATCACACTCAGATATGGAAATGTCCCTGACTCTTAGGTACTGACCCTGATCATAGGCATAGGAGGATGCTTAATGTTTCTTAAACAAAGTGATGCTGGCTCAGTATTTTTATGTGTAAGAGTCTTGCTTAAACCTCACCATCTGCTGTTCCGTGGATGAGAAGATAGTCTACATTTCTGAAATATTCTGCTCTTGCCATCACAGTTGAATTCTGGAAAAGAGGAAAAATTAACATTTTAGTTGCTGCAAGTTCTAATAGAAAACTAGCTAAATCATTGTGCAATGGACTTAGCACCAATACTGAAATTATGTATTGCTTTGGGTTGATAAATATTTAAGAGTCAGAGCAACACATTTTCATCATCATTTGCATTACTTCCATCTGATTCTTAGTTTGAAAAACTGAAAGTTTATGTGTCATATGTTACATATGAGTGAGACCTTAGGCATAAATGATGCCCGCTCAAGCTGTGTATGAGTGGGGGTGGGAGGAGGGACGGGAAGAGGTTAGAGAAAGGAAGATGGTAAAAGAAAGACTAGAATCCAAATGGGGAAAAATTCTTTTTAGTGATGTGGTTTGCGATTAACAACAGATCATCTTTTTTGTTTGAGAACCCAGAATTGAAAGAGTAAATTCTGAATTACTGCTTTAAATCATTTGGTACATTTGAAATAAATTAATAACCTAAATACAATGGAAAATGCTTACTTTATAGTGCTCAAGGTTATCATCTTTTGTTGGGAGACCCATGAATCGCTCTGTGTAGATAGATGCTGCAAAATATGTAAGAATATGTTGTTTGCACGTGGTGCACGCTATTTTATTAACCAAAAGACTTCTTAGATTAATAATTGCTCCTCAATTATCCTACATGGAAGTCTTTCCCTAAACTCTGGCTTCACTCTATAAAATGGTGGGCCTCAATGAAGGTGTGTTGTTTCTGCAATTTATCTCAGTAGGTTAGAGAAATAATGTAGGGAGAGATTACAGAAACAGGAGTATCTGAGTATTTCCTTTCTAGGGTTGCTCTTAAGCTTTTTCACTACTACCCTCCAAGGGAGAATACTGAAGTGGGAATGACTTGTAGAATAATCTATAGAATGTTTTTCACAGAAACCACAAAAGCAACCACCTTTGGTACTTGTATTGGTGTTGGATTTCACCTGGGATGAAAATATGTTCCCAAGTCTATCCCCCTCCACATACACACACACACACACACACACCCCTCACATACTTTTTATTTTCTGCATAGAGATTCTCTGTAAGTCACAAGTGTCTCATTTTTACTCCAACACAGAAAAGAGGATCTGATGAAGACAAATTTTTGTATAATCTTTAGAGTTACTTTCAAATAATCATTCTGCATTGATGTTAGTCACAAAAACAGGCATGTACAGAAGGGTACTTCCCAAACATATTTTTCATTTCTCTTGATTTCTGGAGTAAATGAGTTGCAACTGCAACCTGCAATAGGAAGGTGAATTTCTTGGCCCCTGGCCTGCCTTTGCAAAAGATGTGCTTTAGAGCCAATTGTGCTGCAACTGTATGCCTTCAAAAGCACAGAGTTAGCTGTGATTTTAAGATTTTGTTCAGTAGAGACTCAAAGTTTTTGAGAGAAAATAACATATATTAGATTTCAGAAGAATCTTGCCTTTTAAGGTATTTTTGATTGTTACAGTGTAATTATAATGAATCACACGAACAACGTCATTTATAGATTATATTTTTCCTAATGACACTGGGATGAATTTTACTGCATAATTTGTTTTCTTAGAAACCTCAAATACAGGAGTAATCATGTGTTAAACGTTTTCACGGCAATATTTGTGAAATATTTCCATACCATAATATTCCCAGCTGGAGACTGGAGCCACTGCTATTCCACATTTGAAAAGACCAGTTCCAGATGCAAGGGCCAGCGATGAAACATAACCTCCATAGGACTGTGGAGACATTGTTGTGTGTCACTGACTTTCAGATTCTTCATGTTTTTAAAGCAATGCTACTCAGAGTCAGGACTGAAGGGAGCTGGGGGATATGATAAGGGTAAATTAAATGTCTATCTGACACCTCTGGCAGCAAGCTCCACCAGTAGTTTTGTCCATGATCAACTAGAAATAATTGGTGTGCTAATCAGAATAGATTCTCCTAAAAGAGGGCAGGTACTGTTTAAGAGCAAGATGTAATTATAATTCTTCTACTAAAAAAAATTTCCTTTTCTCATCTATATCTTTCCAACTAGGACCTTGCTAAAACAAAAACAGTATTCTACTTGAAAGAGATGCACAGAAAAAGGGAATTATTCCCAAAATGGAAATGTAAGACACTTTCTATGGTTTGCAAAAGTCCTGTGAGGCAGAACTTGTATGGATGTGTTTACTTCTTTTCATAACAGAGCACCAAAAAAAAAAAGGCATAAGAACCTTTTAGCAATTTTAGGACATGGCCAGAGTTTGTGAATTGTGTAGTTACATATTCTATTTTGAAGAATTCTGACATAGCAGCTCAAAGAAGGAAAAATCATTGGTATTTTAAAAAACCTTTCACTTCTTTCCACCAATTGAATGGGAAAACAAAAATACAAAAGGAGATGCAAAGTATAGAATCAGTAATAGGTTCAGATCTCATAGGGTTCTTTCCCCCAAGGGATCAATAGAAATGGGATCCTTATAACAGAATTTCCATATCACTTGAATATTTGAGGCTTTTCCTAATCATGGAGAATTGAACAGGGCATCTCAATGAGACTGCCTGTCATCCTGGAAATCAAATTTGGTCTGTACAAACATCTGGGAGAGAAGTGTTTCTCTTGGGAACATGGCTAAGCAATCTTCTGGAACATGAATCAAGAACAACGTGTGCAGTAGATCAGCAAATGATTTTCATTGTTTTTTCTTGCTCTGGTACAGGGGTATCTGTAGACCACATAAGGAAACAGTGTGACTTCCCTACTAAAGCTATGCTTGAGTTTTAAGACCTATGCCACAGATTCTGGGAACTGCTTTACTCAAGTTATGACAGATTATATCATTCTTTAGCACAGAAAAGACAATCTTTGGAGGAGAACAGTGAGAGCAAGGGAGAAAGAGGAAGGCAAAGAGACAGACAGACAGACAGACAGAGGGTGAGGGCAGCAAGTCAGTGACCAGGGTCGACCTTAATCTGTGAAATACAGAGAGTGGGAGAATGACCTGAACAATCGTGTTGAATTCAGCAGATAAATGAAGAATCCTCTAACTAGTTTACAGTTTTATGTTTCCAGTTCTGGGGGATTTGTTGAGGGCCGTTGGCTGCAAAATACAGAATAAAAGAGGCGGCTCCAATTATACCATGGCCTCTTTTTATTATACTTGGAGGAGATCTAAGCCATGTTTTAATAGGGGAAAATTATATTTTAAAAACAGAAGGAACATTTGGGTTTGAAAGTCATTTTGGTAAGTGAAAATTCTCTATCTCATTGAAACTTTCACTTATAAAAATAATTTGTTCTGATTAGTAGGTTAGCAAGAACTATTCCTAAAATGGAAGGGATTTCCTTCTTTTCAATTTTAAATTCAAATAAGAGTAAACTTAAGGCCTTTAGACAATTATTACTTTTTATGGCTTTATTTGAAAAGAATGTTTACTGAAAATAAAAACACTGGGTCCTGCCTCTTCTCTTCTATGCCCCAGAGCAGAAAATAGCATGAAGTGAGATTTGATGCAGAGAGATTTTGCACATAGTAAAAAAGGTTCTTGAACATTTCTGTTAAAAATCTTAGGAATTATTAATATGTATAGACTCAGAGATTAGGTGATAGTGCTGTATTTAAATATAATTTTCCTGTTTTCATAATGAATACAAATTTTCTCTAGGAATTTGTTAGGGCAAAAGCTATTGTACTTGCAGCACAACAAAAGAAGGTTATGCTTTAAATCACCAGGCAGTTTAGAAAAGCTGTTCCTATTGTAGAAATGAAGGGGGAGAGAGGCCTATGTTGACTTTTTCCTGCTCTTCCATGAGTGGGGCTCCCAGCCCGAGTGGGTGGCTGTGGTAAGTAAGGAACCCACAGAGCAGATTGGCCATAAGAATTCTAGAATTGTGTCCTTTGCACTTAGATGCCTTGGTATTTTGTTTAAATGAAGGCTGTCTTTAAAAACATTCTTAGAAGGGTGCAGAATTTTAAAAGAGGGCTTATGGAAGACTCTTATTTGAGCCATAATGCACTCTGGGACATTTTACCTACAGACAATAATAATAACTAGTTAACATTTTTCTGACCAAGCTTATTGCACTGGTCTTTTTGGGCCCACACAAGCTGTCTCCCTTCTCCCTCCTCACACCTCCTCCTCCTGTCTCTTCTCCTTCCTCATTGGCTGTCTTCATGTTCTTTGAATTCTCCAAGCATGATCTAGCCTCAGGACATTCACAAACGCTGTGACCTTCTGCCTGAATGTTCTTTATCCAGAAGTCTGTATGCCTCACTTCCTTTTTTCTAACTCAAATGTCACCACAAAAGAGCCTTATTTGCTCTTCTAATTTAAACTTATACCCTGTACCCCTTTTTTCTTGTTTTGTCTTATATTTCTCTATGGCGTTTCTCATCATTCCACATTGTATATTTTACTTATTTATATTGCTTGTTGTCTTTCTCCTCAATGAGTCAAAGTTCTGAGAAAGTAGCTTTGTCTGTCTTGTCAATGAATGTAATCCCGGCACTGAGGGTATGGCCTAACAAAGTAACAGAATGAATATTTGTTGACTATATGACTTTGCTTTGAACTCATGTAATCCTCAGAGTGACCTGGTGAGGAAATTATTGCTGCATTTCACAGTGAGGAAACTGAAGCTCAGAATAAACTTGGGGTGGTCATGGGTCAGTGAGCAGCAGAGCTGAGACTTAAACCCAGGACACTTAACTCAGCAACTTGGGCCGTTTCTCCTCTATCCCTACCAGAGGGCATCTTCTTTTAGGGGAAATAATGTAGTCTAATATAGTCTCATTACACGTGCATTTGTCCTACTTTTACATTGTTGATCACACATAGCAATTCAAATTTCTTATAATTAGTCAGTGGAAGAGAAAGGAACTAAGATTAAATAATTAACTAATGCTTATTCAACACCACCTGGCTAGGTTTATATTAACAAAGTAAAACCCTTAAACAAGGCTGTTTTTCTAATAATTCAGGCAAAATCTCACAGCTCTGCAGTTGTCAGAATGATTCCTTCAATTTTTCATTCCATGCAGGGTTTCCACGATATTGATATTTTGGGTTAGATAATTCTTTATTGTAGGGTCTTTCCTGCATTGTGGGAGGTTTAACAGCGTCTTGGCCCCTATCTCTTACATGACAATAGCTCTCTCTCAGGGTGGCAACTAGAAAGAATTCCAGACATTGCCTAATGTTTTAAGGACAAAACCACCCTGGTTAGGAACCTCTAATAAACAGATACTTCTTAAGCACCATGGTGGACACATAGTAGTTATTTAATAGCCTCTTAAAAGCTGGGCTAGTGGGCTTTGGTTTATTTGAGCCAGTTAAATGAAAGGGGAAGGCAGAACTACCTCCCTCCCTGTTTTGGTCTGGATAATGAAGAAAAAAATGTACAATTTGTATCTTATTGACCAACTGACTCTAAAAGAAATCAAGTTAAACATGATGCAGACCACAAAAATGCCCGACACTTCATGAAAACAGGTACTTTCTTCCCTAATAGCCCTCGTGGTCATTATCAATGTCTTCCTCTTTTATGTCCCTAATTTCTAATAGGTTTCTGCTTACTAGTTTGTAAAGGACAGCCAGAGCTATGGCATTTTTCCAGTCTCTACTTTACTAGCTAACTTTAGGTGTTTGCTACTTATGTCCAGTATTGGTGCCTTCCTAGCCATTGGTTCTTCCTCTCCCCTACCTTAGCTACCCTTAAAGTCTTCTCCTAAGATCTTTCTAAAACACCAATACTGTTCCTTATTGATTTTAGCAGAACTTCTTTAAGAGTCCATGTTAGTGTGTCTGGGGATGGGCAAGGAATAAAAAATTGTGGAATTACATACTTCCTGCAATGTTATGATTAGCAAATTTAACAGGTTTGTTTACTTGTCTTCCACTGAGCCTATATACATTATTGTAAATAATTAATGATTTACTAAATTATTAGACCATAGAATCTTCCTGGAAAATCTGGGAATCGTGGAATACACTTTTTGGAGAACATTGACTTACAGGATTAAATTCAGTTTAAGTAACATCACAGATGTCTGACATGGCCCCATATTGTGCTAAACATTTGAAAAAGAAAGCCAAGGAAAGATCATCCATTCCCTTGAGGAACTTTCATTCTGGTGAGAGAAAGATAAAACATGATAATTCCTATAAAGACAAATACAAAAAGCTATCAGAATACAAAGTCACATCTGAGTTGGGTCTTAAAGAGCAAGTAGGAGTTTTCCATTTTGGAATGAGGCAGAGGTGGGGACTAGAAGAAGCAAATGGTAGTGGATAGAGATTACAGGTGTGAGAAACTCCATGGCAAAGCAATATGTTAAAAGTTATGCTTTTTAATGACAGTTATACTTACAATACTGGACCTTGTGAGACCAAAGCACAGGGCTTATTAAGAAACAACTGCAATGTTGTAAACAGGTGCTACTCAACCTACATCCATGGACCAAAGTATCAGCACTCATAGGATCTTGTTAAATAAAGAATGCAACCTTGAGCCCCACCCCACTACATCAGAGTCTCAAGTGGCAAGGCCTTGGCAGTGGGGTCTTAACAAGGTCTTCATGTGATATTTATCCATCTAAAGTTTGAGAAGTTCTCATCTAAATGACATATGAAGAAACTCTAAAGCATTAATAATGAGGATGGCAAAACTTAGATGTTTGGAGGTAGAAATGATAGAATTTACTAGCTAGTCCAAGAGAGTAGTGAGACCTTTAATAAAGATAATAAGTTGTTTTAAAGCAAACTATGGAAAGTTTAGTTTGGAGTAAACTAAGCTCGAGGCCCATGTAACTTTTGGGAGAGAAGACCAGGAACATTTGAAACATGAGCATAGTCTAAGGCCCTATCACCCTGAACGCACCCCATCTCTTCAAAAATATAAGCTTAAAAGAGGGATTGATGGTCATGGGAGGGACCAGATGGTCATCATTATCTTTGAAACCACATGGTTTGCTGAGGAAAATGAGAGTGTTGATGGATCAAGGCTAGATGCAGAAACAAACTGACATTTAAAGAGCTAATGGAGTATAATGACCATAGAGATGGGGAAGAATAAAAAAGAGAAAGGTGTCACAGGGCCATGCACAAAGCCCACTTTCTTTTATGTGACTGAAAAGGTCCTTGTTATCTGGCCACCTACCTATCTCAACTCATATCCTCCATCCTCCTCATGATTCTTTAGGGTTGTGAAATTTCACATACTGTACACCTGACCAATCTATACATGCTTTGCTTTTTGTTAGCTCAGGACCCCAGAAACATGGTCTTCACTCTGCCTGGAATGCCCCATTATTAGGTTATCTCTGCCAATCTCAAGTGCCAATTTATTTCTGAATCCTCCCTTAACATTCACAGCCATAATTAATTATTTGTTGCTCTATTGTTCTCCATCTAAGTTACAACTCTCTTAATCTGGAAGTTTGTTGATCCATTGCTTTTCTATTGTCTGCTTTCCTCCAGCAGAAGGTCAGAGTTATTCTACCTACCTGTCCTTTCTTCCTCTAAATAACTCACTAAAAGACCTAGTTGGGAGCTCATGAAAACTTACACAAATGACAGAACTAATGTGTCAGTGATAAGACAGATGGATTAGTAAATGTGGAGTGATCTAAAACCTGAAGAACTAATAAAAACAGAATGGTATTAGTCTTTTCTACTTTCTGTTTGTATTGGGGTCTGCTCAGGTACTGCATCCACTGGCAGTTTGCTTATAGCTTTTTTCTCCCAAATACGTTTTCTGAGTCTGCTCTACAATTACGGCTATGTTGGAAAGTAAGCTGAAAGGAGTCTAACATACTATGTCTTTCAGCGGGCTTTGGAAAGTAGATGTGGTGAGAATCTCTTATTGAAGAATTTCAGCTGATGCAGGCATAATTTTGGGTGATGAGTGGGTTCTTTAAATCATCCCACATAGATGGTTATCTACCAAACGAATACCTAGGATGTTCTATAAGTGAAATAAAAAGTCTTACTTTATGTTATTTCAGTTTGCAGTAAAAATGAATACTAAAGATTCTATGTGCAAGGGCTAATAAAAATATGATGCGTGCTCAAATTTAAAAAATATTACAGTAAAAGACAAACTTTTATTAATCCTTCTCAGAATATTCCTCCTCACTTTGAACACACTTATCCCATTATTCTCTTTTTGTTTGTTTTGTTTGAGACAAGGTCTGGCTTAGTAGTGCAGGCTGGCCTTGAACTCATTAGGTAGCCCAGGTTGGTTGCGATCCTCCTGTCTAAGCCTACCAAGTGCTAGGATTACAGGGATCGCCACCAGGCTTGGCTCTTATCTCATTACTCTTGCCCCTTTCTGAAGTAGCACTAGGTGTGATCAAAAATATAGTGAGTGCTGCTGAGTGCCATCTTGCAGAAAGGCAGCCTCATAAAAACACGACAATGTGTTCTCATCTACTATATTTGGGGATCTGGAAATGGGATTTCTGGCTCTTGTCCAAAGTCAAAATGGCCATGAAAGGTGGACATTTTAAACTCATTTAGAACACTGAGGCAATCAGGACAGTGCAACTGGATTTGAAAGAGGTCTTCCAGAACTGCTTCAGAAAGTGGCAAGAATGACAGAATAAGTGTTTTTGAAGAAAAGGGACTGTTTTGAAGGGGGGTTAATGGCAATGTGTCTTACTGTAATAAAGAAATTAAATATTCACTGTTGTCCTTGATCACAACTTTTGAGTATTCAGTTTGAAATGAGACTCTTTCAATGATTTACTTTAGGAAACGTCATTAAAATGAGTGATAGAAAAGGTCTTATCTGAAATATTTCACTATAAAAATATTTCATTTATTTCTACCCATTTGAATTCCATTCTGTTTAGATATTTAACATTCAATAGTTTTAAGAAGGACCAAATGGCTTCAAATAACATCTTTCTCCCAATTTGTAACAGCCCTTCATCTGGTCACTGGGCTGAGAATTGAGCTGAATCCTGCAGATTCCCTTCAATACTGGGTTTCATTCCCTCTGTCTTGTGCAGGCCGCTTTCATAGAAAACAGCCAAGAAAAACAACCCAAGCACAACCGGCTGCGAATTGACTTGCAAATGTACAAACTCAGACCAAAAAGTGAAGCAGGAAATCTTCTTTGAAGGGTAATTATCATAATTTATAATGGGCAAACCTAAACTCTTTCCAGTGTTCCTCCAAACTTTCCAGTGACTTCATTGGCCAGGACTGACAAGTTTTGCTACTTTTCTGCACATTCTCAATGCCTACACAGGTCCTGAAACCTGGAAAAGTATCTCCATGATCAATAGCTAGGAAACCACATAATATTTCTCTTTGGTTAGCACAAATTAACAGTAGGTTTATTAAAATGACTTAATTGTCAAAGGGAGGTGAGAGGGAGAAAGGAATCTAACAGGCTAGATATGTCTGTACTAGGATAAGTAACAAGGAATTCATATTCTAAAAGTTCCTTTAGCTCAGCTTTGCATAAAAAGGAAATATAGAATAGAAGATATATATTTAAATTTAAAATAACAAAGGAAATCAAACCTCTGATGAGTGCTGTTTAATTAAGTGTGTTATAATTTGGTATCAAAAATTAAATAAAATTCTGTCAATTACAAGTTAATTTGCTGCACAAGGGAGAAACTGAATGATTGGGGGAGGGGTAAAGCACTTAAAAACACCAATTTGAAGCCCAAATTACCCAAACTGACTGTTTCCATTGACAGATTAAATTATGTTTCAACATTAACATTTCATGAGAAACTTTATAAGCGAACACTTAGGAAATGATGATTGCTGAACTGAATAACAGGCATAAAACATAAAACAACTCACCCAGCCCCATATGGCTATTCTTTTTTCATCAATGAAACTCATTTCTATGAATTTTCTAAAGTAAAAGAAACAAATTTTTAGAATTTTAAGTGTGTACACATGACATTTACTTCATTACACAAGCATATTTAATCCAAAGATTTAATAGCAATGCTACTTTTTCTTTGTTTAAACACATGCGTACTAAGGTTGCATTTACAAATAATTAAAATAATATTATCTTTTTTTTTTGCAAAGAATAAAAGGATTCCCTTAGACTCCATTGTACATTTATTGAGTAGTGATCTCAGCACTGCGAGGCCTGGTGTCCTAATCTTGTGGATGGGTCACCCGAAACTCAGGCCTGAAGATAAGGCATAATAGCACTATTAAGTAGAATTGCATTTCTAAATTCTTGACTTTGGGGAAAAATTTTCGTTTTGTTGCTGTTTTCAATATTAATTCTTTATCACCTTTCTTGCTTAGTTGATGATAATCACCACTTCCTTTTTAGTCATAGTTCATATTTAGGTACCTTCGATTCATAGTATGGACAGTTGCACACATCTTTTAAAATATAAACATGATTCATTTTAACTCTATCACAGAAAAGCCTCTACCTGAAAACTATTTTGAAAATAAACTTTCCCTTAGGAACAACTGTTCATGAGAAAAACAACCTTTAAAAAGTCATGGGTAACCTTCCAAGTCCATATAAAACAAATATTTCAGCCTTGTTTACACCATGTCCCCTGATGGCAGGTGATGTGGAGAAAACTTGATTTGTTTGGGGACAGATTTGATAAATTCTCAAGGGTCTTTCAGAGAAACAGAAGCAGTGATGAGAAGGAACGGTTGAAGTGGTGGATGAGCAGCTGCAAGGGACGGAGAGGTGGAGACCAAAGAAGAACCCAGGCCCAGAAAATGCCATGGTTTTGTTTTCTAACTCAGGTGCTCTTGGTGCCCTTCCTTATCAGCTCTTCTCCAGAAGCAAAACTGAGTGATTGTCATTAGCCGCCTCTTAAAGGGATTTTACAGCAACCATTTCACTCATTGCATTGATTCAACATGCACGTTTCCGATGCACGGAGGAGTTGGGCAAATGCCCGGGACAAACAGATGGGAAGAGGCCCAGTTAGTCACAGCTTACCCGACACTGATTCTGAAGGACACTGAGACGTGTACAGGACAGAAATGCAGTAGCACATGGAAAGTTGCTACCTGTGTGGATGCAGCTCATGGTAATGCAGAACAAATGGGAAGCACACTGTGGCCCTTTAGCCATTCTTCCACAAACTCAAAAAAGTCAAACGAAACAAGAGAAGGTTCAGTTTCATATTAAAAATAGTTGTGCTGCTAGCGCTTGAAGATAGTCCTGAGCCATAAAATTCGTCGTGATTTTATGATCTCCCAGAAGCTAGCAATCATACTGCCTTGCATCTGGGGTAAAAAGCAAATAACAGGTAATATATGAGAACAGGAAATTCTTTACAGCTCCCTTCCTAGGTTTATTCTGAAAGGATGACATTTACAGGAAATGATAGTGCAATAGTTAACATGGAAATGAAACATTAACACTTAATGTGGCAGGACTAGGTTAAAGGTTAGCTAGATAATCTCAGCACTTTGAGATCAGCAAGGCCCTATAAAATTCACCACCAAATTCTGAAAATCTTCCAGGAAGTTTATCAGAAATACTATAGTTAGCTCAACACAATATAAGTAACAAATGAATTGGATGCTTTTCTGACCTTAGAGGAAGAATTGAACTTTTAAATTTTTCTCCCATAAAAGTGGTTACAGTCAAAGCTCAACTGGGAATCCTACTGATCAATTACTATACTATTTTAGGAATGTTCTTATGGATACTGTCTATGAAAGTATTATCAGATATTGCTTCTCATATAATTCTTCACCACTAATTCTCAAGTTATAGAAAAATTAAAAGCTGTAGGAATGTAAAAAATGCTAAATATACCACAAATGAGGGGACTTGATCCTATAACCACAAAATTTTATGGTTCCCTTATATTTGCCATTTTTAGAGACACCTGAAGAAAGCAGTCCCTTTTCAGTTATGCTTGTGACTTCACAGCTATATCATATCCTTAGAAACATTCTTTATTGCATACATAAAAGTTATGAGGATGTATTGCTTCTTCTTTTTTTCCCAGATTTACTTTGTTTAAATCTATTTGTTGGACTTCACTAGTATTTACTGTTGTTTCTAATTATATCTATATGATTTTCTTTTGGTATATAGAAAATTTAGGTAGATTATATTTCATAAGAAAGTCAAAGGGTCATACTTGATCCTCTGGGGGAAATTTGAGGATTACAATGTAATGTAATCCCAATTCCCCAGGTCAGGTATTCAGCATCTGAGTCCTAAAATACTTCTTTAGGAGAGAGGTGGTAGAATCATTCTCGGGATTAGCATTATAACTGTAGCCCTTTTAATTTTTTTGTTTTCTCAAAGCATTGGGTTCTTGGGCATTCTTTTATCATTTTCATAGTAGCAATTTCAAGCAAAGCCAATCCCTGAAGATATGCCCAGTGGTGAATGTGCACTGTGATTAGGCCATGCAGCCACCTCATGTGCAGTGGAGCGTTTACTAAAAGTTTCATGTTTCAGCAGTGCTGTTACCTCAGAGTGTACATGGTTCATCTCATTTGACTGGACTGTAAGTGCTTTGAAAGCAGAGATTGTAAATTTTATAGTTTCATACCAAGGGTAGGAATGTATTATTGTTTGATATGTTGTGGTTGAATTGGGGAGCAAATGAGTGAACATATGTGTGGCCTACACATCAAAACTTCTTCAAGTACCATCCTAAAGATGTATCAGAGAAGGCAGTGATATCTAGTTACTATCACTGGTACACCTTCAATGCCAAAGGTAACTTGATACTTCTGTGATGATCAGTAAAAGGTAGAATTTGTGGCTTTGTGTCCTATGTACTGATCACCAGAAATAAGAATTTTCATTTAGGTCTATACATGCTATTTGGGTTTAAAATTTCACTATACCCAAGGAAGACATTAAGAAGGTATTTCTTCTTAAGTTTGAGTGGTGAATTTATGGTGGTAAATCAAGAAACAAAAATATGATGTATTTTGTTGTTTTTGGTGGAGTTATGATGATGACAAGATAATGATAATAATGATCATGATGATTATGATATGAAGATAATTACTTTTTAACCAACTCCAAAACAGACTACTTTCAGCTCTGCCAACTTTGGAAAAGATCTAACTGAATTACAAGTGAGGCATAATTTTCATCTTGTGCTGTCATGTAGTCCTGTCTTACATGTCCTCGGTAATTATTGCATAGTTTGAATATAAATAAACATGACCCAAGGTGAAAAAAATACCCTGTGGAATTAAGGCTAGAATGCAATGCCAACAGTGGTGATAACATACTTGTTAAGGCATAGGCAGTATTTATATAAGAAACTAACATCTTGGCATAGTGTTTTTGTTTTTATTTATTTATTTTTTTAGTTCTTTTATTGGTACATTTTAGGTATACGATTCGTTTACATTTATCAATGGGTGTTTGTACCTGTACATGATGTATCTTGGTTCTTATTTTTTTTTTCCCCATTACCTGTGCACCCTTCACCCCCTCCATCGTTCCCTATGTGTTTCTGTTTTTAAATTAACTTTCCATTGCACAAACTTCCACCAAAGAAATTAACAACTCAAAGGCCAAAAATCTGAAACATTGAGGATTATGGAGCCTTTTAGATGTAAAGTGTTAATGATGACTATAGATTTTGGTATTGTTTAATAACCTACTTATCAATTTGCCACATTTTATTCAAATATACTGTTTTTAATTGGAGATTTTTTGTTTGTATTTTTTGTTTGTCACAGAATAGAATAAATATTTTAAAATGTATGAGTTATGATTACTTTTCTATTTGTAAAAATAATTACTTTTGAATCTAAACTCTTGTGGTTTGATTAGATTTAAAAATACAAAATGTGTTCTCTGGGCCTAATCCATGTCATATATGTTACATTGAAATCATTACCTATTAATGGTGTTAAAGTTGTAAAAGAAATGTACTAATGAATCTTCTAAATTGCTCTTTTTTGTGAATTGGTGTTTAACATACAGCTGTCACATATACAAAATTATCCATGGCTGAGAATTCGATTAATCCATAGTGTTTTAGATTTATAAACTACTATTCTTCAATTTCACCTGCTCATACATTGTAACAGCAACTGAACAACTAGAGAAATAACCAGAAGAATTCTGTAGTGTTCCCAAAGCAATAGTAATTGGGTGACAATATTCTTATTGCTTCAGGAAGAGATGACTGAACTATAAAATTGTGGGTGAAAATACAGTTTGGCAGAATCAGGTTATGAATTCGTATTTCCTCTAGATGTTTTCATAATATTATTTGTATTATGGAAAAAACTATATTTTTCTCAAATGAAAACTGGCATTTTCGTGCTAGCATAGCTGAACTTGAAGCTAGGTTAATTACAAATGAATGCCCAACAACTGAATGTACGGACTGTGAATGAAATCTTGAGCCATTTCTAAACTTAAGAGGTAGAATTCACAATGCTTGAGCAAATTCATATATTTTGTTTTCTGAAGATCATTGCTAGAGTCACTCAAATTTTCCTACCAATTATGAGCCCTGGTAATAAATGAAAGTATATTGAAAAGATTGACACATTTAACAGGCTTTTTGTCACTTAACACTATAAATCACTTTTCTACACATTTATCAGATCTCTTCTATAAATATATTTTCCATATTAGACAAAATATTCCTGAAAGAATAATGATTGGTTTGGACTAAGGTAGGAAAATAGATGAAAAGAATTAAGTCATTAGGAATGGAGAAACAGGGCTAGGGGTTTAGCTCAGTGGTAGAACACATGCCTAATATGAACAATGCTCCGGGGTTCACTCCCCAGCACCATCAAAGAGAGAGAGGGAGAGGGAGAGGGAGAGGGAGAGAGAGAGAGAGAGAAGAAAAAGAATGGAGAAGCACAGTAGGGGTTGCAGGGCATTTGTTGCCTGTTGACATCAGAAGGCTCTCACCTGACAGCTGTAATTTGATCCTCAACTTCATAAACACCCAGCTTTCGATATACTGCATACAGTATTTTGTCACCTTGGAAGGCTGTCCCTCGACCATCCACCAAGGCAATGACTATCTCTTCCTTACTTGCAAGATAAGATATCCAATTAACAGAGAATGTAGACCTTACACTCTGACTGCAGGGACCACCATACCTAAAGGAGGGAGAGAGAGAGAGAGAGAGAGAGAGAGAGAGAGAGAGAGAGAGAAAAGACAAAACCAAAATCAAAACAATTTCAGAATCCTTTACAAAACTCAACTTTTCATACTGGCCTCATATTACCTCTAGTAATTCCCAGTACAGTTATGGGATAAAATCTCAATAACAATTTCACTGGAACTGGCTCAAAATCAAGAGAAGATCAGGTTTTTCCCAGAGGTTTGCTGCAAGGAAGTTGTTTTGGGACACAGCCTCTCCTATTCCCCAAAACGGATACATCTAGGGTTGGCATTTCAAGGAATATGTGTGGGTTTTTCGTCATTTCTGCCACCTGCCACTTGCTAAAAGCAGACATAAGATATACTAAAAAAAATGCATGGTGTTTTAAGCAAATTGTGTGTAGGTCAGCACTGATTTTGGGTGTGATTCCACTAAATGTATTCCATTCCTTTATTTCTTTTCTGACTCAATTACATAAGATGTGAAGATGATTTACAATGTTTTTTTGGCTGCAATTTCTCTATCTCAAAGGTATTCTGACACATTCGGCAATTTGCCACACAAATGAAATTCAACACAACACATGCAAGCAAGTCCATCTAAAAATCTCAAAACTTCCTCAATCTATTTTAAATAGCCATATTTTATTTACTCTGATTAGTTGAGGAATATATAAAAACAGCATCAATAGGAACTGTTACCAAGGAGAATGGTTCATTCTATTTCATAAATCTGTATTTCATTCAACATATTTTCGGTAAATAGTTTTTAGACCAAGGAAAATATTACATACACTTGAATTAGCAAGGGATACTTCTTTGATCTGTCAAATTGAGGAGGAAGAATCATCTTGTACCATAAAGCTTTGAAAAAAAGACACGAGAAAAATCATTTCACAACATACGTGGCATCATTTAAATACTTTAACAACAATATACATCACAAAAACAGTTCATAAGTAGTCAATTGTTAAGAATTAAGAATATATTTTGAATTGATTTTTAATATATATTTTAGGTTCAATCTACAAATGACTAGAAATGCTGAATTACTGTTTGTTTCAGAAGCACAAATTCTAAAATTAAAATTAGATAAATTCTTTTAAAAAATATCAGTGTTGAAAAAAAGCTATGGAAAAGTATATGATCAATTGTATTCATAATCATGGTAAAAATTTAGCAAAACCAAGTACTGTTACAGTAAAATTATTTTTTAAAAAGAGCCTATAATATATCATATAGGGTTTGAACTATAATGTTTGCATTATAATTTTTAAAGCAAGATGAGTGTTTAGTTTTGTAAGTGAGAAATTTTTAAAAGATCTTACTAATTTCATCTACTTCAAGTTTCTTAATTTCTTCTTTAGGCAGCTGGATATTCTTTAAAGCGTTTTCCAATTCCTTGTTTTCTTCTAGGATTTTAATTTCTTTCAAAAACAAAAAGCTGAATTTAATTAATAGTGTTTCCATAATTTTTTTTCTTAAATTTCTTTGGCTTTAGTTTGGATGAAATTGAAACTGCGTACATCTCCCTTAAAGAATTTCATATTGACAAACAGTTTGAATCCAGCTTGTATAGCTGATATAAGTTTAGAAAGGACATTATGCTTCTATTGCTATCTCCTATGCAGAGTTTTGATTTCCAAAACACATTTTGAACAGAATCATAGAACCAACAATATTAACTCAAACACATTTGTTTTCCTATCCTGAACTTGTTTATTTTTTCAATCTAAAGTCATGACCTGACCAAATAGGTGACATTTCATTTATTATCTATTAAAAATATGTAGTCGATATAAAATCCAGATCACTTAGTCTTTAAATGTAAAATAATTATATAGTTACAGAATATTAAAATTTTCAATGTGTGAAATCAAATATTACTTCTGACATTTTTATAACTATTTTTAAACTTTTTATTATTGTTCTTGATGAGTATATAAATACTCACTTTTTCAGTAATTTAATAACTGTGTATAGAATTCTTTCAAATTTTGTCTCCCAAGGTTGTTGTATATCTCATTAAAACAACGTATATATGCTTTGCACTGTCTTGTATCTTTAAAAATAAAAACTGCAGGTTATACTTGAACTTAGTTTTGTTTCACCCGTTAATCTTTGAAACCGAACAAATCCATTGATCCTCTGAATGAGGATTAATGATAGATGAAAATTTACTTTCAGCAATATAATTATATATATTAATATACAATAAGCTTTATTTTAAACTGGAATTGTTAGCCAGAACATCTGAGAGAAAAGTTAGTCTTTCATATACTATGTGGACTTTGTAGCTTTATTTTATTAAAAAATAGGCTAGGTGACTTGTGAAATACGGTAAAAAAGACATTCGAGTACTTCTTGTTTATATGCCTTTTTGAAAAAATGGTCCCTGAAAATAGCCAACTGGAGACTTGTAACTACATTAAGTTTGCCAAACCCATTCATTTTTCTTGTGACTCTCAGTTTTCATATACTTGTGGCATTTTGCTCCAACAAGTTATATATAATCTCAGTGCAAGTATGGATGTTTTGGTAGGATTTGTATAAGATGCATAATAATTTTCACATTATCTTTGGGTAATCTATAAAGAAAGAGATACTTGTGACACCTTAAAAGTTAAAACCAAAAGCAAATCAATACATAATTCTCAGTAGAGCAGACCAACTCTTCACTCTCCTTGTGTGGATACTGTATGAAAAGCTGTGATGGATAAATGGAATCCTGTGTGGAGCAAGCACGCAGAATGGTTGATTGATGACTATTTTTATTATTTTACCATAGTTGCCGGAAATAGGGGGTGTTACCAAGTTGGTATGACTTTGACCCCTTCCTTGTTCTATTTCTAGCTGTTGAACTATTTTGACCCATGACTTAATGAAATGCCAAATGCAATTACAAAGCTGACCAATACTTCTATAATCAGAATCCTATGGATAGTGAGTGGGAAATTTTTTCCCACCTCTTGAAGCACAAATAGAATTTTGTAGGGCTATAGGAAGAGTGAGAGTGGCAATTGGACTCTTCTCCAGGGTTTTGCCTTAAAAGCCGATTTAACTGGCAAGGAGTGGGACAGTCCAGACTGTAGCTTTTACTTCCCTTCACTCATCGTTGTATATTCAATACCCAGGCTACTGGGGACCTAGTACGTGCCCCTTAGTAAGTGTTCCCCACTTATTTGTAGACTTTTTATTATGAGGAAATTAAGTGGTAAGAAAATTTATATTTGACTTTTGTTTAAATCATATTAAAATGCTATATTATTCACCAATTAAATTATGTGAAGACTGTGGAAAAGCTGATAAATGAGGTCATTCAGTCAGTTAGTTTTAATGAGAACTTGCTCTGTGCAAAGCACCTAAGCCTCTATTGGACCCTTGATGTCAAGTGCCAACTCTTCTGAGTTTCCATAGCACCTGGTTTAAGTACCGTCTGCTATTTTCAAAGGACTTTCCTCTTTTCAGGGAAAATGACGCCATTGCACAGCCTTTTATAAAGTCTACAGACTTTTATGCATTACTCCAATAGTGTCTTCATTCTCTCTCTTCATAGCACAAGAGATGAAGTCTTCCTCTGTCTCTGAACTGTGCCCTATTCCAACTTCTTAGGGACCGCCTTACTCTAATTCTTCAATCCCCTTTTGTCTCCTAAATTTCTTCCATCAGCATTTAACCATATTCAAATATTTATCACTGTTCAAGAAGAAAATCAAAACTCCACCAATTGCTTCCAGCCAGCATCCTACCTGTACCCTCCTTTCATCACAGTCAGACCCGCGGAAAACAGTGTTAATTCTTATTTGTCTCCTGGGCAGGTCTAACATTGCTTCAGTTCCGCTCCAGGGAAACTGGTCTGATGGAGGTATCATCTCACTCTTGCTATATCCACTAATGCAGACTAGGTCTTCCTTCACTTTCTCGACTGTGCACTTCCACTTTCTTCAGCTCTTGGCCTCTCTCACTGCTTTTCATGCCACCAACCCTTTGGCCTTGTTCTCTTCCTGATGTTCCCCCTTATTGTCCTTTACAGGATCATTTTTTATATTTCTGGAGTGTTGGTGTTCTGCACAATTTTGTTCTAGGCCTGTGATGGTGAACCTTTTAGAGAACGACAACCCAAACCCACTTATTTATCACAAAGAGCCAACACTGCAATTAAACTTGAATACTGAGGTTTTGAGTTCAGAAAAGACAACTTTATACACTTGGCTTAACAAAGAGGCACGCATGTCATAGGTTTGCCACTTTCCACTAACCCCATCCACCCTCATTTTCCCACTCTAATGATTTCGTCTATTTCCAAGGCCTAAGTAACTGTGTATTCCCTAATCTTGATCATTATCTCTAGTATAAGCTAACACTTTGACATCCACACCTAAAATTGTGTCGCTGCTGCAGGACAGTTCCCCTTGGATATACCATCAGTACCTTGAACTCAACATTCGAAACAAAATTCATTCATCTTCTCAAAGACCTACTGTCCACAGTAAGTCCACTCTTTCAGTAAAAATGCATAATTTTAATTCACTTGACCAAGCCCCAACCATCCAAACAGTATCGATCCCTCTTTCATATTTATGAGTCTCAGATTTCATGGAGCCATCATTAAGAAACATTTTCTAACTACATCAACAATAAGAACACCCACACGAGGTGCTCTATGTGCTCTCATGTTTCTATCTTTTCCCTGTCTTAGAACTTTATCATACTCTTTTGTAAATGTCTGTTCACAAATTTTCATTTCCCACAGCTCTCTAATCTCTTGGAAGATAGGGATATGTCTAACCCAGCCTCTATCATTTTATAGATCTAGTACTGAACAGTGTCTGGTTTAATTTGATAAATGCCAATAAGTGTCTATTGATTTTAAAGATGGCTGGCACAAACTGCAATAACAAGTGGGTAGAGAAGTTACAAATAAATAGAAGACATAGAATCTACTTTAAAACAGCAGCTGGACATTTATTCAAAGCACAGATTTCCATGCACAATCCAAGATTTACTGAATCGGAATCTCTGGGGAACACTTCAGATTCTGTGTTAAGGATAAACATATCAGAAGAATTTCATCATTAGGCAGGTTTATGAAATGGTGCTCTAAAAGAACTTAAATTTTGATTCATGAATTAGAAAGTATAAAAATACATGTGATGCTCCGGTGTGAGAAACTGAAAGTGCAAATAAAGATCAAAAAGAATAATACATATTGTGAAATAAAGAGAAATGGTTCGAAGTTATACTGTGCGAAATACATTGTTAATAATTAAAATGTTTCATGCAAAAAAGTACAGAATTATTAGGAAATGAGCTGAGAGATAGATTAATAAATGAAAATATATTCTTTTAAGATCATGATACACAGTATATTTACCATGGTTATTCTCTAATAACTTTTGTTAGTTCAAAGTGTTTCTTAATTTTCCTCAAGATTACTTCTTTGACCCATGTGTTACTTCGAAGTATTTTGTTTCATCTCCAGATATTTTAGGATTTTTACAGATATGTTACTGTTATTGATTTCTAGCTTATATTCTATTATGGTTTGAGGTAATACATTACATGATTTGTTATCTTTGTGATTTATTAGGTATGGACAATGCTATACTGCACTATGCTGAAGCTTTGTGGACATAGAAGGTACCTTTATCTTGGTTCTAAATATAAAAGAAATGAGTCTATTTTTATTGTTGTAAAATTCGCTGTAGGCTTTGATTTAGTAGTTTTGTTAAGGAAGTTTCCTTCAATTTCTTATTTTTGTGATTTTTAGTCTCAATTAAATATTAAACTTTATTTAAAAAAGAAAAAAATACATGTGATGTATACAAGAGTGACATGAGCATTTGTAAGCACTGAGTGAAATTATCAATCTTCAAAAGCAGTATAGAGATTAGTATTTGCCAGGAATATAACAAGGATATTAAGAAAAAAGGCTATGATGTAGAAATTCATGCTATAGGAAAAGGGAAGCTGGGTTTTATTTTAGTCATTATAAAATTAGAATTATATGTCTATGGTAATTTCAATTAAAACAAAAACATAAGGACTTGAAAGTAAATTGCTTTAAAATTTTCTCACTGAAGGTTGAAATGAGCCAAATTAAGAAATATAACCCACTATTTTTAAGAATATTTCATCATCAGACACAAGGTTAAAACAACTTCAAAATGAAACTAAGTTCACTGTTCCATATTACAATGACTGTCCTGTCCAGAAATCATGAATTGACACTATTTTCCTTATGACTTTATTTTCACCTACACTTGAGCCATTGAGCTGACAGCCAAACTAATCCCAAAGCAATGTCCCGACTTGTCACCAAAGCTGCCCAGGGACGATTGCAGGACTGAGTGCTGAAGGAAGTGTCATCTGCTTGTTCCTTATTGTCCCTCCTCTCCCATAACTCCAACCCTCTAACAATGTTTAACAGTAAATCAGACGGTAATGGAGAACCAGCAGGAAGAATATCAGAGCAACTGTACTCTATTTAGAGCAGAAATGGTCATCTCTGAGCTGTGAACTATTTTGAACCAATATCATAAATTCAGGAAGGAGGAGGACCGCCCTGATAGCAGTTGAAAATGGAAAGAGCTTCCAAATTTCAGGGCTTTCATAAGTGGTAACAATGTTATGTAGCTGTTAACAAAAAAAGCTAGCATGATAGTCACCCTCTGCTCTGAACTGAACTGAACTGCGGAAGTCATATCTAGAATTTGTCTCCGGTTTGGGATGCTTCAAAACAACAAGAGGGAAAAAATATTCAAAAAACAAAAGCGTCCCCAAAAAACAAGAATTCTTTTTTGAGGAGAGTGAATATGCTAAATTTCTTTCCATTTCTAATCTGTGCTTTTTATAAGGCCAGTTGGAGAAGATAGAATTAATCCTTGTGATAGAACTCATTTGTGTTATGTCAGCTTCTCACTGCAAATCATCATTAAGTTTCATATGATCAGGTTTGACCTGGTATCCAAATCTGTGTAATAAAAAGCTGCATCATAACATGATTCTATCACCATTCCTTTTTGTATGTGGAGCAACAGTCCTGCTCTCTGTAGTGGAATATCACAGAGAACTGAGAATGCCTTTAGACAAGACAGTAGCATGAAGGAGAAGAAAAAGTACCTTGGTCGGTGTGGCCATCATGGAGGGTGGAAATGGGGAGGCCTGGGCCTGCATGCAAGATGAGAATAAAACATGGTTTAGTATCAAAATAACTGTAGTCAAAATAACTGTAGTCAACAAGGACTTCAGGTAGTATTTCTGATTAGTGTCAAGCTCCAGTACATCTTTTAATTCTGCAGTGACTTTTTTCTTCTAGAGTAGAAACAGCACTTTTTAATTTATATTTCAACAACACATGATCTCAGACCCATGTCAAAGAACAGATTCATGGAATGCATTACCTGTGTGCTTTCTCTAGAATGACCCTGAATAGCTAAAATTTAATTACACAGTGGGACCTCAGAAGCTGCACTGGCAAATGGCTTTCTGGGAAGATGTCACACTCTATTGGGCCAGTTTTAGCTATGTCTTTATTATCAAAAAACCTTCACCAGTACCCAGGTTGCATCTTCAATTTGGCTTTTTGTTTCAATGGTCAGTTTTGGTGAGTAAAATCCAACTCTTCTTCATGTAATTAACACATGCAGAAAGAAATGGGTATGAAATGTATTTTCTTTTCATATAGGCTATGTAAGTTATGTTTCCCTAGAAATACATGTAAGAATGTTTGTGGGCCAGAAGTGTATGGAGGGGAGGTAGAGATGGTATTAAGAGGCACCCTAACCTATGACACTAGAGGAGGAAGGTTGGACAGGGGAGGAAGGTGAGCTTCAGTACTGTCACAGAGACCCAGCCAAGCCTCAGGGAGCTCTGAAGCTAGATAGCCTCCAGCGTTGTCTCAGTAGAGCAACAGGGCAGGCTTTTATCCCGCAGCATGGAACATGGTCACTGGACAGGGTTTGGGACTACAGCAATCTCCAGAGGGGAGCTCAGCTATAAGCTGTCAGCAACCAACACCCTCAGCAGCTGGAGAAATGAATCAATCACTCGTAAAGATGGAAGGTCTAAGGGCCGGCATATCAATGCCTACTACATATTCCAACATGAAATTTAGCTTCTGTAATATAAAAACTGGCCATTTCATTAAATGCAAATAATTAAACATTAATTTTCTATCACTCACTTGAAACATAGAATCAAATAATACCTAGAAAAACACCTTTAAAGGATGTGTTTGCTCAGGAAGTCAATGAGTTAAAGCATAGCACAAGTGGAAGCTGGAGGTAGATGCTCTTCCACCCCAACATCTCCTGCTGCATTGAGGGAAAATCTTTAGAGCAAAGCCCTTGGCTCCACACAGTTCAGAGGAGGGATACTTTTCTGACCATTTCTAAAAGACCCGTGTATGAACACTTCCTTCTGTCATGCTCCTGGCATCTTTCTGTACCTACTGAACATGTTTTTTATCTAGTCTTCAGAAGTTGTAAGTGTAATAGTGGTAAGCCCTGTGAGGGAAACTTGTAGCCATATGATTTTACCTATAATTGTGTAACTGTACTTCTGGGAAACAATATTTTAAAGCCACACATCTCAGCTGCATTTTCAATTAGCCTTTACAAATAATAAAGCTAACATCTTAAAATCCTGCCTGACCTGTCAGTCTAACTTGGGAATGGAGATAAGGGGTATTATTAGATTCTCTAAAAACTCAGCAGTGCTGGTGTGATAGCTGAAAGTTATATAGAATGTAATTGCAGAGATTTTCATTTGAGTCAGCTTTTCTTCAAAGTTATCAAAAAGGACAAGCATGCATACTACATTTTGACCCAAAGGGTAAGGAAATGAGACATGAATCTAAGTTTTTAAACTTTAATCAATCTGCATCTGTCCTATGGGATGTGCATGGGTATTCAGTTCCAGTAAAGAAAACTTTCTTTTATTTATTTTTTTTGCCTAAGATATGAGACAAACCAGTGATTGACTGTTTTTGACACAGGAGACCAAGGGTATAGTCCTAGAAGCCTAAGTAACAATTGTCTAGAATTTCTATTTTGCACTGCTTTTTTTCATTCAGCATCATCAATATGAATATATTCACCTACTTTAATCCTGTTATCTGGGACTTATCATCCCTTTGGAGAGTTTGAAGTTACGTAATGAGGCTTTACTCTTGGTCCTAAAGGGAAAAATTTCAAGGTTTTTCCTATGATGGTACAGTGACTCATTTTACTGGAGCTTCAAAAACACCAGACGATGTGATGCTTCCCACACAGTATATTTTTTGCTAAATGGGAAATTACCATACTGCCAAGGAAGAGTGAGTGGTAGAAAAGTCAGGCGATTCAAGTTCTAGAAACGACTCTTCCACCAACTTTTGATGAGAGCTTAGTCTTGATTCTGTACCTCTTCAGTCAATACTTACACTCTAATAGACATTAGAAAGGCAAAATGGTACAAACCATGGTAGATTGCTTTCCCTAAATGTTAAAGTATTGTTTAGTAAGAATATAAATGCATGTATATTAGCACAGTATCACCGTATCATTGATGCTTTTATCAGCAAATAAATCAGCTCAGAACAAGTTTCCTGGTAGACTTTGGAAAAGGTAGCAATCCTATAATATTTTCTAACATTTCTGTTTATTCTGTAAACATCAAAAGTCTATTATGTATTTGATAGTCTTCTTGACCTTATGGATACAAAGATTAAATAAAGCAGCATCTGTCTTTCAGGAGAGAAGGAGAGAGCAACAGATGACTGTATGGTCAGTTCAGTGATGCTATGTGCCTGGCATGTAAGCTTTCAATGTATGTTGCATAAATACAGAGTTTGGGTTGAAAATGTTGCATATAACTTAAGAGGGACATTTAATGTATACCTTTAAATGCCATAACCACAATCAGCACATATGGTCACGAACAACAATCTCTTGACATTTCAAAGATGCCACTAACCAAACATTTTATGGAAGTGTTATTTCAAATTGACATCTTGTGCCATCTTGAAGGGAGCATTTGGGTTACAATGCTTATTCATGTCCACATAGTCAAACAAGTTGTGGATCAGGTTCTAGGGTGGCAAGGGTGGCCTTCATTCTTCTTCTTTATAGGAAGTGCACACAGCGTTTCTGAAACTGAGCAGGAATCTCAAATACTCAAAGATTCCATTTGTTCTCTAAGTTGATCACCCCAACAGAGGGAGTTGATAAAGAAACAGGATGGTGGCATGCATTTTGGACTTCCTGCCAGATGCCCCACCCCATCCCCAATTGGGGATCCACTAGGAGGAGGAGATAGAGATAGAATAATTAGAGATTGTCCAGTTCAGTTTTCCAAATCTCCATGATGACTAATAAGAGCCCAATAAATTTCATTGATCTATAGTGTTTAACCTGTTTTATTGCTTGCCACCTGTTCAAGATAAAATTTTGTGTATAAACTAGAATTCTTTAAAAAGAAATTATTCATGAAATGTACACATGGCCTAAACAACTTGGAAATGTTTCATATATTTTATTACCTATTACTTATGTTTGAATGAATTACTTAAGATATTTTCCATAGCTGGGGATTTAGTTTAGTGGTTCTGCCGCCTGCATTGCAAGCTCAAGGACCTGAGTTCTATCCCCAGTACCAAAAAAAAGATATTTTCCAGATTTTGAAAGGATGTACTGAGTGACAGATGTTCATTTTCTATCCCTATGGAAACTCCGGTTCAAAGAATGATAGGCCTCCCAGAGACAAGACCTGTAAGCCATGGTTCTTTCCACTGGCTGTAAGAGTTTGCTACTTCTTTGGCAAATGAGGCCAAAGTCCAGTAACCATTTTATCAGAGAACACTTCTTTTTATGATATTGCTCCTGATGTCGATAGCTGGTAGATTGCATCTGCATGCAACGTCATGCTGCTGTGGAACTTGCTGGTTAAAAGCATGAGATTGACTGATAACAGACTCTTATCCCAATCCTAGCTGATGCTCATCAGCAGTGTACACCTTTGGCAAGTTACTCTGTTTCCTCAAATGCAAAAAAAAAAAAAAAAAAAAAGCGAGGAGGATAATAATACCTCCCTGCTTTCCTTTCATTTTCCCCCTTACGTGTTAGATAAAAGACTTACATATTAAAAGTACTTAGTAACTTGTAGCTAAGAACCGATCAGGGAGGTGGTGACAAGAATGATTACAATGACAGTGGGGATGGGAGTGCTTGTGTTAGGTCCGTTACCTACCATAGCAGATGAGTGCATAGTACTTGGCGTAGTAGCTGAAACTTGCTGTGTAATATTGGCACCTTTCTTTCCTTAGATGGCAAGTAACACACTTCTTGCTTGGAGGATAGCTTCCAATGCTAATTCTAGAGGGAAATGAAAATAAAACTAAGCTGAAATTTTGAGATTGTATTTATCAAAATGTACTACTCCATGTAAAGTGACTAATTTACATATTGACATCAAACCCACTCTATTTTTCTGTTGCCAATATCATTTAAAGTAAAGGGGAATCACAGTGTTTTGATGTAGCTTGATTTTTGATCCATTTTTGCCTGAAGAGGCACAAAATTTGAGGGAGAAGCCCTCTGAGGTTTTCCTGAAGTGGGAGAAATAACTAACATTTCCAGTGGGAGTGAAGTAGTTACTTCCTATAACCATTAATCTCTCACACTTTGCAAAATGGCTGGAAATCCAGAAAGCTTCATCTTCCCATCTTTCTTTTTCTACCACACAGCAAGATGTCCATGAAAAATCTTGCAGTATCACCAAGAAAGAGTCCCTGGTTTTATTCTACGGCTGAAAGGGCCAATTAATAATAAGCAAATGGGAACCAAGAAGCCAGTTTTATATGCCTCCTGGGCCTTTGTTCGGCAGAAAATTTGGGCTCAGGGACACTCAGTCTGGGAATGCTCCCAGTTCAGATTCCAGCCCAAGCCAATTTGCACCTTCCAGAGTGGGCCCGCCCTCACCCCAGAGGAGGCCCCTGCTTAGTTTCTGATAGTACTGACTAATTTTAATGGGTAAATTCCTGGTTCTTTTGACAACCCCTCAGAATTAGAATTCCCCTTGGTTGAGGCCAGATAGTGTAATGCCAGGGTGTGCCAGGGTCAAAACCCCATTGTGGCTGTCAGACTGACTTGCACCAACTTAAGAGCTCTTTCTGCTGCTTCCCTTGGCCTTGCCTTGGGCATGGCAGAAGCTGAGTGGTTCCAGAGAAGGCTGCTTCCTGACAAATAAGGTAAGGGCATGATCCTGAAGGAAACAGAGGACAAATTTCATATTTCCTTTGTTATGTTTAGTTTTCATGTTCATGCTTTGTTGTGATTTTGGAAAGGTAAGTGAAGGAGCTAACAGATCAGCATGCCCATGTACAGATCCTGACTTCCACAATATCACCTATCTCATAGTACTGTGGGAGTTAAATAAAATTATAGCTGTAAATCAGATGAAAAGGTACATGGCATATGGTAGAATACCAGTATGTGGTAAATATTGTTGCTATGTCCACATCCGCAAAGGAATACTGAGTGCATCATTCCAGTCACCAAAAGGACAGCTGGACTGACTTACATATTAATATAAATAGGACTAAAGATGGCTTATGCCCAAATCAGTTATAGTAGAGAAAATCATACTTTATTATGAAAATAAAAACAGTGCCCTGCATGTAACAGGTACTCAATTAATGTGTTAAATAAATCTCCTCAATGACTACTAGATTTTACTGAAGCACTAATAGTATTTATATCAATATTAGTGTTTTCTACTTTTTTCAACTCAACATGTTGAGTTACCTAACATTTTGGGAGCTTATGCTTATATGCTGACATAATAGCATACAGCATTCTCTGAATGTTTTATCTTTTAATTCAAAAATAATTTCAGCATGAAAGGAGACTGAGGCAGAAGGATCACAAGATCAAGTCCTGCCCCAGACAGTTTAGTGAGACCCCATTTCAAAAATAAAATAAAACAAAACAGGCTGAGAATGTGGCTCAGTAGTAGAGATCTCAAGCACCACACCCACAAGAAAACCTACTTTTCATTATGTTCCACACTGTAAAGGTTTTCCACATCTCCTGAGGATGATGCTGTATTTTTATTTAAGTATCAGTATTTGTAAATGCCAGAATTACCTGTAGATATTTCTTCTCCCAGGGTAACCTTCAAATTCATTGCTAGAATAAAACCTGAAAATATATTCAGAAATTATTTAGTATTGATGATTAAGTAATTATAGCATTGAGACTAATGTTATACAGTAAACAATACAGGCAAACATTAATCTAATGAAACTATTAATTGTACACAAACCATTGCTGCTCATAACTGAATTTTGGGTTTCTACTCTGACCTCCAAAGCATCTGAGAAAGGTTAAATTGTGCTGAATAGTCTTTTTATCATAGATATATTCTGTTTCATTATGAGTCATGTAAGATAAAATATGAATTCTAATTAATATTATACATTTATTTTCCATGATAAATAGCAGTTTGTTGGCTTTATTAATAGCAGTGTATTGTATTATTTTTGTCTATGATTGTAAACACATTTTGAATTTATTTTATAGAAGCCCTGACAGTAGATAAGTTTGCCACAAATCCCCAAACTGGGATTCCACATACCTTAGGGCCTGCTAATTCACCCAGATGCAAGACAAAACACCAGAGAACACTTTTGCTACCTAAGTATCCAGGTGGCTTTCTAACCTGTCTGAATATAGCTATGAAGTGGGAAATTCAGTTTAGTGACATGATTTTCATTCCTCTGTGAGTTTATCTGAATATAGCAAAGTAACTCACATTTTTTTTTCAGTTTCTTGCTAGTTTCAAGAAGAATGAACAGAATTCAACTCATTCCTAGTACCAAATTTACATTCTAAGCATATTTCTGGTTTATGTCTTTACTAAAGTCACCATCATCATTCACTTGCCTTTCCCACATCATTTCCAACAACCTGTAAATTAATTGCTTAGTGTCTTCCCCCAGCGGCTTCCTGCAGCTTTCCTGTGATGTTTCCTTCCCTGATTGTTCTCCTCACTGACACCGCAGTAGTCTGTTCTCTGTCTTTTCCCTTTACAGTTAGTAATTCATCAGTCCTGTTCAGCCTCCATCTGCCTTAACCAGCTACCCCTTCATCTCATTCATTTATCAAATGCGTATTGAACTTCTCTGTGTCAGGCACAGTACCAAGTGCTATGGATACATACAGAAGGAGGCACAGTTTTGTGCTCCAATTGCATACTCCATTGCTATTATTTTAGTTCAGGCCTCTATTGCCTCACACCAACATTATGACTGTAGCTGGGTCTTCTTGCCTCCAGTTTTCTCTACCTCTTAAATACATTGTGCCTGAAATTAGTCTCCTACTGTTTTTATTTTGTCACTCCCCTTACTCTAGTGATTTTAATGGCTGCTTCATATAATGTCTGAATTCCTTGTCCACCATTATATTATTTCACAGACTGACAATAGGTTTCTGATAGTGTCTGTCCGGTGAGCTCGGACTAATGTTCCTGCCCTTTTGCCCCTCAAATGCCTGCTAACGACTGGCAGATCGTGAGCACTAAGGGACTACCCCTGGATTTGTATTTGAAGCGATACACAGGAAACCTATCTTTCTGATTAGAAAGATTTACCATTAAATGATTATTTCAAGACAGTTTATTTAGATAGTATGTAGGATGAATTGAAAAGGAAAGAACTGAAAGAAAGAAGACCCCTGTTGAGGTTAAAAACAAGAGTCTTAGATTTAATGTGGTTTAGGTCTGAATCTTTGTCTGCCACTAACTGAATGACCATTGGCCAAGTTAATTAAAATTTCAGAGTATCAGTTTTCTCATCTGTAAAATGGGATAATCATTTCTACTTTACAGTACCTGGTACATAGTAATTCTTCCATAACTGATAACTGTTATAGATAATAATATTAAACTCAAACAATACTGAATCATTACAAAAGATTTTCCATGTTTATCAGATACCTTTCACTGAATTTTGAAGCTTGCATATTTTGCTGAAGAATAGTTTGCCTTTAAATCCATTTGTTATTTTAAAATTTGTATAATTTTCACATAATTACCTATTAAACATCAGGAGAGAAACAACTACCTATTAAAGGGTCCAAAAGGAATTCACATAAACTAATTATTAAAGTCTGTGCAATCTTAATGAAACACAGCTGTCTGAAATAAACTATAGAGTAATGAAAGTGCTCCTTTAGTGAACTAAGAGAGATGGTACAGTATCATTTGTATGTCCATCAGTTGGTACTAATTAAAATCTGAATGGTGTATCTTGCTTCATGGAATACTTACAGTGAATCCTGTGTTACTCTGAGTATATTTATGGCCTCCCACTTGCCACTTGTAATTTGAATAGCATTTTCCTATAAAAAGACAAACATTATGTTGTGTGAAGCCGAGCGTTATTTGAGCAACCTCAAACGAATGATCTTTGAGGAGATAAATTTTAGAAGGAACGTACCACAGTGTCTTTGATATAGTGAATATGTTTGTAGCCATCCTTGTCGCTAAATATTTTGTAGTATGAAGTGCTATCATAGCTAAAAACTGGTGTTGAAACAAAGAACTGAAAGAAATTAACAGAGGTTATGTTAAAAAAAGGGACAAACCTAATAGCTAAAACCATAGATTTTTTTATAAAAGCAGTGTGTGGTCATGTTTATAGGAGTCAGACTGCCTCACCTCCCCTATCATCCATCACTCAAATCTGAAATTCCAGCTTTTCAGATGGCAACTATTCCAGTGATTCTCACAGGCACTTGCACTTTCCAGTAGTGCTTGGTTGTTACTGCATGCACTTGGGCTTGTGATGCTAAAGTTGATTAATTTTCTATGTTCTAAGGTCTTATCTTTTGAAAGAGTTAAAAGAATTACAAATAAGTGCTGATATTTAATCAACACAAACTTTAAAATGAGGTATTTAAGCAAAGTGTGACTTTTATTAGAGCTTATAGCACTTTTAATTCATTTGTCTAATGCCAAGCACCTAATGTCAATGATTTGATGAAGACATTTTAAGAATTAAAATACCTTGAGGGGAGTTTACACTTTGAGACAGGAAGCCCAACTGCCTCTACTTAATATGTGATGGGGACCACATAATTATATAAGGCAGGGGGTCCCTAATCCCCAAGCTGTGAACTATTAGGAATTGGGCCACACAGTAAGAGGAGTGGTGGGAGAAAGAGCAAAGCTTCATCTATATTTACAGATGCTTCTATCACACATATTACTGCCTGAGCTCAACCTCCTGTCAGATCAGTGCCAGCATTTGATTCTCATAGGAGGGGGCATCCTTTTGTAAACTATGCATGTGAGGGATCTAGGTTTTGTGTTCTTTATGAGAATCTAATGTCTGATGATCTGAGGTAGAGCTGAGGTAGTGATGCTAGCACTGGGGAATGTAATTATGTATCACAAATATACACTATTGAAAAAAAAATAAACAAAAAAAAATAAGAATGGCTTTGTTCTGTGGAAAAATTGTCTTCCATGAAACTAGATCTTAGTGCCAAAAAGGTTGGGAACCACTGACATAAGGAGTGCCGGACATTCCAGTGTGCCTTGGAACAGGCACACCTCAACATCCTAAACAGTACAGATAATGGAAAGTCTGCCAATGTCCTCACACCAAATTTTCAAAAATAGTATCATGTTTCTCACATTAAAAAAATTTGTCTTACTTTTGTTAACATTTTTTAGAATTTGTAAAATAGTTATATGAAGAAAGAGCTACTGTACATCATGCATAGTGGCTATTTCCATGGATAATTTGAACCATGTTTCTCTAGTTGGTGTCCTTCTACCTGACTATAGACCAAGATATTCTGAGCCAGGCAACAAAAACAACCATCAAAACCTACCAATCAATCAAACATACACAAAAAAGTATCTTCTAGTTACAAATTTGAACCCTGCTGAGATCTAGTCTGAGGTCCATTTTTGAATGAGTTTAGAGGATGTCACAGTAGGCTTCTTTAATTGTGTCACCATAGGTGATTTGATACTTGATGCCATTTAATAGAATTGATCATTTTTCCCTTAAAAGATTGTGAATATGTGACATTAAAATGCACTTTATTTGATGCATCTGTAGTGATGTATTTAAATATTATCCCCAAATTCATTTCCACTTGAAACATCAAATTTTGTTTGGAAATAGGGTCTTTGTAGATGTAATCAAGAGTTGAAGATATGATCATACTAGATTCATGGAGACCTTAAATTCAATTCCTGAAGTTGTTATAAAAGATAGAATGCAAAGAGACATAGGTAAGGAGACTATGTGAAAACAGAAGCAGTAATTAGAATGATACAGCTGTAAACCAAGGCAAAACACAAAAGATTAATAGGAGCCATCGGAAAGTAGAAGAGACATAGAAGAATTAATCCCTGGAGCCTTCAGTGAGACAGCAAGGCATGACTCTGCCAATGCCTTGATTTCAAACATCTACTGCCCCCCCCACCAAAAAAAAATGAGAGAATGAATGTTTGCGGTTTTGAGTCAACATATTTGTGTAACTTGTTATAGTAGCCCTAAGAAACTAACACAGTGGGCTAAATCTTAGCACATTGGCTGTTTAATTAAGTGGAGACCGTGAACCTAATGTTGTCTTCATACTTTGTGTTTTATACAGTGCAACCTAACACCAAAACCTAATTTAAGAGTGTCATAAACAGTTGAGTTACAGCCAAATACAAGCAGAAAACTCATCACATTATCCCCAAATAAGGCAGATTCCTAGCTATAGCTAATCAGGTGATTTCTCTACTTTGCCCTGTGTTCAGCTCAGTGCTTGCATTCTTGTGTGGAGTTCTTTGAAGCTCTTCCAATTCTGAGGGATGCCCAATTCATGAATTATCCCTTGCTCAAATAAATTCTACTAAATTTAATTTGTCTAAAGTGTATCTTTTAATAAATCTTTAACAAAAATGGAACAATGAGAAACTGCTGTCTCCTTATATTAGTCCTCCATTGGTTTCATTAATAAGATCAGCTTTGGTAGGATTTTGGATAATAAACTAAGGCTTTTTGGTGAAATAAAGAAGCAAGGGCCCAAGAATAGGAAACTTGTTTGCATTTTGTGGATGAATTTTTTTTACTATAGGTCTTTGACAAAATCATTTCATTTCAGAATAAAGTTTTGCCCCAAAATGATATAATTACCTACTCTTACTCTTGAATGTGAAAGACAAGAATTTGTTCTACATTGTTTTAATCATTAAAATGAACCCGAGTCACAAAACATTTTAAGGTAACACAGTAAAAAAAAACCAAATTATTCACAGTATTTCTAGTGAGTTAAGGGATTTTTAAATAAAGTTTTGTTCTGAATTAAAACTTAAAATTTCATTTTTATTGAAAGTAAAAAATTAACAAGGCAGATTATTATATTTTAAAATATTAGAATCATGCAAACAGGAAGAATCCTCTTGTTAAGCAAAGCCTATTATCTTTCATTACGCACAAGGAAGACAGCTGCTTTTGATGATCAGGTAACTTGGATGAGGTAAAGAGAGTGTGAAATATTTCCGCTCTCATCTTGCCAGACCTGGGCCAATCACGCACTCTGAGTTAAGTGCTTCTTGCAGTGTCACACCTGGACCTTAGATAAGCACACACAGTGAGGCTGTCCTCAGTTTTAACAATTCTACTACACTGGTCCTTGGATTTCCTGATAAACTGCTTATTTCCAGGTGAAATGCAAAATCATTTAAAATATTTTACTTGGAAAGTAAGATTATTTATCACCATATCCTATCTTGCCATAGCTGTTAAATGACATAGGGTTGATGCCTAAACTGAATTCACATTTAGTCGAAAGCTCAGGCTTCCAAACATCAATCAGAAATTTTTTTTTTTTTTTAGCCAAGAGCTTTTGTCAACAGTATAAAGAAAGTATAGGATTTTTAAAAAGTTATTTTAAAATATCTTGAGTGTGGCAATTTTAAGCATTATATTTTCAATGCTTGTTATCCAAACTGGAAGGATTAAACACTAAATTCTTTCATTAAAACTTCCTCTCTTTTTTTGGTTTAAGCACAAGGAAACTTAGTTAGAACACATTTGATGGTATTTTTCTTGAAGAAAAACTTAGGTTGTTTACCCCAATTAAGACGAAGAATGTGTCATTGCTGGAGGAAAGAAGTGGTAAGTTCAAAGGAAAGCTACTTGCTAGCTCTGTGCCTATAACTAGCAAGTCAGTTTCTTTTAGCAAGTCATTTAATCTCATTTAAAATTTCACCATTTATTTATTTGTTTGTTTATTTTTGTGGGAATTAGAACCCAAGACCTCATGCATGCTAGGCAGGTGCTCTACCACTGAGCTGTTCCCCCAGCCCTACTTTAAGTCATAGATAATTTCCAAAATTCTCAGTTTATATTTCTGATAAATTCTAAAGGAACCAGTTCTCTGAAATTGCTTTTTAAGTTTACTAACATCACTAGCCTGTCTGCTTTATCTAAAGATTCAATAAATATTTGAACAAGAGCTGGGGATGTAGCTCAATAGTAGACTACTTGCCTAGCATGTGTGAGGCTCTGGGTTCAAGCCCCCACCACCACACATATATATGAATATTATCTGAGAAAACGTGTAAAGAACAGATATTTCTTTTTCATGTTATTTCATTCAGTCCCTAGTTCATAATTTATAGTTATGACTATGAATGGCTGTGCTCTTTTTTCAAAGGTAACAGGAGAATTTGCAAAGCAGGAACCTTGAAAAAGTATGAAAGCTGGTACTACAAAGTTTTGAAAATTTCTCTTTTGGAATTTAGAAAGTTAACTGACAGGTAAATTTTAAGAGATTGAAATGAGTACATAAGAAAAATACATTGTTTCCAATACAATTCTAAAACTACAGAAACTAAAATGATCTGGCATAAAATCACATGTCCCATATAAAGAGCTCATTTATTCACTAGATTTAATTGGGAATGCCTTAGGACTTAATAAAGGGACCTCATCTCCCAAATGATGCATATGTTCCTCCATTGGGAGTATTTAAAGAAAGTATTCTACAACTTTACAAGGCCATTCATGTATTCATTCATTCATTTATCCAACTCATGTTTGAGAAAGTAAGGTTGGTACAATATGAATTTAAAAAATTTTAAGGGACAGTTCATCTCAAGATGCTTATAAGGACAACTTTTCAATGGATGGATTCTAAAATGTTTCAGAGTGTGGTTTAAGCACTGCAGCATTTTCAGAATAAATGTACATGGATGTCCAAGGTAATCTCTTTGAGAAGGTTGTTGGTACCACTGTTGATCTCTTTGTAAAATCACATCATCCAATATTACTTTATAGAAAATCTAGTTACATTATCATCATGAAGAACACAAATATTTTCAAGTACTTCCTTCTCCTCATTCTTTTCTAGAAATCTTTGAAATTAGAGTGAATTAGTAGATTAACTTTCCCCTTTCCTCAAATTTTCAAACACTGACTTAGGAATAACCCAATTGATCAAGAATGCAGAAAATTTATAGACTATCTTTCTTTTGCTGAATATTGCTAATTTTCCCTGTAATAATGTAATACAGTGGAAAAGTGAATTCAGATAAGACTTTCTTACTTTTTTTTGAATTACATACCTATGCTTGTTACTTCAGGATGTAGTTCCATTTAAAATAATAACTATTCCCTAGTTAAAAAAACTGAATGTCTTTCATTGAAGACTAAGTATATAAACAGAGTGGCATGTAAACCCAAAAACACTGGAACAGAAAATGTACAACAAAGACATTAATATGTGAAGACTTTTACCTTCTCTCTAGCCACTTTGTTTGAATTTTATGGGACTTATCATCTTGGAATTGATTTTTGAATTTTTTACTGTTCTTATGTCATGGACTAATGTATTAAACGAAGTCCTAAGAGTTTCTTTTTTGCATAATGTGTCCAAATCTCTGAAAAGCTACCTTCTCTGAACTCAAATGCTGGTTGAATTCAGTCATGGGTTTGTGATAAGTGGCAACATCCACTTCATATTCAGTTATTCTGTGTCCTATGTTTATGTAAGATAAAGTTACAACTGATATTTCCCTAAAATATGATTTTATACTAAAAATCTTCATATAAACCTATACAAAACTTCCAAGTAAAAGCAATAACAAAACATAACAATATACTTTTTTTTAATTTGATACAAGTTGTTACTTAAAAACTGGTATGGATATACCTGTATGGAATTCAGTTCAGTTTTTATGAAATTTAATATGTGAGAGCTTGCCTTTAAAGTAGAAAGATTCATAATGTACTTACTTTTCTTGAATTCAAATGATTTTCCCTGGTCTGGCTGAGATTGTGTTACCTTTTGAAAATTGGCCTTTGTTTTATGTATTTAAAGAAGTAAGATCTTTAAGATATCAGGAAGTCAGTTGAAAAACTTGAAGTTGGGACATAACGAATATGATTTGTTCTAAATAGCATTCCAAGAATATGGACATTGAAATTATCTAGCACAAAATCACTTTGTAAATCACTACCTTTGTGTTTTTTTATCTTGATTTTTTTTTTTTTACAAAAACAAGTAGTGCCAGTTTGGATACACTATAATTAACCCTTTGATAGCTGGGCATATGTCACATGTCATTAACATATAAGGAAAAGATAGAAAAATCATACTCCACCAGCCCAGCCAGTTCTGCTTTCTTCTACATGCTCTCGGGTCTAAAAGACAAAAGATCACATCAAACATAGCATCAGTAGATTACTTTTTTTCTTAAATACAATCTAGATATTTGGAACCAGTTAAACTGCCTGATCAGAGTCCTACTCCTAGTCACCTAATTTCAATCTCAAGTTTAAGATTAAAACAGTGCTTCTGTGCATGCACGGATCATGTAAGAGCTGGATTATTGGTTATTATTAGTTATTGCTATAACAGTTAGCCTACTTTGCAAATATATTAACTTGAAGAATGAGATTTCTAAAGATGTCAGGAGAAGAGCTACAAAGTAAAGAACAGTCAGTGAGGCAGAAGGAGAACCATGACAAGTGTACTACTATAAAAGCCATGGGGATAATACATTTTAAGAACCTGGTTTGGATTTTCTCCTGTATGGATAGGCCAGTACCTCAGAGAGAACAAGACAAGATTTGAATAAGTTGTGGCATTTTGTATTGTTTATTTTTAGCCATAAAAGTCAAATCAATTTGAATACCCTTTTCAGAAGAAAAATTTAGAAGTTTCTCCGACTACAAATTTTTAATTAGAAACCTCACCAGTATAATTGCACATAACCACTACTGCCAGTTCCGTTTACCTCTTTATTTTGAGACTGACTTTTAACATGAATAAAATATTGATAGGTCATTTAACCTTAAATATGATTGGTTTTTAGAACGCAAACACATGTCATTCATGATTATGGTTACTGGAAAATTTAACATTGCTCTTTTCAAACCTGAAAATGTATCCCATGTATTTAGCAGACTATTTTGAAACAGAGGAATTCTATGTTTATTCAGATTTCTGGCTAAAGTTTATATTGCAGGGACTTTTATACTACATTGAACGTGCATTTTTAAGTGCTCCGTCTATTTAGGTTAACGATATCTTAAATTTTGATAAATTAGAACTTCAGATTCAAAAACAATCAATTTTTAAATGACTTTTATTAGCTAATAATTGTGCCGAAATAAGTCTCACAGTTTTCAAACAGATAAAATTAAAGCAGTAGTTTCTGATACCTCAATTTAGTGAAAGTGTTAAAGATACATTTGACAAAAGCTGACTAGACGAATGGTTTCTAACTAAGTATAATTAAGATCAGTCTATCCTCCAGCCCTCTCCCTGTTTTTGGGGGGCTATGGTACTGCATTTAAGCCAAAGCTTTCTGCTTTGTGTATCAAACTATAAATAAGATAAAAATCAGCTTCTAACATATTCTTCTAAAAATCAGCTTCTTACATATTCCATCAGAATTAGTCAGATCACTTTCACAGTAGTGACTTAAAAACTATTTTTAGCTTAGGTAATTTTGACTACGATAGTACTAATATACTTCCAGAAAGAATCATGACTTTTTGCTTGTAAGACACAGTGTCCTCATTTCAAGATGGACTTTGGTGATATACTTTGATTGCTCTCTGCTTTTCTTCTTACATTGTCAAATAGGTTATTGTATATGTGGTTTAATGAAACATTTCTTCATAATTTGAAATCTCATGAAATGTACCCATCAAATTTTCTATTTTAAGAAAACATATTGGATTTCTCAATGTCTAAGATAAGTACTAGGAACAGGCATATTTCAGAGCTTTCAGATTGGAGAAATAGTTTTTGACTCATTAATTTGAATAGATTATATGTGGATTTTTATTTGGCTGCTATTTTGGTAGTAGATCTATTCCAAAATTATAAAGTTCCCCTTCCCCCAAAAGAGAAGACACTGGCCTAAGATAACTGTGTAATAGGAAAATTTGATCTAATATTTCATGTCATGTTCCCAGTCATCCACTTTTGATTAAAAAATGGAAATGTTTGGCTTTCTTTTGGTAATATCCATTTCCTTTGAAATTTTTATTTTTCAATTTTGACACTGAATAGAAAGAACATGCCTCATTCACATATCTTCTCTGACTCTCCCACTCAGCTTGTATAAGGATTGAACCCAGGGTCTTTGCACTGGGCTACATAACCAGCCCTTTTAATTAGTTAATTGAGACTGGCTCTTGCTAAGTTATTAAGTTGTTCAGGTTTAACTCAAACTTCAGATTCTCCTGCCTCAGACTCCCAGAGAACTGGGGTTATAAGCATGTGCCACCGTGCCTGGCATTCTTCTCTGATTATTTTATGTAAAACATATCTATTTCTTTAGTAGAAACATTTTATATTTTTGTCTTCATAATTTTGCTTCTGTTAACTGTTAATCTTACAATCTCAAAAGATGGATGTGCATCCTAATAGAGAACCAGATACCTAGGTTTCCCAGTGTCATATTGACTAATTGTTTTTTACTCAATTTCGAGTTAAGGTCATTCAAGAAAACACCATGTATCCTATTTATTTAATAGAAGTGCTGGCTCTATGCATACGGAGTGCATTTTGTAAAGCAGTCATCAGCTGGATGAAGTAATTCTGATTTTAAAGTATAAAATTTTAGTTATAAATGAGTCTGCACTACTGTACTTCAGTTTTCAGAAATACATATCAGTGGTATTAATATGTCTTACCTTTGGACAATCCCATGTATTCCAGTCTTCCCTGAAATCACATATAGACAAGACTGAAACATTCTGAACTCTTTTTAGCCACTGCAAACATATTCGGTCATCAGTAACCCATGTGAGCCAGCTGAAATAATAATCACTGCAAATAAATCAAAACATGTTGTCAAAACCATGAATGTATATTGCATTTAAATAATTTCATTATGTATGTTTTCTAAAGATTTTTTATTATGGGATACTTATTCAGTAAATAAGGAATACACAATTTCTGGATATTAACTCTGTCTACTGATTTTTTAAAATGTCTGTGAGAGTTCACTGATCTAATACTCATACTTGCAGTTTTTTCTCCATTTTCAACTTTCACATCTTAGAAAATAATTTAAGTAATAGACCAAAGCTATTGGTCCTTCTAAAAGGGAGCAAAGCCTTACATTTGCTATTTTTTACAGGGAAAGTCAATGTTTTACTTTTTAATGACTGCAGAGAGAGTCAAGTAAAACAAAAACACCAACTCTGTCTCCAGACAAGTTTGCGTTGGAAGTCGACCTTTAGCTGTTTAGTGTTGAAATTTGGATTACTATAATCATCAGATGATGTATCGGAAATAATTGAAATAGTATTTGGTACATAGTAGTTTCAATGAAGAGCAGCAATGATTACTTGACTCTGATGATGCTATGCAGATAGAGAAGATCAGTGTAAAATGAACCACAGAACTTTGGAAACTTCTACAGAGCTGGAAAGAGTCTCAGGCCCAAATCCTGGCAGTATGTCTTGTGAGTTATATAACCTCAGGCAAATTATTTAACCATTCTGTCTGTTTCTACATAAAATGGAAATAATAATATTACTAATTTTCAACCTGTAAAGACTATCTAAAAGGGCTTAAAATTATGCCTGCTACATAATCAATGTTTAAAATACATGGCCTATTGTCAATAAATGGTTAGTATCTTACATGTTAAAACCAATCTCTTGACTCCTTGTATGGTACTCTTTCTATCAGTCTATTTTCCACCTAAGGAGAATAGTGACTTTTTAAATGGTATATTCAGTCATGTTTCCATCAACCAGGTTTGGTTGGGAGATAGAAGATAACTTGAAAAGTTAAAGTTATTTTTGATTACCCCAAATAGGTTTACCCAGAAGAAGCCTCTAATGGGTTCTTTTCCCTAGGAAATTAGATCAACTTTTCAGATCTGGCTGATTCTTCTCCATGGGGCAGGAGAAGAAGACTAACTCTTGATCTGGGAATTTGGAAGTGGTAACGAGGCTTAAAGGTTAGGGTATAGAGCCCCTTTCCCTCTCCCATTTCAACAAGAAAGACCAGAGGACTGACTGAGGGTTGGAAAGTTGCTGTAATTAGGGTTAATCAGAAAAGAGCTACATAAACCATCACGCTGGTGAGGTGAGAATACATTTCCCTGTTTGCCCATACATATTCTCTAAATATAATCCTACCAGGTAATTGAAAAGAGACAACTTTCTGCTAAACAAATTAATATTGGGAGAAGGTTGGCTTTTCTTTTCCTGTTTACCATGAGCATATGATGCACATAGATCTATATAAGCCTTGGTTGAAGGAAAGTACACCACACTTAAAAGGAGCCATGCCGAGGGCATGTATCATATGTATGTTGTATATTGTACAACATTGTATTATCTCCCTGCTTAGATTGTTCCTGTGATCACTTTAATTTGTGTAAAAGGTCTTCTTTTAAAAAACCAATTTGTGAGAGTAAATCTTGATTAACAAACTCTAAAGTGTTTAAATTCAGTTATAAAGATGGAGGAATCTGAGATTAATTACCTGGAGGCTATCATTGCTGGAACTGGCACTTCTCGGGGCCCAGGATACTGAGGGTAGGTGGTATCAATAATAAATATCCGAACAGTAGGATTCTTAGCCCCAGCCTGCCAAGAAATGAGGCATATAAGCTTATATAATCCCAATTATTACCACCTCATAGACACTTTAGGAATTTAAGCATATTTTTTGATACCCTATTTATATGTGACCAGAAACTTTATTTTATTTTTACTTTCAGGGCAATGACAAATATTGTATCAATCAGAGAAAAATACATATTTTTAAGTACTTGATGAGAGAGCTTTGATTTATAAGGGAAAATGTTTGGGACATAAAACTGCAGTTGTATAATCCACATACATTTTTGATTTTCAAAATAGTTCTCTCTAATAATAATAGTCATATCATTGTGTGTTGAGGAGTGTAGGGAGGGAGGGAGATTGGTCTGAGAGCAGAGTGGAAAGGAAATAAATGAAGCATCCTCTTTGCTATTGCCATGTAATTTGGATTAGGACAATCACCAAATGCTCAGTAAGCTGCTGCATCACTACAGTTACCATCCCAAAAGATTAGGAAGATTTCACTTCCAAAAAAAGTGTCCATGGGATTTACACTTTTCTTGTTTTGTGTTTTCTGCACTACTGTGTGCCTAAGATTTACATGACAGTATAGCTCATGCCTAGACAGTTTCTTAGGATTCCTGTTATTTTAATACAGAATGATAGTTTTACAGTTATAATAAAATTTAAATCTGCAAAGTTTAAATACAGAGTGTTCAATGATTCAATGCTGTTTGAATTCTGAAGTAATGTTCAGTGTCTTCTCAACTTCCCCGGGTCAGCTGGGAAATCCTTTTTTCTTTGGAATTTTCCCATATTTCTATACAGCACCAGATGTTTCAGAAACTAGTCTTCAAAGAAGCATGAGAATTTGGGTCCCAACTTCCCATCCCTGTAGAAACTCTTCAGTTCTGAGATTTCTTATCTGTTCTTGCTCTAATATACTCTCCCAAGGATTCAAGTTCTTTTTAAGTCTTATTTCTTTGGTCTCAAGAATCAGGCCTACCACTACCAAGCATATTCAGTTTTCCGACTTTCTAAACAGTCCTTGAGAGGTCTCCTCTCTAAACATTCATCTCATATATGCCATTAATAAATTAATTTATTAATTTATTATTGTAGTTGCGATTGAACCCAGGGCTTTACACTGAGACTGAGCTGCATCCTGAGTCTTTCCTTTTTTTTAGATAAATTCTTGCTAAGTCCCTAAATGCCCACGCTAGGCTTGAACTTGTGATCCTTTATTCTCTGTCTCCTAGAGTGTTCAGATTATAGGTGTATACAACCATGCCTGGTTTAAACATGAATTTTAGACCCCCAAATTCAAGACCCAATTCAAAAATAGTCATCTGAAATGAACAGACATTTCTCAGCCAAAGAAGTAAAAGGAGCAAATAAATATATGAAAAATGTTCCACATCACTGATCATTTGAGAGATGCAGATGAAAACAACCCTGAGATTTCACCTCACCCCAGAAAGAATGGCTGCTATCACGAAGTCAACCAATAACAAATGTTGGCAGGGATGTGGGGAGAAAGGAACCCTTCTTCATTGTTGGTGGGAGTGCAGACTGGTGCAACCACTGTGGAAATCAGTATGGAGATACCTCAAAGAACTAGGGCTAGAGGTCCCATTTGACCCAGCTATTCCCCTGCTGGGTATCTTCCCAAAAGAATTAAAAGAATCATACCACAGTGATATATGTGCACCCATGTTTACAGTGGCACAGTTTGTAATAGCTAAAGCTTGGAAACAGCCCAAGTGCCCATCAATTGGAAACTAGATAAAGATGTGTGTTTTTATAAAATGGAGTAATACTCAGCCATAAAGAATGAGAAACTAGAGACATTTATAGCTAAATGGATGCATGTTGAGGCAATACTCTTAAGTGAAATAAATAGGACACGTGTAAATACCAAATAGTTTCTCTAGTGTGAGAAACTGAAAGTGTAAATAAGGATTAAAATGATTAAAATGAATTATTGATAATTTGAAATAGGAAAAGGTCCAAAGGGGTAGGGGTGGTGGGAGGGGAAGGGGAAAGGAAAGAACGGAAAGGAAAAATTATGAGAAAAGAAAAAAAATGGAAACGAATTGTATGTAAATAAGGAAGGGTGGAGGGAGTGAAGGCCGCACAGGTAATAGGGAAAGAAAGAAGAACCAAGATACATCATGTACAGGTACAAGCACCCAATGATAAATGTAAATGTCTTGTATACCTAAAATGTACCAATAAAAGAATTTAAGGGAAAAAACCATGATTTTTAACATAAACCGTAGGCTATGTGCAATTGTAGTTTTATCTCTATGACCTATTTGGCTTGCTTCAGAATTTCCTTGTGTAAATGCCACATCTATCCATGTTGTGACATATAGAGACCTTCTGGGTCAATCTATAACAGTGTTCTGCTTGACAAGTAAAAATAGAGAGCCAAGGACGAAAACCCATGTCCTAAAATCACATCCAGTTCCTTGTACAAGAGGTGAACGAATTTATGCTTCAATTTATCTCTTTTAGATTTGTGATTTAAGTTAAAATTAGGCTACACTTTTTCACTCTGGTTTGGCCATTCTTCTACTGCGTGCTCAGGTCTCTTCTCTGGAGACATAGGCTGAATAAAAAGAATGTCGAATAATAACTCCAAAATGTCAATAAGCAAGAACATACCAGCTTATTTTCTTTAATTCCCTGAAGGAAGTAAATGACATTCACAATCTTAACTTTTGTATCCACAAAGGACCATAACTCATTCCTGCTTCTACCTGACAGAACATCAGACTCAACATTTTTATTTCCAATTCTAGTTTCATTTACATGAGAATTCAGGGAACTGTAAAACAGAACTTTACCCTGAATTTGGAACATGAAATATATAAAAAAATTTAAAAATAAGTTAAGCTTGTTTTTCTTCCATGATCTAGACCATATGTTTTTCAAAGATTCTGCAAAGACTACTTCATCCAGCACAACCAGATGCCCAAAGCAACAGATGTCCATATCAACAATAGAGCACAGTACACTGTTTGCCTTACAATGCACAAGGACAAGTAGCTCTCCAAACTTGTTGATCCCACCTCTATTCATGGTAATGATTGCTCATTTTGACACCAAGGAAATGAAGGCATTTGCTAAAAGTATTCAACATACCTTTGGGTATGGAATATTTATCGTTCTAGGATACTGTTCATCACCATAATAAGAATAGGCAATAACTGGTATATCTGTATCATTAAATTCTGCATATGCCAAAAAATTTCCATTAGAAGACCACCAGAGAGCATATTTTGTAGCAAGCATTTCCTCTGAAAAATAAGTACTTGCATATTAATTACATCTTACTCAAAATCATTGAAAATACTTCTAAATAGCTATTTATTGACTGAAATAATTTATTTAACATAGCTGTGACATATGTCATACTATGGTTATTAAAAAATAAGTAGTTTGAATTAAGAGAACAGCTTATCTTATATCTCATATCAAACATCAGTCTTGTGAGCATTTGACATTAATCAGAAATGTAATTTTAAAAATAAATAATGAACACATCAACAATAACTAGTTTTTCCCTCAGGGAAGCTTTTGGTTTTTATAGTAACCTAAAGTAGCTAAAACTGGGAGAACTGCAGTTTACTACAAAGTGAGATAACCACTGAAAGTTGAGTTTCTCTCCTGGGAATATCTGTCTATCTATCTATCTATCTGGTTAGTTGTGATATATTTTATAAACACACATATCTTTATAAAGACAGGGATCCTTTAAAGTACAGTGAAATCCTGGATCCTACGTGGCTTACAATGAAGACAAAATTCAAGACAGTATCAAAAACTAAGAACAGTTTCCCTCAAAATAGCACAAATAGTTATGTAGTTTTTTTGGGGGGGAAAGATTTCTATCTCAAAAAAAAAAATTAACATCACACCAAAGGACCATATACTTATTGCAATATAAAATCATTACTATCATTTTATAGTAATGTTTATGAAAATAAATTCTACTAATCTTCTGATAAGATTTTTTTAATATATGCACATCCTGTTCATAATCTAATAGCAGGTTCTAGAAATGCAACTACTTATCAAAACAAATCTTGGTGAATGTAGGAAATTGTTTTTAATTAAAAGCTTAAAACAGCAGCACTTGAAAAAGAATTAAACTTACCTTCATAAACCCAGTCTGGGATACCATTAAATATTTTATTTTCTTTACCATTATATGTTATTTGAAAAGGCAGATCTTCTGGTCTTTGTTTCAGATAGATATTGTTTTGATAGACATATGCCTAGAAGTGGTGGAAGTTAGTTAATAAGGGGAAATACAATGAAAGTTATATATTTGTTTTAATCATTCATGTAAGACCTTTAAAGAGTGATAAATCAGTTGCAAAAAAGACCCACAACTAAAATATTTTAGCAGGTTAAAAAACAAACAACCCATATTAACATCAATTATAATTTAAAAATCTATATTAAAAAGAATAAAGTCTATAATTATTTTAGTTTTATTACCCAAATAAATAATTATGCATATTGAGAGAATGTCAAATAAATCTCTGAATATTAATAGCTAGCCAGATATAATCTTTATTTAGAGCCCTTAAATAAGAGCTTGGACAAAATTTCATGTTGTCTGAAGCTAGTCTGGGAAACTTGTGAAAACCATATTTTTCCTGAGTTTTCTGGCACAACACATTCTGGCTGAGTATAAGGATAAAGTTTTTGACTGCGATATTTAAAGAAGTCTATCCATGAGCTTTAGATTTTGCGGAATTCTCAGATGGGTTTCAATTTATCCAAACTCTTCCCGCTTTTAACCACTAAAATAGTCATGAATGTATTTTTTTTCTTTCAGGCAGGGAAATTTAACAAAGGCCAAAATCAAATGACTCCTCTTTTATTTAAATGATTAAACGCTTCCATAATTTAAACACTTACTAGTTTACTCCCAACAGGCGACCAGGATAAATACTGAATTGGACGAGGAAGCTCATATCCTCTTACAAATTCTCTAGAAGGAAAAGAAAAAAAAGAATATAAAAGAAAGAAAACAAATCATTCTGTTCAGTGCAAATAGAAAGTCCGTAAGCAGAAAAAAATCTATAAAAATTAATGATAATTATAAAAATATCTTTGTTTCCACACACCTAATAGAAAGCTATTAGAAAGACTGCAAGATCATGGGACTGGAAACATGAGTGATGGTTGTCATTTTTCTACTTCTTAAGAGTCACTTAACTTTTCTGAGGCTCAGTTTTCAGGCCATTTCAGTGAGGCAAATGAATATAGACTGTGGGAACATCTTTGGAAACTAACAGAATCCTTTCATTTTACAGAAAATAATTGTGATTTTAGAGAGACGATACAACTGTTTAAGATTACATTGTTAGTTTTTGGCAGACCCCCGTTTAAGCTCAAGTTTTAACCCCTGAGATTGTAAACTTTGTACACATCAGATTAAGATGGTTGCTGAATTGTCTTCCAGCTCTGAAATTCTATAATTGTGCTGAAGTTTAATGTGTGCTCCTCCACATTCTCATTCACAACCCCCATCTCTGTGAATGCATATGCATTTCAAATTTTTGAAAATAAGATGCCATTTGACAATCTCCCCAGGGATCTGACTTGAAAGCAGAAAAGGAAAGGAACATCTGATCTCAAGCTAAACTGAAAAACAGATCTTATACTGGGCAGTATGCCTTAAGCTTGCAAAGTTCTCCACCCATGGGCAAATTTCAAATATTTTAGTGGCCAAAAATCTCACTCTGGTGTTTAGAGTCATGGCATAATTCTGCAAATACTCAAAATGAGGGACTTGCATTATGGAGCTTCTGTAGTTCTTTAGCAAGAATACACTGGGATTTTTATGTGTTAAAAGTCGTCGGATGCCATATACATGTTTTGCTTTATCCTCTTGAGGTTTGTATTAATAGTTTCATCAAGACTGTTTCTGTGGGACAAGAAAACAAGGTCTGCCTCCAATGTCTAATTGGAGAAGCCTCCAGATCCTCTGCACCCTTATCCCAGTCTCTCAAAACTGGATCTAACCTGTGCCTGACATTTATGCTTTTCTTATTTGCTGAACATTTAGATAGCAAAGAAGACCTGTAACACACTTTACCTTGATTTAATTTATTAGGTCATGCAGCATGATACCTAGCAGTCAACGAGAGAAGGAAGAGGGATGTCCTTGGAGAAAGGTGACCATGGTGGCTGCAATGGAACTCTGACAACCAGAGGATAGCACAAAAGGTCACACATGTCTGACCCCTGGAGGTCAGGATAGAACGGAAGAGATTAGGGTCAAGATAATGACTCAGAAATATTCTTCACCGGGTTTGCCATTCTGTCTTACATCAGTGTTCATGTTATCTTTGCCATTTTAACACAGACTTAGCTTTCTATATGGGGTGAATTAAACTATGCAATTTTGTAGACAGTGCCAAGCTGAAAATCTCAGTGAACATCTCTTCATCACTGGCAAGCCACCACATCTGCCATTTTCTATGTTTCTGAGTCATCAATGGTAGAAAATATGGTAGAGGAGAATGCTTTACAAATGCAGCTATCCCCTAAGTGTTCTTTAACTAGCTTGAAACCAGGACAATTTCCATTTTGTCTGTTAGATTTTTATAGTCTTCAGGGCATATAAACAACTTAAAATTAGTGGCATTTGGTCATGCTTTGAATCTCAACAAATTTTGTCCTGATTTAAATTATGCTGTATTCCAAAAAATTTTTTTTTTTCAAAAACAACCCTGGGAAATTAGATAGCTGTGCAGAAAACAGAAAAATAAAATAGTGGTTTAGTTAAATTCACTGCAGAGGAGCTAAATATTTAATATGATTTAGGTTCCAAAGTTTATACAAATCATGACTAAAATATTAATATTGTCATTTTATTTTAGAGTGCCTTTCAGTTTGGTGAACCTCGACATAGAGAATTTCAAAATGATTAAAAGAAAAACAAGAATATGGCTAAAGTCTGGGAAAATTATATTCAAAGATTTCCACCTCATTCATTTAACATTTTCTTAGAGTAGAGATGGTACCTTAAATTCATTTGGAACTCTCTTATATGCGCTTTTCAAATACTAGGTGCTCAATAAACACCTGTTGAATTTGATGATGATGATACAGAGAAGAGAAATATTTAGAATCCATTAGGTGGATTTAGATTCTACATTAAGCAGCAGCTCCTATTTCTTAATTTGACAGTTTAAGGAGATCAGTTATTCTTGTCTGCATATTTAAAAGAAGTAGATAATTAAAAAAATTTTTTTTCTTCCCTTGCTAGACAAAGGGGGAAATAGACTGGAAGATCTTTTCAAACCATATAATTATTTTTACGTTTTATGTAACAGCAAAGAAGGTATCACATTAAGATGAGTAACTAAACCGATTCATTGTCCACATTTAGGCAGAGCGATTTTTCTAAAGTGCAAATCTGATCATGTCATTCCCATTTAAAACCCTTCAGTGATTTCCTATTGTCATCAGAAAGAAATCTAAACTCTTTTTAATGGTTTCTTTATTATTATTAGGCTCATGCTTCCTGGCCTCAACTCCTTCCCAACCTTATACAACCTCCCTCTGGTAAGTAGGCCCCTCCTTCTGCCGCCGCCACATTGACTTAGGGCTTCCTGAGCACCCAGTACCCTCCCTTGCCTTTGGGCCTTTTATACATTTTCTTGTGCCTCAATTCTGTCCCTCAGTCCTGACCTACATGTGCATTCATTTAAATTATTTCTTATAAATGAGGACAGTTTTAAATAGTTTTTAACATACAGAAGAATAAAACAATATAATAAATGACAATTTTATATATGTAAATTTAGAAGTGTATTTAACATTATAAATGTTAAATTAAACACTATGACATTTTGGAAATAATTTATTTTAAGATTTGGCTATTTTAAATAATCAATTTAGAACCAGTTAATGAAGTATGTGTTCAGACACAGATAATGTTGTACTGATCTTCTTTCCTTCTGCCTCCCTCCAATGAAGTAGCCACTCTCCTGAAAATAGTATCTCATCCCCATGCATGTTTTTATCCTTTTACTACATATGTTTATTTCCATAAATAGCATAACTATAACTTTCTTTTTGAAAGTAGGAGAGCCAAAACTATATGGTGTATAAAATGCACACTGGTATTAGTCAAATAAGGAGAGGTGAATATGCCATAGAAATATTTCCTTTAATTTCTCAAGTTTTATGGATTCTCACATATCATAAAATAATAAGAAATTAAAATCAGTAACAAGAAAATGTAGTCTTAACCTCAATTCAAAGATAGGATGGAAAAGTCTAGGTATTTGATAAGTAATGTTAATAAATAGTGGTGTTTTACCCATTGTTGAGGTCATAGATGTGATATGTTGCTGTGTAAGAGTATCTCCAAAGCTGTCAGAAGGAAGAGAAGCAGACAGATTACAATATTTTAAAAAGTTCCTATTACTAATGTACACTCATAGATCACCCACTCAAGATTCAGAATTATAAAAAACCTATTTTCACATAATTTAAATTCCAAACCAAGTTTTCCTTTCAGTTTTACTGTGGACTTTCGTGCTGTTTGTCTAAGTTCCAGAACCAATCTCAGCAGTGATTCGACTTTCACTGTATAAAAAGGATATTCAAAGTCATTTTTGAATACAGAAACTTTACCTTTGACACCTTCTGTCCTAGACATTTTCCTTTATATTTTACCTGTATTGAAGTAAAATCTCTGATTTTCACAGCCCATAGAGATTACCCTGTATCTTGGTAAATATAATGATACCCTTTAAAATTGGATAAACAGAATTTCATTTGGTATATAGTTTTATTGTAATATGCTTCTATATCTTCATTCAAGAAGGGGAAATTAGTAATAATAAATAGTTTAGTTTGGTGGGAATACTCCCAAACTAGGCTTTCAAAGACATAGGTTTAAACCCTTGTCCACCACTGACTATATGTTATTGGGTTTGAGCACATGAAAATAATGCTACACTGTATGTTTTCCATTTTAAATTGTAATAAATATTCAAGGTTAGACTAATAAACTTTCATGATGTTAAACTTTGTTAAGAATTACTAATGGCTCACAAGTGGAAGGTTCTGAATTTGATCCCTGGTACTGCAAAATAAACAAAACAAAACATGTAATAGCTTTAGAAATACAAGGATATTTCTTACTCTTCTGATAGATAGCAGTCCCCACAAATGTGATTTTCTTTCCCAGAAGAAAGTAATTTCCACTATTTGTTAATAGAATGCAAGTAGTGAATGCACAAGAATGCAAAATTCAAAATCATTTGTGTATGTTTCAGTTATGCCTTTTGGGTTCATTTACTTCTTAAATAAAGATGAAGATAGATTCTTATTTACCTCTTACTTTTTTTTTTTGGTACCAAGGGTCAAACTCAGGACCTTGGGCTTGTGCAGCAGGCGCTAGAAGCATTGAGCTAAATTCCCAGCCCTTTACCTCTTACTTTTATAAAGCAATCTTTAGATTAGTGGGAGATGTAATCAGACATACCCAAATTAAATAGTTAATACCTTTGAGTAATCACTTTCAAGATATGCAAATTGCCGATCAGGTGACAAACCATAATTTGAAGCATTCACACTTTTCTGAAATTATGAAGAAGTTTATTAGAATACAGAAAAAAAAGGATTGTAAAAATTTGTGGTTCTAAAATTTCAAATCATCAATAAGCTCCTATGTATAATTTTAATGGAATTAAAAATGTTTATGTAGTTTCTATGTATATAAAGAAACTTACTATTATTACTGAGGGGGAGATATAACAAATAAGATAGACTTTGTGAATTCAGGAAGCTTATAATGTTAGACTTGTCAACCAGTAACATTACAAATTAAAAATTTCTATCAGAGAGAATCATTATAGCATTTAAAAGCATTAAGGGAAGAAGTGAGAGAATCCAAATGAAAGATAATTGGTTTTACAGATGAGGAGAATATTATCTGGACTTAGTTTGAAAAGATAAATAGGCTTTTAAGGGTAGAGAAAGTAGCAGCGCTGAAAGCTCAAGGGAAAGTTTAACATGTGCTTGTATATCAGACCCTCCATATATTGAACATTTATTGTATGTTAGGCACTGTCTTAAAGAATTTGAAATGTTATTTCATTTAATTCTTATATTAAACCAAAGAGGTATGTATTATTATTCTCACCTTACAGAGAAGGAAATTGAGGTGTAGGAAAGTCTGTGTAGTATAGAACCTTGTCCAAGTTTCCATAGCTGGTAACTGACAGAACTAGTGTTTGAACTTCAAGTTCCTGACTCTTATCTTATGCCATATTATTTCCAAAAGGGGGCAAAGACACTCAGTTCTTAAGAGGGCCAGAACAGTAGTCTAGTGCAACCAGAAGAGAGAACTGGAGTATGACAGTGGGGGATGGAGCTGGGAAGACAGGTTAAATTCTAATCCGGTGCTAAGATTTTGAACTTGTACCTTTGTCAGTGAAGACCTGGAAAAGGTTTCTGAGGAGGAAGATGATGCTGGATACATACCATGGTGCTATTGCTCAAAATTGTGTATGATTCTCCTGTTTCAATATTATATAATACTACATTATCATCTGTAGATTGATGAAGATATTCTTCCCCTTTAAGAAAAAAAGCAAAATTTGACATGATCTCTCTTAAGAGGAAATTGATAACAGGTGAAAGCACACTTATTTCACAGGCTTATTTTACAGTATATATTTCTTTATCAGATTTAGAATAATAAGTTGATGATGGAAGAGAAGATAGCATATTTTTTTCTATTTCATATAAAGATGCCATATTTGCTAGAAGCAGCCCTATCCTAACTGATTTGAGAGTGCTTAGGAATAAAAGTTTGTTTTTTCTGGGTTGCAAAGAGAATATACTAGTTTAAAATGGTATTTTTCTTTTACAATAATAAAAATAAATTATACTTGGGATCTGTTTACTTTAGTATCAAACCTAATTTATATGTATTTTATTTTTTTAAGAGAAAATTTAATTTACTCAGTTTTGTTGGTGGCATTGTATCTATGCATGTATAAATATCATAAACTAATTGATCTCACTATATATTTGATTAGATTTTCAGATAACATTCTATTTTGAAGAAGTAAATATCAATTTTATGACCCTGAAAGATTTATTGTTCGGTAAATTTGGGATTTTGTCTATTTTTCAGATTATCTACATTAATGACAGAATTTCTCTGAGTAAAATTCTTACTATCTTTCCTATGTAGATGCATGTCTCCCATTCTTAAAAGTTGTACCAGACACTGAAATAATTTCAATGATGCTTTCTCAAATTTTACTTTTCTGTTAAAATTCCTGTTGGCCTTTTTACTGTAAAACAAACCCAGACCAAAAGGTCTTATCAAAAGTACCTTGGTGGGTACTTGAGTTTTCCAAGTATTTTTTCTTTTTGTTCATTTCAACGGATACAATTTTAGTTATCATAAAGATGTATTGGCACTAAAAACAAAACAAAGCACATTTTTAAAAAACCTCAAAAGATAAAGAAATAGTTCACTTACCTGAAATCCAGTTTGGGAAAAATGTCTTATAAGAAAATGTTCCATTTAAAATATCATTCAGTGTGAGGGTTCTCATTGTACTTCCCTCAGAATAATAGACTTTGGAAAACAAAGAAACACACTATTAATACAGACAAAGCTGATAACTCAAATACATTTTAAGCCTGGCCTTCACCCATTCTATCTCATATAATGATATGATGTGCCATTTGTTAAGTGATGCTTAGGTTCCTATCTTAATAATATTTTTGTAGACAGAGTAACTGAGGATGGTAGAGGCAGCTGACTAGAAGGGATAGTTGGAAACCTATGGAGAATAATGAAGGTGGTAGACTAGGACCACATAGAACAACTGAGACATTATTCTGCAGGTGGTGAAAAGCTGTTAGGGGTTTCTGAGGAGGAAGGTGAGACGAGCTTCTACCAAATTTAGGTGTACCAGAGCTAGGATTACAGACCATGTAGTTTGATTAAAAATTAAGCTTGATGGGGATGAGGGTTTAGCTCAGTGGTGCCGCTGCCTGCCTCGCAACACAAGGTCCCGAGTTTGATCCCCAGTACCAAAAAAAAAGAAAAGTGTATCAAAAATTGAGCTTGTCTCTTGGTCCTCTTCCTATTTGTAAAAGTCCTACCTCCCTGTTTCATATTATCTATCTTTTATTTTGCTCTTTAATTTATTTATACTTTGTGTTTCTTGCATAAGAGAAATCATGTGGTATTTAAGCTATGTGTGTCTGATTTATTTCACTTAACATTAATGGTCTTGGGGTGTATCCTTTTTCCTATCAATGACTCAAATTTTGGGGAAGCAAGACAAGGGGAGAGAAATGAATAAAAAAGAATTAAGATGGATTATGTACATGTACCAACTCCCCACAATGAATATAATCATTATGTACTGCTACCATGTACTAATAAAAATAATACAAGTTATAAAAAAACCCCTCAGCCTATTCACAGTTCACTGTATTGTCTCATATAGTCTAGGCTTGGATTTCTACCGATTTATCAGTAATATATTTTAGTGTTATGTTTGGTTGAATGAGATCAGCCAGAATCTTTACCTTTGCAAATCTCAAGAAAGGCATTAATGAACATAGGTATTTTCTGATGCTATGTATTTTTATAAAGAGAAATTGGACCACAAATAAGTAAAAATCACATGATTTCTATAAAAGATCTTAGAAATCCTGAATAATTTTCTATAGAAATGCTAACCTAATGTTGCTCACAAACCTCAAATAAATTTCAGTTATATTTGAATACTTCTAAACAATTTTGTTTTTCAAACTTGACTTTACTCTCAGAAGAGCTCATTAGAGTACCCTAAGACAATCAAATATACCAGAGGGATAATAAGGCAAGAAACTCCCAAGACATCTTCATACCCATTCTGTGACTCTATTCCTCTTTTCTATCTCCTTCTCCAGGCCACTACTTACAAACTAAAACTAATGGAAATGACCTATACTTTGAATAGCATTTAAGAATCTGGCATTTTCCCAGGCGAAAAGCAAACATTTAAACATGAGAGCTAGCACTATATCCTTCCACTAAAAGTCTTTCAAAACTTTCCATGCCTCTTGAGGTAAAGACCGTAAGTGATACCCTGAACTACAGACCCTGGCTGGTCTGGGAGGACCTAACCAGACAGCCCTTCCTGTCCCTCTCGAATTCTCTCACTTCCAAACATGTTAGGCTTTCTGTACCCTAAATATTCTTTTGTCTCTTCAGGGCTTCTGTACCACTTTTTATCCTCACCTTTTGCCTCATAATTTCCGCTTCCTTCCTGATCCCCTAGTTTAAGACAGGTACTTCCCTCATACATTTCCCATAGACCATGCTTCTTTCTTTCAGAACACTTGCTGTGGTTTGTAATTATGTATGTATTTGAGTGCTTATTTTACAAATGTTTAACTTCCACCCCCCATATAATCAAAATAATCACCAGAAGGTCAGAGACCGTGTCTTATTTTGCTATACTTCTCCAGTGTCTAGCATATACAGGCATTGAATATATACTTGTTGAATAAATGAATGCGTAAAATGAAGGATAGATGAAGGAGTGAATAAGATATGGCCTCTTCTCTTTGTTTCCAGTAAGGCTTTGGTCAATTTCTGGCATTTCAGCTTGCTCATCTATATATAAGAGATTTGGCTAGAAGATGCTGTCAGTCTCTTCCAGCTATGCTGTACTAGATTTGAAATGTAAAACTGAACCTGCTCTATTTGCTCTGAAGTCACATAAATGTACTACCATGTAATCAGAAAAAAATAGTCAACTGGATAAAAGTATCTTCTGATATTTTAACTGAATTTCACTGATGCAAGTGTGCTCTACACATTTGATTAGGACCTTGTTTAATGTTTCAACCTACTAAAACTTACTCTTAAGGTTGTGCTATAGAACACAAGCAGCTGGTGAGCCTCTCTACAACTAGACACTGAATACTTCATACTTTTAAATTATTCTATTTTTCAGTAACCATCTTCTTGCATTCTCTTTGCATTCTAAGTAAGGTTGTGATACTATGAAATCATTTAAATGAAATTTCTATTTAACTGAATGGTTGTTTGCAGAATTCATACCACTGATTCTACAATTCCCATTCAATAACTAAAAGATCATTTACTACAATGGCATTATAATGATTGTTAAGTATTTAATTTAATTTTTTAGTTTTCCTAAGAAAAAACTGCCATCTGTTTTTAATGTTGTCAAAGGAAAATTAAAACACTTTGCAGTGGAAATTATTTTCCATTTGAGATACATCTATTTTATGTTTCCATAATCCTAAATATCCAGATGGAAAATTTAAAAATGCAGCAAATCTATTAGCTGTGAATATCAAAATAACTAGATAATTGTTTAATTGAAAAATATTTGCTATTAATTAAAAAATGCATATAACCTTGTGAGGCCTTTTTAAGTCCAGCAGAAATAATATTTTTATTAAGGTAAATGAATGTCTTGTATCATAGTTTTTCCTATTTAAGGATCTTTGCATTTAACTTTCTTTATGGTTACACAGACATATTTAGATAGATGTAATTATTTTTCAGTTTTATAGAACTTTAAATTAAGTGAGAAAATTTAACTAAAAGATTTAGCTCATGTTACGTAGTCCATAAATATTACCTTCTAGTATTATCATAACTCATCAGTATTCTTCAGATAAAGATTTTAGATCATGTTTTTCAAACAAACTAACCACTGGGTCTTTCTGCTTTTGTTGTTGTTTTTCAATATCAATTAAAACCACAATACAAGGGAACCCAGCTCCAGATTAGGATATTAATATATAAAGTGGAAGTGCATGTTTATTTTACTTTAATAAAATTCACTGGTTATACCTGGAATATTTTGGACATTAAGCAGCTATTACAATTATGATCATAAATACAGCTAGTACCAATGTTGTCCATATGAATAAATTAAATTCATATAAAACCAAAAACTTCAAATTATTCAAGTACCTACTCAGTTTTCTTTTCATATCATGTTTCTAAGACTATTTACTTTTTTAAACCTCTAATTTAGATTATTCAGAAAGATTATACTTGTTCTTACGTTTCATATTACTTCCTCCTTAGTCATTTATTTATATGGGTGCATAGTAGTTATCAATGCCAGCAATCTATGTAGAGAACTTAGCATATGTACTATTGTGACTCAAAATATCAATAAAGCATTATAAATATGTATTAATTGTATGATTAATTTCCATAATGAGGGTAACCCTCAGCACCACTGAAGAAGCAGTGAGTAGATGTACAAAGTGCATTTTCAGAGGAGCTAGCTGCATTTATGTGGAAATAGGGTTCATGGCACAAATCAGGGAGGATGACTGCTAACCTCATGTTATCTTTATAAACCACCTGATATCTGATGTAGTCAAGGCTTAATGAGTGTAATTATGTTGGTGTTGGGCTGAGCACAGATAAATTCATTCTCAGTTTCATGGGAGGGATTTAAATTCTACATTCTTCTCATAAAGTGGTCACATGTTCATAGCACAGCTGGGTAATGTGTCTGCTGTAGGTGTTGCACTAGGTCACATGTTAGAGTGAAAATAAAATATCCAGTTTACTTAGAATTGCTAATCTGACATTCAAGTCTTATTTACCCATAGAAAGACCATAACTATAATAATGTATGGTAATGTGTCACTACACTATCAATGTTGATCACTATACCAGTCAGGATTAGAAATAATCATTTAATTGGGCACTTTGGAATACCACTGACTTTTTGCCGCCTCAACACTTTTTTATTGCACATGAATATTTTTACCTCTATATGCATATGGAAAAAATTCCATAAAGAATAGGTCTCTAACCCTGAAAGTAGAAACTGTTTTATTTTTTACCCTATTGTATTCCCAGCAGGTAGGATAGCATTTACATAAAGTAGAAGCACAGTAAATATTTGTTGGATTAAAAAGTGACTTGATGGATATTGCGTTAGCTTGGTTTTGATAATTCCCCCTCAAAGATATACCTGTCCTTGTTTTCTACCCTGTAGTTCATGTTGTACATTTCACATATCTATTTCTCTACCTCGATTTGATTTCATTTAAATGTTTATCTAAATTTGGTCCATGGAGTACATGGAGCTTCTAGTTTTCTTTTTAGTCCTTACCAAAACCTACTGAATTAAATCTCTGGGGATGGATCCTGGCTGTTTAAATTTTTACCAAGCTCCCTTAATGATACTTCTGAAAAATTCAAAATCCCATTGACAAGATTTCACTGAATCTATGCTGTTCAGTACACTCCTGTGCCCATCAATGGGGTTTCTCCTTGACTATAAAGCTCCTGGTAGTGTATGAAGCTGGTCTGAACTACAGTCCATACTTCAGAGAGAGTAAACTCCACAACTAAGTATTGATGATGGCTGTCAAAGAAGGCTAATTGGTTTTTTACATGTTTATCTCCAATTGAGTGATCTTGCTCATTGCCTCCAATAGGCTCTTTTTTAGACCTATTCCCTTTGCTGACCTTGGACAAGTAGAGAAAAGGCAAGGGATTTACTCTGCTCCAGGTTAGATTTCAATAAGATTATGAAGAAAGCATTGGAATTACTGTTTTTTAGTGTTTTGAGTGTGTGCATTAATGTAAAAATCAGTATAAAATGTATCTCCAAAGAATTAAACACACTAAACCAGTCCCAGTCATTTGGAAAGTGTTCTATTTGTAATCTGTATTACTAAATGAATTTTGTGTCCTTTTCCAAATAATGTTTTAACACTGAAATATAAGAATTTGATTTTGGAAGAACACCTTTGACATCTTTAATTTTTAAACTCTAATAGTTTAAAGGAATTAGAAAGGAAATCTGAAAGCATATCTTTCTTCTATATATAACTGACACTAACTCAGTAACACTTAATTCTTGACAGTGCCCTTAAATTTGATTTAGACCATCTTTTGCATACTTATTCATACACTGCTTAAACACTCTAATTAACTGTGCTTTAATTAGCTGCATTTTCAATTTATTAAAGCAAAGCTGAAAATTATTTCAATTATATACCCAAGAAATTACAATTCATGAAATGATTCCAAGCAAGTAGTGATTCACTATTCCAATTCTTTCTTAATATTTTATTTTCTTTGTTAGGACTGCTTCTGCCATTTAATTGTCTAGTTCTAAAAAATTGAAAGTAAGTACTAGCATAGAAACATTTTATATTAGTTCTGGTATTCATCAGAAATAAAATGAGAAAATATTCTCTATTAAGTGAGCATACAAATGGCTGGCGGGTCTTTTGTTCCTGATTTCACACTTAATTGGGAATCAATGTTACCAGGCCATTCTGAGACACTGACTTGATCCCTGAGGGCGGCCCCATGCCTAGCACACCCATTCTCCTGCTGCCTCTGGTCATCTGCAACATCACCTTGGGTCACGTTCATTTCTGGACCGCGTGCCTCAGGACCAAGTGTACACAATATTCCAGTGGGAGCAATTATCGTCAAGTTTGGTCCAAGACTGACAACTTCGAAAAAATGGATTTTATGCTAGTGATAGGAAGTGTTATAATCTATAAAAATTTTTGTTTTGGCTGTATTGAGGATTGAGATACTCAGCTATAGCTGCAGCCCCTTGCACTTTTTTATTTTTAAATTTTGACACAGGATCTGGATAAGTCCCTAGGTTGTCCAGGCTAGGCTCAAACTTGTGGTTCTCTTGTCTCAGCCTTCCAGGGCTCCATACCCAGAGCTTCTGCACCCAGTTCCATAATTTACTAAATGATTTTAAGTAGCAAGCACTCTACATGCATGATTCCATTAAATCTTTACAGCAAATCTGAGATATTATGAATCCTACCATGAATACTATTTTACAGATTTGGAAATGAGAATTAGTGAGATAAGCTAACTTGCCTGATACATGTAAAGGAATGTTTAAATTCAGTTTTGTCTGATTTTAGAGCCTAGGTACATTACCAATATTCTCACTTAAAATAAAAGAGCACTTTTAATAAAATGAGACATGAACTAAATGCAAAAAATATGGACAGGAACCAAGCAACACACAAAGGTGTGGAATATTTTTCCCAAAGCCCAGGATAAGAGAAAGTGGTGTAATTTGAGCTTTATCTAAGCAAAGAGGTTATTAGCAATAAAGCTTTTGTGGCTAGTTGAAGAATGCAGTAACTCATTTCTGCAAGTGGTTTTCAATAGATATTGTGAAATGAGGAGAAAATTTCCAAATGAGAAGGGGAACTAAGGTGGGTGGAGGGGGAAAGGAAGGAAGAGAAAAGAAAAAAAGAGAATAGAAGGAAAAATGAAAACAAAGCTTTTGTAAATAAGGAGGGGAAAAGGGGTTGAATGGAGGGGAAGGGAATGGGAAAAAAAGAATCAAGATATATTATGTACAGGTGCAAATTCCTTATGCTAAGTGTTATCATTAGGTATATCTAAAATGTACTAATAAAATTAATTAAAAAAGAAGAAAGTGGTTTCCAATGGTTGTCTCTACAAAGAATACCAAAGGAATTTTCAGGCTTTAAAAATGCCCCACTTGAAAAAAAATAAATAAATAAAAATAAAAATAAAAATGCCCCACTTGTATGTTATAATATTATTGTTATGTTTCTTTAATTAGGTTTGCTTTATTGTGATAACTAAAGATTTGAAAGTTCATGGTAAAGAATCAGCATAATCCGTAAGAAAATGAATGGCAAAAACCACTTTGGTGACTCTTAATGTGAATGGAAATCTTGTATATTTTTAAAACCAATTCATTTTCCCTTGGCAGCTCATCCTCCTCTAACCTCCACTTTAAACTGTGGTGTGGCTCTTCTCCACTGTTACTTGGGGCAGGAGGAAGAGCCGCTTCCCCAGGTCACTGCATTCTCCTAGGTGTCTATTATGCATCCCTGAGCTGACTCATCCCGCACCACGCACCACTGCCATACTTAACCCCCACTGGGCTTCTTCTCTGCACTCCAGACCTATACACTAAACTTCCTTTTTGACATCTTCACTTGATATGTCACAGCCACTTCAAAAGCATTATGTCAAAAAAAATGTCATGCCACTCCTCCAGATTGTTTTACATAAATGGCACTGTCTAATAGCCATGCAATTCCTCAATTCAAATACATTTTTTTTTTTTTTGGTACCGGGGATCGAATTTGGGTCCCTGCGCTTGCGCAGCAGGCAGCGGAACCACTGAGCTAAATCCCTGGCCCAATTCAAATACTTTGAAGTGATCTTTGATCTCCCTCTTACTTTATTTTCTTTGTCTAACACCTAGGCCTGACAACTCTATCTACGAAATCACTGCCTACAGTCTGCTTTTCTCCATTTTTACTGTATTCCCAAGATCAATTCACGTCACACATTGGTAGATACCTAATTGTTCCCTCTACAATTTCATTTCAGGTATTTCCTTGTGGTTTTGATTTACATTTTCCTTATAATTAATGATGTTGAGCATTATTTACATGTTTGTTATTCATTTGCATATCTTCTTTAGTGAAAACGTACAGCCAGCCTTTAATTGTTGCTATTTTTAATTGGGTTATTTGCTTTTCTACTGGAGTTGTAAGATTTCTTTATATATTCTGGATGAAAGTCCCTTATCAGATATATGCCTTGCAAATTTTTTTTCTCATTTTGTAGGTGGTCTTTTCACTTTTTTGATGTTGTCCTTGGCAACACAAAAGTGTTAAATTTTGAGGAAGTCCAATTTATGTATTTTGTCTTTTGTTGCTTGTGGTTTTGGTCATAGTTAAAAAAGTCATTGCTTTATCTGAAGAAATGAAGACTTATTCCTAGGTTTTTAATGTATTATCTCTTATATTTAGCGCTTTGATCTATCTTCAGTAAAATTTGTATATGGTATTTGAGGAAGATGTCTAACATTCATTTGCACAAGTATATCCAGTTGTGCTAGCACCGCTTGTTGAAATTTTCCCCACAGAATCGTTATGTCATTTTTATAAAAAAGCAATTAACCTATTCGGTATTTATACATGTGTGTCCTATTTATTTCACTTAAGAGTATCGCCTCAATGTGCATCCACTTAGCTATAAATGTCTCTAATTTCTCATTTTTGATGGCTGAGTAGTACTCCATTTTATAAAAAAAACATATTTTCTTTATCCAGTCTCCAGTTGATGGGCATTTGGGCTGTTTCCAAGTTTTAGGTATCACAAACTGTGCTGCTATGAACACGGGCCCACATATATCACTGTAGTATGATTCTTTTAATTCTTTGGGGAAGATCCCCAGCAGTGGAATAGAGGGGTCAAATGGGACTTTCAGTCCTAGTTCTTTGAGGTATCTCCATACCGATTTCCACAGTGGTTGCATCAGTCTACACTCCCACCAGCAGTGGAGCAGTTCCTCTTTCCCCACAGCCCCGCCAGCATTTGTTATTGGTTGATTTCATGATAGCAGCCATTCTTTCTGGAGTGAGGTGGAATCTCACCATTGTTTTCATTTGTATCTCTCGAATGACCAGTGATGTTGAACATTTTTTCATGTAAAACTGAAAGTGTAAATAAGGACTAAATGTATAATAGGTAATGTGAAATAGGTAGAAAAGGGGCAAAGGGGAAGGAAGTGGGAGGGCTAGGGGAAAGGATAGAAGGGAATGGGATTAATATGAGAAAATGGAAAAACAGGAACAAAATCTTTGTAAATAGGGAGGAATGGAGGGGTTGAAGGGAGGGCTGGGAAACAGTGAAAAATAAGAACCAAGAGAGATTATGTAAAGGTGCAAATTTCCAATGATGAATGTCATTATATTGTATACCTAAAATGTACCAATGATTAGAATGAATAATCGATAATGCAAAATAGGAAGAAAAGGTCCAAAGGGGTAGGAGTAGTGGGAGGGGCAGGGGAAAGTAAAGAAGGGAAAGGAAAAATGCTGAGAAATGGACAAAATGGAAATAAAGTCTTTGTAAATAGAGAAGGGTGGAGGGGGTGAAGGGAGGGCTAGGAATGGGGCAAAAATAAGAACCAAGATGCATTATGCAAAGGTACAATTCCCAATTAGAAATGTAATTGTGTTGTGTACCTAAAATGTACCAATAAAAGAATTTAATTTAAAAAAAAGCAATTAACCATAAGTGTAATAACTTTATTTCTAGTATCTCAACTCTATTCTATTAATCTATATATCTATCAATATGCCAGTACTTTACTGTAATGATTATGTAGCCTTGTAGTAAGTTTCAAAATAAGATGTATGATTTTTTTCCAAGTTTGTTTACTTTTCCAAGATTGTTTTAGCAATTCCAGGTCTCTTGCACTTTATTATTAATTTGAAGATTAGCTTGCAAAAAAACCCTGGAATTTTAATAGAGGTTGCATTTAATCTGTAGATAAATTTAGGAATATTGTCATCTTAAAAATATTAGGTTTTTAGGCCATATACATGGGATAATATTTTCCAATTTATTTAGAACCTCTTATTTGGACTGTTCATTGCTAATGTAGAAAAATACAATTGTCATATATATATATATATTTGGTACTGGGGATTGAACTCCGGTCCTTGCGCTTGCGCAGCAGGCAGTGAAACCACTGAGCTAAATCCCCGGCCCTGTCTTTTATACATTGAGCTTGTATTCTATAAGTAAGCTGAACTCATTTATTAGTTCTAATAGATTTTTAATGTGATCCTTAGGGTTTTTTTCAGAAACAAGATCATGTCATTTACAAATTGTGAGTTTTATTTCTTTCTTTTTAATCTGAATATCTTTTATTTCTTTTTATTGCCTAATTATCTCTTCTGGACTTATGAATAAAGTTGTGAGTAGAAGGGGAGAGGATAGACATACTGTTCTGTTCTCGATTTTACAGGAAAACACTGAATCTTTCACCATTAAGTTGGTTGTTACATGTGATTATTTTTTGTAGATTCCTTTTATGAGAAACTTTCTACTATTTCTAGTGGTTGAACATTTTTATTATGAAAGGATGCTGGATTTTGTTAAATTTTTTTTCTGTACTTATTTTAATAATCATTAGATTTTAGTCCTTTTTTGATCAATAAATTTCACTACAATAATGTTTGAAATCTTGAACCATCATTACATGCCTGAGAAAAACTTCACTTGGCCCTGTCCTCGATTTGGTTTGAAATTACTTTGTTTAGGATTTTTTTCATTATATTTATAAAATATATTGGTCTATAGTTTTACTACAATGTCTTTATCTGATTTAATATCAGGGTAACCCTGGTCTATAGAATGATATGGGAAATGTTCTATCTATTGAAAGAGTTTATGATGGATTGGTAATAATTCTTTAAATGGTTGGTGGAGTTTATCAACAAAGCCAACTAGACTTAGTATTATTTTCTTTGTGGGAAGTTTTTAAATGACTAATTTAATCTCTGAGCTATAGTTCTATTGAGTTTATTTCTTTTAAAGTAAGTTTTGATAAATAATATTTTCTAGAAATTTGCCTGTTTCATCTAAGTTTTTTGATTTTTTGACATATAGTTGTTTCACATTGTTCTTTTTAAAGAGTTCTAAACACATCACTTTTACCAAGTATAAAATCACAGTGTGTATGAAGATTCAGTTTAGATACTAAGCAATATTATTCCTTTTATTCTTAATGGGAATAAAGGATAATAAAGACTATAAGTTATTCTGGTTTTGCTACATACTTTTAGTCAATTAACAAGGATACCAGAAATAAAAAATAAGTTATTTTCTCTGAATATAATGGAAAGTGTATAAGACACTGATTAATATTTGACTGTTCTATAAAAAAATCATTTCACTTTTTGTCTACTATGTTAATTGTTTTATTTTAATGCTCATTTGGACTCTTTATGATTTTTAGAAACTTTTAGACTTGATTCCACATTCCTAATTTGAGCTTTGAAGCATGTTTTTCCAAAAGATATCTATGACTAGATGTTCACGTATAAGTTTTAACACAATTTGCTTTGGAAATCCAAGACAAGTAAATGCCTCAGCATTGTAAGAATTATCCAAACACTGGGATTTATAAAAAAATTACTTTTAGTTTAGAAAATCTCAAAGAGAATTTGCCAAGATCCATCTTCTGTGATGTTAAAATCCCAGTATCAATTAGAGAAATACAACATAAAAAAACTTGACTGATTTACACCCAGAACTCTTTGTGTCCATGAGCTTTCTGAGCTTTTGTCCTCAGGTTTTTAAATTTCTCCCAATTTCCTCCAACAGAACAATGAATAAATAAGCTTAAAACTCTTGCTATGATTGAGGGAGTCTGTTTCACAGTTATGAATGATAATACACTCTAAGATAATTTCAGATCTTAAAAGCATATTCATATCTCCTTTGAAAATTGTTGTACTTCATATATATCTTACCAAAAGCTATTGCTTTCTTCCTTTCTTCTAAGGGTCCCCCAAAAAAGTTTCTAAAGTAACTGCTGTTTTTGGTCCAAACAGGAAATATAGACTCAGGAATAAACATTTCCTACTCTGAGAATTAAGAAAGCATTTTAAAAACTGAAGTATAGTAACCCGAAGGGCTTACTCACCATCTTTGAATGTATATGTACATGTATATTAGGATATTGAATACAATAGAAATCTACTACCACCCATTAAGTATCTATGACACGTTAAACATTTTAGAAGAAAAAATAGCTAACATTGATTGAATGTTTGCTCATCACCGTGTGGGGAGATAGATCTACACTCAACAGTATCCAAGGGGAGCTCAGATAGCTCCTATAATCCTTTTCACAAAGTTTCAGAAATTCAGAGACTAAAATCATGAAGCAAGGAAAGTTATGTGGAATTTACATGAAAAATCCTGGAGCATCTGTAACTTTCTAATTCCAGTTTTTTTATTTTGTCACTTCTGTAAATCTCCTGAAGCCAGATCTGTGTGTTTGCCTTTGTGGTCAAGACACATCAAAGGGACTCTGGGGACCTTAGTTTTCACTCTCAGCCTAGTTGTCTCTTTACATAGAGGGATGATGCTTAAGAAGAAGAACCTCAAAAAGAAAGTGAAGGGAAGTAGGGTAGAAGGAAGAGAATCAGTTGAAGCTGTATAGGCTGAAGCCTAGGTGGATGCCTGGGACCAAGGGGTAGAAATCCATGTGTGTTAACTATTTTGTCAAAAATAATATGGAACTCTTTAGACATTACAAAAAATATTGTTCTTTATGTGTTTTATTGTGTAAGTGACCTAAAAGGATCTTTTTCACTTCACTGCTACACATTCCTATCTATTCCGAAGGTCCAGTGTAATTCCTCCAAAGTTCCTCTCATCCTGAGCCTGGTTCTCTCAGGACCCTAACCCTTCATGGGAAAAGTCTCTCCCTCTCCCTCTCCCTCTCCCCCCCCTCCCCCTC
>NW_004624732.1:3263504-3278430 GCF_000247695.1 Heterocephalus glaber | reverse complement strand
CCTCTACAAAAAACCTAATCTGACCCGGTTTCTTTGAGTACACGAAGTTCCCCCTCACCTTTTAGTCAGAAACCTAGACTGCTGAAACTTTGAAACCCCAGCCCCTGGCACAGTGACCGGCAGGTGATTATTGAGACTTATTTTGTGTTACTGTATAAACAAGTGAATGAATGGAAATTTCTTAAGTGTGCCTTCAAGTCTCTCAAGGCTGTCCTTAAACTGGCACACAAACCCTGAGCTAAAAATATGAGGTCACCTAAAGCAAATGTGAAGTGATGAAGTGTGAGAAGAAGCCTAAGTAAGAACTTCTAGTTTTCCGTTCCTGACTCACTTTCCTGTTTTATCACCTCAAATCCTGTATCACCATCCACTGGGAAAAAGTCAGAGTGAGGGCTGGACCTGCCACCCAGCCTAGGGTGCTTGAGGTGTGGAGGGAAGTCAAAAGGGAGAGGCCACTGGAGCCAACACTAGGGCTGCCTGTGGCACTAATGCCAGGAAAGGAGAGCTTCTTCCCCTATCCTGCTCAGGAGAGTAGGGGAGTGGCTAGTCCCATTCACAAGCTATTTAGACATTTAAAGAAGTTCTCCAGAAGATTTTGAATAAACAGAGGGTGACAGGCTGGGGATTTAGCTCAGTGGTTTTGCTGCCTGCTGCGTAAGCACAGGACCCAAGTTTGATCCCTAGTGCCAAATCAATCAATCAATCAATAAATGAATAAATATAAAAAAAAGAGGTTGACATCATGGACCAAAAACATAGTTCTCACCTCATTCACAATTTTTGTATTTTTGAATGAGTACTAAAGTTTTTTTTTAGTACTAAAATTTTATGTCACTTAATTTGATTATTTTACCCTGTGAAGAAATGACTTTGAGAATGATCCTGCCAGTTGAAAACAGCAAATTATGTTATAAAAGATACAGGATCTTTATATTATGTACATGGTATGATCAAAATCCACACTGAATGTTTACACTTTTAAAAGTTACAGTAAGAGACACAGTGCCATTAATACCCCTCCAACACCCACCTCCAGTTTTAAACACATCCCATCATTCTTGCCACTTTCTGAAGCAGTTCTGGACATCCTCTTTTGTGTCTTTATGAGATGTGATGAAAAAAAATATAGTGAATGCTGCTGCCAAGTGCCGTCTAATGGAAAGGCAGGCTTATAAAAACATGGTTTGTCCTCATTTATCTAATTCACAGGATCTGGCACTGTGTGACTTCTGGCTGCTCTCCAAAATCAAACTGACCATGAAAGGTAAATGCTTAGAATCAATTCAGGGCATTGAGGCAGCCATGACAGGGCAACTAAAGATACTTATGAAAGAGGACCTCCAGAACTGCTTCAGAAAGTGGCAAGAATGATGGGATAAGTGTTGCCTCAAGCAAGGGGACAGTATTTTGAGGGAGAGCAGTGGCAATGGTCTTTTACTATAATAAATTTTTAAAACTCAAACATTTACCGTATTTTCAACCACATATTGTATAGTTGATATATATTTGTGACATGCTATACATGTGTGAACATTGGAAGAAGGTAAAGACTGGGATCATATGTGATTACAAATGTATATATGTGTGTATACTTATATGCTATTTTAATGCTTAAATATGGTATATTTTTTATAAGATGCTATAGTTCAAATTCTACTGTGGACTATCATTCTCTAAGGACATGAAGGCAGGCTTCCAATAAAATCTACACTTCGATTTAAGAACCTTTTTTTCTGAGGGGGCACAGCATCGATTTTAAGTACCGCTAAGTTTCATTAAAACTGGGGGACTAATTTTTAGTGGCTTAATGTTCAAAAGGTCAACTGCTAGTACAAAGGTAATGTGGCCCCAAGACTGTTGAGGTGTGAGACTGATTTAAAAACAATTTTAAATTGAAAATTTATTAAAGAATATAGACACACATTACATACATCTCAGCAGCCTGAGAATAATCTTGTGCTATCGAGAAGTAAGAGTACAGACTGAAATTAAATTAAAAATAAAAGAACAGTGGTTTCATCTTGTTAAAGTGCATTATTCTCTAATTCTGTGAAAATCCCATGACTAGTTTGAAGTTTTCATGGTTTTTTTCTGTGTTTCATTTTTTAAAGCAACACATCATTCAGGACTCATATATTTTTTGGTGGAAAGTTTTCCATCAACCATATTTTACTATGTCAGTTATCTTCTTATCAAAGATATTTTCCACATTAGTTGTCAAATTTTTACTGTGTGTCGGTACAAACTTTTCCCTTTTCACTAGACCCTGAGGTACAAGGTCTGTTATTGTTTTAGAAGTTTGAGCATCTCTCTATAAAAATTTTCAGAGAAAGAAATAATTTCCTTAATGTCACTATATTACCTATATAATGAATCTTAATTTAAAACTAATCTCAGTATCAGACCCTAGTGTCTTTTAGTTCTCAGCAAAATGAGATAAAAATTTACCTTTGACTTTTATAAAAAAATAAAATCGATCATTTAATCTTCTAATCTAATTGTTTATTGAAGCTTCATCTAGAACAATTTCACTTTTTCTGTACAGCTATTCCTGAGATCTCTATTCTCAACTTCTTCCTTAAATTTTGGAAAAGTGATTTAGGAAAAAAAAAAAAGAAAAGAAAAAGTCCTCCCTAGATTATTTAAACTTTTCTATTCTTACTCATTCTTATTTTCCAAAGACAAATCTAATGATGAAAAACAATTTAGTTTAAAATACTGTGTCTAAAGTTTAGAATTCTGTCATATCTTGTATTTAGCATACAATTTTGGAGGTGGTGGGAATGATACAGAATAGTTCCTAGGATTTTCTACTGCTGAAATAACACTAAATCTCTTCCCACCCATCTCTTAAATCCCTCAGTATTTCTGGTCTTGCACAACAACATATCTGTGGGCTTATACGTCTTCTTACAAATAACAGCCTTACTTTGCAAAGCACTTAGGAAACGTTCAGCCACTTGTGTTCATGCATTAGTGCATTTTCCAAGCTATTTTAGTCAGACTGAGTAAATCAGAGAAATCTCTTACCTCTGGAAGGATTTAAGACAATGCACATCACCAATAAAGCGAGCAGAGCAGAGGTAGCGATTCCAAATACAATTTTTAACCATGTCTACATAAAATAAAGAAAATTAGGCATTTTATAGTTCCTGCTAAACAGTAGAAATGGCAAGATTTTGGTTAGAATTAACTCCTGTTTCTCCTTCTCACAAAGCTTTTAATTGTCTTCCACTGATCTGGTAATAATTGCTGGAATTCTTCCAGCTCTGCCAGTATAAATGTCTACAGTATTTTTAGAACAATTCCTCAATCCTAACCCATTCCAGGAAGTAAATACCATGTACAAATCTTCACCTTCTAACAACAGAAACCTTGGCTTATAGTCAATCCAGCCAACTTTCATCCTCTAGCAATACCTGAGGCTCTATTTACTAACCTTCATTTTTCCAGATGTTTTTGAAAGTTAGCTAATTCTTACTGCAGAGCGTGGGTCACTGGATCTTCGAAAACCGTTGAAAAGCAGCAAGTCTGTCTTCATTGGAAGCTGAAGTCAGAACTAGAGTTTTTTCTTTTCACGGACTTTTGAATACCGTGCCAAATTTCAAAAGATTTCTGTAAAATTAGAAACAGATTTTGGGGGTGTTCTTGGCCTTGAAATGAACTATGTGTGGCTCAGGGGAAGTTTCATAGCCTTCTCATCCTTGTGAATTCTACACCAACATCTGTTTACATTGACATACGGAGGTTTTTGATCATTTTTGTTTTGTTTTCTTTTTTTTTTCTTTACAGTTAAGTTTATGTTTCATTTTCTTCTAGAAATCACTCATGGAAAACTTGGGTAAGTCATTAAGTTTTGTTTAACCTTTCTATTTTGCAACTGAAAGATGAATTGAAAATAATAAAGATTCCTGATGTGCACATTATACATTTATCAAAATTTTAGAAAAAGAAGAACATTGAAGTCACACACAATTTTGTGAGAAGTACACCACATAATTGCACTTTTCTTCCCCTGAGAGATTATGAGGTACTGTAGATAGAAATGTTTTTCTTGCAGCGCAATTTCTTTGTCCATATAGCACCATATGCACTTTCAGTAAATACAGAAGTTTAAAAATTCAACTGTCTAAATCCACGCCTGCTTTACTTTAAAGAAATAAAATGCCATCTGGTGAAATTTAGTATGGGTTAGGTGTGTTTGCACAGGCTAGAAAGATGGAAAGATCAGTAAGAATAATTTACCAGCAGACCTTTGGAAGAATGGAAATGGCTCCGCAAGAGTGATATTTCTGCTCTCCTCTCAGAATATCTTCTGAGAAAGAAGAACATTTAGTAATTATAAAGACTTTAAAAATGAATAAAAAAGCATCTGAATATAGCAGTCTGATGTACAAATTCATCTTGGCAAAGTCTACTTAATTACAAAGCAATTGGTCAACTTGACAGATCAGAAAAATGGTTGACTGAATTAAAAAACGCACATGTACAACGGTTTCTTGGAACATTCTGCTGGTCCAATGTAATTCACTTGGACAGCTTCTCTGATTTCCCACCAATACCATTGTTAATCTACTGTCTTTGGTTTTTCTGCTAATGGGTTTCTTCTTTGGAAGTTTATAATTTTAATCTGACTAAAACGAACTTCATGGTGACATTTCATGGCTTGTCCATGAAAGGTAATGAAGAAATGTGGCTGAAATCTGTTGCTAGTTTGCTTTAGTCAATTGGACTGGCTAACATGGGAAGCTTTTTCCAGCAAAAATCAGGACAGTGGATTAAGAATTTCCTTTCAGACATTCTCCAGACATCCCTCCCTAAATCCCAGCCTCATGAAAATTCTGTTGAGGAAAATGAGTCATTAAATACTTACTGGCAGAGAAATGTATCCACAGCAGCTCCTGGGTAAGTCCCACTAGTTTGCAGTTGGTGGGGCTTCTTTATAAACTGAAGCAATCATTGAGTACAATGTACACAGTATGCAGTACACTTATAGAAATCTCCATGTGATGGTGAAGATAGAATCAAGATAACAGCCACCAAGCAGGTCCCAAATGAACTGCTCCTGTGTGTGTCCTCTCAGACCGATTGCCTTGTTTAGAATGTTCAGAAGGTATTCTCAGAAGTTCTGTCCCAGCCTGCCAGAGACCCAAAGTCTACAAGTACTTTTTAATGAGTGATTTCCAGTTCTGGAGAGAAACTGACTGCGATAAATGCTTCCGGAGAGAAACAATTTATTAGTGTATAATTAAAATGCATGCTTTTAGCTTTAGCAATTAAAAATGCATTGACATGTGACTGGCCTGAGTGCCACTTAGCATTCTACAGGTGAATGTGGGCGTCCACAAGAGACTGGTTTGACAAGCTTTATGGAGAAACTGGGGTTCTTTAAGAGGGATGCATTTAAGTCAATACTATTAATAAGGGGGAAATTATGAGGACAAAACATGTTTATTTTTGTTTTCTTTCTTCTTTGGGAGGTTGGGTGACTCAAACTAACTTCTGGAAAAATTCTTTCTGATTTGAACTGTTTTAGGAAAAACAAGACCAAATAGAGAAAGACATCATGAGCTCTTCCATCTGATTTCACGAGTTAGGGATGCATTGTTTACAATGGAGCTTCACACTCATACGTCCATCCCTTTGAGATAATGAGTATGTATTCTAGTTTGGAGCCACAAAAAGATGCAAAAATTTAGATGTTTTTAAATAGTTTCACACCTTTATTGGTTTTTCTCCTTTTAGAGTCAAAATGAAAATGCTTTTGCTAATTTTTTTTTTACTGGAAACTGACTCCTTTTCTTATGTAGGTAACATCCAATCAACATTTTTGTTGGGAAAATAAAAATGAAATAAACAGTTTGTATCCTGAAGAACATTCTTGTACAAGTATGATAGGTAATTGGGTAATTGTTGACATATTTGCTTTTATTTGTTTCCTGGAGCGATTGCTGAGAGTGACCCTCAGGCTGGGAAAGAATGGCCTGATTGGTTGGTGATTTCTGCATAGACCTGGAAGAAAGGACAGAAAAAGCATATAACACATGGCTGTGACAAGGCTAACAATTGCCAGATGGAAACTTTTATTGAAAATAATTCCAATCTATTCAAATTCTACAAAAACAAAAAGGATAACTTTGACCTGTAAAATTTTAACAGCAAAAATTAACATATAGTGGCTGATCAAATGAATTATTTCCAGACAGGGAATTTATGGGGCTTAATTTGCAATATGATGACATTTTGGTAAGCAAATTGGGTAGGTGACCTGTAACATAAATCTTTAGGTTATGAAGACAGCTTGGTAGAACTATTTACTAATAGCCATTGTATGTTGGCTAAAAATGATTTTGATACATATTTCCCTAGGAGACACAGTACTAGAGCTTATATGTTCCTAGAGTGTAAAGGTAAAAATTGTGCTGAGAGCATAAATAAGGATGTTATCTTCATTTTGGGATAGAAAGTAAAGAACGAAGGATGCTGTCTTAGTCACTTTACCATCACTGGGCACAATTCCTGAGACCCACAATTTAAAGGGGAAACATTTTGGCTCACACTTTCAGTGGATGGTTGCCAGGGTCCAAGGCAGAAAGGGTGTGGTAGATGAAAAGATGCTCAAGTCATGATGGCCAGGAAGCAGAGAGAGAGAGAGTAGGGGATGGGTAGGGAGATGTGCCCTTCTTGGTCATACCATCAGTGACCTGCATCTTCCATCTATGTATCTCCTAAGAGCCCATTTATCTTTGAACTCGATGGACTAATCCACTGATGCATATAGCTCCCCCATGACCCATTCACCTTCTGAAAGCTCCATTTCTGAACACATGAGCCTTCTGAGGGACATTCTAGATCCAAACCATAATAGATCCATTTATTAACCAAAATCTGTAGCAAATTTTTAAAGAACAAGGTATAAATAAGGACAATGAGGATACAATTAGAATAAAGCCTTGATTTATATTCTTTAAAGGGATAATTTGCTCCAAAAAACTTAAACACGGAAAAGCTTGACCATTTGATTTCTCAGATTCAGGAAATATTTCTTTTCACTGTTATATATAAAAATGCTTTAATGCATTATTTTATTTAACCCATACCTAAACTTGTTTTACTGATTGGAAAAAAGAACCCAGAAAAATTTGATAACTTGCCCAAGATTCTAACAGGACCCATGGGTAACATATTATATTTCTTCTCTGTGATATTTTTTAAAGTTGGTTTTATAAACATAAAGACTTATTTTTTAAAAAGGTTAAATTGGTGTCTCAGTTATTCTAATGAAAGACACCTTAAGGTAGTTATGGTTGAATCATCAGAGTATAATCCTCACATCCTCATTGTATATTATTTATGAATATCTCAAAACAGTAGTCTTACTCTACAAGGACTGTGTCCAAAATATTAAATTGGTTACAGTTTTATTAGGATAGAGTCTAGTAGTCAGAGAAATATTTATATAGTCCCTAGATTTAAGGAGTCTTCTATCAAGGACATGTTTGAATTAAAAGATTTATCAGAACATTCATCATCAAAGAGATTTCTGAGATCCAAACTAGAGAAAGTCCTGAGGTCTTTAAAGGTCCTAATATGCAACAGTTAGAGACCTGGGAGGAGTGGAAGAACATATAACAATGAGAAATGATGTATTTTAACTATGTGAGACTGAACTTTGGGCCTTTGCCCTGATCTACATCCTCAGCCATTTAAATAAAAACATTTTTTTGAGATATGGTCTTTTTCAGTTAAACTACTTTTTGAATTTGATGTCATTTCTAAAACCACAATTGTTGCATAAAGAAGACTATGACACAACAAGCTTCCCCATTTGTAATCGGGGCTTACTATCTTAATAAATACCATAATTAGATGTCAATGCTTCATTATTCTATTACACTTATAACAAGTTCTCCTTGAGGCAGAGAGTTAACTATAAAGTTGGATTAGAAAAGAAACAAAGAAATAACATGCTACTTTGAGCACTGTGGACACAAAGACTCAGAAGTAAATCAGTGTTTCAATATAATGTCTTTTCCTTTTTTTTTTAACCTATTCCCCAAGGTCCTTTTGTAAAAGGGACTTAAAAGTGTATTTCAGCAAAATGAGGAAATAAAGCATTGGAGTTTTCACTCAGAGCGAAATGAAAAAGTCAGATGGCAACAACATTGTGTGATCTCCTTTCTCTATCCACTTCTGAAATTATATCTATTTTTAAAGTAATTTTTCCTAAGTTTGGCCTGTATTTCATATCATATGTACTCAAAAGAGCTCCATGAGTTCATCATACATTTGAAGGTACTTGATGGAGTACAAAAGTAGCATGAGAATTGGAAGTGTAGTAATCCCATCAAACTGTTTAGCTCAAAAGCAAAGCTTCAATATTCGTAAAAAATTATCCTGTCAGAGTTCATAAAGGACTAATCACCAAAGACTTTTTTATAGTCAGAGAAATTGTCAAGCTTAAAAGTATTAAAGTAAATGTGTATTTAACAAAAGTTGGACTGTAAGAGAGTGAAGAAAAGTCAGCAGAAGCAGGAAAGTTCATGACCTGATGTCCCACAGCAGAGAGTCAAGGGTTGTCACTTGTGAAGAACAGAATAAGAATCAGAGATATACAAACCAGTATCTGCTACATCATCTCCAGCTGGTGTTGAGGACACATTATAGGAGGATAACTGTTTGCATTAGTAGAAATATAAAAGTCATATGAGTTTTCTGTATTTTCAGATGTTCATAAAATAAGTCTACAAATTCATATAATAGGTAGTTTTATTGTTAAGTAGTCTTAATACTGGGTAAAATTTATGTTTGCCTTCTTTTCTTTCTTTTGAAACATTTGTTCCACAGTGCAATGGAAAAACTAGTAAAAGACAAAAGAAAACAGTTAATTCAGGAAAATATGCACATTTAGAAAAATTAAAAATACAAAAAATTTCTTATTACTAGAAATGAAGAAATGCAAAATATAATGCCAGAATAGAGTATTTTTTTATTTGACAGTGTAGCAGAGATTAAACTTTCTAAGGATCCCAATGATGGCAAGGAGAATAGCACTGTGTGAGAAGAAAGACTAAAAGCTTTCTGGGGCACAATTTAGAAATAAATATCAAACTATTTATATGGTTTGGTACAGCGACTATCTCAAGGAATGTACTTTAAAGATAATATTAGATAAGTGTAGAAAGATAAAAAGAGAAGAATATTTGTTGACACTTATTTTGCAATATCCATAAATGAAAATTATTTAAAAGTTCATCCAGAAGGAATTGCATAGATAAATTATGGAACATATGAAAATGAATGATGCATGTTTAAATTGTGTTGACATGGAAAACATCTAAAATCTCTTGCTTGGTATATATTATAGGAGTCAATTTTTGTGCAAGGGAATAGGGAAATACTTATGTAGATGTATGCATCATAGAAACTGTGCAAGAAAATACCTCAGAGCCATGGATTCTAAGTGAGTGTAGTAAATGTAGCCTCTCCTGGAAGCAGATAGAAAAGGACTGCATTGTCTACAGCATAGTTACAAACAGTAACAAATCCCATTAAACATTTACCTGTTTTTTTCACGCTCAGCAATTATACAGTTTTAGTGATAAAAATGCTACTTACTCATGAAGCACACCACTCCATTTCCCCTCACACCCCATTCTAGGTATGCTCTCTCATTAAAGGTCAAACAGTGGTATTCCTGTGAGAAGATAAAATTAGATCAGAGAGCCAGCAGATCACAAAAATGATACAAAAGCACACAGTACTGTGGAAATAAAATATTCTTATGTGTTTTATGCATGCTTACCTTGACACAGCACTGGCCTCCTATGTAAAACATGCCACAGGCCAAGCATAAGAATTTATAATCCTGGCCTGCTATTGTTCTGCATTCCTTCATTCTACCTGTCCTTTAATTTTTGGTCCCAGGTTCACCAGGACAGCCTCTGGGAACTCCATTCACCAACCTGCCAGCCCATGCTTTAAAGTCAGCCATTTTTCTTTATGAACTTCCATGATTTTTTTTCTTATTCCCATGGCACTTCTAAATTTTGTAAGAATAACTAAAAAATGCTACGATTTAATCTAAAGTAAGGACTACCTTAACAGCGCAGAGTTTAGACAGCATGGCTGGCTGATAAAAGGTTATATAACTATTTTAAGGAGTACCTTTTAAACACTAAATTTGTAGGGAACAGGGGAAGGGGACGTTACCAGAACCTCTGCAGTAAATCCTAGTCTCCTGCGAGCCACGGAAGTACACGGCGAATTACAGGAAAGATAGAAAAATGAGACTGAGAAGAAGCTGAGCTTTGGGCCTGATCAGTGCTGCTCTGGGCGGCAAAGACGAAAGCCCCCAGTTTACCGCACCTTTTATTCAGTACATCTGGAGAAACAAATGTAACAAATAACTTGCAGAGAGTTCAGTACATCCGGCGGAAATAAGATGGTAACAGTCCAAGAACAATGAGGAACTGAGAAGATGTTTGTTCCTCCCAGGATGTTTTCAGCTCCCAGGATGTTTCCTGTCCTGGAGAATCACAGACAGCAACACCAGATCATTGAGGTCTCAGTTGGGGCCAGAGGCCAAAATGCAATTATGTCTCGGATTCCATAGCTGGGCTGTAGGCAAGAGAACTAGGCTAACCAAATGACTTTACCCTAAAATTATGTAGCATTGCTCCCGACAAAATTGACTGGGAGAAGAGGAAGCAGAGCTTTTATGACATATTATTTAGTCTTTTACCCATTAAGGCCTGGCCTCATAGATTTTCAAGAGGTAAGTGTATGCTACCATCAGTGTTACCTGGTCCTGACCTGAGGTCTATGAAGTCTTATTCCTAAGTGTAAATAGTTTTTCTGTGTGTTTGGTAGAAAGCTTTAGGGAAGATAAAGAGAATAATAGAAACATAAGGCTTATTGAAAATAGTAAAGACGTTACCAAAATGAACTCAAATCCTTACTGAAATGCCACCTTCTCAATGAGGATTAATTGTGGATTTTAAATCGAGTCTAGGATGTAGCTCAGTGGTACAGCACTTGCCTCCCATGTGTAAGGCCATGAGTTTTTATTCACAACACTGCAAAATAAGTAAAATAAAGTTGACCTCTTATAGCTTCCACTCTTACTTACTTTTCCCCTATAGAACTCATCATTTTCCAAACTCTAGAATATTTTTCATTTATTATTAATCTTGCTTCTTGCCACTCTTTCCTTCACAGAGCTTCATTAAAGTATGTATTTTTGTATCACTCCTAGGTTTCAAGGGCTCCATGGTAGGCATAAAATAGGCAGTTAATAAATATTGCTGCCTGAATAAATAAAGGAGGAAAGGAGGATGTGGAGGGCATGGGGCTCTCCTGCCACAGTCCAAGTTAAATAATACTAAAGGTGAGCATTTGCTTTCAGGATGGGCCAGTAAAGGGTGAAACTCACTTTGGTGAAGTAATAAGATACTAACTATTATTATCTAACAATGGTTATTTAATCCCTGTGCTACTGCATCAGGGTGCCTTTCAACGCGGATTGCAGGGTTTCTTTATTGTAATGTGAAGAATTAGTAATAGAAGACTTCACAGCAGCTATTCACTTTCCCCTGAGAACTAAGAAAAGATTACCAGCCATTTATAAGAAGAAGTATCTCTTTAGTGGATTAGTAAGTGAGAATTAGTTGAATTCCATGCCTCCTTTCTAATATTTTAATGAGTGAAATTTCAGTGAATAGGTAAGTTAATTAGTACTCTTCCATTGGAATGATTTTTCTAGCAACTTACACTTTATAAAATTTAAATAGTAGCAGAATATGATTTAACTATAAGACTAATCATTTGATTAAATTCTAAAGATGCTAGAAATCTAGACAATCTTTGTGGAGTTTATGTGCCAAAACTGTGGGACTTTTTTCACAAAAGTTTTGCCATGCTTTTGATAGATGACTTGAATTTCATAACTTGAATTTCAGTGGCAAAGCCAAGTTGAGGTAGACAAGGCATTTCACGGGGGCCTCTGACCTCTGAAAAGCCTATAGGGTCATCTGAAATATCAGACTGTTGAGAGATTTGGCTTTTCCTCCACTGATGTAACAAATTCTGTCTTTCAGCTTGCCTTTTCCTCCAGACTCATACTGATGGAAGAATCACAGGGGAAGAAGTTGTGAAGAAAGACAGAGGAAGTAGTTGACAGGAGAAAAGAAAAGCAGTAGATGGTGGACTCTTCAGACCATACAGTCTGCTCACGCATTAATATGTTGTCCTGCCAGTACTACTGGCAGATCTTTGTGTGGCATACAAGCCCAAGTTTTAACACAAAAGAGATCTTGATCTTCCATTCTCCACACATTTCATGCTTAAGGGCTGGACCAGACTATCAGCCCAAGGCCTTCAGGGCCCTAGTACCTGGCAAGGTAGAGCCCCATAGATACCAGTATGGAAATATACATATAAAGTCTAGAAAGATGGACCTTTCTTCTGAGAAGAAGAAGGAAGTAAAAGGTAATGGCTGCATTAGAAAATGAAGATACGAAAATAAGCTCCTAGATCTACTGTTAACTGAAGACGTACTCTGTATCTCCACACATGCTGGTAGACACTGGGGAACCAGGAAAAGGAGAGGAAAAGTGGTACTCTGTTGGTGTCAAAGAGTGTACAGGTTTTCATGCAATGTAGTTAATGTATTTTTTTAGTGAGGAATAATTTTCTTATACTTCAGTCCAATGCTCTTGCTGAATATCAGTTTTGAACATATCCTTTACTTCACTGTCACATTGATCTTTGGGAAAGATATGACAAAAAATATGATGGGAGTGAGCACACATAGACAGAGAAAATATTGGCCTTGTCTATATATTAGGAAGTATAATTATAAGATACAGAAATTATCCAGAGCATACCTCCTGAATTGCTACTCCCATGAACTCTGCTTATGATCCTACTTTTGAGGAAGAGAGACTACTTTATATTCTCTCTTAAGCAAGGTTCCAAAAAACAGACTAGATGAGATACATCAGGGTTTGCTTGTTTATTTACTTGAAGAAAGAGAGTTGCTTTCAGAAACTGATATATAGATTTATTGCAATCCCAAACAAAATACCAATGGTATTTCTCACAGACCTAGAGAAAACAATCCAAAAATTCATATGAAACCAGAATGACCAGGAATAGCAAAACCGATCCTGGATAAGAAGAGCAAAGCAAGAGGTATCTCAATCCCAAATATGAAGCTATATTACAAAGCTAACATGATAAAAACAGTATGATACTGGCACAAAGATAGACATGTGGATCAATGGAGCAGAATAGAGCAGCAATGGTGAACCTTTTGACTTCTTCTTCTTCTTTTTTTTTTTTTTTTTGGTACTGGGGATCAAACTGGGACCCTTGCACTTTCAAGGCAGGCAGCAATGGTGAACCTTTTCGAGACATGTGCCCAAACTGCATCCCCAAACTGACCTATAGCAAAGTGCCAACACTGCAATTAAACCTGAATACTGAGGTTTTAGTTTAGAAAAAAACAACTCACACATTAACATTTTATGTCTTAAAACAAAAATAAATAACATATGTGCCCTAGGTTCACCACCACTGGAATAGAGGATGCAGAAACAACACTTCCAGCTATTGGGTCTTTGAAAAAGAGGAAAAAAACATATGTTGAAGGAAAGACAGCCTCTTTAATAAATGATGCTGGGAAAATTGGATATCCACATACAGGAGACTGAATCTAGACCCATACATCTCACCGTACTGTACTAAACTAAAATCAAAAAGGGATCAAAGATCTAAATATTAAAACAGAAACACTTAATCCGCTGGAGGATAAAATAGCTAAAACTCTTGAAGACATAAGCATAGGCAAAGACTTTCTGAACAGAACCCCAATGGCACAAGAAATAATACCAAGAATCAACAGAAGGGATCATATCACATTAAAAACCTATGCAGCAAGAGAAACAATTAACAGAGTGAAGAGACAACAAACAGAATGGGAAAATTTTTTCCAGCCATTCCTTGGACAGAGAGCTAACATCTAGAATATATAAAGGACTCAAAAAAATTAGACCCCTCCCAAATAAAACATCCAATGCAAGAAATGAGGGACTGAAATGAGTAGACATTTCTCAGAAGAAAGAGAGATGTCCAATAAATACACACAAAAAAAATGGTAAACATCTCTCTCCATCAGAGAAATGCAAACAAAACAACACCAAGGTACCATCTTATTCCCAAAGGCATATCAGCAAGAAATCACATAATAGCAAATGCCGATGAGGCTGCAGGGGAGGTGGGGGCAGGAAAGAACTCTTAGACTGTTTAATAGCTAGTACAATGTAAACTAGCAAAATCACCATGGAGAGCAATATGGAGATTCCTCTAAAAACTAAAAACAGAAATTCTATTTTTTAAAAATTTTCATTTTAGGCCAGGGATTTAGCTCAGTGGTTCTGCCGCTTGCCTCTCAAGTGCGAGGACCTGAGTTCAATTCCCAGTACCAAAAAAACCAAACAAACAAACATAAAATTTTCATTTTATTGGTACATTTTAGGTATACAAAATAATGACATTCATCATTGGAAATTTGCATCTTTACATAATCTCTCTAGGTTCTTATTTTTCCCCCTTCCCCTGCCCTTCCTTCAACCCCTCCATCCCTCCCTATTCACCAAGACTTTGTTTCCATTTTTTCATTTTCTCATATTAATTCTATTCCCTTCTTTCCTTTCCCCTCCCCCTCCCACTTCCCCTTCCCCTATGGCCCTTTTCTTCCTATTTCACATTATATATTTTACCTGTTACTCCTTATTTACACTTTTAGTTTCTCATACTAGAGAAACTATTCAGTATTTACACATGTGTGTCCTACTTATTTCACTTAAGAGTATCGCCTCAATGTGCATCCACTTAGCTATAAATGTCTCTAATTTCTCATTTT
>NW_004624732.1:3104407-3262516 GCF_000247695.1 Heterocephalus glaber | reverse complement strand
TTTTATCACAGTAGCTTTGTTGTATAGTTTGAAGTTGGGGGTTGTGAAACCCCCTTCCATGTCTGTGTTATCTAGAGTTGCTTTTGCTATTCTGTGTCTCTTCTTGTTCAGAAATTCTATTTGACCTAGCTATTCCCCTCCAAGGCATCTTCCTGAAAGAGTTCATCATATCACAGTGATACATGCATACTCACGTTTATACCAGTACAATTTATCATAGCTAAATTTTGGAAACAACCTATATGCACATCAACAAGTAAATGGATAAAGAAAATACAGTATTTATACACATTGGAGTACTGGTCTGCCATAAAGAAGGATAAGCTTAAGGCATTTGTAGGGAAATGAGACAATACCTTGAGACAATAATGTTAAGTGAAATAAATCAGAGGTACAAGTTCAAATATCACATGGCTTCTCTTATATGAAAACCCCAAAATATAAATAAAAAGCAAAATAACAGATATTAGGAAGTAGGGAGATTTTTGCAAATGAGAAGTGGAATGAGAGTAGGAGGGAGCAAGGAGGGATGGGAAGAGAAGGGACAAAATAAGAATTAATATGTGTTATGGTATGTACATATCTGCCCATCATAAATGTAATCATTATGTACTGCAAACATGTACTAATAAAAAAGAGTTGCTTTGGGAGATAAACCTGCAGGGATGTAAAGGAGGCCCACTAGGGAAGATGGTAATGCTAGGCTGCATTTTCAGTCACAAAGAGGGCTTCAGCCAACCCTGAAAGGACCTCAGGAGGAAGAATGTCCCTTCAGAGTTGTCTAGAATGGAGTAATTGGGGACAGACTTGTACCTGCCTCAGTCATAACTTCACCTCTGGTACTCGCCCAAAGAGCACAGCTTTAGGGTATGCATTCCCCACATCTTGGGACAATAACCATCAGAGACATTCGTGAGCAGTCTGCAGTTATGTTCACAGCTCGGGGACATTTTACCTTGGCTCTGAAGAGAAAAATCTGAGCAGAGAACCTGTCTATAGGGTCTGCTTTTACCTGTGCGAGATAAGCTTAATTATAAAACTGATTGAATTCAGAACCATTTAGAGGATTAGTAAAGCACATTTCTGGGGGTGTCTCCATGGATCATGGAGGTGTTACTTTGTGCTATATCTGGTCCCTGACGTCCTCCTCCCTGGAGCTGTTGTCCTGTCTGGAACTCCGCTTCCTGGACGCCATTAACTGAGCAGCTTGGCTTGGCCATGCCCATTCTACCATGATGTTCTTGCCTTGGAGCCAGCAGACCATGGACTGAATCCTCTGAACCATGAGTAAAAATAAATGCTTCCTCTTTTAAATTGTTTGTGTTTGATATTTGGTCCCTGTGATAAAAAGCAGACTAATAATACTGATATAACACAATACCCCAAACTGAGTTATTTTTAAACAATAGAAACACGTTTCTTATGGTTCTAGCAGTTGAAAAGTCAAAGATCAAGGCGCTAACATTTGGTGTGTGATAAAGACGCCCTCAGTGCATCTTGGAGTAAAGGTGCTAAATTCATTCTCTCAAGCCATTTATAAGTGAGCTGTATTGACAAGCTTTTGTTGTTGTTGTTGCTGTGACAAAATGCCTGTTGTAGACAATTTAAAGGAGAAAAGTGGTATTTTAGTTCTCAGTTTCGGTGGGTTCAGTCCACGACAGATTGGCTACAAAGTAGGAACATCAGGGCAGAAGAGTGTGGCAATGAAGCAAAGTTGTTCACTTCATGGCAGCTGGGAAGCAGAGCACAGGGAAAGAGTGCCCTCAAGAGATATACCCTCCAAAGGCAACTGGGCCCCATCTCCTAACAGCTAATGCAGCTATAAACACCAGTGAATTAATCCACTGGTAAGTGCAGTGCTGCCCCCATGAGTCAGTCACTTCTCCAAGGAGTCTCTTAACTCTAAATAAATTGGCAATTAGGATTAACTGCCACAGGTGCTAATTCCATCAAGGAAGAAAATTCTCTTATGGTTTAATCACCTTTGAAAGTCTTTTATCTCTTAATATTATCACATTGGACCTTGGGTTTCAGAGCACAGCAAAACCACATTGGCCATTACTCAGTCTCTTTAATTGCTTTATCAGCTACAACTATGTAGACACCCAGAAAGATAAGAAAAGTTTTAAGGAATTAAAAGAAAAATGAGAGAATTCAGAGGTGGTGATGATCTTGAAGAAGAAAATGGAATGTTATGCTTTAATGGAACCATATGTCTTCTTTTAAATGGAATAAAAGGTCTAGAACTGCATTGTCCACTACCGTGGACATTAGCCACATGGTGTCTCTTCAGCACTTGAAATGAAGCCTGTACAAATGGAGATGTGCCATAAGTAAAAAATACATATCAATTTTTGAAGACTTGGAAAAAGTAAAATGTGAAATCTTAATAATTTTTACATTGATAACATGTCTGAGTAATTATTTACTATACTGAGTTAAATATAATTAGTTATTAAATTTAATTACATCTATTTATTTTTAACTTTTAAAATGTGGCTATTAGAAAAATTTAAATTAATTATGCACAACCCACTATGTAGCTGGTCCAGATAATTTTGGGCGGAGTACTTGGCATCAAACCCAGGGCCTCACAATGCTATGTAAATTGTTCTACCAGAGTTACATCCTCAGCCCTAGAATTTTAGTCTTACAAATCTGTCAGTATCTCTTGCCACACACTGAGGCAGAGTGAAAAAGGCCACCAAGTGAGGAGTGCAAACACCATCTCTTCCACATTTGGGAAACTCTTCCTGGCTTTTCTAGCATGGTAACTCCAAAACTTCTCAGTTTGGTATTGGAAGACTGCATTAGTCAAATCAGGCTGCTGTAACAAAATACTACAGACTGGGTATCTTAAATGATAGAAATTTATTTTATTCTCACAGTTTTGGAGTCTGGAAGTCCAAGATTAGTGTATCAGTGTTTTGAGGTTCTGGTGAGGGCCTTCTTTCTGGCTAGCAAATGGCCAACTTCCTGCTAAGTCCCCATTTGGCCGGGGCCTAAGATGAGCTCTCTAATATCTCCTCTTACAAGGACTCTAAATGAGTCATAAGGGTTCTACCTTCATGATCTCATTCTAACAGAAACTACCTCCCTAAAGCACCCACCTCCCTAAAGCACCCACCTCCAAATACCATTACAGTGGGGATTCGAACTTCAATATATTAACCTAAGGGAAGGGAACAAAATCGAATGCATAGTAGGGACCTAGGTAGCATTTGGGTAATACAGCTAATTTGCCTTCATTGGTAGAGTGGAAATAGAAATAGGAAGTATCCAAGATTCACTATCCTACTCTTCTGGGGAACTAGACGCTCTGGAAAGCAAAAGAGTTTGCTTTATTTTTTTCATTCACCACTTAAAAGAGATTCAGATTCTCTTTCAACCTTTTCTTTAGGACAAGAAAACTGTATCTGCCATAGTCAGTGATCAATGTGGGTTAATCAGGAAACAGTTGGAGCCCAGTGAGCAAGTTCTTGGGTGCAATGAAATAGTGATTTCTTCCTTATGCCAGAAGTATGACTACACGTGGCACCAGAGGATGATCAAGCAGAACTATGAGTCATATTTAGGTTAAAAATAAGGTAATTCGAGGAAATTACTTATATTTGTTTCTATCACCAACTGTGCTGTACTTTTGTATTTATTTTATGTATTGCCATCAATTTCATGCCAGCTGTGTTTTCCCCAGCTCGTGATTTTATTTCAGCATCATCCAAAACCACTCATTCCTTCCATTCCTACTGCCAGTGACCACATCCAGATTTTCATTACCTCAGCCAGAATGACTGCATCCAGCTCCTTTCTTAATCTTTTCCTTTCCAATTTTTTTTTCTTTTCAATCTATGACTTAGCCTGTTAACTCCTTGTAGGTCATCTTTTCCAAAACATGTCATTTCTATGCTCCAGAAACTAGAATAACAAGAAACATGTCATTTTCTTTTCCTAAAACATGTCATTTCCTTGTTTAGGAAACTAGAATGACATCATATTGTCCAGACAGTATGACAAGCCCAGACATAGCATGGCATCCTATCAAATCCAGACACAGCATGGCATTCCAATAGATGTGTAAAATATGTTAGTTTTTCTTCTGTCTTCTTCATTTAGAACACACTTTCTACCTTTCTCCATTCTTCAAATTACTTTAAATAAATATGGGTTGAACATCTAATATATATATTATATTTAATTTAATATATATTAAATCCCTTGTTCACTCTAATTCCCAAGCTTTCTTCAAATAGCCAAGCTTTTCTGAACTCATCTCTAATTTATACACTATGTTATGCTATGCTTATCTTTTTTCCACATACTTTCATGCCTATAATTATTGAACTCCCAACCAACTTGTTAACTCCCCAAGGTCAGAGATTACATTTTACACCTCAAGTAAGAAGAGGAAATTAATATTTATCGAATACTTTCTCTATGCCAGTCACTGTGAAATGTGTTCAACATTTGTTATTCAGAATTCTCTGTATCACTTTTCCTTGTGTGTGCAATTTCTCTCATCATTTCCACATTGCCCTGCCAGACAGCCCTGACTGCTAATGCCAGATAACACCAACTCAAGTAAGTAAGTAGCAGATTTACTGGTGTTTTGAGACAATGATGGTAGAATTTCCACTAGTCATCTCTTTTACTTGGGCTGCAGTCTCCTGCCTTGTTTCTGGGACTTCGGCTTCTTCATCAACATTTTCTCCCCTCCTCTCTAGCTTCTTCTAACTAATCTTGTTCTATGCAAAACACTTGATCTATCTCTCTGACTCATTTCCAATGTAGCCATAAATAGGCCTCATCCTAATAGAAAAACACACTTGGATATCAGTTCCAGATTTTCAGCAAGTCATAAGGCATTCTTTTTTCTCTGATATACACAGGTTTTCTCATTTAATTCTTTCAACGATCCATTTCACGGCAGCTAGAAATAAACATTTATTGAATATTGACTAAAACAGGCTGCTGTTCTAAGTGTTTTATCCATATTAACTCATTAAAACTGCACTCTAAAAACTGAGGGAGGTATTATTACCCACATTTTACAGATTGTAGGAGATGTACCTGCCCTTTTTACAAATCTTACTGTAGGTTGTTCCTGCTCATTGCACTTCAACTACTTTAGCCTTTTCTCAGTTCCTTGAAAAGACCCAATTTTCCTCACTTGGAACTCAGCTTATGCTGTTGTTTTCATCTGGGGAGGCTCCTTCCTCAACACTTTAAGACAGTCGTTTTCTGGTTTTTCAGATCAGCCCCTAAAATGTCACCTCCATTCAGAGTCCTTTCTTAATCTTTATCTTTTCTATCATGCCATGTTTTATTTTCCTGTGTAATATCTAAATGAAGGAATAATGAAGAGACCCTCTAGAGAATGGATATGTGAAATAGAACATAGAACAATGAAGTGATGAATAGATGAGATACAATGAATAAACACATTGGAAACCAAAAGTGAAAATGCATCACATGTCTAGAAAACAAGTCTCAGGTAATACATATCAACTGCTTGCTGGTATGTACAGGTTAAATACATGATTTACAAAACTGTTAGGATCCAGAAAACGAAATTATCTAGTGACAAAATATATTGTGTCCTCTTCCTAAATTGTTTGGTTAGAGAATTGGTCAGATGTGTTTGAGTCATTTCTTGTGACATAACGCTTTCACATGATAGTAATTGTGTGTTTTGCAATTGTAACTTCTCATAAATTAATTCTCCTATTTTTTATTGTTTGTACCAGTCTGAATCTAATCTGGAGGGCAAAACTACATAGTAATTTGAAGTTTAATATAAATTATCTTCTACTATAATAGAATTGGAATAACAGACCACTGACAATAAGTAAAAGGAACTTGAAAAGCTATAGAAATATCAGATATATGAAAGAGCCACTGCCCTTAAAGCTGAGATACAACACCCAAGGCTGGGATCCAACCTTATTGGGGAAGGCAATCATGGATCATTTCTACTTCTAATGTAGAAAAAATACTTGTTCTGGGGATTCACTGAAACTTGCTGGAATGTGCCCTTTTAGGACACCAAGGAAAACTATTCATAGCACTTGTCTCACTTGAGAACTCTACACAAAACTACCTGAGGAGGTGTCTAAGGAGCTGTTGCCTTGGTTCATTCTCTTCTATCTCTCCAGGCATCTGATCAACAGTTATACTTCTGTTCTCTTTTTTGTATCATCCCTCTTTGTTTCTTGACTTATTTCTCAGTCTGCAAAAGGGCTTGAAACTTTGGAACTCCTGTCAAAATTCTCTATTGCTCTCCTCTTTTTGTAATGATCTTTGAGGATTATCTACATCCATTTTGTTATCCCCCATCACTCTCTGTTGAAGAATACTTACTAGACTATCTTGCTATAGATCACTTTGTCCTGGTCCAGCCACACAGTTCAACCAAATTAAGCACTGATTATAAAGCATATTAAAAACATTTTCAAGTACAGTATTTGTATGATTTATATTTAGAACCTCCCCCAAAGGCCTCATGTGCTCATAGGCAGGGCTTTAAAAAGAGGACTAGACAATGTGGGCGTTATAGCTGACTTGCTGTTAGCAAGTGGGGCCTGATCAGAAGAGGCTAATCAGTGGCAGTGTGACCTGAAAGGATGTATCCCTCCTCATGGCTCCTCCCTTCTCTCTCTTCTTTCTGTCATGAGTAGCTTTCCTCTGCCAGTCCCTTCCATGATGTACTTCTTGCCTTAGAGTCAGCTAACTATGGACTGAAAAATGGGCCAAAAGAAACCTCTTTAAGTTGTGGGTGTCAGGTATTGTGTCCCAGTGAAGAGAAAGTGACTAAGACAGTATTACTGGATGCTAACTGTTAAGCACTATGAACAAACATGTACATTGCCTAAACTACCCATCATTCCATCTGTCACCCTGGTTCCAGAGCAAACTGATTTTCTGAGCATTCTTTTCCTCAGAATAGTTATGGGGTAATGACCTTATCTGGGCCAGAAGATGACTCTTCTGCTGAAGGCTTTGTCTAGATTTTGGGGCAATAGGGTGGTTCTCAGGTTATCTTTTTAACAGGATGGATGTGATCATGACATAGGCATCTCACAGTTTTCCTCCTACCTCTAGCTCCATTCAGAGAATATTGGCCCCTCTGTAACATCCTCTTTCATGAACTCATTTCCTTCCTAACCACATGCAGAAGGATTGAATCTTATTAATATTAGTTTGGCTACTACATAATTAGTAATATCTTTTATAACAAATTTTTTTTGTTTTTGGTACCAGGGATTGAACTCACGATCTTGCGGTTGTGAGGCAGGCACAGTGCCACTGAGGTAAATCCCCGGCCCTTATAACAAACATTTTTTATCTACACATTGCTGATATTGACAAAAATATCTCCAATTATACTTTTTAAACAAGAAGACTTTATTCTGAATGTACTCAGAACATTTTTGCTCTTCCAAAACATAACAATATTTAATGATAAATTGTCATTAATGGGTTTTCACATGTTCTGCTCTTCTCTTATCACCTACACAATATCCATCCTTGATATTTGACACAATATCCTTTCCCAAAGGGGATAATAACAAAAATAACTTTGAGAATCTTTTAGACAAAACACAATGTGATCTTTCTTCTATTTCTATTGAAAGTAGTCTCTACTTCTCTCATTGTATTTATCAATGTCTTCTATATATTATTGATAATTAAGAGTTTGACTAATCTCCACAAACAAATTCTAAAACCCATATGGGCAAGATTCTTATTTTGTTCACTATTCTCCACCTAGTATACATTCCATAAGTAGGAATTTCTTAAGTATATTTAATTCTTTAAATACATTTGCTGAATGGATAAAGGGATAAACCACCAGGACTATTTACCTCCATCAGTTAAATTTTTTCATTATTCTTTTCACATTTTTTCTATCTTTTAATGTGAATATTTTTATTTTATTGCTTATATTTCATTTAGTTTCTATTTATTCCTGTTCTGCTTTCGTTTCCTTTGTTTTTCCTCTTCTGCATGAGACATAACACTTTACATGATGTGCAACATTTTAAAATATTTATTGTTATTATTTGAGTTTTGCATTTTATCTAAAAATGAATGAGTGATAAGAATAAAACACTGAACTAATTAATTATTACAAAGTCTAGAATTTTAACTGATTTTACCTCAGGAGATTGTGGCTTTCAATAGAAAACTATGTGGTGTAATTAAACAAAAAATGTTAAAGTTTGAGGATCCACTTATCAAATTATCCTGTGAACACTATATTTAGTTGTAATTTTGAACTCACAGGTTACTTAGCATGAACTGTGTAAACAAGAATCATAAAAATACAAACCATCGTCAAATTCTTATAAAAGGGTACATTTAGTATTATAAACCTTAGTATAGAACTATATTCTTATTAATCTTACATGAACAAATGAGTAAAGATAACACTAAATTCTTTTGGACATTTTAGTATTATGAAAATCTTAGCTTGATGAATTATAAAATAATTTTTATGGTCTATTAGGGTCCTTAAAATGAAAGAACTAGACATTGAACCATCCATTCATTTTGTTTAAATATTGTAAGATAATAAGCTCATTAGAAACATCAGGATTTGAAAAAGATACTTAAGTTTAAAAGGTGCTTATCTTTAACTTATTATTATATGTGTAAGTGAATAATCACCTAAATTTGTCTTCATAGGTGTCAAAGTTATGTCTATTTTTGAGATTAGTATGTAAGAAAACTGAAACAATTCATCAAATATATTCAACTAAAGTAATGGCTCATGTATATCATAAAAACTATATAGTTTAACTATATATTCTTACAAACCATCTTATTCGCATGACCCTACCTAAGATCTGAGCTTTACTTGGATTTCAGAATTATCAAATAAAAAGTGAGGCTTACCTCTATTCACAGTTCATCTTCAAATGATGTTATGGAATAATTAATTTCACATAAAAAGGGACTTGTAATGAAAATTTTCTAAAAATTATAAGAAATATCTGCAATGCTATCCATGTGTATTTCATATTTTATAACCCAGAATCTGGGAAAAAAAAGATTCAGAGACAAATAAAACACAATCATCATTTGTGTTGGACCAAAACTAATGTTGACAACCCAGTTGATCCCTCCTTCTCATCATCCTCTTCCACCTCCCTCTTTCTCTTTCTCTGTTGCTCTCTCTTTCAAAGTTTCTGAGTCAAAAATCAGTACTACTATACCTTCTTGCAGATGAAAATAGCATCTAATTAAAGTTGTCTCTACATAGTGGGCCTAGTTAAGTCATAGCCATTTAATGAATGCATTGATATTTATGTTTATATTGATCATCTTTCTGTTATGCCCATAGAAGATCTGGACATTAAATCTTTTCCCAAGATACACTGAATAGCATATTTATAACCATTGTTTTATTACAGTTACTATTTAGCTCTTGGGATGAGTCCTCTAAGCTGAATGTTGATGTAGGGGACTCCAATTTGGTACATGGTCTATTTAAACATTAAACATATGTCTAAAATTTACCATTACTGTTATGCTATCCCTACATTTGTGGCTACTATAACTGTTGCTGCTCTTCCCATCAACTCCTGCTTTTATGTTCATACTTAATTCCTGCTAAGTGCCAATTGCTATTTATGTTTCATGCAGCACCCACATTTTCATGACAGCCCCTCAAGGTTTGTATTAATTCCCTTGATTTCAGAGAGATTAAGTGACTTTCCAAGTTATAAAGCTAGCAAGGATACAAACCCAACTTTCTGTCACTGGACACTCTATGTATAACGACAAAGATATAAAGTCATATACCTAGTAAGACTAATTAAAGAGAAATAAACAGTTTATAGTTGCTTCAAGTTCTTTATGAAGCTTAGAAGAAAATAAAATACTTTTTGTTTTATTTTTATGACTCACATAATTGTTTACCAGATTTGGGAAGCAGTATTTCATTATGCTCAGAATGAGTGAGAAATACTTTCCTTACTTCTCTCCAGTCCAGTTCTAGAAATGTGAACTGTAATAGATGCTTTGAAGTCGCATCTGTGGTTTTTTGTTTGTTTGTTTATTTTTTATCTTTGAAGATCATAAAGGTATCTGCTCAAAAAGTGGCAAAGAATGACTCCTAACCATGTGCGAAGGCATATACCTGAGCCAAGGGTTAAGATGACCAGAAAAGATTGTAGCAAGAGCATTTTGAAGAAAACATCAAAGATACCCAATAAGCAATTTACTTTGATATTGAACAATGCTTATGTTTTGTTTACTTACTGTCTTTTGCTCTTCCCCAGTATCACCTAAGTGTATTTGAGTTACTTACAACTTTTTTTGGCACTTAAAAAATCTTTTCATGACAAAATAATAATATCTTTTTTGGCTTCCAAAATTTAACTCTACATTTGATCCATTTCCAGTAACTAGACCCATCTCTCTCATTCTGTACCATAATAAAAATAAATAAAATGGATCGAGGATCTAGCTATAAAAACAGAAACACTGAAACTGCTGCAAGATAAAAATAAGAAAAACACTCAAAGTTATAGGCATAGGCAAAGACTAGCTAAGCATATCTTTAATAGCACAAGAAATAATACTGAGTATCCACAAATGGGATTGTGTTAAATTATAAAGCTTCTTCACGGCAAAAGAAATAATTAATATAGTGAAGAGACAACCTGTGGGAAGGGGAAAAATTCGCCAGCTACTCTTCTGATAAAGGGCTAAAATCTAGAATATATAAAGAACTAAAAAAATTTAGACCCCCCCCCAAAAAAAACAACCTAATCAAAAAGTGAGCAAATGAAACTAATAGACATTTCTCAAAAGAAGTACAAATGGTCAATAAACAAATGAAAAAAATTTTCAGCCTGTTTAGCCATTAGGAAAATTCAGATCAAAACAACTCTGAAATTCCATCTTATTCTAGTCAAAATGGCTCTTATCAAAAACACAAAAAACTACAAATGCTGTATGTTGTTGCTGGGAATATGACTAGTATAACCACCATGGAAATCAGTATGAAAATTCTTCAAAAAACTAAAAATAGAAACACCGTTTGACCAGTTATATCTCTTCTGGGTGTCTTCCCAAAAGAGTTAAATACTATAGTGATACATGCATACCTGTGTTTACGCCTCCACAATTCATAATAGCTAAATTACGGAAACAATCTAGAAACCCATCAACAGATGAATCGGTGGAGTTTCTTCTATTTTAAAAGCATCAATGGCAAAGAGAAACCCTAAACCCTCCTTGGCTTCATGTTCAACGACATTGTAAACAATACCTGAAACTATTTTCTCCAAGGTATAACACTGTGCTATGGAAAATATTAAATTGCATAGAAGAAAATATTCATCACTCTTATGGCAAATTACACTTTTAATAATTACTTGTGACATGCACTATATCCTTTGGGAAACTATATCTTATTCATCTTTGTGTTGCCTCAATGTCTTACATTCAAACTTTAAGCTGCTGTATTTTAATTTCAGTTAGTCTGAAAAGATCATAAACTTTTTGGGAATTTGTGCTTCACATTTTATACTCACAAGGTCTTTCAATGATTTAGAAATATTTGTTGTAAAATTTCCTGACATTTTTGGGCCTTTTCAACCTGCACTGGGACATGGCTTTAGCCAGTGTATCTACCTGCTCTGTGAGATCTCTGTAGAACCCTTGAACAGGCATGAGCTACATTTAAGTGTGGAGAATATGCATTTGGTATTTAGCCCAGAGCTGATATTACCACAAGTCATTGGACAAGGCTTAAAAGCAGGCAGGGTGCCAGAAGCATATATTGTGAGGATATTATAGCTTGGATATAATTTAATCCAACTTCTCATTTTTCAGGAAAGGAAACACAGGCTCTGTGAGATAAGGTTGCTCAAAGTCACTCAATAATTAAGTCTTATGGGAATTTAAGCTGAGACATTCTAACTCCCAGCTGATGTCTACTTGTCATGAGCACATTCTGAGAGTGACACTAAAATATCATAACTATTAAATGGCTTAGCAACAATCAATGGGGATGCTACAATAATTATATGTTTCTAAAGTAAGTATACAAATCTTAGTTCAAGTTTTAAGGTACTATCGCAAGTTAGGTTTTATACTATTTGAAACATACATTTTATAACTTAAAGTAGAAACAACACTTTTTATTGAAAAAAGTTCACAGAAAACATAGATGAAAAACCTGATATTTGTTGATACCTCAAAAACAGTCCACATATGTTACAGTAGTACATTTAGCTATTTCATGCATTTGGTTTCTTGCATGTTTTCCAAAACATTCTAGAAGGCAGCAATATTTTAAATGGAATCAGCTGGGGTTTAAAAAAAGTATTTTAAGAAAACCACAATTATCTTTTGCCCTCTTTATTGCGAAGAGCTCTGATTGGGTAATATTTATCTTTGCTAAGGTCAAGAAAAAAATCCAAAACTACTATGATATTGAATTCAATTAATCAATAAGAGTTACAGAATAATTATTTTCCTCCAAGATTTTACTTCTTCTTGGTCACAGAAGGTAAGTGTTTCTGTGGAGCAAGGCATCTGTGAGATTTGGCAAGTATCAGTTAAAATGGTCAAATATGGTTTCTTTCTCAATACTGTGGCATTTTCCTGATAAAAGAGGCTGCTTTTCCACCGGGAGAATGTCCTGTAGTGTTCCCTGTATCCATCTCCAAATGACAGCATTGGCCCTGTATCCATCTCCAAATGATAGCTCTTCATTCAGAAACACTGAAAGTGTCAGCACTCACAGAGATTCTTCTATTGCCAGGAACCAAGGATAGTCAGAGGGAGCCATTTTCTTCTTATTGTCTAGTAGTACCCAGTGTTTCCTCCTTGAAAAATCTTCTGAGAACTTGGGATAAGCAGATGAGCTCCTCTCTCCACAGACACAGGAAATCTCACAGGCAATGTAGTATGAATTTAATCACCACTTTGCTGTTAGGTAGTATTCCAGCATGGTGTTGTTTATGGAGAGTGAGGAAATAAGCCCTAAACTACTTTGTGCTGGTTCTCAATAACACTGTGTTTTTATGGCGCTTCACGTTTACTAAAGTGTGTTTCTTTGGATACATATAAGTATCACTGATGGGAACAATTGGACAAGTGGTATGGTGTCAGAATTCTAAAATGGCCCCCAGGATTCCTAACCACTGGTCTGATACCTTGAACAATCCCCCTTGCCTTGAGTTTTTGCAGGGTCTACGGATATGACAAGATAGTTTCTCCTGTTATTACAGTTAAGTTATATAAAATATTCCATCTTAGCAAACTTGAGAGTTTTTCCTGCTGCCTGGAAAGAAACAAATGTCTATGCTGGGAGGGGACCTTGAGAAGGTTACATATTAAAGGCTTTCCTAAGAGCTGACAGCAATTCCCAGTGCACATTAAGCAAGAAAATAGGAATCTCAGTCAGACATCTGCAAGGAAACAACTTCTGGCAATAATTTCAAAAAACTTAGAAGTGAATTCTTCCCTCAGTGGCTCCAGATGAGAACACAGTCTGGCTGACACCTTGATTTCAGCCTTGTGGGACTCTGAGCACAGAACCTTGCCTAGACTTCTGACGAATAGAACACATGCTGTGATAAATGAGTGCTGTTTTAGGCCACTAAATTTGTGGCAATTTGTTATACAACAAAAAAAACCTAATAAAAACAAAAGAGGACAACATTGTAAATGTTCTACCAATAAGGAGACTGGTTCACAAAGACGACTGTCTGAGTTGCCTAATTTTATTTTGAAAATAAGTGACAGAATGACATTGGCATCTTGAAATCTCATTTATACTTCAGTTTTCTTTCCACAGTACTGTAATCCTCCACACTGATGAATATTTTTGATACATTTTTCTCTCTGCCAGTCAATAAGAGGGATAATTAAAAACAAAATTATTATGTTCCTTTAAAGTGTTCAATGTAAAGTTTATTAATTTTCATATCAGTTCTTTAGTATAATGAAAATATTTCTCAAGATAATATTAAATGTTAAATCGAAAATATTCCAAGAGAATCTTGAATCAGATGCTAATCTTCATCACTAAAGTCATAATATTCTGAGTAGTCAAGTTCAGGAAATGTGATAGGTAATTCAACCCACTTTTTGTATTGCTTCTTGGTTGAGTTATCTTTGAAAACCACTACAAAGTTCCTTATTTTGAGACAGGGAAAATCTAAGCCTTTGTGCACCATCATTGTTCCCCAAGCCTGGAAAACAAACCAGAGAGTGAGAGGAAAATTAAATGTATATTCAATTAAATATTTCTTTTGTTCAAAGTAAAATTGAGCCCATTGAAATTTACTCACTTGGCCACATTTGCAGATGATCTCTCCATTTGTTTGATAGTCAGCAAACTTATTTTGCAGTGCTTTGTTTTCTCTCACAATATAGAGTTGCCTAAAATTATAAGGAAGAATCATCAGTAAGAATAGGCAAAATATCAACATGCAGCCCATGGATCTGTGTTGCACCTGATGCTCATCCATATGCCTATAGCATTCCACACCCCTTCTTTCTCTCCCTCTTGCTTCCCATGATCATTGTGGAAATTGAAATTGATGTCTTCTTTCTATACATCCTCTCAAGTGTTGTGTTGCCTTTTGTGGCTTCTTTCAAGAATGTTGGTTATTCTGAATTGACTTTGGTTGTTCAAAAATTTGAGAACAAACAAAAACATCCACAAATTCTGTGGATCAAAATGGGTTTTGGGTTTTACATCTCTCTCTTCCTGCCCAGAACAGATTATTTTAAAAACAAACTTAATATATAAATAAAGAGATAAAATAGAAAAAAGTAATTGTAATCCAGCACTGACAATGTATATAAAAGTATAAATTGACTTAGTACAACTGTCTTACACTTTTTGTTTTTTGTTGTATTAGTCTAGTTTTTAATCTTATATGTGAAAATTAACTTTAAAAGGTCTTATAAGATAAATAATCCTGATGCTGGCAAAATAAAAGGAGGGGTGGAGGGAAGGGGAGAAAAAAGAACTAAGATGTGCTATGTACATGTTTCAGTTCCCCACAATGAATGTAATCATTACATACTGCAAACATGAACTAATAAAAGTTAAAAAATTAAAAATTAAATAAATAGAAAAAACCCAAGCATTTGAAATGGGAATATAGTTGAGGGAGGTGTCTAAAAAGGGAAGTTCTGAACAAAAATCTCATTTTCACAATTTCGTATTCAAAATTTCATATCAAAAATCTCATATTCACAACAATATGGTGTTTCGTTGCTATTAGGAAAACTTTAAAAATGGGTCTTCATGGACTCACTTTAATTCTTTTGTCATATTTACATGATGCATCCTCTCAATTACATGAATATCTTCCCCTGAGCAGGCTACCACATGACAATTTTTGCAGAGAAAAGTTATGGATGATGGATTGCCCTTGAAATGCTTTGCAATATTTCTCTTGATTTTCATTTTCTGTTCCATTATGCTTTGCATCTGTAATTCCAAAATCTGCACAGAGAAGGGAATATTCAAGGTTTTGGTTTATTTTATAATTTTATTGAAATAGCTCTCCTGGAATTTTTTTGAAATATATCCATTTGCAAAAATATACATTTAGTTAGTGGTCTAGGTCATAAAAATAATGAGCCAATGACGCCAGAAAAATTCTTCTGTATATCCTAAGTCCACGTAAAATGCAAAAATGTATAAGAGTTGTCGGGTTAATGCCAGGGAAAATGTTTAACTTGCTCCTAGAAGTCTGACTTGGTTTTAAGAAGCTTCCAGTTATTTAAAATTTGTATATGAATGGAAAATAAGTTTCATCTTATGTGGCAACTTTTACCATTTATTAGTGGTCACACGAACATCATGTTTTACAAGATTCTCAATTCAGAAGAATGGAGCCACTTTCCCAGCATTTGTGATTTGGTAACAGTTTTGCTAGTCTTTGAGCAGACAGACTGGTGGTAGCATGTGCCCCACTTCATCCACATCCCTGCTAAGCTTATCCAAATAGTGCAATCTTAGGACAGGGCATCTCTTAGCCAAAGGAGAACTAAACAAGTAGTCTAGCTTGGAGTTCCTGAAAGGACTGTGTCCACTGTAACTTGAATATGGTTTGTCACCCCAAATTTGTGCAGGTGTATAATTCCCAGTCTTATGTTAATAGTATTAAGAATGTGAAACTTAATTTGACCAGGGTGTTTAGAAGTGGGACCTTTGGGAAGTGACTGAAGGAGTTTGGATCATTGAGATGGAGTCCCCATGGCTGAGTTCTGGTGAACTTAGTAAAGCTACCACACAGACACAGACATAGACAAAGACATACACATGTATTCCTGCCATAATGCGATCCAGCTTGTGAGGGCCCTCACTAAGACCTTCCCATACTGTTTGGACCCATACTTCCAGACTCATGAGCCAAAATAAATCTCCTTTCTTTATAAAGTGGCCTACCTCAGGTATATCATAATAGTAAGGGAAAGCTAATGAATGCAATATTTTGTTTTAAAAATTGTCTGGGACAATTTGACTCATAAACTCCAGAGATTTTCCTGGAGTTTACCTGAAATAACTAGTCTTGAAACATCAACTTTAATAAATACCTACTTGATTCATGCTCTTAGGACATTAAATATGAGTCAGCAACTTTTTAGTGGCATTATTTAATGAAACAAGTTTGATACTCCAAAATGTTTGGTTTGCTTTATATTTAAAAGGGTTTTAAAATATAAGTTTGTGTAGAAACCTGGCCAGGAAACCTTGGAATTGATTAAAGCATTGCACACCAATTTGAAAGCAGCCCTTTCCTGAGACTCTATTTAGGGTAGATCCAATTCCAATGTTAAGAAACTAACATTCACACCCATATGCAAGGGTGTGAATTTTCTTCTAAATGGATTGTTTGCTATTATAGTAGTTACAGTCTTTAATTCAGTCATATGAAGGATTTCCTGAAATATTGTAGAATACATTCTTTCAGTATTCCTTCACACAATTCAAATAACTCTGTTAGTAAATTGAGATGCAGCTAGATGACATATTAAAATCATTCAGATCCAACCTCAATGTTACTTCTTCTCAGAGGCCTTCCTCAAGCACCCAATCTAAATAGCCATTTGGTGACTTGTTTTATTATATTCTGATTCTCTAGACTTATCTTTATATGATATATATGTTGCTATCCAGATTTTTATTTGTTGTTTCTTTTCTCCAAACCACATGAGGTTCATACTTGTAGTAAGGGCCTTATCTCTATTGTTTATTACCATGCTCTTGGTTCCTAGAACATTCCCTTGCACACAGTAGGCATTTTATAGATATTTCTGGAATAAAAACAAATGTGCTGTATGACAGAAAAGAGTGAACAAAAATTACTGAATTAGATTGAATGGGTAAGTTGAGCTAGTGTTTTTGGGTCAAGAGAAGCCCAAATTTATATTATCAAAGTTTATGGTTATTTTCACTGGAATAAGCAAAGACTTCCTGACAATTCCCCACCCACTGCAGATCTTAATTCTTTGTGTGTGAATATGGATTAAACACAACTTATCACATTGCAATTTATAATTCAGTATAATTTCTGACTGGAGAATAGCCACAGAGATATCAATGGTAATAACATTGAAGTCATTTTAAAATGAAAACTAAATTAAGAGGTGGCCAAAAACAATACCTTCTTAACATACTCCTCTGGATTCATATTCTGAACATGGTGAATAGCTTTATACATCATCTTCTCTCGAAAATCATTAACTGTCTCACGTTCAACAACTCCCGAACCGCTGTGGGCAACCAGGACATAGGTACTCTCTTCAGCTCTGGCTCGACCACGGGCCTGAGAACATGAAAAAAATCAAACACATGAAAGGCTATGCCTTCCTTGCTTCAGGCCTGGAATGATTGATATGCATTGCTCAGCATCCCAGACTTTGAATGATTTCTATTCCTAGTAAAATTCATTTGTATACATGCTTTGGAAGTCAGCTCTCTGAAACATAAAAACATGTGCTTTAATATACAGAAAATATTCTAGAGTGATGATGGTCAGGTCTCCACACCAACCTTCAAAGTCCTCGATACCAATATTACCCTCTCAGCCTTTTTGTTCCCAGAGAAAACCTGTCAAGCCATGCAAACCATGAGCAGTGATTTGGGCTGGGGCCTCCCACCTGGAAGGAGGGATGAAGAAGGAGAATGAGCATCCTTGATCCTTGCTTCTGGGCTGATGAGAATGTAAATCTGTTCCTGGCATATTACATTAGATTTTGGGCCCCTCTTCCCATGGAACCATACTCAGTTCAGAAACAAATTTCTACAGCCTCCTTAAAAACCAATGTTCAGGTGCATTTTGAACACTGCAAACTTTTCTGGCCTGGCTCAGGAGCTGAACTATCAGCTGTAATATCCTCAAGGAAAAATGAATTCGGAGTGGCAAACCTCTGATTAACAAGTCAACTCTTGAAATAAAATTACTTCCTAATTCAGTGGTTCCCTGGTTATCTTAGTCTTCTATGATATGCATTCCAATTAAGGATACGGTTTTAATTATTAACAAGAATCCTTAGTTAATGTTATTGGAAGAATAACACCATAATTCCTGTACATAACTCATTAAATACAACTGTAGTACTGTCAATACAGGTGGACAAGAGATAACATAAAATTTGAATGAAAACTTGGGTATCTTGTTCTCTTATTTAGTTACTTCACTTATAAGCCTTCCCTGCTCAATCTTTCATCATAAATAATTTCAAACATATAGAAAAGTTAAAAGAATACAGAAATACAGAAATAGCAGGGCTCCCTAAGATTTGGGTGTGTTACTTTGTCAGACATCTTTGGATAGTGTAGTTAAGACTCCTGGTCTCACTAGGGACTCATAAACATCCTAGGAATGAGATGGCCTCTTTTGATTTTTACAAATAGGGCCACTGTCACAGTCTTGAAAAATCTCAGGACACAGAAATAACAACCAAAGAGTTGTTGTTGAAAAAAATACATATATGGCTTTCATATGAATTAAATAACAGCAATATAAATGGCAGTACTGCACGATTCCTTAAGATTGCACTTTTAAGCTGAGTATACCTGCAACTCTAGGTGTATGCCTTTAATTCCAGCACTGTGAGAGGCTGAGGCAGGCAGATAGCAAGTTCAAGGCCAGCCTGGGCAACTTAGTGAGACACTGTCTTGAAATAAAAAAATTTAAAGGGCTATGGATGTAGCTGATTAAGAAGGCTCCAGGTTCAATCTCCAGTGTTACCAAAAAAAAAAGGAAAGAAAGAAAGAAAGAAGTTTTGTGACATTTTATTAAGATAAAACAATTAATATAGACATACAAAAATAAAAATCAACATATTAGAAAGAAGGATCTGAACGTACCTGCACCATGGCTATTTCATTAGTGACAAGACCATAACGGATAATAATATTACATTCTTTGATATCCAGACCCTCTTCTGCCACTGTGGTAGCGATAAGCAGATTTATTTTCCCAGTGCGAAATTTACTAATGACTTCTTTTTGTTCATTCTGTGAAAACATTTTAATAAATTAAATTTTGTGATGCTAAACACACTCAAAGCTTCTAATTAGAAGAAATAATAAATTGCAACTGGTCAGTGTAAATCAAAAGATTAGATCATACATGGATTTGCTGCCATCTGGTTTTTGGCATTGAACATGATGGCGAGACAACATTTGATTTACAATCTGGGATTACCACACAATAACAAAAATATTTCCATCCTCCAGCCTGGAGGTGGAAAGACCATCATTTATACTGAAGAAATAAATTGATGGTAGTTTGGGAGGAAGAAAAGATGAGACGCTATTGGCTGAGAAGAGGATACAGTAATGAGAAGCTAAAATAGGCTATTCTTTTCACTACTTTAACTTCAAAATTTTAATATTCTGAGAATAAAATGCAGTGACAGTTTTATAGGTTAAGTTTTGAGTTACAGAGAAAATGATACTGCATGCTGCATTCTGGTATTTGAAGGATTATTCGGGCAAAAAATGCATAAAATATTCCTGAAAGACCACATTGGCTGCCTCCAGGGAGGAGAGTGGAAGTTATGCCTTGTATCTTATTAATTGATCAAGATAAATATATGATCTATTCAAAGGGATAATATAAATAAAAATGGAAGAATAGGTTATTAAAGACATAATTACAACAAGTATTTTTAAGTGAAATAAAACTTGAAAGTTAATATAAATATATTAAAATATGCCTCTGGCCCTTGCATGGAAAGAATAGGTGAGCATATTCACATTATCTTTTCTATCTATATACATTAAACAGGACAAACCTTCTGGAGCCAACCATGTGTTCTCCCATCCCCTTCTCTTTCTTTTTAGAGACATCAAGAGTTTTCATTTGACTCCTGACTACTGAAGAACCCTGTAAAGGCTCCTCTAGAGTCTTTGATAATTTCTCCCTAAGCCCTCACATCCACTGATAAAAACTAAACACATTCTTGGATTTTAGCAGAAGATGTCTGTGCCTTAATTCAAAGGAACAACGTTAATAATGAAGTTTCAGACACAGTGTCAGATCTTCCAATCACAGCAAGTAGATATCGAACTCCCTCCTTATGTGTAAGCCTCCTCCAGTTTGCAAGGTGGGGATGCTGGAAGTGAGGAAGACAATTTGTTCTGTATTTTGGCATGTAGTTCTCAGGTTGGAAGTGAATAAAGAGAAATAAATAACTTAAAAATAGGCTTTTCATTTGCACCTCACCTCTCTTCAAATTGGAGCTAAGCCTACTCACAATAAAAGTGATAACACTAAAGCTAATAAATATAATAGAAACAAAAAATAGGACTCAAAGTAAAAGAGTATAGATGGATTAATGTAAGGATTAACACAGAGGTCATGAGACTACACTGCAGTTTTGCCTCCAAGCTCCTTGGACACAAGGGTAAAAAAAGACAAAGTAAACCAATTCTCATCCACTAGGAGAAAACAAACTTGTTACCCAAGGAAAACAGTGTTTTCTCTGGCACTAAATTTTGGAGCTCTAATATAATTGCATGCATGGGGTGTATTCAGAGTTACAGTGAACAATTTCCTGAACTTTTTTTCTAAACACAAATTAAATGGATTTACTTTGCTCCACTGCTCTCTGAATGAGATAACCATGACCTAACTTACGTATCCCATTGTCCAGCAAGACTCAGGGTCAATATGACTTTAGCCTTCAGAAGAGCACAGTCTTACTCTAGTAAGACAGTGATTTACCCATGCAAATTGTCATTTTTCTCTCCCAAGGTTTTTTTTTTTTACTGTGCACACAATAAGTAGTACATTGGAATGAAAGGAAATTAAAATTAAAAAATTAAAAAGAAACAGAAAACCTCCCAAAACTCCAAATCTCTGACACATCAAATATCGTCATTTTATAAGTTCTCTTACAGGTTTAGAGTTATGCAAGTATATTTTTGGACAATTCTAATTATAAAGCACATATTTTCATGAAAGTTTGATTTTTTTCACCTGATTTCATATTGTAATCATTTCTCTACATTGTTTTTAAGTGTCAGTCATTTTTGCAAAAAAAACTTAGAAAGTTCCTCCAAGTCCACAAAAAAATTGACTTCTAAGACAATGTTTGAATTATTAAATACCATAGATTAGGTTGCTATTAAACTTTACTCCAGAACACGTGTTTTAATCTGTAAATATACTTGTGGCTGATGTGAGAACTGATGAAAAACATTACAAAGGATTTTGTAAGAGTGAAAATAAACATAAGAAAAGAAGTGCGAAGTGACATTTATACCTGTGTCATAGGCTTGAACTCGCTGCTGTGTCCAGCTCCAATCAGATGATGGGCTTTGACTCCTACTTCTGCAAATTTTCCATTTTCAGTAATCCACTGGGAAAGGGCATATGCACTTTGTCGGGTTTTTGTAAAAATTATTCCATGTGCTGGTTTCTCAGTTTTTGTATATTGTTCCAATATAGTATTTCTTAATTTGGTCAGCTTTTCATTTTCATGCTCTGGGTTATCAGCCAGTTTTTTCAACATTTTTTTGTTTTCTTTAAGAAAGAATTATCATTCTTAACGTTAATTATATATATGGATATATATATCAAAACATCATGTTGTACATCACAAACACATACAGTTTTTATTTTCAAATTTAAAAAACTATTTAAAATTATTATAAATAATAAAATAGACAAATAAATCAATTGAAAATTTTTTTTCTTTGTTGGTACTGGGAATCAAACTCAGGGCCTCATGCTTGCCAGGTAGGCACTGTGCTGCTGAGCTACATCCCTGGCCTTCAACTGGAAGATTTTATGTAATGGTACACTGAGTTATGAGTCATCTGTACTTGATTTTGTGTTATATCTAATAACTAGGCTATTCTAATTAATATATTTATTTGTCTTGATGACAAAACTAGATTATCAAAAGATTGATTATGATCATACAACTAGTAATCTGATCATATCAATTAGAAACAGCCACAACCTGAAGGGATTTCTTTCAAAATGAATTTTTAAGCAAGCTTTGGGGAAGGCTTATAGGAAGTAGTAGGTTCATGTTAAACAGTTAAATGCATGAGACTACCTAATATGTTACTTTTGATCTTACCAAAAAATAAAGTCATGAGAAATCTATCTGTCATATCTTGTTTCACCGGTCTCTTTAAAGCATCTTCATCTCCATCACCATCACAATCATCATCACTAGCACTCTCATCACTGTCATCTTCCAGAACTGCCAACTTCTTCACATTCTCATCATGATAGAAAGTTTCAAGGTGATTATATGCATCAATCATTCGGATTGTGTCATTAATTTGTAGGGCTTCATTATACTTCCTCAAGTGTTCTGCACAGACACGGACTTTTCGATTTCCTTCTCTAGCAGCTAGGAAAGAATACAATGTGTAAGTGAAATACTGAGCATACAAATTCTGCAATTGTGGACAATATATTATTACTCCAAAACTGGATTCACCCTGGTTTTGAAATGATCATGTTAAGACTCAAAGTGCAGCATGAATTCTAAAAGGGGCCAGGTTTTCTGACTCCTAGACTTACTGTTTGAGCAATGCATCAGTAAGAATATATACTGGCTCTATGGAGGAATGTCATGCAAAGCATATCAGTGGAGTATGCCTTTGGAGACTTAGCTGTTAATATTTAGCTAATATTTTAAATATACAATAAGTGAAAGAGAGAACTGGATGGACTGGGACATCTTTCTTCAGATAAGGAATTAGAACATGTTTATGCATGTCCTATATAAAACACAGAAATTTTATTTGATATTCTACTTTCTTTCAGTTTGGTTGTGAATATGTGATACCTGAAATTTTGCCATAAACATGGGATAAACTGTTTTGATCAAAACCCGAATTACCTTTTTTTTCCATTTGAATGGCCCATTGCTCATAATTTTGAGTTCCAAAATCTGACATCGGACCCAGTTGGCAGTAAGCTTGAATGCTTGACATTATTTCTAGCAGTTTCTCTTTAAACAGATCCTAAAAATAAATTAAACACTTATTCTTACCTATTTATATAGTTAATGAATAACATATAGGTTAAAATGATTTACATACAATAATAATTTTGATACAGAATATTTGTTTAGATAAAGTAACAGGACAATCTGATCACTTCTTTACACAAAACATTTACTTCGCCAAGCCATACCCACACTAACATGCACTTCTGATGGAATTTCCAATTTAAAGGTTTTATAAAAGTAAATGAATATTATAAACCTTAAATGTAAAATCTAATTTAAAAACACCTATTGAATTAATGTCATAGTTAATTAGAAAGTCTACAAGCTAAGTTAAGAAACATTCCTCTTTGAAGAACTGGTTTCAGTATTATTTCTACCAAAATAAAAGGATCAGGTAGTTTGAAAAAGCCAGATAAGAAAGAATGTGTGTTGTGCGATTACATTTATACAACATTCAAAATTAGTTAAAACTAAAAAAAAAAACCTAAAAAAAAAAAAATTAGTTAAAACTCACTGATAGTTAGAAATCAGGATATTATAGTAGTTCTTTTAGGGCATCCTGGAAGGGGAAATGAGTGAACTGGCAATCTTTTGGTCTGGATTCTGTTTGTGTATGCCTGTGCAATTTATGAAAATTCAGAAATCTGTTTACTTAGGTGAATTTGTACTTTTCTCTGTGGGTGTTACAGTTCCATGAAAAGTGCTTCAAATGTTTAAGTTAAAAAGATGGAAAACTCTTTCTAAAAATATCTCCAGAAATATTTTTAATGATTCCAAGCAGAAATATGATTTTAAATTTATCAAAAAAATCTAGATGAATAATAAAAGACTGAAAGTGAATAAAATACAACTCAGTACTCTTTTTCATAATTAAAAAAATATATGAAAGTTGGTAACTAATATTGGTTTAATACCTATTATATTTCTAAGCATAGTATTATCTACTCTACATACATCACTTAATCCCAATATCCTTATAAGGTAGATTTTAAAAGATGTTAAAGTTGTTATTAATTAAAGACAGCTAAAATTTATCATGCTTTTTCCATTTCACAGAAGAAATTAGTGACATAACCCACTGGCCATCATGTCAAAATTGACTCTCAGTTGATTTTTCTAATCAGTAAAAATATTCATCAGAAAGCACTAATAAAATTTCATTTCTTTATTATGGCAGTTCTTTCCTAAGAAAGTAATATGCGAGTATGCAAATTAGGCAAGATTTCCATTAAAATTGCCAACTGTAATCTAGTAGCAACAAAATGGATCTGTGGTATGTCAGAAAATTAATTCTGGAATTCATTCAGAAAGCAAAAAAGAGGATAACATCAACTGTCATAATCCCTCCAGTTTATCTATACAGCCTTTCCTTACCTAACTCCTCCAAGCTCGTACGTAATGAATTACTGAGCTACTTTTCAAACAAACAAGAAAATTAAAAGAAGGATGGAGACAACAGTATTGCCTTGCTACCTAATATCAATTTTGAAAAGTACTCATATAAAACCATAGCTTATCTGCAAAACTTTTTAAATAGTATTATTTAGGTGGACAATACAAATTAGCCTTGCTATCCTTCAACTGAATGTGGCATTGCCAATCAAGTAGACAGAAAATATTAAACACATACTTCTCTAGTGTCATCTGCAATCACAAACTTCTTGCATGGCTCCTTTATTTGGTCTTTGAGTTGATCATAATATTCTTTGACTGTTTTAATGGCAAATGCATCAAGATTGGCACAAATCTGGAAAAGAGACATTTTAAAATATGGAAATACTATTTCCTTATAATTGATTCAGTATAGATTTTGGTGTAAGAAATATGTAGTATGTACATTTTGGCATAAATGTATAAAATTTCATGTAATTAATATGTAATGTTACTTGCTAAATAAAACATTTTAGTATTGCTTTACTGTGGATCTGATTAATCAATATTTATCCTGATATAGTCAAAAAGAGTTTCTAAATCCAGTTTGTGGGAAATTCCAGAAAAGAAGTATTTTACTTTTCATTCCTTAATTTCTATTTTGCAGCTGAGAATGAGATATAAAAGCAATTTATAAAGATTGACAGAGAATGGCTGTGAGCTAATCATATTACATAGGGATATTAAGGGTCATCTTGACATCCATGGGTCATATTACCAGCCTTTTCCACACGTAAAGAAGATAGGACAAAGATGGAAGCAGCTTTAGCCCTTGTAGATTGCAAATTAGAGTTAATCCTTAATCCTAGTAATATATTACATTTTGGAGCTAATAATTACCCTTCTGAATGTTTTTTATGCTAGTAATTTTTACTGAATTCAATGAAAGGGACCTAAAAATTCAAATGATGACAACATATTTTGGGGCTACAACGATTCATGTAATACTTGAGATCAACAGTAGCACATGTTGATGACTTTTCTCCCTGTACTGAGTATTGAACCTAGGGCTTTTACCCCGAGCTACGTCCCCAGTTCTTTTTACATATTTCCTTCCTTCCTTCCTTCCTTCCTTCCCTTCTGTCTTTTTCTTTCTTTCTTTCTTTCTTTCTTTCTTTCTTTCTTTCTTTCTTTCTTTCTCTCTTTCTTGCTTCCTTCCTTTCGTCCTTCCTTCCTTTTCCTTCCCTTCTGTCTTTCTCTCTCTCTCTCTCTCCCTCCCTCCCTCCCTTCCTTCCTTCTTTCCTTCCTTTCTTTCTTCATCTCTCTTCTCTCCCCCCTCCTCCCTTTTTGAGACAGGGCTCCCTGACTCACTGAGCTGCCCAAGTTAGGATACCCTTGTGATCATCCTGCCTCAGTCTCCCAGAGTGCTGGGAATACAGGTGCATGCCACAATAACTGGCTAATGACTTACTTTTAAAATGTGTTCTTCAGCTTTGGCTTGCGTTGTGGCCCCTCCAACACCAGGTGAAGCTGTTAGTCCTAATATCTGAGGCAGGGGAATCACTGGTTTGTTTTCTTTCTGGAGTCTCTTGTTTTTCAACTTCTGTTTCATGTAACGCCTCATGATGTTGTTATAGACAGCTTCTTTGTTGGTGTGATGACATTCATCAATGATAATGAGGGAAAAATCTTGAAAGAAAAATTGAATCACTTATTTTTGCATACAGCAAGCTACAATGACAGAAGTATCTTAAGCTAATGAATTGAACTGCCTTGGAGAAGTTTTCTTGGCTAAACTACTGGCACAACCCTCCTTCAGTCTACAGGAAGTAATCTAACTATATAAGGCACCTGTACATATCAAGTTCATGTATACTAAGCATGACAGTGTCCCTGTTGGATATTATCCCTGTTTAATACATGATATCCAGAAAATGCATAGGGCTAAAATGTATTAAGGAGTGAAATTCACACTCTGCTTATTCCAAAAATTACCCAGGATTTTTGTTCTTTAATAAAATATTTAATTTGGGGTTGGTGAATTTTATTTTGAATATATCAAATGAAAACTGCATTACTTAAAGAATAATAATTTTATCTTGTATTAATATTGCATTTAATTATTATACTTATTTTTCTCTTTCCTTGTCTTTCTCCTACCTTCTTAACCTGTCCCACAGAAAAAAGAAAGCATTGTATTTTTCCTCTGTGGAGAAAATGGCAGTTCTAACATGATCCACTAGCAAATAAAAATATTTGGAAGATATTTCAGAAGTAAATGAAGAGTCCAATGAGTACTTGATTTAACAATGGTATTCTTTTGCAGAACAAAGAGATCTAGTTGATTTGTGTGTGTGTGTGTGTGTAGTATTGGGGATTGAATCCAGAGCCTTTCCACTGAGGTATATTACCAGCCTTTTTTTTTTTTTAACACAAAGTTTTGCTAAGTCACTGAGTTGCCCACACTGGGCTGGACCTTGGGATTCTCCTGCTTCAGCCTCCCAGAGTTCTGGGATTACAGGCATGTGCCATTATGTCTGACTTTCTTTTTTGTTTGCTTGTTTCTCCCAGGAAGTAGAGAGCGTCACTGAAACCTTAAGGAATGGAAGATAATCTAAACCAAGTTTAATTTTTTATCACCATTTAAAAATGATTAAACTGATACAGCTACCATTACTGACAATAATATTGTTAGTTTTTTTTTTTTTTTTGCTAAAAATAAGCATTTCAGCCAACCTGACAGCTGGACACCAGCATCTTCTCCACTTTCTGAATTTAACAGGGAGTTTTCAAGGATTTGAGCTGTACTGATAATAACATCATAGGATCTGACAACTTCTGGAAATGATATTTTCAGTTGAATATCACCACTTAATCCAGTAATATGATACCATTTCTTCAAATATGGTTTGAATTCTTTGTGGAAGAGCTGTTCAACTAACATCACCTTAAAAATGAGAAGAAAATGAGAAAGCAAAGTCAGAGCAAAAAAGAGTATTGGTCAAAATCCCTCTATCTGTGAAACATTAAAAGAAATGTTTACATTATCAGTTAAATGGAAGTAATAAACTATTCACCATCCCTTGTATTCATCAGTAGCCATTTATTGCATGTTTGTTTGGGGTGAACGTTGTACTTGGAACACAGAAGTGTTTAAGACATGTTTGTTACCTTAGAGTAACTCAGTCTAGCTGAGCACATATATCAAGACTAAAAAAAACTAAACACCTTGTTATAAGAAAATGTAATAATTCTCTCAGAGAAAAACATACATAGTGATAAGAAAGAGGAAGAATCAACTCTGGTAAACCATGCTTCAGTCAAGAGTTAAGTTGAAACTCATGTTAGATATGGAATATATTTTTAATTTATAGAGCAGGACTAAGCTGTGAACATCAAACAGTATATTTTAAATTTATGTAACAGTTCACAGGATCCTTATGAGTTGTATTGTAGAGGTGACTTAGCCTGTCATTTGTTTTGGGATCAATCCAAAGGCAACATGCCTAAAGGATTGGAAAGGCTGGGAACCAGGAGTGAAGAGGGAAGGCATTGACTAGGAGAATGGATGGGAAGTGAAGGAATGGCAGCTGCAATAGCTTTGGTGGCTGAGCAAAAACAAAATAGTAAATCAATTGGACAAAGAACTGGAAGCTTTTCATCAGCTGACTCTGTATACTGCAATGTCTGCTGGAGTGCCTGGATTGACACCTCAATGCTACGCCTTTAGTACCAATCCAGAATACCTCCTGGATTAGGGGAGAGCTGAGCCAGGCCATCTGAAGAGTCTGATCCCAATAGGGTTTACACAATGAAAGCCCAGAGGTGCACTGTATGGCAAACAGAGTTGGCAGGAAGAATTTCAAGGGCAAACCTCAACAGATTCACATTATGTTTCTCTTAATGTGGTTACTAGACAATGTAATCAATGGGTATCTTGCCAGTAGTCTGTAGAGTATCTCTTCTTCATCTCTTTACTTGCAGTTGAGCCTCATTTGTGTGTTAAAGAAAGGTTGCATAATCCCCCTGGGTGAGGATGGCTTCATCTTGAGAACATCGCTTTGCATTGTTATTCAGTAGGGTTGACAGAGGTTTTCAAGAATAGATGTGGAGGGAAGGACAGTGAAGAAAGAGGTAATATGGAATCTATAAATTCCAAGGGGGTACAGTGGACTTAAGATCAATAATCAAGGTTAATGAGTGAAAAAACACTACAATAAGGTGGAAAAAACAATGAGAAAAAACTGTCATTTAATGTGTTTTTCAAAGCACAGTCTTTCTGGTTTACCTGCCACAAAATCACTTAAGAGATTTGGAAAATGCAGATGCTGGAGGTCCAGTCAAGAACTACTGAAGCTAGGAGCTAACTCTGAGGGTGGAGCCTTGAAACATTCACTTTAATGAAGCTCCCATATGATCCTTCAGGCTTTAAAATTAGAGTGCTACAGCTTCTCACTCTTTTCCACAAAGCCACTCCTGATTGATTTTTCTACAAGTACAGTTTCCACTGTGTAAGTGTAAGACATAAGGAGTGATCTGAGAAGGGGGTAAAAAAAAATAAAATAAAAAGCAACTCTGAGAAACAGAGTGAGAAATCAATTTGAGGGAAAAGATAGCATTCTCCAGGAGGAAGAAAGCTCTGAAAAGAGTCACTCCAGTAACTTGCTTGTGGGTGACTCAGACAAGGTCCAGATCATTTCAGGCATCTTCATTTTCCCATTAAAAATAATATGAAGTTTACTTATCAGACAGTTGTGAAAATTAAATGAAATAGAAGCTGACACATTGCTAATACTCAAGAATTTCTCTGCTATATTACCTATCCTTTCTAACTGTAGAATATGGTGGGAAGAGAGGCCAAGTGACTTCAGAAGGGTTCAAATCTCATCTCTGCCTCTTATTAACTTGATGGTCCCTAAAATAAAATCTTGGAGGCTCAATTTTCTGATGGGAAAAATGAACAATAATAATTACCTCATAGAGTAGCTATGTGGATTTAATGAGGTAATATATGTAATAGTGCTTTATAAGTGCAGTAAAATATTAATTATTATATCAGAAATATGTCTCATTTTCTTTCAGATTTATAGTTTCCTTAGGTATAAGATCTGCATTTGATTTATTTTTCAATATATTTATGCTGAATGATATAATTAATAATTTCTGTACCATGGAGTTACATAGCAACATGAATTCCTTCCCATAAAACCTTCCAAAGGGAAGCCCCATTGTTTCCTCTAGAGAAGAAAAAGAAGTTAGCATCAGAGATACGGGAGATAGTGTTGGGAATTTTGATATTCACTCTGGGTGGCACTGACTTCCTATTGAAGGACACAGAGAAAGCCAGCTGCAAGTCTGACATGGCTAATCGGGAGGTGTGTGGTCCCCTTGGAGCCTTTTCCTGAGAAGTGACAGAGTGCCTGCCAAGACTAATCAAACCCAAATGCTACCTACTTCTGCTGAATCATATGGGGCTGCATTATAGCATCTGAAGGAACCTGGGATTTATCTCTTGTGGTATGGAAGCCCCAGATAGGAAATGGAAACTCTGGGAGCACAGGTGGTGTTTTCCTTTCCCCCTGCATTTGAAAGCGGTAACTCTGGAAAGGGCAAAGGGAGATGAAACTAACTGGTATTAAGGAATAAGATTTATCTTTTCTAGATCAAAGGTTAATGTGCCCCAGGAGACTGGGTTTAAATACAAAATTCAGATTATTTTGACTTACTGGGCTGGAGATTTCCTAACCCAAGTAAAAAGAAAGCTGAAATTATTTTAAAATTCAAAGAAATGAGACAGCTAAAAATTATAGAATAAATGGGAGAACTAGTAAAGGAATTTCTAGAAAGTCTGAGGAGAAAACAATAGGGAAACAGATCAGAGATTAGAGTTATATCCTCAAATGTTCACACAACGGTGTAGGAAATAATAAAGGTAAATTAGCATTTGAATATGGCCATACATGTGCATGTGCAAGACTTACCTGTGTCTGATGGGATGAATGGTTCCTGACTAGAATAAAGCATTGAGAGAAGGAAATCTCGTGGGAAGGGAGGTGTATTAGACACATACAAAAAACATGAGGTCTGAAATGATCATGCAAAATGAATGATTTCAAAAGATAAATGTATGTATTTGCACTTAGGCTTAAGATGAACTGTACAAAAATAAGAGAGCCTTTAGCTTAACAGATTTCAAATGAACAGGAATGGCCAGGGATTTAGCAGTGGTACCATGCCTGCCTCGCAAGTGCAAGGTCCTGAGTTCCATCCCCAGTATCAAAAAAAAAAAAAAAAAGAATGTTCAAATGAACAGGAACTTAAGATTTTGAGTTATGGCAAGGTGCAGATGAGTTTTGGGGTGTCAAGGACAAACCCACTCATTGGCTGAGTGAGAGTGGATCTCATCTCTCGTATTCTGCTATGGTAAGACAATATCTGTAGCATTTTGTCTGACTCTGGATCCCATGTTTTTAAAGGGTCCTAGATAATTGTTTGGAAGAGTAAAACACAGAATGATGAAGGGTCTGGAAACCATGTCATATGCACATCAATTAAAAGAACTGTGGACATTTATCCCAAGGGGGAAAAAAGAAAAATAACATAGGACCCACAAGATATTAATTACCTTCTTTTTGTGTAGAGCTACCAATGAGGCAGGAACATTAGGATTCACACTACATAATCACAGAGGAAAGAATTCTAACCAATGAATGTGAGTGCCAAAGAAACAAATTTGGTTGAATACATGTATGACTTTCTAACAGTGTCAGTTGCTCAAAGAAGAGATAGATCTGTGTTTTTAGGAGGGAGATTGCTTTGATATTTAGAAGTTACCCAGCAAAAGCGAGAGAACCACTCTGCAAAGGAAGAAAACTGGATCTCAAAGGATGCTTCCAACTCTATGACCCCATGATCAGATAAGGGAAATAACAGAAGGAGATGAATGAAAAACAATTCCTAGCCTTTGGGGCTATATGCTTTAGAGGAGGTGGTTTAACTAAAAAAGGAGACGGTAGGGAAAAATGCTCTCTGAGAGGGTATATGGTGAGGCTGAATTTGAGAAAATGACAAAATGATATAAAAAATACCAGTTTAAGTAGGTTTGAATCCAATTAATTTTGTTCTTTCCTCCACATCTGGCACTTCTAGCTAGAAGCATTCTGGTTAGAGTATTTATTTTATTGATTATAAAGGCGAGGTGGAAAGATGGAAGAAAGAGTTAATATTCAGTGAGTCATTGCTAGACTTTTTCTCTATCAACACACAGAATCTAATTTGAGCTTCAGAACATGATAGTTACTATTTTGTTAATTTTATGATGAGCCAGTTAAGGTAAATAATTTATCTGAACTAAACTGGTACGTAGAAATAGGATTCTAAATTATTTTATTCTAAAAGGTGATATCATTTATAAAGGGAATATATGAAAGTTATGAACAAATACAGTCTAATGAATCATCATTATCAGAAAAATAAGTGAAGAAATAAGTGTTCTAAAAGTATATGTAAGTATGGAAAGGAGAGTTGTTTAGGCTTAACAGATATATAAAATATGCACTTGGAATTTCATGACAGAAAGTACTCAAAGAATGGGTTCTCAAACTCATGGATTCAATACTAATATTCTTTAGTACTGAAAAGCAGGTTGAACTTAAAGTTTTGGCATAACAAGAATTTAAAACATGGGAAGTTTTATAGTCTATTGCTATTTTTTATGTAAATGAAAACATAAGAATGACATACTTAAATTTATTCCATAAAATACAAAAAAATTTCTTTAACTAGAAATGTATAAGTCAATAAATTCTCATTATTTGAATAAAGCTCAAATAACTAGATCTTTCAGTGGTTTTGCCATCTGCTGCGCAAGCGCAAGGACCCGAGTTCAATTCCTGGTACCAAAAACCCCCCCCAAAATAAAACACTAGATCTTGTTTTATAATGAAGAAAACTTCAGATATAAGATATGAATTGTCAAAGAGAAACTTCAGTTGCATTTAATGTTACATGTATATAATGTATATAATCTTTGAACAGTGTTTACATATTTATCTCAGTATGGATAAAACAAATATTCACTTAACCTACTTTTTATCTTCAAACCACATCATAATATTTTCCAGATACAGAGGTCTTACCATCTTTGGGTAAGCATCAGATGTCAAAGAGATTTTTTTTAGTATATGTGCTGCCGAAGCGAGCACGAAGATGTCAAAGAGACTTTAAAAGTTAATATTTGATTCTAGATTCCAGGGATATTTTAGATCACTCATGTTTACATGCAATGATAATTTAAATCAGTACTGGTTGACCTTGAAACATATTTTTTCAAATATAATATTTATATGTAAGTTATACCTATACTGACTTAATGTTCTGGTTTTATAGACAGAATATCATTTTAAGGCTAACCCCTTACTAGACATACCTATAAAAACTAAGTTTAAAAGTAAAATAAAGGGCTTATTTTGCCATTATGTGTAATTGAATTAAATCTCTGTGTTACACTGCTACAAATGTTATTATATAAAAGCTTAGAATAATAGAGGGGAGCTGAAGAAGTGATGTTGCTTATGTGTTGTGTGACTACCTTATTAACAAGCACTATAACTTTTCCAGGCTCTGATGCTTGCTTCTTCTTGTCCAAGTGATGCTTGGCAACGTAAACAGCCACTCTGGTTTTCCCACTGCCTGTAGGGAGGCATATGATGACATTCTTCCCTTCCATGGCTGGCTGGGCAACTTCCCTTTGGTACGACCTGAGCTTCAGTTCTGGCTCAGGAGATGCTCTTTTTGCCACATTCCCTTCATCTGAAAGAAGTTAAAAAGGACAGAAATAAAAGAAGGCACAATAAAATAACTTAGGTTAGGAAGCCTGTAATTGGTCATAGGTCTCTGTAGTTTAGATTCCTTTTTCAAGCCAATCTTTTTTCTGTTTTCTGTATGTATCGATGAGCGTCTCATCTGCATTTGTACGTTCTAACCCAGGGGCTCCATCATGGAAGTGGCGTAGGGGTCGGGGCTGTAAAGGGAGTGAGTTAACAGTACAGAGGCCCAGGGAGTGCATGAGCTGGGGATATGTTTTTGGAAAGTGGGGAAAAGCAAGGAGAATTTACAGAAAATGCTGTGGTGCAGAATTGGCAGTTGTGGTTGTTAATGCATCAGACTTCCATTCCTTTGGTTAGCTGTTATGCCTTATTTGTTTTTCTTAGCCCTGCCACCTAAAAATATCAAGAGGAACTAGGACAGTGGAATTCATTAGTCCTCCTTGTTCTGTATCACCTTTATTTTTCATTACAAAGACAATAGTACAGCTGACACTAGTTCCTTCATTTGTCAAAAATTTGTCCGACAACTAAATGCCAAAAAGCACCTATACACATAGGGAGGGTCCTTCTCTCTGTGGAGGATCGGTTCCAAAACCCCTGTGAGTACCAAAATCTCCAGCACACTCCTCATACACTTCAAATAATTTTTAGATGACTTATAATACCCAAATGCAATGTAAATGTTATGTAAATAGTTGTTATTTTGTATTATCTAGGACATAATGAAAAGAAAAATGTATGTGTTTAGTACAAAAAATATTTTGATCAGCAGCTGGTTGAATGTGTAGATGTGGAACTTGCAGATACGGTGTGGCAACTGCGTTGGTGTGTGTAAAGTCTTCTTGAGGAAATTAGGTGGTGCAATGTAGTATCTAGAGAGTAGGAGAAAAACTCTTCCCATGCTAACCTTTAATTGCTAGGTTTTCATTTGATGGTAAAAGTAATTTTATTTGCTTGAAACTAAATTATGACTAATTTTGCCATTTCATTTTGATTTGTGATCTTTGTAAGTTCCTTATATGTATTCCTCTGCATATTATTAGTTTTCCTGAAATCTAAAGCACAGTACATTAAAAATATTTCCAATTAATATAGGTTTTAAAAATTGATAGTAATGATAAAGTAGGTATGAACATACATTAATTTTATAAATGTTAGAATAAATTATAACATACCTAAAGAAGAATAGCTTAAAAAATTAATGTAGTAAAATTAGTATACTAACTTAAAAATCTATCTTCTGTTTTATGTAATTGCCAGAAAAAGAAGAGTGACAGTACTTACCAGTGTGCTCTTTCTCTTATCAATGATGGCAATAAAACTAAACTAATATAATCCCATTAACTTCTAAAAACTTGCTGATGGCTCCATTTCACCAACTGAATGATTCTACTTGAGTGAGTTTTAACTTGTTGTGATGGTACTATCTGAACAGGTAGGAAAATTCACACCAAATACCACTTAGCAAGAATCATCTACTCATCTGGCAGGAAATTTGCTTTCTGTATGGGTGAGTAAAGACAGATGCAATACATTTAAGCTGTCAGTGGATCATCTGCTGATTCATTTAATTTAACATGACTGTCATGAAAAACTCATACAAGATCGTCAGCATTCAAAATGCACATTTTACAAGTTTTCTATCTATGCTTGTTTCGAACCCTGTAGTACTTATAACAGTTCATTTTCTATTATGTTTATGTAAAATTCAGATGTATTTAAGAACATTACTTCTTTACTAAATGGTTTTATAGTCTCAATCCTAGTATTTCACCTCCATTATGAGCATATATCATGTAACTTTCCTAAAAGAACCAGAATATTTACCTATTTATAAAGGAAATGTATTTTTACAGTGTGTAAACCAAGATCCAGGAGTTTAATCTTGCTAAATTGTTACTTGATCTCAGAAATTTGTTAGAAGAAATCAATACATTCTCTGATGAATTTCACTGTGGAAATTTCTGCATAGATTTAAAAAATGGTAAAATTCTGTCTCCTTCATAATAGTTTTGCTTTTTAGAAATTATTTCTCCTATTGCCTTTCACACTTACTATTATATCCTCCAGTAACAAAGTTAAAAAGAGAAACATATAGTAATTTTCTGTCTTTATCCCAGGGACCTAAAACCAAGTCAAATTAGTAAATACCAACATTACTTATGCATATTAGATATTTATTGTACTAATAAATTGAAGAAGAGGTATAATATTAAAAAGACTATTGTGTTCACAATGCAACTCCAGCCCAATCTCCAGAATGAAGTCTCACTGTTAATTAACTGCTTGTGTACTACAAATTCATCTGCAGTAAATATTTACTGAACACCTATTATTTGCCATGCATTGCCATTGTCATTATCTCAAAAACTTCAGTCTAGTGAACTGTGCTGCTGTCACTAAAACATCTGGCTAGCTAGATGCCTCAATAATCGTCTATATTTCTGAGTCAAGACTAGGAGATCTGCTGGGGAGCCCCAAGTTTAAGAGAGAAGCCCACAGTGGATATGGAAAAAAATAGAGCTGGATTCAGTGTGAGAATAGTATCCAGAGAAAAAGAGCTGGGTGAGTGCTAAATATTCAGCCTGGTTCTTGCTTTATCACATCATCTGACATAGGGAAGGGAGAATTTATCCATGTAATGAAAAAAGAGTTTCTCTTCTCCTTAACCAGAAGGAGAAAACTGGGCTGATATCAGTGAGCCAGGAGCCAATTTCCTTTATATAAGGAGAAGTTTGGATTTTTGCTTGTTTGTTTATTTTCACCTCTCCGCAAAGCATAATAAATTAAACACAATAACAAAAATAGTACTTAAAACATGCACAGGCTTTGAATTACATCATAAAACAATGACTGAAGATGGTAAAGTATATTATACCACATAAATGGTCAAAAAAGTGAAATCAAATAGGGTTTAAATAATAATTTTCTATTGGAACTACACCATGTGGCAAATTTCATTCTCACATTGATTTTGACAGCTGAGTTATTCTTGGAGAGAAAAGGTCTGTCACTGCATGTGTTTGAAATCGACAAAGTATTCCTTTACCTATAGTATGTAACCACAGAAAAATACACCATTCCATTTGGAGAAATATTAATAGTCATTACCTCGAAATAGTAAGGAAACACTTTCTACATATCAGGCCAATGTGTGTTGACACAAACATTACCACTTTTTGAGAAGCAATATCTCTCTCTCTCTGAAAATGGGTAATGGAAAAACATGTTTCATAATACAGTTAGAGTATATGAACTTTGAAAGAGCCAGTAATTATACTTTGCTCTGAAATAATACTTCCAGAGAGCATAATGTTATCATGTTGGTTCATTTCTATGGTCCTTATGGCCTACTACATGATTTCTGAAGAAAGATGAAGGGCATATCAAATAAGATATTTTTAATGTCAGTCTCAAAAGCTAAAACATAATTGTAAAATACTTTAATACTTTTTAATAATTCATTATATATTTAATAGCTCACAAATTTACAAAAATCTCTTATTGAATTTATTGTTATTTCAACTATGGCATGCACCTGAGGATAAGGAATTTAATACTTTTATTATTTAAGAATTTTACTACCTACTATGCAAAGCAATTCTTTGTTCCTAAACACTGACCCATCAAAACTTCAACAATGTCCCTTGAAACTGTGTTTGTTTTAGAAAGGTATTTGTCTTTGAAAATGTATTTACTTTCCAGAAGTAGGTTGCATTCAGATTTATCACGTCTTTCATGCCACATTGAAGACTAAAACTCAGCAAATACATTTGCTAACAGCTCTAAATAGGCAAGATGCCGTGCACATAGAGGATATGCTTTAAATATTTATTAAATGAATAAATATTGTTGAAAAATCCTTACTTAGACAAATAAAAATGAGGATGAGGCTCAGAAGTTTAAAACAATCCATAAAGATGTTAAATATTAGCTAGAGTATATTTTGAGATCTAGAATCAAATGCATGTAGTAGAAATGTTAATTATTAAATTTAACAATTTTATGACAAGGATAGAAAAACAAATACAATCTACATAAATAAACATGTGACAAGAACTTAATGAACACTGAATGAATTGATCAGAAATGACTGACCCTTATCAATTATAATTAAAGTTATTACTGACATTTGGTGAACTAGTTTTTCTCAAACTAGTGTAACTTATTCTAAGGGATTCAAGAATGTGATTGTGAGAAAAGAATATATAAATAGAAGCAGTGTTCCAATCCAACGTAGAACGCTTTTAGGGCAGATGACCGTCTTTATGTAAACTATTTTTCCCTGTTAGGCCCCTTATTTATCCATATTTCTGTCATTCTGCAAGTGCAGGATGATCTGAATTACAGAATTTTAAAAAGTGAAAACAAGTGAATCACAAATGAAGAATAAAATAATTTCTTTCTTCATTTGTCAATTTTCCACTGCTTATCTGGACACATTACAAAGTATTTTTGGTTTTGATATATTAATTATAATTACAAATTATTTAAAACACAGACAAATATAGAGCTGTGTATAAATGACATGCTATGCATAACCCTTCACCAATCTTTAAGGGATGATAATATTTCAGCTCAGTAGTAAACATGGTATATGCATTCAAGCAATAGAAAAAAAATAATGTGACCCTATTAAACTGATCAGTGGGAAATCTGATAAATAAAAAGTATTGATGAAGTTGTGGGGGTTGAGAACAGGCACTCCCAGTTATTGCTGTTGTGATATAAAATCGACATGAAGAGTAATTTGGAAATGCCTAGTTAAGTTTTTCATCTAGTGAGCAAACTGTTTTATAAGTTCTATTCCTATTTAAAAGCTGCATGTGCCGGGCATGGTGGCACACGACTGTAATCCCAGCACTCTGGAGACAGATAGGAGGATTGCTGAGCCTGGGCTACATAGTGAGTTCAGGGCCAGCCTGAACTACCAAGTGAGACCCTGTCTCAAAAACCCAAAATCAGTAAGTAAGTAAGTAAATAAATAAATGCAAGCTATGTGTACCAACTGGAACTCTTAACTGAATGTAATTTCAAGCTCTTCATTTTGTTTTGTTTTTGTGGGGGCGGGGTACTAGGGATCAAACTCAGAACCTTGTGCTTGCCAGGCAGGCGCTGTGTGACTAAGCTACATCCCTGGCCCTTCTAGTTCTCTTTCTGAGAGGGATTATTTTTTATGTCTGTTTCTCTCATTGATAAAGTTAATTTTTACTTAAAATGAATTTTAATAAAAAGTAGCATTTGGAGATAATTAAATGTACCAACTGCATATAGAGTTTAAGTGTGGTCCAAATTAACTGAGACAAATCTCATAAATGAAGTAGATGACAAGGTTTTATGAAATGTAGTTTATACCAGGCCAAAAAAAACATGTATTGGATCAATGTAGATTTTGGTTCTAAGACTTTAGTAAGTTGTACTTTTAAAGAAAGTAAATGGCAAAGTTCCAAACGACTCACTGTAGAAAAGAATTGCTTTAATTGCATAAATACATTAGGGAGGCTATGAACAGCCCCCATGCATTCCACTATATGGTGTCTTATTTCACACTTTTTAAGGTTTACACAACAGTTAGGCAGTACCTGAATCACTTCCCATGGTGCCTGAATCACTGCCCATGTTGCTGTTATGTCCAAGACTTTCATCTAAGCAGCTGACACTTCCTTCTGCCAAACTTGTGTCTGATTCTGCAAAGGAAAACATTTTAAAATATTTTAAAAATATTTCTGAGAATAAACGTATTTTAGCTGCACACCTCTACAGCACACAGTACATACAGTTCAATGCAAGTGGAGAAGGAATAGCTAGATAATTGCAAACAAAAGGTAAGAGTTTCGGGCAGGCTAAAAAAATCCACTATGGATAAGCAGCTGCTGGATGGTGACTCAAATACATATTACCTTCTTAAAATACTATTCATCCAATAAGAGAACTAATGCAAAAAATTTTAAGGATTTTTGCTTTTTTGTCATCTCTCTACATGTAAGTTTTGTCCCCTCAAAGAATAACTACACTTGATAATCGCTTTCATACAGAAATTATTATATAGAAACCATTGAGCTACTTCCATGTAAAGTAGCGGTCAACTAATAAAGCCTAAAAACCTGACTTTACTGATCAGTTGAAAAAATAATAGTTCAGTGATAAACATAAATTTAAAACATCAGAAAAACTCTCAAAAAGAATATCACTAAAGTCTGGCATCATGGTTGTGCTAAGCTTATGCGAGGTTAGAAATAAATGCTCTTCTTTACTGTAATTAAATAGAGTTAAATTAAATCAAAGAGGTACAGTTAGTATAAATGGTTAATACAGACCCTTCACTTCTTCCTAATTTTCTTTTTCAGTAGACCGTATTAGTTCATTTTTGAAAATCTTCTTTCCCTCAAGGGAAGAATTTCTTCACTACAGCTTATTTCCAAAGACATGTAATCTCATCCTTAAGAATTAAAACTAGCATTAAAATTGGTCAAAACAGTGCACTGTGGTTTCTAGCAGTGGTTTAGAAACCAGGAGGACCTGTAAAATTTGTCACTGACATTACTCTCATCCTGTATTCCTCTTATTTAAAATGGGTCTAATATCATTTACCTTAAAGGATTTGGCAGCCATTAATATTAATATTAAGTACAAAAAAGCCTGTGGATAAGTAGCTTAATTGCTGATGATTAAAAAATAAAATAAAAATGACTAGGGCAGACACTCCACCTAATAATGTTTTCATTTAATAGCATTTCATAATACTTATGCTCCTTAGTATCATTTCATCCTAAAGTTGCTCAGTACACTAATAAATTATATTGTTAGCCTTTAGTTATTTAAAACTGCTGCTGTCAGACATTTAAGGCAAGACATAGAAATGGATGAAGAACAGACCCGTAATATATTTATCAGTAAAACTTCTTCAGAAAAAGACGTTATACAATTCAAAACTACAAGTATGTTCTCTGTCTTTTTTTAACAAGTTAACTTTTTAAGTCAGAAGTATTACTTCTACTCTGTAGAAATCACTCTTTTTAGATGTATAGTTGAGAAGTTTGATAAATGTATATAGCTTTGTAACTACTATTTCAAAGAAAACATTTTTAGGGCTAGGGATTTAGCTCAGTGGTTTTGTCACCTGCTGCACAAGCACAAGGACCTGAGTTCGATCCCCAGTACCAAAAAAAAAAAAAAAAGAAGACATTTTTATGACTCCAAAAATTCCCCTTAAGCCCCATGTTAGGCAGTGTCCTTCTGGTATCCCCTGGCAAGCACTGATCTGGTTTCTATCTTTGTAGTATTGCCCTTTCAGACTGGATTCATACAATATATAATCTTTATGTCTGGTTTCTTTAATTTAGCATTAAACTGAAATTCTTCCATGTTGTTGTATATTGATAATTTTTTCCTTTTTATTGCAGACTAGTATTCCATTGAATATTTGTGACATCTAAGACATCCTCCCTCCAATTTGGCTAAGCCTCTTAGTTCCAAGGTCCAATTTCAGCCAATGCTGATCAAATATGCAAGACTTCTTTCTTAAAAATTAAAAGAAAGCTGATAAGAAAGTTGTGGGAAAATTCTCAATGGACATACATACTGTTTAAGTATATTAGCACAACATAAATACACTAATGTGAAAATAGTGTGCTTATCAGTTGTCATAGATTAGCTCTAAAACTTGGATTTGAGGAATCCCTTATGATCACACAGGGAAACCTATATATCTCACTGAGAGATTTTAAATATGGCACTTTGCAATTCCCAGAGGTATGTCTTGTTAGAAGCTCAGAGGAGAGTGTGGGATAGAACTGTCAAGGCGAAGAGCGTTTTGGGCAGATGTACTGATGAAAAGAGAATATGATTTTATAAAGAAAAGGCAAGGTGTTAAATGAGATGGGGAAAATGTCACTGCAAGGATAATTCCAGATTTGGAAATATAGGCCAAGATTTTTGAAGCAAAAAAGTAAAGTTTGACATGATTTCATTTGTTGTTTTAAATGGAGGACTGAGAACTGAAGAGAATACCAAAATTAGTAAAAAGAAAAAAAAGCATAAAATTTAACATTAATATCATTAAGTTCTCCATTAAATATAATAGAAATGGAAATTATATTTGATTTTCACTTTATTTTCTAATCACCAGCAGTTAAATCAAAATCTTAAACCTACTCTTTGCTCAAGTAAAGATTTCCCTCAAGCTTTTTCTAATATGCATGTTACAATAGAACTATTGATGCAGTGTGCACAAGTAATCTGTTAAAGAAAGCTGCTACTAAAAATAGGGTATTATTAAATTTATTATCTGGATTATTTTGATCTCACAATCAAATCTGCAATGTGCCACAGCTCACATTTTTCACAGATGTAATGTAATGTATTTACATCGCAGATGTAATGTAATGTATTTTAAACTCTCACAGTCCCCTGTGTAGGCACTCGTTGTCAGCTCCATCTTACAGGTTGGAATCAAGGCTCGGAGAGGTTAAAAGATCACAAAGCTACTGAATAGACTCTTCATTTTCTGAAACCTCTTCCAGTGTTTTGGTGCTTTTTACCCAATGCTAAGAATGGCTGATGATTTTTGTAAATAAGCAGACAATTCTGTATCTATAGTACTAAGTGAAATGAAAGTTGCCTTAAAAAAATAGCAACAGACATTTTCATTGTAATGTCAAATTTTCCACCACAATTAAAACAAAGTTTATCTTTCCAAGAAAAATAGAAGTTAGCAAGATGATTGTACTTTATTATCATTTCTGAATCAATAATAGACTGTCATTAACTTTACATTTCAGTGCCCAAGCTCATTTTGGGCACTGGTAAAAAAGGAACATTTCTGTCCTCATTGCACAAAATTAATTGCAATATTTCTAGAGATTATTATAAAAATAAAAGTGAATATATAGAGTTCTATTTCTTTGTCATTTTAAGAGTATATAAATCTCTAGCTTCTCCACCCCAAAATAATTGTTTCCTAGGCAGCAAAATCTTATGCATTTTGATTTTTCCTTTCTTAGAAATATTAAGTACTAAAAAAAATAAATTTAATAATAAAAGAAAATATATTGTAATGCTCATAACATTGAAAATGGCTTAGCAGAAATTTCCCACCTGCATTCACTTAAAGAATTTATCTCTCACACACACACATACACACACACACACACACACACACTCACACAAAAACAAACATACTTCAAGAAGCAAGATCAACCATGTGTTTTTATGATGCCAGAAAAACCCCCAACATATTGATTTTATGTACCCAAAACTTTCAGCAATTGATTTATTTGGGATTATCTTGTTCTTTCACCATTCAAGGTATATCAGTCTGGACAATCTGGTATATCATTCTAATAAAGTAAATCCTATGTGTATGATTTTCAAAGTAGAGTACATAAAATAGAGTCAATCGGAGGTAGGGTGCTTTTATAAAAAAATAACGTGCTTAAGAATGACTCTATTACAACTTGGCCAGTGTTATCAAGTGATTTAACCTTTTAAAAATATAGATAGCACTTTTTATTTTTTATTTATTGTAAGAACGATTCTGTTCAATCAAGAAAAAGAATCTTGGGGAGAAATTAGTCTTAAATTCTCCTGAGGTTGTGGATTTAGTTAACTTTTATATTAGTGTCATTTCCACTAGGGAAAATATCTAAGCTATCCGTGAATACACTAACAGTAATTTCAGTGAAAGAAAAGTAGTTATTCATATTAAGTTCTGTTGGAGTGAAAGAAAACTATACTAGCTCAGTTAAGACATGGAGTTTTCTCTAATGATTTTATAAACAAGACAAAAAGGAACAGCTGTGCTTACAATGACAGTAAATGTCTAAGACCAATAGACGGGTCATGGAAAAAACTGCCTCAGTTTGAAATCACATCTTGAATATTTTGCTAATATGGCAGAAATATTAACGGAAATCCAAGAAATTTCATATTTATCGTACTCCAGACCTTAAATCCTTAAAAATATCTTTAAATTATTTTGAAACCAAAAATATTGAAGCTTAAAAAAATTCAAAAGAAAAAAACCTCTTGAAGGCCTTTCTAAAGTTTATTTTAATGTAAAGTCTGCCCTCTGCTGGACAATACTGTTTAAACAAGTAATGGACAAATGATATTGTGTTTATTCAGAGCTAAGGTTTGCTGGGTAAAATACAAATTGGTTCTTACTTTGCTATTCAGGTAATGTCCCTCCTATTTTTAGCCTGGCTGCATTTCTCAATCCATAGACTTGCCCTCCTTTTTCCTGCTTGCCTCAATGGATCAGAGGTTCTCTTTTCTGAAAGGTGGTTTTGCATTCCAGCAGGAAACAAATGAGAAGGCAAAGGCCTCTGTGCACACCGAGAAAGAACAACTCCGCTTGCTTTGCTCGCCTAAGAGTTAGTGCTTACAAGGTCTTCAAGTCAGATCATTCCACTTTTCATGGTAATTGTATGTTTGTTCTGGTTCTGGCCTCACAATGCACGTTAGCAGTGTCACACCTGAATATCCACCTTCTCACCAACACCGTAACCCTCTCCACCTGAAACACACGCCTACGTATGGCCACACACATAGAGACTGCGCTGGCCTCCCCCATGTGCTCACTTCTGTACTACTAATGATACCGACTTCCTTTACTTTCTAAATAACTTAATCTTCTCTCAAAGGAAATAGATCACTTTTATTTTCAGCTCCATATATATGGATCTACACACACACACACACACACACACACTCACGCATGCACGCACACGCTCACATTTTGGTCTGTTAGATTTTGCTCTCGGTGCCAGGGAACATGTGTTCCTGCAGAATGGAGAGAAGCCACCTCCACCCACCTTGCATATTCTCTCCTGGATCTAAGCTTCTAGGAAATGAGTTCCCCAAAGAGAAAAATCTCTCTTAGAGCCACAGGCCCACATGGCTATCCATGGAGCTCCTCTGCTCCTGTTTATAGAATTTCTACTGCTAAAATGTTTCAACTAGAATTAAATTTGAATTGTGCATAATGGTGTTGGCTTAAATTTCACCATCTATCCTTGTGAGCCTTTCAACTTGTGTCCTAATACAGAAAGAAAGTTATTAAAATATAGAATTCTGAGAATAAGCACTCCCACCTGAGTGACTCATTCACTTATTGCCCATCAGTAATGGAGGCAGCACAGCTTAGGGTGGACTCAGTCCTGACTGATAACCCAGATGACACATAGGAAGTGAGTCTGGCCAATAACAAGGTTTAAGAATGGCAAAGTAGATGAAGTTGATTTGGAACCTCTTTCATTTGTAGGCACTCATCCAGAAAGGCTGTAGGAGTTCAGCAGACTTAACTGCACAGGAAGACAGTGAGAGGAGAGGTATTTAAGGGTGTCCAGGTAATGTTTAACAATCAGCTCTTTGCAGGGGGAAAAAAGTCATGATTTAAAAGTGTTTGTCAATTTCCAGGGTTAAAATCTCTCCACCACGGCTAATGTCGAGGTATCAGTGTGATGACACTAAGTGGAGATGTCACATTCTTCTCCCACACCCAGCATCTGAAGTGATTGCATGTGCATTGTATTGGTACTTCATAATTATCAAACAATGAAACATTAATTTTGTTAAGTTTATTTTTTTACTCCCTAAGGAAAAGCAATTGTAAAAATTACACTTAAAGAACCCCATGAACTCCCACTGATCTTATGGGTCCTATCTCCCGCCACTCTCCTCCTCAGATGCTCTCCTCTCGTCAAACTGTCCTCCTCCTCTCACCCAATATGTCCTCCTGAACATGTTTTGAGGTTTTATACTGTGGCTTATGATGTTATGCAACCTGAAATGTTGCCTGCCAACTCCTTCCACAAATCCAGTACAGGACCTTGAAGGCTCAGACAAAATGCTCTGTATTCCTCCTCTGTTAACCTTCCCCAGGGGCATCTTCTTTCTTAAGCAGTTTCCTCTCAATGCCTTTTAAAATGCAGATTTTGTGTCTCTATTCCAAGGCCCTTCCTACTATTCTGCCTTCATATCCCCAAATTGAGATGATAAGGCCCAATAATCAAGTTAAAATTAAAAATCGTCACTTTTCATAAAACTTTGCTTAAAAAACCTTTAAGTTTATAGCCATAAACTGGTGCTATGACATTAAATCCAGTCAGTAGTAGCCATAAACTAGGAAGTTTCTTTCTGATAAAGTACCTATACCTTTGTCCCTCAGATCTGAAGGGTAAGCCTTTTAGAGCTATTATGCAACTGCAAGTTATCTAAGGGACCCAGGTACCTTATGGTAGATTTCAAGTACAACGCAAACCTATATAATCCTGTAACAAGCAGCAGACCACCAGCAGCAGCAGCAGCACCGCAACAGCACCATCACTGCCAGTTCAAATTACTGTCTCCGAATTGCCTAAGTAGTACTTGCAGTTTTCAGAAATTAATGATAACTAAATTTTTAAAATATAGAAATAGGCATCAGTGTGAGTGATTCTGAGACATTATTATATACTATGTATGATAGCATTATCTCTTTCCCTTAGGTCTCAAATGCTATGGTATTTATTTCCAGAGATCCTGAAAATCTTTAGATTTTTACAGGTTTCTGCTGTATCACATTATTCTGGTCCTCAAGTGCAAGGATAAATTGTGTGGCACTTTTACAGAAATTAGTATAGACCAAATCTAAGATTGGACTTTAGTCTATAAAAAGGCAAAACAAATCAACAACAACAACAAAAAAGTGCTACAACAGATTGGGCCATGGAGAAGAAGGCTGTTTTATAAAGGTCAATTTTTAAACCCCTCCTACAGAACATGATCTATGCAAAATATATCCACAATATATTCCAAAGCATAATGTCACCGGATAAACCTAAGGAGTTGAACATATGGGGGAATATGAAAAAGAAGGTATTAAAGTCTGAAAACAAGCAGGTTGATGAGCTCATTAGCTGGGGTGGAATTTTAAAATCTTCACGTGAACGAATATATAAATCAAAATATACACAGGCACTCACAGTCATGCGCACTATGTATTCACACATGGCACATCCTGCAGTTACACTATAATTTTCCACACTGCAACAGTGAAATTTCATTTTTTCTAAGTGTAAAGTCGCCCTCTTCTGGTCAATATGAGGTATTTGCATTTCTAAATTCATAGTAGGAAGATCTGACAGTGACAAAATATGTTTCAGGGGTTTTCTGTTGAACTGTGCATAAAAGTATGTTTATTCAAATTTTACTTATTTCTAAATATCATTTATTTTATTTTATTATGGGACATTAATTCCTAGAAAAGTACAAGATCCATTTAAAAGAACTACTTCCTTGTTTTGATGAAACAATAGCAGATAAAAGATTGAACAACTTTGCTGTAAATTTATAAAATTAAAATTATCAACAAATGGTTCATTTGCTTTAATTAATGTATTTTAATAGAAGAAAACAAATGTGTGTGTCTTGCGTCTTTCTGGTGTTTTCTGGGGAAGTGTGGTCTGAAAGAATAGCAAAGTTTTACAATATATTTTTGTTATATGTCCGGTCACTACCAAAAGTGGAACTATTACATGTAGCATTAAAATCATATTAATATTTTGAGAAATGTTCAAATGTTATTTAGAAATGACTGTGTTAACTTGGGAAAGATTGACTTAAAAATTTTTTTTTGCTACATCTTAATGACTATCCATCTTTTAATGTGAAGCAAATTGATTGTCAATAGTGAGAACAAAGGAGGGAGAATTGCCAGCCCTCAAGTATGGAGACAGAATGAAACTACTCTCCAAAATTACCTGTAAGAAAATCTTGATACATTAACCTGTGAGAGAAAAGACAAATGTGATTAAAATTGGTTTCAGAGGGCCAGGAATTTAGCTCAGTGGTTCCGTCGCCTGCCTCACAAGCGCAAGGACCCAAGTTCGATCCCTGGTACCAAAAAAAAAAAAAATTGGTTTCAGAGTGAACCACTGTTACTAATGGTAGTAGCTAAATGTATTAAGGAGTGAGATGTGCTAAAAACCCAACATATCAAGACTCTTTGATTAAAGCTATAAATGATTAACAATATTTGGATTCAGTAATACAACTAATGCACTGAAAAAACAAAGTTTCAGAAATAATGAGATGTCTTAACTTAATATTAATAATAATTTGTCACTTTTTTCTCTCTGCACATGAAAAATTCCTATTTACAGATGATATGTAGCTTAAGTAAAAGTTTCATTCACTGCTATTTTGGCAGCTATTTTAAATATTAACCTAATATGTTGGAATTCAAAATAAAGATACATTGCCAGTATCAGGAAAATATATAACAAATCATGCAAATACGTATTAGAAACTATGGAATACTTTCATATTTATTTTGATTGTTAATTCTGAGAATGCCTTTGTAGGCAAAATTCTTCTATATTAAATTTTGTTGCAAAAAGTTCAATCAAAAGGACTCCAATAACCTCTCTGGGCTAATAATATTTTACAAGCTATTTATATCAATAATTCTTAGTTCTTGCATGAAGAAAATCAACGGATAATTCGAAATGATCCATAGCAGTTATTAGCAGCAGTGACTGTGGCAAAGCCTTCGAACAAAGGCAATACATATTTATAAATAAGTTGCCCTTGTCACTGCTCTGGAAAGGGCCAGCATGGATTGGTCTAACCTGCTTACAAATGTGTAAGAGAAGCCCAGGCATTGTAAGGATGCTGCATACTACAAGATAATTGTTTACCTGGACGAGATCCATTTTCTGCCTGCTTACTGAACACTTGGATGTTTTCAGGATATTCTATATTTTAATATTCTGCATTTTCCTTTCACTTACTGTGAGTGCAGCTAGAGGTGGCTTCTGTTTGGATGACATCCCCAAAGTGAAAACAAACAAACAAAAACCTTAAATTTTTCAATCCCCTAAATTTTCTCACAAAATGCACTTGAAACTTAAAAAAAAATGAAGCCTTTTACTAAAAAATGAAAAACAATAAAGGTATTGAAATTCCCTGCCTTTAATTTTGTTCACTTTGAAATTCAGACCAGATATACTGCAAGCTGATAAATTGCACCTGGTAAGTTTTGATGAAAAATCCTCATTTGAGATGCAATTATCTTCTGGCTTCAATTTGGTTTCCAATCCTTTCTAGTGTGGATTTATAAAATTTCCAGTAACCTACAGAGATGTCAGGGAACTTATCAAAAAAGTTTATTAAAACATTAAAAGTCCAACTTCAGATAGTGGATTTTGGCATCCCCATAGAATATTGATATCTGAAGGTGTTTAAATGGGCAAAAAAGGCAGGGTGTGGTGGCACAGGCCTGTAATCCCAGCACATGGGAGGCAGAAGCAGGAGGATTGCCACCAGCCTGGGCTACATAGTGAATTCAAGGTGAGCCCAAACTACAGAGCAAGACTCTGTCTCAAACAAAACAAAACAAAACAAAACAAAAAGCTCCACTGGAATTCAGGTTTTAAAGCTTTGTTGTTTTATACATTGAAATTTGCTACTTAGAGTATGGTCCATAAGCAGTAGCAGCAGCACCAGCATCTGGAAGTTTGTGCAAAAGGTGGAATGTCAGGCCCCTACTCTACAACTATTGAATAAGCATCTGAATTTTAATAAACTTCCTCCTCTATATGGTTTAGAAGCATTGCATTAAAAAACAAACCCAACATATTATACAACAGAAAGCAATAAAGCAATATACTATAGATCAAAAAAGCAAGCAAACCCTAAAAAATATTGACACAATTTTTACAAAAGACTGATACCCTATATATGTCAATAGTTTATATAAATCAGCAAGAAGAACATAAATATCATGATAGGAAAATAAACATGCAATCAATAACAATACAGAAAAGGAACTTGTGAAAATATTTTCAGTAGAAGTTAGAAATTTCAAATTCAAATAAGAAAATATTTTTATACCAATCAAATTGACAAAAGATTAAAATTGATATTACCAACTTTTATAGAAGAAAATTCATGGTAACAAGGCATTCTCCTATATTGTGGGAGAATATGTAAATTGGTACAAAGAAATGTCCCTTTATCAAATGTGTTGAAATAGTATGTCATTGGCATCAGAAAGTGCAATTATATATGCTTTAAGAAAGTAAGCTGCAACATGAGTAGAGAAGGATACCAAGGTATTATTCATGACGTAGTAATTTGGAAACATACTAAATGTTCAACAATTGGTTAATTAATTATACTGCACCCAAATAACAAGACTGTTATTGAGTCATCAAAAGCCATCCTATAGAGGAGCATCTAAGGAAAAAGGAGACATGTTCTTATAATACAGCCCTAGCCATGTGAAAAGACCGAGAAGACATATATAAGCATAATAGCCATACTGTGGGAATATGTGCAATTTCTTTGTGTGTTTCTGTTGCATCCCAACTTTTCTGCAATGCACCTATATTACTCTGTAAGTAGAAATAATAGACTTTGCAGTGGCATAGGAGGGTCAGTTTCTACCACCTCACAAAACCAGTTCTTAAAATTTCAAGAATTTCGTAAGCCAATTCTTAAGCACAGCTTTTTAAAAGAATTATGTAAACCTACTATTAGATAAATTGAATTTTAAAAAGGAGAAAACACTTAAAACTCATCACTTTCTAATAATTTTTCTATATTCCACTATTATGTGTGATCTTGACAGTGCAAATGCTGTGCAGTGGTACAGTATTATCACACATCTTCCCAGATTTGTGACCAGTGAGCTTAGGTTGAGAAGACTGAAATATTTATATCACAGACATTGGTAAATGATATTAGAAATCAGAGCTTTTTTCTTTGCTCTGAAGAGCTTCTTATTATATTTATTAGCACACCACAGACTTTAAGAATTTCTTGTGGAAATACAATGTGGCTGTTTGGAGGGAAGGGAAAGAGAATTCTCCTACCATGAGTATATTAGAGAAGAAAAATGATTACTTTGCTTCTTCCAGGGTTGTTTCTGTACCAAAAAGGTAGAGATACTGGTATTTGGTCCCCATACCAATTAGTTACTGAAATTCAAGCCAATCCTACTTTAGTATCTGTTCACCTTCCTTTTTAAAACAGCTGAACATCTCTGAGATCTCTCTCTTTCTCTCTGTAAAATTAGGAAAATGTAATTGTTCTAATTATTTTGAAGAGGTTTGGGCAAATTAAACTGATTAATGTATTTATTTTGGGAACCATGAAATATAGCACATGCTTATGATAGTAATCACATTAGAATGACCACAGATTTCTTAGAAAATAAAATTGGAAACAAATATGTTCATATGTATAACACATTATTATTGTATTCATTTAAAGTGGCTAAGCCAAAGAGGAGTTATTTTAATTTAATCTCCCAAAAATATTATTTTAATAAAAATGCTTGCAAACTCCAGTGTCCAAATTCCGCTCCCTCATGTTTACTAGATACTGATGTCATCAATATCCCAACTGATTTTTCTGGAATAACAATTCTGGAAGTGTATGTAAAGTATGCACTTGTTTCAAATACCTGAAACTACAGAAGAATCTGCAAACGATGACTCTGATAAATTATTCTTGATGCTCCAGTCCTCTTTCTCTAGATCTGACTGATCTGTGGCTGAAAGAAGTGACTCATTAACTTCAGGACCATCTTCATGTGATAAATTCTCAATCTCTGTGGATAAAATATTAGAGTGTAAATGGTAGAGCAACACAAGTTTTTATATTATCCAGTATATGTAAATATTACCGTTATTTTTTAAAAAAATAAACAGGGCTATCAATTGGTGATTATCCACATACTATTAAATACTTTCAAAATCTGAATGGAATGTAAACTGAATTTTAATGCAAAATTGTATACAACATGAACAGCTATAATTGTAATTTTTGAAAATAAAACTGAGGTTTTTAATAGAGATTTGCCCTAATATGCTTTAAAACTGTGACATTTTGAAAGGTTTAGAATGAGTTTTTTGTTATGACACAATATTTTTACTTTTAATATGAACACAGTGAGTAATTTTTGGTAATGATTAAATTTTATCTAAAAAGCCAATATAGTAAGTATTATGTTAATCATGAGAAAAGTGAGATGATTCATTCCCCTTCTGACCATTATCTTTAGGCATTAAGTCACTGACTCAGGGATTCAAAGCTACATTTAAGGCTGAATTAATGAAAATGTAAATGTGGTAGTTTTTCTTTAGCTTGTGCTCTTGCCATTTTGTTCTCTCGCTCTGTATGTTCCACATGACGATGTACATCTGCTTTAATGTCAGACTAAATTCATGTATTCTGAATTCTTGGAGCATTTTTTTTTAATATACAAAGTTGTCTGTATTTCTTCTTTCTCCTTTCTTCTATTCCACCTTCTTGTCTTTCAGCCTTCAACTAATGTGTACTGAGTGTTTTATTAAGGGCCTCTGTGGGATATAAAGAAAAACAGTAATTTCTGTTCCTTCTGAAACTACAATCTGTCAGAGAAGACTGATGCCATAAAGAAAAAAAAATTTTTTTTTGCATTACTAGGGATTGAAGCCAGGTTCTTTGCACTGATCTATATTCCTATCCCTTTTATATTTGTATTTATTTATTTTTTTGTTTTGTGAGAGAGTCTTGCTAAGTTGTCCAGTCTAGGATCAAACTTGGGAACCTTTTGCCTCTACAAGTGTGTGCCACTACACTGAAGAAAATTTCTCAAAGTATGATTTCAAATTAGCCCTTAAAATATAAGGGGAAAAATGTGTCCAACTTTGCATGGAAAATTTTCTTAAAAAAAAAAAAGGCCATGACTTCAGACAAAAAGCCAACTTGACAATATGTAAAGGTAATTATTAAGCATATTTGAGATTTATAATTATAGTAGCCAATTTATTTTGTACTTATCATAAAGCACTTTACATTTATCAAGTCACTTAATGTTCACAATAAATCTAGGCCATAAGCGATATTATGAGCCTCATTTCACAGACAAGTAAAGTGAGGTCCTGTACTTGGCCAGAGGTCACAAATCCAGAGGAGGAGCTAGGAGTCAATGGGCCCAAGGAGTCAGGCTCCTATAGCTGTTTGTTTCGGTGGCTAAACAACATACCACAGAGTTATTAAAACAATAGAAAATCTGCTTCTCAGGGCTCTCTGTGGAATGCTCTCAGCTGCCTTCACACTGTCCTCACATGATGAAGAGAAAAAGAGTTGCTTCTCTTCCCTCCTCTTCTTGTGAGACCACAGTTATACTGACATAGGGGCTCAACTTTATGACTTCTTTTCACCTTAATTACCCCTAAACACACTATCTCCAGGTACAGCTATATTAGGGGTTAAGGTTCCAATTTATGACTTTGGGAGCCTACACTTTCTTCCATAATATATCCTCATTGCACATGAAACACATTTATCTGTCTAAAAGCTTTAAATGTCTTAACTCATTCTAGAATCAGAATGTAAAGTCTAAGTCCAAAGTCTATCTAAATAGTACCTAAATTAGATCTGAGTAAGACTCTAGATATGATTCAGCTTCAGGTAAATTCTCTTCCAGCTCCAAACTCATGAAGCAAGTTACATGATTCCAAATGTAATTGTGGTGCAGGCTAGACTACACACATTCTAAAATATATATACTGTATATAGAAAAGAAAGAAGAGATTTGTCTTAAGCAAGTCTAAAACCTAGCAAGACAAATTCTATCAGCTTTTAAAGCTCAAAAAATAATTCTTTGAACTCAGCCCCATCAAAAAAAAGCAGCCAAACAAACAAAAAAATGGCTGGGCCTGGTGCCACTCCCGTGTAATCCCAGCATTTGGGAGGCTGAAGCAGAATTTCTGCAAGTTAGAGACCACCCTGGGGTACATAGTGAGTTCAAGGCCAGCCAAAACTACACAATGAGACCCTATCTTAAAAAACCAAAACAAGCCAGGAGAGGTGGCACACTCCTGTAAGGCCGGCATTCAGGAGGGTGAGGCAGGAGAATCACTGTGAGTTGGAAATCAGCCTGGGCTACATAGTGAGTTCAAGGCCAGCCTGTACTACAAGTGAGACCCTGTTTCAAAACAAAACCAAACCCAAGCAAAGAACCAAATCAAACTGAACCAAAAGAAAAGAAAAAACAAACAAATAAAACTGTAAACAGAATAATTCTCTGGTTTGATACTCTGCCCTCTGGGCCCAGTGGGGTGACAGAATCACACCAGGCCCTTTTTGCTCTCTGAGAATCTTGCCCTTGCAGCAGCCTACGAAGTACCTCTACCTCCGAGACACATCATCCAAACCAAACACGTAGCTGCATCCTTTGAAATCAAGGAGGACAAAGCTCTGCTGCCTGGGCCATGGTGGGACTGGCAACCCTGATGAACTCTGAATTGCTTTTGGGGTTACTCTGTCCTTTCCTTAGGAACAGCACCTATTCACAGTCAAATCGCTTCAATAGACGTGTGACAGTCTTTCTTCATTTCATTCTGTTTTCTTTGTCTCCTTTAGAACAAACTGACAGTGTCTTTGCTGGCATAATGATACATTTATCCTTGGCTTCTGCTGAAATGAGGAAGTACACAAGTCACATCCATAATCTCTTTATAAACAATATCGAGTGCAGTATTTGTCTAGTTACACAGTAATGTTCTGTAGAACACACCATCTTAATTTTCCGTACTATGGGTGGGCTGAGAATTTTTTAATTCTTCAAATTCTGGTCCTTTTGGGGTTGACAATTGCTTCTTTAGCTCACAGTGTCTTCTTTTGACTTTTATCATAAGCAGTCGAGAGAAACAAAAACACTCCTTCAACGTTTTGTTTAAAATCTTTTCTGCTGGATACTGTATCCAATTTCATCACTCATAATATCTACCTTCTACAAATATTAGAACATTCTTTTATTAAGTTCTCTGCCATTTTACAACGATCATCTTTCTTCCAGTTACCAATAACATTCCTTATTTCTAAGAACTAACCAGAATCACCTGTAAAACCTATATTGCTAGCATTCACCTCAAAACTCTTCCACTTTCTATCCATTACCCAGTTCTAAAGTCACTTTATGTATTTTAGCAGGATCATATTTGCTACCAAAATCTATATTAGTTAGCTCAAGTTATGAGAACAAAATAGCATGGACTGGGTGCCTTAAACAACAAATTTTCTCACAGTCTTGGAGACTGGACATCCAAGATCAAGGGGTCAGCAGACCTATAGGTGTCATTTTCTTGCGTTGCAGATGGCCGCCTTCTCCCTGTATTATCCCGTGATGGGAAACTGAGATCTCCTTCCTCTTGTTCTTCCTACAAGGGCACAGTTCTATTGTATGAGAGCCTCACCCTTATGACCTCATTTAACCTCAATCACTTCTTAATTCTTTATCTCCAGATTTAGCCACACTGAGGGTTAAGGTTTCAACCTGTACACTATGAGGGATCACAGCTTCGCTCATTGTAGCTCGACTTTCAGTGCTTTATCTTCTCACAAGAAAACAGCCACAGCTAAATTTGCTCCTGTCATCAAGGCCTGCCAGAAAAATACTCAGTATTTACATTCCTGACTCTCCTGATTGGGTTTTCTGAGGAAATGAAAAGGAAACTCATAAAGAATGAGTTGGTCAAGACCAAGTCTGAATGGATGTAGTGGTGGTAGGAGAACCCATTGGGTTTGGCATTTTCCACTCAACCTTCAAGGGAAGCCTAGAGACTCATTTCTGCTGCATCCACTGTCTGAATAACAGGCTAAATATCTGAGTCAGCATCCATCATCATTCCCTTCAAGAGGACACTGCTGCAGACCAGGAAGGGGGGAAAAAAAGAAGATGGGTAATTGGTGCTGTTTTTTTTCTTCCTATCTTTAGAAGGTTCTTGGTTTTGGCCAAATAGTAGATCTGGTTAGGTTGGGGGAGTCACGATAAATTAGTCTCAAAGCCATTCTTAAATAGACTCACACATAATCACAATATCAAGTTATGGCATAGAAGGAAAGTACTAAGGAAGGCATGAAGATATTATATATGTATAATAAGTTCTGTTGAAAAACTGACATTATCTTGGATTTACTAGATATACTCTCCCCAGACTGTTTTTGTTTTAAAAAAAAATATGATTTGAAAAAATTAGACCAAACATCCACAAGGCACCTAATAAAGTGAAACTTTAAAATATCTTAGTGGGCTAGGTATTTAGCTCAGTGGTAGAGTGCGTGTCTAGCTTGCAGAAGGCTCTTTGTTTGATCCTCAGCAGCACCAAAAAGAAAAAACGAATCTTAGCAAGAAATACTGCCACATATGGGTCTATGTCAGGAGGATGTGGGAGATACTTTGAAGCAGACCTTCTACATGCTTTTCTAAACAACTATCCCACTGGACTGAAATAAAATGGCTAGATACTCTCTAAGAGGATGGGTGTAGCAAGGTAACTGTGATCTGAAAAAGTGTCCTTTGTAACATTCCTTGACACAATGGTCAAAATTTCCTAGGAAACAAACAAACAAAATCTAGGCTATTGCCATTTTCCATTGAAATTCAAGTCCTAGAATGTTTGTCAATAGGAGGTAATGGTCTCAGGAGTCTTGAAAAGGCATTTATCAAGAGATGGGGTGGTCTAGACTAGGTTCCAGGTTCATTTTTGAGGTGTGTAAGACAGATTTGGCCCCATATTTCTGACTACAAGTTCCTTCAGACATAGCCAAATGGCAATAGGAATTACGCTGTGGAATAATTCCTGGGAAATGATATATACATGGAAGAAAAAGTGATCTAGATGTTGCAAGTAAGTGGCACCATTGAGGCCTCTCTAGGGAACCAAAGGGAAACAAGAACAGTTCTTAATGAGAAGTGATTTTTATACCAACCATTACACTTTGTGGCATAAATGGAAACAGTGATAGTTAGAAACTTGGAAACAGCCCAAATGCCCATCAACTGGAGACTGGATAAAGAAAATGTGTTTTTTATAAAATGGAGTACTACTCAGCCATAAAAAATGAGAAATTAGAGACATTTATAGCTAAGTGGATGCACATTGAGGCAATACTCTTAAGTGAAATAAATAGGAAACACATGTATAAATACCGAATAGTTTCTCTGGTGTGAGAAACTGAAAGTGTAAATAAGGACTAAATGTATAATAGGTAATGTGAAATAGGAAGAAAAGGGGCAAAGGGGAAGGAAGGGGAGGGCTAGGGGAAAGGATAGAAGGGAATGGGATTAATATGAGAAAATGGAAAAACAGGAACAAAATCTTTGTAAATAGGGAGGACTGGAGGGGTTGAAGGGAGGGCTGGGCAAGGGTGAAAAATAAGAACCAAGAGAGACTACGTAAAGGTGCAAATTTCCAATGATGAATGTCATTATATTGTATACTTAAAATGTACCAATGATTAGAATGAATAATCGATAATGCAAAATAGGAAGAAAAGGTCCAAAGGGGTAGGGGTAGTGGGAGGGGCAGGGGAAAGGAAAGAAGGGAAAGGAAAAATTCTGAGAAATGGAAAAAATGGAAATAAAGTCTTTGAACTAGGGAAGAGTGGAGGGGGTGAAGGGAGGGCTAGGAATGGGGAAAAAAGAAGAACCAAGATGCATTATGTAAAGGTACAATCCTCAATGAGAAATGTAATTGTGTTGTATACCTACAATGTACCAATAAAAGAATTTAATTAAAAAACAAGAAAATAAAAATAACCTATTGTGACACAATTTGGAGATAACATTGTTCTCTTCTTATTTTCTTAAATTTTTATCAATCTTTTCCTAGACATATATCTATTCTATATGTTCTTATTGAAATTTGTGGTTATATTTTCTATAATGTTGTTTTTTGTGTTTTATGTGTCAAAAATAATACTGTGAGAATTTCCCATGTAGTAAAATCATTTTTAAATGTCTTCATTAAAAAAAAAAGAAACTCAGGACCTTGAAGATAGAAAGATCATGGAATTTCTATCTGACTTTTGAAAGCTGGATTGACCATTGTTGATTAGGGATCTCCAATTCTTCAATAATTCCAGAGAGAAAAGACAGCTGTATGATGTTTTGAGTTTTTCACTTTTTGTTGACCTCAAGCATATGATGAGGTAAAGCATATGGGAGAGGTAAAGAGAGTGACCTCACCCAGCCATTTGACTATACTACACTCCTCCTGGCCCAATTGCAATAGGTTCAGTAATGCTATTTTATAATTCTTACCTTAATACCTCATAGTAAAATATTTGACTGACTCTCTTTCTCTTTCTCCCTCTCTGTCTCCAAATGTCTCTGTCTCCTTTCTGTGTCTCTTTCTCTCCATATATACACATAGGTACACATGTACACCCACAGAAGTAATGACAGTAGAAACACAGAATTTGCTGGGGTGGATATACCACAGAATTAACATCTGACTTTTGAAAGCTGAATGAACCACTGTTAAATGAGTAAAATAAATACATTCATATATTTCTGTATTTCAAATTATTGGACAAAAATAAGCTATTTCATAAAATAATATACCATGAAACATAATGTGGTATTTCTTCAATAATTTAGTTATTTTGGTTCACTGCTCACATTTTTTTTATACCATCATGACTGTCTGCCTTTACATTGCATTTGTAATTCAGAAATTTACTGTGAATCTCATTCCACTAGAAGGTATGGTGTATGGGAATAGGGACTTTGTAGTTGCATTTAATATCACATCCTTGGCACTTAGAAAAGTGGCAAAACACCTGGCATGTGCTCACTGAATGACTGACTGAATGACTGACTGAAGGTAAGGGAAGTGAAGTAAGCTTACAATGATTATAATACTTATAATTAATTTGTCAACAATTAACTTTGAATTTGCCTTATATATGATTGCTTTGAAAACATAGCATGCTCTGAAAATTAAGGGGGCAGTTTAAATTAGATTTACAACTAATATATGCAAAAGGGATACAAATAGTATTATTATTATTATTATTATTAAATATTTTAAAATCATATTAAGTAAGTTTGAAATATTTTGGCAATTATAAGCCCTTTACCAAATGCTTTAAAAATTAATGAAAATATTCAGAAGAATGTGAAGCAGAGTTACAATAAATACTATAATATTTTTTTCTAATTTATTTGTCTTTTGTAATGTTAAAAATATCTTCATAAAATTTCAGCCTGTTACCATGTTTCCAAAATAAGACTGAAAGTAGAATGTTGGTGACTTCTAATTCTAGAAGTCAACTGCCAATATCCTAGCATTGCTGGCTAAATTTTGTAGTCTCTGACAAGTTAATTTTTTTTCAGTCATCAGCTTCTTCATTTGCAAAGGTGATTAAAATAAATGATCTATCAAATCCCTTCTCATTATAAAATTTTGTTTCTAAAAATTTGATATTTGGTACTATGTTTACAGGCTTCATTTTAAACTATCAATCACCAGGCAAAAATGTTCAATGCCTTAGTAAAATTAGAAATACCTGCATTGCTTTTGGAGTCATCACCACCTGTTAACACTTGAGCAAGGGCACTGTTTCCTGTTTGATGAAGTATATGCAGAAATGTAGAAAACCAGTTTTCCTTCTGTATGATCCTTTTTAGTAGCTCTCTCACACCTGATTCATTTCCATTATTTTCTGCAGCAGAAATCTATTTTAAGAGAAAAGTTGAATTGAAGATGAAATGTCTTATGAATAAGTGTAAACAGAAAATATCCCTTATGAAAATTGAACTGTTAAGCATAATAACAAAGGTTTATATTTGAATACTAAAGAAAACAGCAATGCTACTAGTAGCAATTTTAGGGTCTGTCTGCAAAGGACATCTTTGAACTAATCATTTTTTTCAATATGCACCATTTTTTAAAGCCATTGAGATATTCAAACCTGACATTTAGGAAGTAAATGTTTTACCTCAGCCATTCTGAATAAGGGCTGCAAGACAAAGGATCTTTAATCTGTAGTCATGTTATGTCTCTTTCCACTCATTTTTTTCTGTATATCTGTGGCTTGCTATTTCTTTTTAACCCAAGAAGTTTACAAATGGAAAAATCATACATATCTTTTCTAACTTCTCTTTATTTACTATCAGCTTTATGAAGCAAATATTATTAAAACAGATTTATATTTTGCCTATTTAATAATTGCATTATTTATTATTGCTATAATAAAAATTTCCCAAATTTTGTTTATTTAATGTTACGAGAAATTTTATTTCTCTATTCCTTTTTTAAATTATGAGGAGCATTTTTATATGCATTGATTATAATTGTTAGTTTTTATTTGCATTCCCTTTTATATTAATCTAGCAAAACTTCTTAAAACACACATCATTTCTATAATCATTATCACAGTGCATCTTTCAAAATCCTAAAAGTGTAACAAACTGGACAAAAAACTAATATAAGCCACATTGTACCAGAAGAAATTAGGACATCATTAGCTTTTTGTGGCATTGACCAGGTCATTTACAGTGGATCCTTGACTTAAAAAGTCAATTCACTCATGAGGGTTGGTTGTAACTAAAGTTGGTTGTAAGTCAAGACTATGTTTTTCCCATAAGAAATAATGGAAATACCCATAATGCACCCTGAACCTCCCAAAGCACCCCTTAACTAGTAGTTTCGTAATAAAAAGGGTTGCATAATGTTAATAATTTACCAGAAATAGCAGTAATTTTCCTACTGTATTCACCAAAAAGTTATAAAATGTGCCTAGTTTACCTAAAACAACAATTTCATACTGTGCCACTATTCAAGTTGACGTCTTTGGCTTAAAGAAAGGGAGGATGAAATGGAAGGTGGTTATTGTTTGGAAGGAGAGTCTCCTTACATAAGAACATCAGGAATCTGGCTCTCTCATGTCCTTTCTCTCCTTGGGAGAGTCTGGAGCCCAATAGGACCTGCTTCTGGCTCACTGGGTCTCAATCTTTTCAGAACTAAAAACAGATCTAAGGTTATCTGTTTTTGTCTTTTCTTTAACACTATTCTGTAGTATGACATTACATTGTCATTAAGGAAGAGAAAACAATGACTGGCTTTTTCTCTGTCTGGGTGGGTCTTCTGTATAAATAAATGCTTGCAGCTCTGTCCAGTTTTTCAGAATTTCCTTTATTTCAGAAGAACTTTGCTTCACTGATTGTTGATATTCCCTCTCCTCTTCAGAAAGCTCCTTGGCTGCCATTCTCTTTTGCTCAGCCAGAAGTTGTTGAAATTCCTCTGTAGACAATTCCTCTGAGTTTTCCTCCACCAGTTCCTCAACATCACCACTGTCTACCTGCAAGCCTGTAGACTCTACTATTGTGACAATGTCATCAGCCACAGGGTCAATTGAAGGCTCAGGCTCCTCTACACAGCCTGCAAAGTCTCTCTCCTGTATAATTTTAGGCCACACTTTCTTCCAGGCATATCTCAGTTTCCTTAGAGAGACACTGGCCCAGGATTCTTCAATTAACCCCACACAGGAAAGGATGTTGTAATGTTCCTTTCATAACTCTTTAAGGGTTAAATCTGTATCTGAGACCATCTGGAAGAACTTCAGGAACAGTTCCTTGTTGTATAGGTTCTTAAAGTTACCTATATCCTGCTGAAGTAAAGGAAATGTATTAGATGGGAGGAACTGGACTGGGAGCTATGGGAATTCTTCAGCCATTTCTTCTTCCAAATCTCATGGGTGAGCAGGAGCATTGTCCATGATGAGGAGAGCCTTGAGTGGTAACCCTTTGAACTCTAGATGTTTCTTAACAGTAGGACAGAAAGCCTCCCTGATCCACTCAAGAAAAAGTATTCTTGTTATCCAGGCTTTTGTGCTAGATTTCCATATGACCCATAGCCTATTCTTCATGACCTTATGTTTTCTTAACACTCGAGGGATCTCAGATAGATAAACCAAGAGAGGCTTTATCTTGAGGTCACCACTTGCATTGGCACATAGCAATAAGATTAGCCTATCCTTCATAGGCTTATGGCCTGGCATTTTCTTCTCTTCCTGGGTAATGTATGGTCTCCTGGGCATCTTCTTCCAGAAAAGGCCAGTTTCATCATAGTTGAAAACTTGATGAGAGCAAAAGCCACTTCTCTGTGTCAATGTTTCAAAGTGGTGCATGTACTTTTCAGCAGCACTTTTATCAACACTGGCTGCTTCACCATGCTCAGTTACACTCTGAACCTCATTTCTAGCTTTAAAATTGTAAAACCACCCCTTACTGGCATGAAATATTTCACCATTATCACTGGTTGATGGATTAGCCTTTATGAGATCTGAATTTATAGCCCCAGCTTTCTCACAAATTATAGACTCAGAGACTCGGATAGTCTATGACCTGCCATCTGACTTTTGTTCATCTATACTAACAACAGCCTTTCTACATTATCTAACACTATAGATTGTAACTTACTAATTTGAGTAACATCTTGAGCAACACTGGGTTCCTTATACAAATCTTTTCTCTATAAGATTGTGGAGATGGTGGATTTTGACAGGCTATAAATATTAGTGATACCGGTAACTTGGACACCACTCTCATAATCCCACACAATTTCCTTCTTTTTGATTATGATTGCTTTTTTACCTTCCCTACTTTCTTAGCTTCTTTTCTAGCTTTTAGGGAGCCATTTTGATAGCAGTAATTATAGTGATTATATAAAGCACTTACTGAAATCATGGCTACAAACTGGGCTCAGACCAACGCTTACCTATACTTACATACACTTTTCTGGCGTTACGAGTCTTGTTCGCAATTGCGCATTGGATGGCATTTGGGTTGTAACTCAAGACTTTGGTCATAAGGTAAAACTAAATTTCCAGTCATAACCCAAGTTGTTCATATGTGAGGCCAGTTGTAACTTGAGGGTCCACTGTAATTTTCATGATCCTCAGTTTCTCCATGTGGAAAACAACACAACTGAAAAGAGATTCTAGAATTTCTTCATTCTTGTTGTATGTTAGACTAGTTGGTGGGGATTTTAAAAATGTTTATGTCTAGGAACTACTTCTAAGAGACACTGATTTCCTTTACCTATATTGGGAATCCACATATTTTCTCAATTTTTCAGCAATGTTGTGTGTTTCTAATCAGCATCCTACATGAGAAATAAAGACTTAGATATTCTTTATGTTCCTTCTCAACTTCTGCCAGTCATATGTGTAATTTGTGTTAACTTTTTTCTTACAAAATGTATCTATTTTCTAGTCCTATGATCATACTCCAAAACCTTTTAATGTCAGGGATTTGCTAGCATTGCAACAATGTCTGGCACAAATTTAGTACTGTATTAGCTATCATTAAGATGGCTGGGAAAATGATTTACTTTTGCAAACATTTCACCAGCAAATGCTACTTAATATAAGAAGCATGTTCAATAAAATCTCTACTCAAAAGATATTTTAGTCTTGTTACAAGAATGCTGTTCTAAATACTGCATATACTAATCCAGCAGCACTGGAAGAGGTACCAAAACTCCCTTTTGCAGATCAGAAGTTCAAGATAGAGATATTTAATTACATCTCTGAGATCTCCAATTAGTCAGTGGCAGAAGTAGAAATTCATCCTAAGCTGTAGAGGCTGAGTTCTGCTTTCTTGAGCAATAATTTTAGTTAATAAATATCTCCAACTTTGTGTTTATTTTCTGGCAAGTAGTGGTTAAAATGACTCCAAACTTAATAAAGTTTAAGTGATTTTGGTCCATGTTTTCCATAGCATTTTCTAAGCAGGTGCATGCTCATTTCCCAACTTTAACTCTGACTTCAGCAATGTAATGTTTATAAATCTTCATTATCTGCTAATCTGAGAAGTGATTGCCAGAGACATAAGTATGACTGATTTCAGCATCTTTTTTAATTTTTAATTTTTATTTATTTATTTATTTTTAGCACTGGGGATCAAACTCAGGACCTTGCACGTGCTAGGCAGGCGGCAGCACCACTGAGCTAAATCCCAGGCCCTCAGCATCTTATTTTAACTAAAAACACTCCTATTTTTATTATCCCATCCTTTAGTCAGGTTAAAAGATGTCTAAGAGGAGTAATGAAAAAAAAATTTTTCTAAAGAGGGTGAATAGGACATTGTAAAGAACGCTTTTATTAAAAATCTAAGCATATTTTATCCTCTAAGTTTTCAAATATTAATCTGTTGATTTTTACTGGAGAATCATACTTGTAAAGTGTTCTTTCTCTTACTGAGCTGAGGCACTTGAGGATCACACTGCCATTACCTCCTACACATATAATATCTGTGCAGTTTTGTAGCCTTATCAAGATTTGGAATTTTTTAATAAATCTTTTTAGTTCTTCCCATTTCTGGTGCTAGAAAATTCAAAACTTCCTTTGGAATCAAGTTAAAAATGTCTAGATACACTGTTAACTAATTTATGGAATATAGAATACAAATGACTTTGTGAGCAAAACAATTCAGTGCTTTCATGTGTTAAATTCTTTGATGTATTTCTTCTTTCCAACACAAATCAGTGGAGAAACCAATGACATTTTTCATAAAATACTAGCTTGCTAAAAAATTATACACTTTAATAAGAATGCTTTCATTTAAACATTTCGTTAAGCTCTTATGATGATCTTAGACAGATACTGTATTTAAATATAATTCTGATTTTTGAGTCTAGCTGAGTTCAACCCTTATGTAACAGTAAATCAGCAAGCAAAATTTACATGTTAAAAACAAAGCATTTTTTCATGTCATAATGAAAGGAATATTGTCAGTGATACAACTCACTTCCTATTCTTTTCCTCCTTTCCTTTCTCCTTTCTCTTTTTCCTTCTCTCTTCCTTCTCCCCCTCCTCTTTCTCTTTCCCTGTGCTTCCTGTCTCCTCCCCACTCTTTCCTTCCCCTCCCCCACCTCTCCCTTCACCTTGTCTCCTCCTCCCCTTACTTCTTCCAAGATGTACGTCCTTCCTAATTTCCCTAACAATACAATGAGCTAGGGGAGACTTACTTGTACTCTCAACTTCATGTTGGAATTGTACTCAGTTTCTAGCTGGACTAGTCCTGATAACTCTGGCTCTCCCATATAAATGGAAAGTGTATTGAGCATCAAGACTACAGGTATTTAATGTTTTAATCCAGGGGTAAAACATGTGCCGCTCTTCATCTGTTCAAACTGTTATTCAGTCCCTATGGAAACGCTTATATGATCACTTCTATTCCAGAGTTCAAGACTGTCTAAGGGAGTGGATGTGTCAAGTTGTCACTAAGTCTCCTAAAAGAAGCAAGATAGAACAGGGAAATCCCCTTACCATTAAGAATCATCCTACTATGATTTATAAAATGACTCTTGTATTTATTGCTGAGTTCCTAGCATTTAGAATAATGTCTACAGACAGTATTGGTTGGAAGAATGAACTCTGATCAACACTGTAACAAAAGCTCCAGGAAAGCACAGACCATGTCTACTTTTGTCTTATCTTCCCAACAGCTAGCATGGTCTCTGGCACAAAGATGCCACTCAAAAACTCAAACTAAATGAATTAATAAATCAATGAATTAAATATGTTCTTTGAATACTCATTGGACACACAATGAAGTCTCAGATGATTTTCAGAAGTCATACTGTAACTGGGGGCAGAGGCTGGCAGATAGGGGTGGGAATGCTAAACTAAAATAGTGGACCTAATAAAAAAAGTGTCTACTGGGATACCAGAAAAAATAAAAAAAAAAAGAACATTTTTAGAAGACTTGATCAATTAGTTACACTAAGGCCAACTTTTGACATCAATTTTAAATTGTGAAAAATCAAATTTGTAAATCTAATGCCCATTATTCCTCTATTCCCCAATTTCTGGCAAGCCAATTCAACACATCAAGTGTTTCAACTCTTATTCTAGATAATTTTTTGAAAATAAATTCAGATAATCAGTACTTATTAAGTTCTAAATCTACTCCTACTTTTGGCTAGGTTCTGTGAGATTAAAATATTGAAGATAGAGTTTTTCCTTCAAACAAGTTTAGCCCAGGGAATTTAACATGCAGATCTAAATTTTTACATGGAAGATTTACTTAAGCCCTGAAACTGTAACTTTACAAGGAAATGGAACCAGATGAGTGATAACAAAAGTCAATGTAACCATATAAAAATAGTTCTTTATTACTTATAAAGCTTTTTTATAAATCACTAATTTTCATTGTATGTTAACTAAAATACTGAGAAAAGAAATTACTATGATGTATATTTTCATCCATAAACTTAAATAACTTCCCGAAGTTATATTAAGAAGCAAAGAGACCTCAAATCCATGCCTCTCTGTTTTAAATTCTTAGAATTTTCACTTCATACTGTGATCCTATAAGAGAAATATCATCGATGACCCTCTTATCAATAGAGATTCTCCCAAAAGTAATGCTTCCTTTCTATTATTGTCATAGCTTACTTTTGGAAGTGATAATATAACATGATGCATACAAAAATTACTAGCTGCTTACTGAGACACTATTGTTCCTTAGAGAGCCTCAAATACATAGCTCTTCACTCTTCTAAGGCCTCTTTACAGAATCAATCTAAGGGAAGAAACAGTTACTTTGCCCTTTACTGCTCTCAGTACATGAAAGTCCCCTTACTCTCTATCTTCTTTATGTCAAATCCCTTGCATTACTGCTAGCTGCCTCCAAGCCTGGCAGAATCAAGAACTTGGATAAAATGTAGCTGGCGAAAATTGAATCCAGGCAAGACAAAAGTGATGCTGATAGGCAGAAGTATTTAGAGTAAATAAGGAGAAGTGCTGTTTCGCTGGCAATCGGGACATCATACCCACCAAACACAAACAGCTTTGTGGTGTTACTGGACTCTGTTGCTTCTGGACTTCCTAACAGCTACTGTGGCTGGAAATGCCATCTTCCTTCTCCAGCTGGCTTGTAGGCTGCATACTTTCTTCCAAATTAAGATTCTGCCACAGTGATGTACACATTTGTCATATCCAGCTGGACTACTATAATGCGTTCTAGTTGGTTCTCAATACACAAAATGACATAAATGCTACAGACAACAGTGTAAAGTAATTTACTTGTTGGGAAAACTGGTCATCACAATTGGATTCAAGTTGGGTCTTTGGACAGGCCCTGTCAAGTCTACAAAGGACCAAACTTCAGTTAGTGAAGATCAACTCAGGCTATATCCAATCAATCCGTTGCCTGCACTTGGTGCAATTGATGAAGCAAAATGAAAAAAATAAAGTCAAAATCACAACAAAGTATAGACAAAGCTTTGACTTTTAGCAATGGATTTAATCTGTCTAAATGCCTTTTAAAACTTAAAACTGAATGAATCAGGTTCAAATAGGTCAGCATTTATATATTTCATGATACATCTTCACTTGTTGAAAAATAATGAGCATTATATTAAGTATAAAGACAACTGGAAAAGTCACCCTGCCAAAATGCTGCTTTAAAAAAATGTGCTATTCCTTCACAAATATGAAAAACTGCAAATAGCAACATATTTTTAAATGAATTGTCTAAATTTTGATTCTAGCCAATATAGGAATGCTGATTAAAGACAAAGAGTGTGTGTGCATATGTGATATGTTATATATAATTTATTTAGATCAAAACTAAATGGCATAATGTATAGTACAGGGCAGAGGCTGGAAAATTTACACTCTGAAAGGCTAGATAATAAATATTTTAGAATTTATATGATCTGTTTAATTGGAAAAAATCAGCCACAAAAAGTATATAAACAAATGAGCATGACTGTGTTCCAGTAAAACTTTATAGACACTGAAAAATTGACAATTAAAAAACTCTAGACCATTCTTAGCTGTGGGCCTGCAAAAATGAGTTGCTGACTCCTGTTCTATGGAATGACATTAATGAAAACATAAAATTGAATACCATCAGGACTTCGCTCCAGGGAGACTTTGAAAAAATTATTTAACTTACCTTGGTTTTCTCATCTGTAAGATAGAGTTAATAATATTAGGGCTCTCTGTGGGTTATTTTGAACATGAATTGCGATAATGCAACTCAAAAATTATACTAATTACATGTAGTGGTTGATAGCATTTTCTATTAGTATACAGCACATTCCTATTCGAATGTTTCATTATTTCGACGAAAGGATTAGAAAATTAGTTCTTTTGTGATTGAATTTTCAAATTTATGTTTTAAGTGCCTACATATTCTCTTTTTAAAGGAGGAAACCAGATTCATCCAAAGAAGTCAAAGACCATTTGGAAAGGGACAAATGTACAGGCGGCCCTGCTTTGCAAAACCCGTCTAAAAGCCCAGCTTCGGCACCTGAAATGACACCTACCCGACTTCGGTCTTCAATGGTCAACAGCTCCTCCTCCAGGCATTTATCCAGGACATCCCTAACCAGAAGCCTGTCCACCAGAGTGGGCTGAAGAAGGGTCAGCAGCTGGAGACATTCATCTTGAGTGGCCTCAAAGGATGGGGAGGGCAAGTCGGTGAGGTCGGGGTTCACGTAGCGGGCAGCCAGGGGGCTGCCTGCTCTCTGGAGGGCGTCCACGAACTCCCGAGTCCAGCCAGGGCCCCAGCCCTGCTCCCGCTCCAAGGTGCTCAGAAGCAGTTCGACTGCCTTCATGTTCCCAGAGGTGTAGGCCGTCCTCACAATCTGCTCCTTTACGTCTGTAGGCAGAAAGGTCAGGTAGTCCAGCACGGGCTCTACCTGGATGTACATTTTCACTCGCGTCCTGAAGCACGAGAGGAGATAGAGGAAGCACTTGTCTGCGGAGGGCCCGTCCGACATCCTCGGTTCCCACAGAAGGAAGACCCAGCTGGATGCTCCACAGGTGACACAGTTGGGGCCGCGGAGTCGCAGGTCTGCAGCGCTGTGTCTCAGTACAGGTGTCCCGCGGGGCACCCAGGTCGTCCTGAACACGGTCTCATCTGGGCAGGTGCGCAGGTGCCAGGTGAGCGGGTGTCAGGGCGCGGGCGGGCGAGGGCGACTCCGGGACTGCGACCGCGCTGTGCTCTCGGCAGGAACTTTGGAATCCTGTTTCTGGCAGGGCCGCCCTTAAAGTTTGTCTCACTTCACTTTTTGTTTCGATTCTCTTGTCAGGACTTTGCTCTCGCAATCTTCCAGGGAGGAGTGTATTTCGACGGGGAGGAGCCACCTTTTGGTCTTTGGCTCAGGGCACTGTGGGAAATAGAAAAGGAAAGCAGATTCTTCCGGCACCGACTAAGACAACGATGCTTTGGAAATGATCCTCTTTCTGGGGTGTTGTCTCTTCAGCTGGGCTCAGCTTCAACAAAAAGACCTCTTGTCAGCTAAAACGCACAGGGCACACAAGTGTGTGATTTGGGATTTCCCGCCTGAAAAATGTAGAGGAACTGCCCCAGACTCTGATGTGAATGGGAGGTAGTTAACCTTTTGCTGGTGAATATAAGCAGCTCTGGCCCAGCGGGGGGGCGGGGGGGCGCTGCTGCTAAGGGAGAGGTTAAGAGATGAAGCTAAGAAGACCCCAGGACCCAAGGAGGAAATCATCTCTGCATCCTTCCTGAAATAAACCTGAGTTCCCAAGAATAATGTGTTCCTCCAGGAACTTGGAAGTGAATATGAAAAAGTGAGTAACAATAAGTAATTTTGTTGCTGCCTACTAACATTTATACAGCTTTGACCAGGGCCTGGTGGCATGGAGAGGGACTTTGACCACCAACTCAGTTTAAAAGAAAGCCAAGACAAGGTTTCCTATGTCCCAGCATGTAGTTCCCCATATTCTTTATAGAAAACTTTCTTTTAATAAAACAAAACAACAAAAATCCCTAACAACTTATTTTTGACTTAGCTGCCATTCTTTTCTTGGATTCAATACAGAAAGTTTTGGCTGGAGCAGCTAGGAATTTAATTAGGAACTAATGTACTGACTTGTAGTAAACATCAACATTTGTCTATGTCACAAGAGAAAAAAGACATTCGCGCTGAAAAATGGCAGCTTCAGTACAGAAGCCACATGAATGAGAGTCCTTAAAGTTGCAACTCATGAAGGAGGCATTTTGCAGCTCAGGGTGACTGTGGGTAGTATATGCATAGCATAATAAGAAGCTCGTGGTCCTGGGTTATATGGAGGATAGAAAGTTCAATCGGGCTATCAAAAATACATATTTAGGAAAATAATCTGTTAGTGAAGCATTTTCAATGGAGTCTGATAGTCCAGGGAAAGCATGGTGGCTCTTTTGATAAGATGAGAGAATTACTGTCTTCATAGGTACGTATATTCTGGAGTTACGCAAAATAGCCAAGTAAGCACTTTATAGCATCTTGTTTTATTCTTTATTATATTATAACTAATACTTTCCTCCCCAAAGATTGTAAGTTGATTGGAAAAAGGGACATATTTTTGGTAACCAGTAAAATATTCTACAAAGAGTACTAGGCCCTTAATGATTTCTCCTCTGAAAAGGAGTTTTCAATTGACTGTAGTAGCTGTCCCAATATCAAATACACAGTTCAAGTGGGTGAAATGAACAGAAATGTGGCCTCACAAGTCCTTGCTTTTCTGTTTCTTCATAGAAATCTATTATTCATTTACTTCTTTTTGGGAGTTGACTTTCTGCCCAAGTAGAAGTGAATCAAATTTGATGCTTCTATAGAAGTATTCAAATTATTGTTATTTACTGAATATACAGAAATATCTTTTAGGGGTATTGAAAAAAAATGTTGCCCCCAGCTTCCAGCTGCCTATGGGTTTTGCTGGATGTGTTAAAGCAAAAACTGATCTACCAACCAACAAACATTCTGTTTCCTGGCACCTATTCCATGTATTTTGGTTTCAAATACTAGGGAATGAAAAGAGATTGCTAATTAAATGTGATTTTCTTAACAATACAGAATTTCTTTCCTAGGAGAGAAAGTGTCAGAGATATTTAAATGTTTGGTATTCAGATTGTATCATTCATTCACTTAATCACTTAAAAATATTTACTAAGTACTTAGTGTATAATCAGCCCTATTCTAGGTGTAGTTAATAAAATCCTGCTTTAATGGAGCCCATATTTCTAAATGAGAGTGAGGAGACAAATAATAAGTAGCAACTAAAATATATCCAATGTGACAAATAGGGATAAATACTGTGAAGACTATTGGAAGATCTATATAAAAATGCACATTACAGTTTTGGTGGTTAGTTTTCCATGTAGATATCCTCAGTTAACCTATTACATCAGCACCACACAATATTCATCAATAACAATTCATATTTATCCTTTAGTGTAGAGTCACTCTGATGAGGATTCAGTGATGAGTACAGAATATAGCTTTCTTAGGAGTCTACAATAAGTTTGATAGGACCTTGTATTAGTCATCTTTCTGTTGCCAGGAAAAATAATATCTATATAGCAATTTACAGAAGAGATTTTTTTGCCTCACAGATTCAGAGGTTTCAGTCCATCATTAGCTGGCTTCAAGGCACAAACATCATGGAAGACAGAAATGGGAATAAAGCTGCTCATGTTATGGCAGCCAGGAAACACAATAGACAAGGAAAAGCCAGGGAAGAAAGGGGCAGGAGCCAGACTGAAGTTACACAGTCACACTGCCAGCCATGACTCAGACCCAGAAATGTGCTTTACTAATCTTCTAGGTGCTTCTCAAGCCAATCAGGGTTAACCACTAGAGATCTCTTCTGGAGAAAGCAGGATAAGGAAACAAAAGCCAAGCCACAATTTCTCAGAAATAGTCCCTTTGTTTATCTATATTTTTGCTTGGTGAGTTAGTTCTTCCTTTGAATAGGTATTTTCCATTGTCAAGTTTCTTCTAATAATTTTCATTTTCATTTTCCTCATTATTTTCTAAATTTAAGTTTCTCTTTTCTTTCTCCTTTGAAGTAAGAAAGGCTGGTGATATTTGTTTGTTTGCTTTCTTTTTGCCTGTCTGTTCTTTGTAAAACCTTCTCAAATCACTTCAGCGTTTGTTTTCTGAATGATGATTCAGGAAGAGCCTACATAGATAACAGACTGTTATTATTGCCCTGGTTCTTCTTTGAATTTTTAATGTTTAAGAAATAGGAAAATTCATAGTTGCCATTATAATTTAATGGCTATATACTAATAATGTCTTTTTTAAGAGAATGACAATGTAATGAGAAAATCCTTTCAGATTGTTATTCCATTTCTTCACTAAATTATATCAATAAGTTTGTAATGTAAGTGTTAGATGTTCTTAACCTAGTAATATGGAATTGTGGGTAAGCACAGAGACTCTGAGCTTGGAGTGTCTGGGTTCACATCTCAGCACTATCTTTTAATCGCTGCTTGGTCAGGAAAATCACCTCAAATACATTGATTGTAAAGTGAAATCAATACCAGTTTTGTGTCATAAGGTTTTCATAAGGATGGACTGTAAAGTACTTATCACTAAGCCTGGATTGTTTACCGTCCAATAAAAGGCTACCTCCCAGTGTGCATGTATAAATACACATAGCAAATAAGAGGTGGTACCAGTCCTCAAACAATACACAATTTCTAAAGGAAATTATTTAATTATGTACAAAGTATATAATAAGTAATTATTTAACTGACCTTTACCCAAGATCCCTTTTGTCAGGAAGTGGATGGCAGAAATGTTTGTTATAAAGTATTTCTTTATATTGAAATAACATTATATTTATAACATTATATTTTATATTTCAAAAACATTAGTAGGCCTAAAATAGAAAAGAATTCTGGCTTTTACTACATCTTGATACTCATTTCATAACTACTTCTACCAATTCAATTCAAGTTCTGTCTTTAAATGTATACCTATAAAAGACTTTCTACATAACAGTTTTGGCAATCAAATCACATATCACTTGATAATTTTCCATCTGCTTCCACTAAATCTTAAGTACTTTCAGAATCAGTTCCTCACAAATGTTTTTGTTAAAACAGTACTTTTGCCTCAAAGGCATAGATTGTGCTTCTTTTACTTTATTTTGGAATACTTAGGAGCAAGCTGTGATCAAATGTAATTAGACTGCTATTGTCATTACCTTACAATCTTGGTTGACATTCAGCCAGTGAACACTTTAGAATTAGATGTTTCAAACTGTATCCATTCTGTTTGAGAGTTGGCTATTCTAGTTGATTCATACTTACTTTATGCAAATTGTTGAATGTTTTTGTTTCACTTGTGCTCAGGTGCTCATATACAGCTGACAAAGTCTTGAAGTGGCAGTAAGAGGGCTATAGGGTGAATTGTTGAAATCAGATATTGAGATACATTGAATCAAACTTATAAATTTCTAAATCACAGAACATTAAACTAAAATTTTAAAAAGTTAAAGCATTGCCAACCACAAAATATTTTTATTGCCAATGTAATAGATTACATAAATTGCATTAAAAATCTTATTTCATTCATCTGGTTCCTAACTTTTTAGTGTTGTTTGTATTTTGTAATCTTATAATTCTACCTGTAAGGATTTTTAAAATAAATACATATGCATTTATTGGGGTCTATGTTTAAATATTTTTAATGATAGAGATAAAAAAATCTTATTTTTAAGAGTAAAATACTGACAGGTTTGAGGCATTTTATTTGGGTATTAAAATAAAAGGATGACAAGAAATGGGAGAAAATTGCTTTCCAGTTTTGTTTCCCTGAATACACACACTGCCCTTAAAGAATATTCTAACAGGAAGCACCAGAGAAATCCATTTAATTCCTTCTTGTTGTGGCAAAGTAAGCCACGTGACCATCTGAGAAATTGTTCTCAAGCTTTTCTGCAGATTAGAGTTATGTGGAAAGATGTTTAAAATTAACCTTTGTATTAAAATCTTCATGATTGGAACTTTAGGGTCATTTATTTTCCCTTTCAATTCCACTTCTGGTTTCATTTTCCTTCCAGAGGTGAAAAATAGGGGTAAGACTGTCCTGTAGCCTGGGGCCAGCCAAGGATATAATAGGTAGCCATTTTTTTTTCTTTTTTTGGTCGTTATTTTCTGTGCAGTTCTCAGGAGCACTGCATTGTGGTGACTGGGCAATTATTCCTAGGGGAAATACAGGATTACATTTCTTTTAGTATCTGGTCACATTTTCATCAACTGATCAATACACAGCCTTTTTTTGTGTGTATTTCTGTTTAAATACATATATATTTGATTTACTAACAATGAATTACTCATGACCAAAAGTGCAATAACTTATACCTGAACAAAACTTACCTAACACACTTTCTCTGCAAGGCACAGTACAGCCTTCCTTCCTGGACTGAGGAAAGTAACCTGCCAGCACGTCAGTACTATGCTGTATTGGATTGTGTTTTGTAAGCATATTCCTAAATTATTTATAGTTCAGTTTGGCTAATGCTATGATTTAAACGGACAACTATTTTTAGCAATTTGTTAAGGAACATGCTGTAGTTTGGAACTTTCATCCTCAAATACATTGATCTGGGCAGTGTAATGTATTTGGTTAGAACAAATAGAATTTATGTATTTAAAAACTATATAACTTCATAGCAGTAGCACCTTGGACACTTCAGAGCAAAGGCAGTAGCTAGTATTTGGGAAAAAATGAATCATGTTATTGTAACAGAAAAAGCCATTACTGTCTGTAAACTGGAGGAAAGTAGCAAGTGTAGAGAATCTGATTTAGAGTTAGTTTATAGGAATGTTTGCTTACTGTTTGCCTAACTGTTGCCTCTCTCCTTGGTAGTTCTCCAACCTATTGGTTCAGCAAAGAAAAATGAGAGACTGGAGGAACAAGTTCTACATTGTTCAAAAACTGCCTATACCTTAAAGTAAGGAACTGGAGTTACTTATATTTTTATCAATAATAAAAAGGGAAGTTAGGGATATTACTAGGAAATTCAACTTCCATATAAAAATAATGTGTGCCCATTTTTGTTGCAAGTTTCAAATGGCATAGGTAAATAATATTCACACTGCAGAGATTCAGTGTTCCCTTGGTGATATAGACTCAGTAGGTGAAGCTCTGGGCCCCACTCCCTACTTCAAAGGCAGCAGGGGTTTTTTGGTATTTTTTTTTTTTTTTTGGTTTTATGGTTTGGAGTTATGTATTTTGGTAAAACATTTGAAAATCTCCATACCGGGAGGTCAAAACATGTATAAAAGAATTCTTGTAATAAGAGAAATATTGCATTAGAACCTTTTCACATGACTCCGCCTTTATATACTTACATACTCAGCAAGTGGCAGAATGAGTGCAGTCCGGGCAGCTGCCTTCATCCCATCAATGTCTCATAGAGTCAAGCTCTGGGGAAGCTGGGCAGGTTCTGGAGCCTCTATCCCATGTTCTTAAGGGAGAAAAAGAGATGTTAATGATATTATGCTGCTATCTGTATAAATGAAAGATAGGGTGAGTAAAGTTGGTAAATGAATGAAAAGATGACACATCTATTCATTCAGGTCACAAGTTATACCACATTTTATAAAGTAAAATAATATTGAATTATCAAAATATTTCTTGATCATTCCTAAGCTAATTAAATTCTTTCTTCTCGGAATTTCTAATTAATAGTATGTGTGTTATGTTTATATGAGTATTTGTGTTGCAAGTATCTAAATTTAGCAGATCTCAAGCATTTTGCATAGTGCTTAGTAAACCTCCTCCAAATTTTTAGGACTTATTTAGGATAAATGATTTTATTTCATTCATTTTTTTCCCCTTCAGATGCAGATTTAAAAACTCAAAAAAGAATGTATACTATGTGATAGATTTTTCTCTTGTAAAGTATAAGTTGTCCAAATTATTGTATTGCTCCAATGGTTATATTTAGAAATACGTCAAGTTGAAGGATTTATGATTTTAATAGACAAAAGTAGGTAAGGCTGCAGACATTAACTGTGAGTGATTTCTGCTGTGTGTTTCAGAAATACTTTATTTAGGGAATAGATTGCTCCTGTGTTCATAAGTGCTTCATTCTATTCATTAGGAATTAAGAATAATATTAACATTTAATTTTGTGGAACATCCACAATAGACTGTAGAGAAAACAAAACCAGAAACTCTCACAGAAGGAATTCTGGATATGGACCACAGTTCTCAGAGGAAACCAGCTCCAGCTAAGCCTCATTATGTGCCCAGAAATCTGCAGTACAAGGTGTCTTCTTCTGAGAAGTCCATACACACAAGGGAGCCCAGGCCAAATCCTGGGCACTGTGTATCCGTGCGCTCTCAGGGAGGTAGTGAGTGGAGAAGTCCTCCTTACTTCCTTCTTCAGACTTCTCTGCACTGCTACCCATAGATGAGTTTCCTCTGCTGCCACCTTGTGGGGTTTTAACAATCCAATCTTAACTACGTTCGAAGGCATTCAGCTTGTATCATTTAAGTAAATTTGTAACTATGCACAATTATAGATTTTTTGGCACTAAATAAAAAAGGAAGGTAATCTATATTCCCCAGTGGAAAGATTAGCTATGGCTATAATTTAGCTTGAAGTATTGGCTTTTATAAAAGCAGAGACAGTGATCTTCTACCTCATTACCTGTGCTGCTTGTCCTGTGCTCAATTTTGAAAAGAAAGTCATTTTAAATTAAATTGCTCAGTGCCTGGAGTGCCTGTGCTACAGACTCAGAGGAGAAGCTAAACAGCTGCATATATGAGAGACAGGGTAGCACACATTGAGGCTGTTTATAGAAAAAAGTTTTCGTGATTATGCTCACCTTGCACCTTCCTCATGTGATCTCATGGCATCCTGGCTTCCCTCCACATCCAACACTTTCCCTGCTTTGTTACATTTTGCTCCTCTCTTTATTGTATTTTGATTTATCTGCTGTTCCTAGTAAGCTGCAAGCTACACAAGGCGAAGCAACATGTTTTCATCCTTTCTGAATCCTCACTCATTCCCCAAGGCAGTATAGAGCCCAGCATACAGAAGGCAGCTAATGAATATTTAGTGAATGAATTAATAATGAATACCTACTATGTGCTAGAAGCTGAAAGAAAATAAATATCTATATCTATTCTTTCCAGAAGTTTCTGTATGTTACTACTTTTCCTCTTCACAAACTATGAGTCTCTGAGTGGGCCTGTTATTTTCTCCTAGTTATTTATTCTGTTTTCTGGTAAAACTGCTTCTAGATTGTCTTTGGGACCCATTTACCACAAGGGGGAAAGATATAGGGTTGGGGCCTGATTTCTTTAAGATGATCAACACACCCCACCTTCTAGCTATGGTGATTAGATGAAGAATGGATGTGTTGCCCAGTTAGTTCTGGAGAGATGAAAGTGGAAATTCCCTGTGGCTAGTTGTGACACTGGGCTGTTTCTGGATCCAGGTTAGGGAGGCTGCCTCTCTCCTACCCTGAGGATGGAGGCACAAAATAGAGAGAGAGGGTCTTTAATATGCTAGAAGAAGCCTAATCCGAAGCCACAAGTGAATAAATTCACTTGTTGACATATACTGAGTTGGGTTTTCTGTCACAATATAAAAAAGATTAGTTGATTTTTGAATAGGAAATAGCATCATTTTACAAAGGAGAAGCCCAGATTCAAAGAAGGTACATTATTCTTGTCCATATCACACAGCCAACAGATAAACTTGGAGTCAGTTGTCAATTCCTAAAATATTTATTACACATTTCCTTCTAGAATTAGCAGTCAATATAATTTATTTAAATCAGTGTCAATGTGAATTAATAAAAATGAGTATTAATAAAATTTAAAATATTCACTTTTAGTATAGAGAAATTATCCAAACTCTGGGCTTGGTATTAAGTTATTATCTGCATCAATGCGATACATGCCTCAAATGAGGCACATGCCTTTCCAAAAAATATCAGTTTGTTTTCTATTAGCTTTTGCTTTCAGTGCAAGTTCACTAAAAATAACACACAGCAAGTTGTTTTACATAAGACGTTTAATATACAAATCATTTGATCTTTCTTACCCTTATGCTTAAGCGTTTCTCCCCTATGTTCTCACTCATCCCTTTTTTGTATTTTCTTTTTATTTCATTATATTTTCTGATATCACTAACTATGATTTTATTAGACAACTTATGGGTAAAGTCCTGCCAAAAGATTCAGTTGCTAGGTAACATTTTCCTTTTTCCTCCCGTCCTTCCCCTTCCTTCCTCCTGGGCTGGTTGCCATAGTTCCTCTTACACCATGTGGCCCAGGTCCTTACTGTAATAATGGCGGCTGAATAACAAAGTGTGTTCCTCTTCCTTTCCCTCCCTTTCTATCTTTCCCCTCTGTATTCTTGTTTCTCAGTCATATATTTGAACTTAATTTAAAAAACAGATGCACTATTCAATACAATTATTCTATATTTATTTATCATCCTGATTTTTTCCTTTCCTCAGGAAAAATCACAAAGGTTGAGACTAATTGGGGCAGGGGTGTTAATGTGAGTTTTGGAACTTCTTTTTCTTCATTGTGGCTGGTGTTATGGTTTATATCTAGAACCCCCTCCTCCACCCCCCAAGCCTCATGTGATCCATAAGCAAAACCTTTGGAAGGTGATTGGGTTATGGGGGCATTAGAGCTGATTTCCTTTTAGGAGGTGGGGCCACGTAAGAAGGAAGAGGTCACTGGGGTGATGTTCTCTGCTTCCTGTTTGTCATGCTATGAGCCACTTTCTTCCTTCTGATGCTCTGTACTGCCTTTGAGGTAGTGGACTATGGACTGAAACATGAGTCAAAATAAGCATCTCCTTCTTTTAGTTGTATGTGTCAGATATCTTATCCCAGTGAGGAGGAAAGTGACTCAGACAGTTGGTTTTTTCTAGTTGTCCCTGAAAATCTACTCCTCACCTTTCTCTACATTGTTCCATGTGCTGGGAGACTGAAACTTCACTAACTGCATCAAAGAATTTTCTTTCCTTTGGTTCTGATTAGATTCAGTCTTCAGAAGCACTGGCAGGAGATCAGAGGTAGGGGAGAAGAGTGAAAATTTGGGTATTTATTCCTTCAGCAATACTTCATCTGGTTCTTTATTCATCCCTCCCACCCAAATAAAATTTCATACAGCAGCTCTATCCAGGTTTCAATAACTATATCCCAATCTTGCATCTTCAGCTTAAGTGTGGTAATGCGGACACTATGTTGCTTGCGCTGGGATTTTACATCTTTTCTGTGTCTCTTATCTATGTTGATACCTTTCTAAATAGTGACCTTGTAAGATGTCTTCATTAGTGTGTTTGAGTGTGCCATCTACATTTTTCTGGTAAGAGTGTTAGCAAATGAGTCTTATGATTAAAGACTGAAAAGCAAGGCAAACCTCCAAGGTAAACTGAGTTTTGTGGATCTTGGTGGTATATGTTGTACCCATTCAGGGTTACCCCACACCTATGCTGATCATGAGTCTTCTGTGTCAGTATATATCACAGTTCCTGTCTTCAGGAACTTTACAAGGGAAAGTACCAAGGTTTTTCCTTTTATTTTTATTTCAACTTTTAATATTGGTTAACTCAAGCAACTTAATGTTTTATCAACTAATTCTCAGATTTTAAGTAACTTTAAAAGCTCTAAGACTGGGACTTTATTCATTCAAAACTATACACATGTCCTGGGCTATTATTTTCTTAAGATGAAAAATAATCAGGTAATGTTTTACTTTAAAAATATTTTGCAACTGTTTTGATCTGAGTCTATCTCAACAATGCAACTTATTACTATGTTATATGTAATTGGTACTACTTATTTCACAAGAGTGTTATGAAGATCAAATGTGGTAATGTGCAAAATAGTTATGACATGCATCATGTGCTATATGATAAACAGATTGGGAATTTTTATTCTTATCACAAGCCCTATTTCTAGTAATTGTTTTACAAAGATGAGAAGGGGTCTTATTTTGCTAACACATAAAACTCCTGAGGATTAGAATGGAAATAAATGATCTCAGCTTTTAGGCAGTCATAATGTACCTAAGAATTGGGATTTTTTTCATGTTTTGGTGAAACTATTTTTAATTTTCTGTAATAGGAGTACTGCATGTTAATTCACATTATATGTAGCAAGCTACCAACCAAAGGGATCAGCACCAGCAAATGTATTCAATCGACAGGTTTAATTTATATCTTTCCATACAATCAGGTGTGCAAGTGTATTGACCCATATTGTACAATCTAACTCATATTCACAAACAGGAAACTTGGATTTAACTTGCCTGGATAACAGATTACTTTGTGGAGGTTATAATTATAATGCAGCTGGATTGGGCTTAATTATGAACATTTATTGTGATCACCATTTCTCAAAAAGTTTGCATTGCATCCAAATTGCTTAATAGAGCTTGATAATGTGAAGATGTATATATTCAGAGACCTGATGAAATGTCTTGTTGACATTTTTCATAAATGCACTATTTATTAAATTGCTTTAAAGTTTGTGGTTCTGCTAAAAGGGTACTTAATATTACTAGAACTAGAAACAGAAAATTGTTGAAAGATTAGCTGAAGGAAGGTCAGTTTGTCAGGTGGGTGGTTGAGGTGATAAATGGTAAATTGTGTTTGTTTTTGTCATCTTTGTGAGGCTCATTCTTTCTTCTCTGTCTTAACTGGTAAATAGTGAACCTTAGGTAGTGCCTGAAAGAAACTACTGTGGGCTTATAATGAAATTGTTACAGAATCACTTCATTTTTCACTCCCAGGTTTATGCCTTATGCATAATAGCACATAGTTTAGCTTTTGTTATTACATTTTGAAAACAAAATAACTTCTCGAAATAGTATAATAATTATTGTATGTGTATCAATTAAACCCATGGTTATAAATTTTAGCATAATGTAAATAAGTAAATACTGGGGTGGACCCAAGGTGACAACAGTAGACAGTATGACTAAATTTCTCTTCACTACCTTTCAGATTTTGTGCACTCTGGACTGAATTGTGTCTTTTCACAAATTAAAATGCTTCAATCCTAACACCTAATATGATAATATTTGGAAAGGGGGATTTTAGAAGGTAATTCAGTTTGGGAATAATAATATATGTCAGATAGAGTTATTTTGAGTAATGACACCCCACAACGCACAGTACCTATTGCATAACACTCATTCCAGAAACAGCTATTTTATAGAATAATGAAACATTTCTGAAAAAAGTGATTTGAATTGCTTTTATACATCACATTTTCATAAAATACTATTATTCATATAATACTAACTGAATCATGGAAGCGAATTATCATTACTATTATTAAAAAAGACTATCAGCTCATATGAGTTTTTATATTAAAATATAACTTGAAATACTAGGTTTAGGGAGAGACTGCAGACAACTGTAGACTGTGGTATTCAAAATCCTCTCTGTATTCATCTCCATAGTATAAACTTTCTTTCATAGGCCTTTCTCTAATAAAGAGGTACATTGTCAGGGACTATAAAGGATCTAATAGTTTATCCTACTTGGGAGCTAATACAGTAGTCCTGTCAGTTTCATCTAGGGAGGCAGAAGGCATGAGATTCCTGGGTCAGAGACAAAAGAATATTACTTGGAGCCCAACAGATAACATGAGCAAATTCCTAGCAGGCAGAGAGGGGCTGCCATGAGGGTGTTGAACAGTGCAGTGGGTTTGTTATCAGATAAGGAAGTCCATGCTTAGAAAGTCCCGTCATTTTGAAAGAACTATAAGAAAACATACTCAAATTTTGCCCTGGTGGAAAATATCAACTCTGGAATTAGATCTGCAGAAATGCAAGAGGCCCATGGAGATTTGACTCTCAACAAACACAAAAGCATTCCATCAGTAAGTGTATTCTTTTTTTTTTTTTTGTACTGGGGATTGAACTCAGGACCTTGTACTTGTGAGGCAGGCATGGGGCCACTGAGCTAAATCCCCAGCCATCAGTAAGTCTATTCTGATGCATAAAAATTCTGGCCTTAGATATAGACTAACATGGTAAAGGAATGTACTCAATCCTTCCTTAAACATTTCCTGGACTATGTAGTCAATCAGTTGTATTAACTTTGCAACAATTATTCTGCTTTCTAACACTTTATTACATGATACTTTAAAGAGTCATACATTCTTTCTTGTTATCAAGTAGGTTTTGCTATCCTTCTTTATTTATCCCAGTAGTTTAACCTAATTGGATAGAAAATTTCCTATAGTATTAGAGGAACTGACACTTTAGAGTAGCTTGTACACTAGCAATCTTCCTTCTCTGCCTCTTTCTGGTAAACTTGTTTCACAAGGTCCAGTGCCTTCTTCCTCTGTAGTGTAGCTAAGCAATAGTTAGGTTCCTCAGCTTTTCAAGGCTGACTTCTGCGCTCTAATACTTCATACTTTGACCATGCTAGTCTGCAAAACAGGTTAAGCTCTTCTCTTATTCTTCAGATATTAATTAATACCATCACAGTCTTTTTGTTTTTAAGCTGAATCTGTAGCTACCCTGCTTTTTGTTTGTTTGTTTTAACTTGGAGCTACAGAATTCATTTGGGTTCTAGAGAAAAGCAAACTTCTCAACTCTTCATACTTAATAAACCAAAACAACTGCATATTTAAAAGATAAAAAAATGCCCGGCTAGCTCAGTCAGTGGAGCATGAGACTCAAAAGTTTTTTGTTTTTTTTTTAAAAAGATAAAAAAACCTGTTCTTTCAGTATACAGAATTAAGGAAGCATGTCTTCAGAGTTTGGCCAAAAGTTGAATCACAGGCAGGGTTGTCAGATACTTGGATGTCCTGAATTATCAGCATGATTAGTAAATATAATTTTTAAGATATAATAAAGTACATTATTTAGGACAAACAGTAAAACTCATTCATTTGAAAAATCAAATTTAAGTAGAATTCCTGTATCTTTATTGGCTACCTCTGACAACTGTTTTCACCGTTTATGTACCAGACTACAAATAACCTTTTATTAAATTAAATATAGTGAATTTTAACGCGTAAGTTATTCCCTGGTAGTCATGACTTCAAAGTTCTCTTGCGACATCAGCACTACACAAAAGTAAGTATAACCAACCTCTGATATTCACAGTTGTGTGGTATTTGAAGTTCAGGTCAAAAGAATCTAACTTAAAAGAAGTCACTGACTATTTGATTTGGGGTTTTAGAGTATTAAAGAACTTTAGGACATGATGACCTGGAGAAGCTTTCTAGAGAGGGCAAGAATTACAGAGGAAAAGGATTCTTGGGTTAAGAGCCAGTAAGAGCCAGGCAGGGATGACCTAGGCTGCTCGAGACAGGATGTAGCCAATCAGAGCCGAGAAGGGTGGGGCGAGACTGCTGGTAGGGGCAGGCTCTTGCTGTATTGGCTTCGCAGGGTGAGGCTCAGCCAATCGGAAGCAGGTAGGGCGGGGCTGGCCTCAGGGGACGGGCAGGTTCGATGGCGTGAATAGCCCGGGTACCTTGGCCTCCTACCTCAGCTGCACCTGCACCTGCGCGGTTCTCCCACCCGGGCTCAGAAGGTGACCACCAGTGTCGCGACCGGCTCGGCATGGCCTACCCGGGATACGGCGGAGGGGTGAGTCCTAGCCGCTCGGCCGTCACCTCCGCCCTCGCGGGGTGTGGTAACCCTATGGGCCGTGCCCTCGTACTGGATCTGCCCTCCGTCCCCGCCGCTTTGGAGCGCGATAGGTACCTGCTGGTATCGTACCACGCCGGACTCTGCGCGCTGAGCCTGGGGGGACCCCGAGCCGCAGGTGCCCGGTCCGTGAGGGCCCTCCAGAGGATGACCTGTTTTCACACATTTCCTTCCTGGAATGGAGAAAGGAAACACCCATTTCTCTTTCCAGTAACCTTTTAGTTTTGCCAGAGAGCCTCTTTCTAAATTTTTTTGACCACTTCTTGTTTTTAAATTGCTTGCTAATAAATTGAGGTAGTCGGAATGCGTCCTAAACTTAGTTTTTCTAGACTATTTTTGGAGGCAAGGGAGATTTTTCATTCTTAAATACTGTATTTCCTACATCACCTTTGAGAGAAGTTGTAATTGTAATAGCCGTGACTAGTTCTTTCCTTTCTGAAAGGAACCCCAGCCTTATTTACATCAGTGATCCTCAAAGTGCGGTGCGCACATTTTGTGTTTACAAAGTGGGAGTGTGGGATGAGCTATGGGGGTGCAGGCAGAAGACAGCACGTTTGCTGTTATTATTTGTTTTATTTAAAAACAGAATTTACACTTTGTTAATTTTAATATAGAAGTTAATAGTGGCATAAGATAGTGATCTTCGAAGGAATTACTTCTTTTCCTGGGAGTAAGAATTATTTTTTAAGGTAAAGAATTTCCAGATTCACAATTTAGACACATACTCTTTCCTACAATTGATTTGCTTGAAAACTGACCTGAATTCCCTTTGGCATCTTCCACACTCCAGTTTCTACCCCTGTATTAGTTTATCATCTTGTGACCAGATACCTGGGAAAAAAGGATCTAAAAGAGGAAATAGTGATTTTGGTTTAGGCTTTCAGCAGTTTCAGTTCATAGTCAGCTGATTTCACTGCTGTAGGGTTGTGGCAGGGCAAAAATGTCATGGCAGAAGGCAGCGTGGAGGAAAATCCCTCCCTCATCTTGTGACAGGGAAGGGGGGGGAGAAAGGGGTGTGGTAGAGACAGAAACAGATGGAGAGAGAAGCCACTAATCAAATCCTGCCCTTCATGATCCCAGTTCTTCAGCACACGTGGTTATTTGGCTTCTTCTGAACATGGTGACCACATTCTTTATGACAAAAGCAAGCTGCTAGTCCTCTTAACTACTGAAGCCTAGAAACCACGTGTTGCTGTTTCTACCATGTTCTTCCAGATAAAGCTGAACACAGGCCCTCCCAAGAAGGGAGACTTGGCTTTTCAGTGGGAAGAGTCATAAAGAATGTGACTACCAGGTGGTTCTCAAATTACTGGCTTTAGGAAAGTTAGTGCTGCAAATTGAGAAAGGAAGATGGATTGAGGTAATCCCTAAAGACAGATTCTTCATACAATATTGTTTACCTGACTTTGGTTATAGAAAAAGATGTACTTGTCTTTCAAGACTAAAATGGAGATGCTATAGTAGAGTGTCCTTAGTGGGGCTTTTGGCACTATGTCAACATTACCGTTCCATTAATGTACTTACATTTAGTTTGACCTGTTTTCGTAAAGCATCTTTAAGTTTTTCTTCCTTGTGTGAAGCTTAAGGTGAGGAGAATCTCCAGTAGGCCTTTAAATGACTGATTCTGCTGTAGGGCTTGGTTGTCTTCCATGATCTTGCCTTGGAACCAAAGAGCAACTGTTTGTAATTGCCACAAGCTCACAGCATAAAATCCTTTTACTCATGGGTTCAGCTGTATCTTCAGATATTAGCTCTGAAACTTGCCCTTTATCAATACTCTTAAGGGCATTTAATGCCCAATGGAACTCTCTATCCACAGTGTTAGACTGCATCAAATTATTCTAGCATATAATATTTTTTCAAATTATATTTGTTCTTATATACCCCTTTTATTTTTTATTTCTGAAATTAGCTTGTCCTGTTCCAGTCAGTCTCTTTTTTTTTCTTGAAAAATTATATTTAGGATTCAGTATATTCTGTTGTCATGTTTCCTGTTTCCTGTCTTATATTTCATGGCTTCACACTCTTAGCTTTGACTGCCTTCTAGAGCTCCAGTATTTCCTCCATACCTCTGCCACATCTCATGTTATCGCTATTCAAACCCCATTGCCTTCTATACCATATTGTTTTGTCATCCCTCATAATTGTAATTCTTTTCTCTTTCTGCCTTCTGACAACCTCTGATCATCCTTCTATGATGCAGATTAAGAATATTTTTGTTCAAAACGGAATAATCAAAACACTTAATACCTTTCCTCCTCTTGATTCATAAAATGCTGAGTAAGATGCTTTTCTAAGGTAATAAAAATATAAACTGAGTCTCAAAGTGAAAAAAAAAAGAGACAAATCAGATCCATAGCAGAGATTAAATATATGTATAGCTTCTGAGGTCAGATTGTCTATATTTGAATGTATAGTCTAATATCTTACTAAATGTTTGACCTTGATCAGTTAAAGAAACCTTGACACTTCAAATTCTCGACTGCAAAAGCATATACTTTTATGTCTATCTCAAGAGTTGTGAAAATCAAACATAACAGATGGAAAGTACTTAAAGTAGTACTTAGAATATAAAAAGCCCTCAATGCATATTAGCTGCTTATTATTACCATATTATTATTATTTTTTATATTCTTGTTATTTTTCTTAATTTTTTGTCATTTTGCTTTTTAAACTACATAATAAAGGATGATATTTTCACATCTCACAGAATGTGGAAATCAAACAACATAGTAAATAGAAAGTACTTAGGATAGTGCTTGGGGTGTAAAAAAACCCTAAATATATATTAGGTAATTATTTGTTATCCTGGTTGTTTTTCATACATGTATTATATATAATACATATGTATATATAATGCGTATGTGTATATGTCATCTTGCTTTTTAAAAATAAATCCTTTATGGTAGAGAGGATATTTCACCTATATGCACTTTCCTGTAATTAGGTCACAGTTTCATTATATTATCATATCTTTTAAGAATGTGTCTGGAGGTGTATTTCTCAGCTTTACTATAGATGAAATCTTAGTGTCATTTTGTTTATATGAATGAGGATTATGGTAAAAACTTAAATTATGCTTCATATTTTTCTGTTAAATTAGGTTGTTAGTGGCTAGAGACTTTTATGTTTTTTTAATGCTGGATTAACATGTTAAAGAACTTGGTCTCAATAAAGGCTATTCAATATTTTGTAGTTTTTATGTTAGTCATGTTTGAAAGCTTTTGGTCACTGTATTTTTATTTTTAATAGACTTCTAATAAACATTTTCTACTAAACTAATGTTAGTAGGTAACTTTGATATTATTAACATTTTCCTCTTTCACTCTTATAGTTTGGAAATTTTAGTAGTCAGATACCAGGATCGCAGATGCAGATGGGACAGCCAGTGCCCAGAGCAGGTCCAAACTTTTACCCTGGAGGATACCAGCCTGGGCACACAGTGTATATGGGCAGCTATTCTTCAGCTGATGACTCCATGTGGACTTACTTCACTGCTATTGCTGGGCAGGTGAGATGATAAAATTATTACCCACATACTAGTTTACTAAAATGATTGCTACTTTTTAAAAACGTCAACTATTTTACTTAATGTTCATTTAAAATACATTTAAAATTTATGTTTTAAACTTATCTAGACCAAATTTTTCTTGAGTTTAGAGATGAGGGCAGTCATAATTACTTCTTTTTTAAAAGTTTTCTGGTATTATGTGTGCTATATTGTTCATATAAATAGAAGAGAAAAAAACTTTCAAAGTGAGGAAATCTGACTCGTCCATATGTAGCATGCTTTCTACTATATTTTTATGTGATATGTCTCTGCTGAAACTCATGTTTAGATTTAATTGCCAATGTAACTATCTTGCGAGGTAGTAGAACCTGTAAGAGATACTGTAATTAGGTCATGGAGCTCTCCTCTCATGAAAAGCAGAATGTGGTCCCTGAAAGGGTACTTAGTTAGCTTGAGAGAGGTTAGTTTCCAAGTGAGCCGGGCACCTCTGTCTTTCTCTCTTGCACACGTGCTTTTCTTCTGCACACCTGTACTTGCTCTCTCCACTTTTCTGCCATGCTTAGAGCAGCTTGTGGCCTTATCTAAGAAGATCTCATTGCCTTCCTAGCTTCCAGAAATCTGAGCTATACTCCTTTTATTTATAAAAACTACCCAGCCTCTGTTGTTATAGCAACAGAGTATGAACTAAGACACTTCTGCTGCTGAAACTCTTTTATATAAGGCTCATCTTGCTAGTAGCTAAGTACTCCACCAAAGCTCTAGTGTTATAATACTTATATATTATCTTCTGTTCCCCAAAGCAGGTTACAGAAACTCTAAACTTCCTCTATCCTTAGAAGGTCATAGTGACATTCTTTGACTTATCCTGTCTGGTTGTAAGTCAGAAGACACTTGGTGATTACAGAGGAATCCTGCTCCATAGCCTGGAGGAAGGAATGTAGCATGAGAGGCCAAGTGTCTGAGTAGACAGGCCTGGGTGGGTTTTCCTACCTAGAAGGCTACTAGTAATCATGTCTCTACCATGAAGTCGCCTAAAAACCCAAAAGGAGTGTGCAGAGAGCCTTAGCTGAATACAGGAACCCTCAGGAAAGCAAACAAGAAATGGTATATGTGCTGGGAAGGTTGTGTGTATCTTAAATCCACAGACAAGGGATTGAAGCCCCTGCACTCAGGACCCTTCCAGCCTTCGCCATTTGTGTCTTTTAACCTGGCTATTTATTTGTGCCCTTTATAATACAACAGTATACCAAAGTATAGCCTTTCCTTTAGTTTTCTGAGCCCCTCTAGCAAATTAATCACACATGAAGAAGGGGTCATGGGACCCCAGTTTGTAACCAGTCGGTAAGAAGTTCTTGAGGTCTGGACTTGTGACTGGGTCTGAAGTAGGGACAGGTTTGGAACTGATCCCTCAACCTGTGGAATCAGGTGCAATCCAACTAGATTCGTTCGGAACTGAATTGGATTGGAGCATACAGCTGGAGCCTGCTGCAAAATCAATTGCTTTCTGGCTGGTGGGGAGAATTTTCTAAGCATTTTGTCTCAGAAATCTGTGTTAATTGTGGTGTAAAAGCAGAGGAAAGAACAAGATACTTCTTTTTTATCCCCTGAGACATAAATATTACTTGAATCAAATTCCTAAGTTGATTTTTCTTCTTCTCACTTGCCAATATGATTCTAAAGTTTATCTGATAGACTATATCATTGAGAATAAATATAAAATCATAATAAAATACATCATAATGGTACAAGTGAATCATAAAAATAATATAATCACAGACATGCCTTGATTAATTTTGGGGGGTATGTTCTGAACCACGGGGTGATTTTTGTCTTTGAACACACATCGTAGAGTGTACTTACAGAAACCTAGGTGTTATAGGTCAGTGATAGCGAACCTCTGGCCCATGTGCTGCAGTGGGCTGTTTGTATAATTGAAAGCTCTAAAAGGTTCACCATCACTGGTATAGGTCAATCACTTCACCACAGGCAGCAACCTCATACATGTTGATGCAGTCAAAAAAACATGGTAAGGAAGTAAATGAATAAGTGTAAGATGGCATGATGTTTTATAGTAAACTTTTAAAAATACATAAATGGAAGAATACATTCTAATGATAAAACTATAGTATAGTAAATGTGAAAATCAGTAACATAGTAGTTCATTATCAGTATCAAATATTATTTATATAATTGTATGTGCCATACTTTTATATGACTGGTAGCTTAGTAGGTTTGCTCCTATTAGCATCACCACAATCATGTGAATAATACATTGTACTATATATGACATCACAAAGACTAGGATATCACTCTGTGTATTAGCATTATGTTAATGAAATTCCTGAGGCAATTAACTTATGAAGATAAAAAGTTTATTTTGACTCATGGTTCTGAAGATTTTAGTCCAGGATCAGGAAGTTGCATCCCTTTGGGCTTCTGGCCAGGGCATCACATCATGGTGGGAGTACATGATAGGGGGCCACTCACCTCATGGAGCAAGAAGCAGGTAGTGAGTGAGAAGATGTGGCCAGGATTGTGTCCCACAGTCACCTTTGAAGGCCTACCCCCAGTGGCCTACAGATCTCCTGCAACTTAATGCAACTACTTTGAAATCTTAATGCAACTACTGCCATATATGTGGTTCGTTGTTGCGTCAAACATTTTCGTGAATCCAGTGCTTCATCCCACTTGCAACTGTGGGTTACTTAAAAGCAATGTGACAGCTGGGCATGGTGGCACATGCCTGTAATCTCAGAACTCTGGAAGGCTGAGGCAGGAGGATTGCAAGTTTGAGGTTAGCCTGGAAACTTTAGCAATTTAGCAAGACCCTATCTCAAAAATAAAAAAGGGCTGACTGGGGATGTAGGTCAGTACAACAGAAGGCCCTGGGTTCAATATCCAGTATCACTAGGAAAACAAAACTGGGATACTCATATCCCAGTAACATGTGAGGTCATCAGAGGCAAATCCTTGATCTCCCTGCAAATCCCTGATCCCTTTACTCCCTAGTTTTATCTCTACATAATGCACCCAAACACAATTTTGAGTTAGAATTTCATATATATAGTTTAGTTTCAGACATTTAAAAAAAATAGAACTGTTCCATTAAAGCAGTATGAACTTCAGGTATATTTAGATAGATAAATAAATATATCTTATCTCTCACAATTACTTTCCTGCTTAGTTGCTATAGAAGGTCCCCCAATGTGAACTCTTGGTATAACCTATGACCACTGTTGTGTTGCTCAGGAATTTAGGGTTAGGCTAGGCTAAGGCATACAAGGGACTTGCCTTAGATGCAGAATTTATGAGGGTTTTATTTTTATTTTATCTTTTCTTTTTTTTTTTGGTACTGAGGATCGAACTCAGGTCCTTGTGCTTGCGCAGCAGGAGGCGAAAACACTGAGCTAAATCCCTGGCCCATATGAAGGTTTTAAAAAACTCAGTAATAATGATAAATAATTCTTATATGTGACTTTTCAAAAAATCAAAATTAATTAAAAATCCAGTAGTGATCCCTTTTTTCTCAGCTTTTAAATGAACACAGGATCTGACCCTGTGCTTGAAAACACTAACCTTGATCCTCACGTTGGTGTTGGCTTAGTCTGGAAAGCCTGTTCCACCACTATGAGGACTTTACATTTGTAAGATGTTAAAATAAGAACCAGTTTACTTGTCATGCTTTAGTCTTCTTGGTTGTAGAAGAGAAACCCAAGTATTTAGTAGCACGATGTAAGTTGAAGTAAAGGATCTTATATTAGATAACTCGACATGGCCGTGATAAAGTTTCATAAGATGAGAAGTGTGTAGCAGATCAGCCAAGTGTGATGGCATGGTGGTACGCATCTCTAATCCCAAGTATGCAGGAGACTGACGTGGGAGGGTGAATTGAGCTCCAGAGTTGGAAACCCACCCAGATAATGTGATGAGACCCTGCTATCAGTCAATCAATCAATCAATCAATCAATCAATCAATCAGTAAAGGTTAGAATTCAAACTGCTCCAAGAGATTTTAAGGAATTTAATGCAAGGTTCCCTGAGCCTTCTAGCATTTAATTCTCTGGCAAAATCATAAACTTACTTTTTCATAAGAAGAATGCACATTCGTTTCTGGGTACAAGACATATATGTTAACTTTCATCTGTCTTGTATGTTTTCAGAGCAGTGGGTGAGCCAAACATGCACCTCTGCAGACAAATGAACAGGTAGAAATGTGATACGTGGAATTGAAAGCTCTGGGTTTGTGTGTGTGTGTGTGTGTGTGTGTGTGACAGGAAATAGTGAGATACTTTTCGTAGTTTTCATTCCATTCCCAAGGAGTTAGAGAAGACCCTAAAGGAATTTTTATGTTCTTCAATGCATATTTGCAATAACATTTCTCAAATTTTTTCAACCAGAATTTTTTTTTCAAATTTTCTTTCTCTATAAGGTTTTTCTTTTGATATAAAAGAATTGTGACACTTTTCAAGGTTCCTTCTTCTATGTCTAGAAGGTTAGAACTTAGAGAAGTAGGCTATTTGGGCTTGGTAGACCTTTGTGTGAAATGTTTCAGAAGAGGCTGGCACTTGAACAGAAAATATCAGATCATGCATAATTTAGTTCTCTTCATTTTAATTGGAATTTCTAGATTTTCAGCTATTCAAATTTTCTTAAAAATTTTTAAGTTTGTGTTTTCTATATTTTAAATTATTTATATTGTCCATACATTACATTAAATGGGAAAAAACAAATGAGGCTTAGTGGTTCTCATTTATTTAATCCTCAAGTAGAATAACATTTTCTCACCTAAAAATAGTTTAAAAAGGAAAATAATTTGTAATTGTTCTCTTTAGTATACTAGGAACCATTTTTTTTTTATAATCAAAAGGTATTTACTGCCTTTGCCTCTATTTTAATAGTTTGTAAGAATCTTTTAATAGTTAGCATGCAATAATTGACAACCCAGTGTTTATGTTCATCATTTCCCTGAGATGGTATTAACAGTGGCAGCTGTCATAATTCATAGACTATTTTCCTGTTGACTTCTGTTTAGAACACAGATATGTATTCATATTTTTTAAAAAGTCTTGAAATATAATAATGGTTTGTAACAGGCACTTTAGGACTTAAATATAAGGGCAGATGATTGGTAGTTAAATAAAATATGCCAAAAAGTCCTTCTAAAATTCTTTTAATTTGAAGAAAAATTTTCTACTCTAATATTCATTCTAAAATATAGTTAATGTTTTTGTTTTTGTTTTTTAGTTTTTATTTTTTTGAGACAGGTTCTCGCTATGTAGTTCAGGTTGGCCTTGAACTCACTATGTAGCACAGCCTGGCCTCAAACTCACAATGATCCTCCTGCTTCAGCCTCCTTCACACTGGAATTACAGGCATGCACCCCCCCGCCCCCCGGCAAAATCGTTAATTTTTCTAAAAGTATGATTTTATAGTTATAGAATTTAAAATTTAGTAAAGATCCCCAAAATATGAATGACAATGAAAGGAGCACTTAGAAGAATGTATTTCAGTATTTTCTTTTATTTCTGTTAGGACCACCAAAATTGCTTTTAGTATCTATTAGAAGTAGTTTGTAAGAGTTTTTGTTTGTTTCTTCCTTCTTATGAAGAATATGTTTGAAATTTACCTCCTTAATATTTCCTCAATAGCTGTTGTTTTGCATTTGTTCCAATCTATGTGATGTTGCCGCATGTGAAAAACTATTAGGTACTGAGCATAATGAGAACATTCAACCTGTTTCATTTCCACTGTGATTTCTTGTTCATATGTAAAAATATTTATTTCCAATAAATTCAAACAAGAACGTTTGGACAATAATCTGAAGAACAGCAACAAATTATGGAGGAACTCTAAAAATTTGCTAGAGGTAATGGTGAGGAGGGAAAAAAAGATAATTTTCTCTTCTGTAAAAGCTTCAGTGTAAAGTTTTTCTTAAGAAATAATCCCTCCCCCACAAAATGGGCAAGAGTTGGAAAGTTTTTGAGGATGTTCTGAGAACATTTTAGGCATTTTTCTATTTTAAATAGAAAACAATGATTGTCACATATTATTTTGAACTATTATAAGACAGAATGATAGTCCTGATTTTCAGAAATGGAAGCAGCATGACCTGTGATATTTCTTTGCTGTCAGTAGAATTTTGTAGTTGTTAATAATGTTTTGAAGATTGCATATTTCTTGATTAGCCTAGAGCAGTCAATTAACATCTTAATATGCTTTTATACACTGCACATTAAATCATACTATTATGATTTTTTAACAGGATGGGGAAGTGGATGCTGAAGAACTGCAAAGATGTTTGACACAGTCTGGAATTAGTGGAACTTATTCGCGTGAGATCTTTTTTTCCTTCTTGTGGAATTGGAATAAATTCATTTTTCCCTGTACTTAAAATGTTCTTTTTAAATTTCATACAACATAATTTAAAGAGTCAAATAGTTGATTGTCATCTCTTGGTGTACCAGGTTTTAGCTCTTGGTGTTAAGAGCATGTAGCGTTACCACCTCTTAGTGTTAGCAGTTCAGCCTTGGGTTATTTTACTCAATTCGAGATAGGAAACATGAAGAGGTAAGCAATACCAACTAAACAAGGTTTTGTTGGGGGTGTGCTTGAGTATAAAGATAAAGGAGGCAGCATGTGGGATTGGTTCTTGGTTTTGCTTTCCAAGGACGGAAGAAGTAAAGCTTATTTAGGCAACAATGATGTACTTTATGTAGGTGCACAGTCAGCTGTTGCATATGATCGCAGGATTTCTGCACGTCTTGTCAGCTCTTTATTCATAGTACCTGGGTTTGCACTTGAAATGGAGGTCTGCCTCACGTGCATTGGCTCCATTTATGCTCAATTAGCAAAAGATGGCGGAGGTACTCTCTACTGCCATCCAAGTGGCACATTGAGCATGCTGATCAAGTTGAGGAATATTGAACATGCCAGAATTGTGGGAAACTTGGAAGATGTAGTCAGCAGCTCCTGAACCTGGAAAGTGGTGGAGACATCTTCTGAAGACCTCATATATCATAGAAGATAACCTTGGTGGGGAGATTAGAGCCCCCTGTAATCTGTCTCAGTCTTGCAGAACTTGTTATGCAAATTACTTCATTGTGTATTTCTGGCTTCCCAACATTAACCTCTCATAAAATACACCTCTTTCAAATTTGTTTTAGCTGATTTTTTTGAGATTTTCTTCCATGTCTCAAAATCCTGGGTCTTTAAAACTATATACTTTCAGTTTAATGATTATCAGTTGATGTCTTCCTGTGAAATGAGAATTTAACTCTCAACCTTAAAGTCACTTTGTCTTTGATCTCCACACAGGAATCTTCATATCCTTCCATCCTTCCAATGTAGTTATAGATTAACTTTATTAGGTCAATAATCAATATTTACCTTATTTTTACTATCTACATACTGTTCACAGTAGTGTCTTGTGATTTTTCCTCTTTGTATAACTTTTCACTTTCCATGAAATTAATAGCTGTGAGCCATTCTATCTTTCCCATCAATGTGGGGCTTTCTGATGTACTCTATTTTCTGTGCATATCTGTCAGATTGGCATTCTTCACCACCACTGGAATTTTCTTTCCCCTCTCTGGAGCTGTCTTTCCTTTTTCTTAAATTGGCTATTTCTTTTACTCCATCTCTCTTCCTGTCTCTCTCTTATTTTCTACTGGGGATGAAACCCAGGGGTGCACCGTTCCCCAGGTCTTTTTATTCTTATCTGAGACAAGGTCTTACTAAGTTGCCCAACCAGGACTCAAACTTCTGATCCTCCTTCCTCAGCCTCCCTTGTGCTTGGTTTAGAGACCTGTATCATCACACCCAGGAGCTGTCTTCTTTCTTCTAAAAAAATTCAGTCTCTTATTTCAATGAAATACTATATCTTTAAAAACCTTCTAAATAAAAGAGTTCATGGGAGGCACATTTTTTAGCCCTTATGTATCTGAAATTGCTTTCATTCTATCTTCAGAATTGTTTGAACAGGTATAGAGTTCTAGGTTAAAAATCATTTTCATATAGACTGTTTAAAGTATCATTCTTGTTTTTAACTTTCATCGTTGCTGTGTCTTTCTCTTTCCTTCCCATATGTGATTTACTTTTTCACACACGGAAGCTTGTAATATTCTATCTTTGCCTCTAGTGTTCTGAAATTTCAGTGATGTGGCTACTTGTCTCATCTGCAAAACTCAGTGAGTATACTCAGTTGGGAGCTTACTTTACTTCTGGGAAATTTTTTCAGATTTTCTTTTTCTACTTTTTTTTTTTTCTAAATGCCTGTTATTTGAACTGGACTGGGTTTCTATTTTTTTTTTTTTCTCTCACTCCACTTTTTGGAAAATGTCCTTTACTTTCTAAACCTCTATTGGGTCTTTCATTTATGCTGTTAGGCTTTTAAGAGCCATGTGCTTCTAAATATTTTCTCCTTGAATGTGATATTTTCTATTATCTCTATGAAATATTTGATAAATTTAGGTTTTTTTCTTCCTACACAACATTTCCTTCTTCAAAACTGTTTCTATCCTCCCAGTTTGTATGTTAGGTTATCTTTCATGTCTTTTCTTAAGTGTCTGATGATGTGCTGTTCCTTGTATTTTACTAAAACACTGGCACTAAGCCCTATCACTGACTATTGTGGTGAGGTGCTAATTGTGGGTATGCTAATTCAGAGTAAGCTTATTTGGCTGGGCAGTTTTATTGTGGAGCTTTGGGCATACCTTTAGAGATTTTCCTCTGTTCTATAGTTGATCTGACTGAAGAGAAGGTGAAACAAATTCTGAGGTTCTTGAGTCTTTTGTAGAATTTCAATTGATTGCCTCGTTTAGTAGATAGCTCATATCAACTGTGCCTTGTGTCTTACATTCCAGGGACTGCTCCCAAGAATAAAACTGCAGAATTCTGCTGGGGTGAGAGTAGGTGGGACAGCCATCCAACTAAACAGACTTGGAGGGTTTTAGAGACATTAAATGCTTCTTAAATAGACATCATGGAGTTCTGTTTTTATCTCCACCTCCATACACATTTTCAGAAGTACTGCTAATTCTTAGACATTTGGAGTCTCATCCAAGACAACTAGGTTTCTTTTCAGCTTTTCTTATTATGGGTAAATATTAGTTAGCTCATATCTGTTGACTTTGTAACTTGCAAAATCTTTTACTTTTGTTTCTTTTTATATTCTCTTTTTCTTTAAACGTTTATGCCTTGTTAAAAAATCAGCTGTTCATTCAAATGGGTTGTATCCAAAGGGTCATGAAGAATCTGTGAACTTTACTAAAATGTCTATTTCTTTGCCCAAAATATTTCTTTTTTACACATACTATGCTATTCTGAAGTTGAAGATACCCTTGTCATTTAATTTTTCCATTTATGATTATCCATTTCGAATTTACCATTTCATGAATGTATGCCAAATTAATTATAAAGCACAACAGATTATTTACTTCATAAAAAGGTAGAAGACTCTTACATAGATTTCTCATGTAACCGTACCCCACCAAGAGATTTTGTTTGAAAGTTACATTGAGTTCCAGTCCTGGTGGTTTCTCTTATTAATTGTATGAACTTGGAAAACTATCTTACTGTGCCTCAGTTTCTTCATTTATAAAATTAGGAATATAATATATTTGACATGTTTATGATCATGGAATACACACTACTGGACTCACTAAATACTCAGTGAATTATCTGTTGAGTTGTAAATCTGAAAGTAGTACTGAATACACAAGAATCCTATACTAACACTATATTAAACATTTAAAGAAATCCGCTATTTTACTTTGTAGAATATTTTATAATTTTTCTTTAGTGGGTCTAAAATTTAGTTGAAATAGTTTCTTTTTAAAAATTTCAAAATGCATCCAGTAGCATAAAATAAATGACTCAGTTTTAAATTTATTAATGTATTTATTCAGTCAGTCATATTAACGAACTGCTAATAAGAACTTTGCAAGCTTCTTTGAAATATACTAACATAATATCTCCTTTATTAGGACTATGACATAATTCATCATGAGATAAATCATTGTACTAGTTGAATGTAATTGTGATACTATTAGAAAAATTAGATTTTCTAGTTGGCTCATTATATTACTATCAATATGAATGTATTACTATGTATCTCTTTTAATAACCCCTGAGTTTAGGATAGTTTGTGTTGATTTATTTTTCTTTTGTTTCCCCCTCCCTCAAGGAAAAACAGTTGCTTCAGATCAGTGACATATCTTTTTAAATTTGGTCTCTCGCAGTGGGATATCAATGGTTTATGCACTTGTACTGCATTGGCCTAAACTCTTTTTGGTGGTATTGAAGAGCTTCCGAATTTGGTCTTCATTTGTCTTTTTGATGTCCTTATACACCTTCACTTGTACTCTGACTCCTTCGAGTTTTGTGAACACTGATTACCTGTCAAACTTCTGCTTAAACCTCCTCTGTTCATTTGAGATGTGAAAACTGAAGTCCTCCTCTTCGGGGTCCAGGCAAACCTAAGTGCCTTGATCATCTCAAATGTATCTATCAGTAATTTTGGGTTATGTTATGTTTGCTTCTTTAATTATTTTAATCCTCTCACTAAATATGAGTGGTTTGAATATAGTATTTTGAGGGTCTTTTTTTTCTTCTTATTGTAAATGTTTAACATTTAATAAAAGTTTGTTGATCATGGTGGTGAATTTGTGACAGATGTTAAATGTTTTGTTTTAGAAATAAAGATTTTTATAATTTTATATAAGTAAAATTTAGAAAATTCTGTTTCAAATATTACATATGTTTTACAGCCTTCAGCTTGGAAACTTGCAGAATTATGATTGCCATGTTGGATGTATCCTTGAATAAAACTAGAAGATGCTACGATATAGAGTTATTGCTCTCAGAATATTGAGCAAATTACTAGTTATAAGTGACCATAAACTAATAAACTAGAAGGTTGAGAAATACTTTGTAAGATCCTGTTGGAAGTTCTGACAGTTTCATTTTTACATGGAAATCTATTCATATGCTGAATTAAGCTATTTTGCCGAAGCATATTTACTTTTCAGTCAGTGATTTAGAGGTTTGGGTCAGGTAAATCCTCTAAGGTACCAGAACTTATTTTTGTTAACAAAACTATCAGAGAGATTATACAGGAAAAATGGGGTTTAATGAATTCAAGGAGCTTTGGGCAGCTCTTAATGCCTGGAAGCAGAATTTCATGACCTTTGATCAAGACCGGAGTGGCTCAGTAGAGCATCATGAATTAAGTCAAGCCATCGCTGTTATGGGTAAGAATATGACTTTTTTTTTTTTTAGGATCTATACAAGTCATCTTTCTTCTGTGATCAGATGAATCTTCACTGTTTAAGTTTGCTAAGTAATAAAAATTATATATATAATTTTTTTTTAACCAACGGTTTCCTGCTCTAGGTTCAAGGTTTTAGGTAAATTCTGAATAAAGACTTTTACCAAATTATTTTTCAAAAGATGAATACATGGATTGATTCTGAATTTTCTCTAAATATATTTTGATTTATTTCTGATTTTGGAACAAATGGTCATCTCAGTCAATGGCAAATTTCTATATTAGCCTCTAGTATGTAATCAGGAGAAACGAGAATTTTTTTTTTTTTTTTGCTTCCTTTGTTTTCTTAGATAATGCAGAACACACACTAGGTACTGGAATATTCCATTTTAAAATATTTTAAAAGAATATGAATTTATTTTCATTGTATATTTGATAAGCTAATAGTCTAATTTCTAAAATAATATATAGTAATGTTTAAGTTGCTTTACAGTTAATGTAGTTTTAAATAGCCTTGTTTTTACCTTTGTAATTTTATTTATACTTATTTCTAAACAAAATGTATGAAAATTAATGTTTTAGAAATTAAAATGTGAACTTGATGCATATAGAATTATCTCAAATTACAACTTAAGGTACTAAAACTAATGATTGTTTTATAAGTAGAGATTTGAATTTGGTAGTTAGGGACAGTCCTGCCATACAAACATGTATAGCTCATTTTTAGGACTTTAATGTCTAATGGACTAAATCTGATCTTTAATTAAGTATAATGTTGGAAATTTAATATAATCTTTGAAAAAAATCTTCTAAAGAATTCACATAAAGGCCGGGGATGTAGCTCAGCCGCACAGTGTCTGCCTGACAAGTGCAAGGTCTTGAGTTCTATCCTCACTCCCCCCAAAAAATCACATAAGCTGTTGAAGAGGTGTTCTGAATTATTAAAATTTAACATCTTCAGACATAGTATTAAAAATATTCAAATTATTTTGCTGAGAATACTACAGGAAAATTTTAGGCACATTATCATTACCACATCTAGACAGTAACTAATGGGAATCTCAAAATGCATTTTTAGATAATACTTTATGTATTGCGTTACTTTTCTCAATTTATAGTTTACTTTTAGCAATTTCCTTGGGAAACATTTTATTTATTTCCTTGAATTTATTTTCATTTTTTTTTTTACCTTTGGAAGGAGTGTTATTTTTCTGCATGTACCTCTCTATTAATATACTGAAAATAATACTTCCCAAAGTAAACATCTCACTAAATACATCCTAGGATTGTAACAATTAAAACACATTAATTCTCATTTCTATTTATATGTATCCTATTCTTTTTAAATTTCAGTTTTCATGTATATTTTGAAACATAAGTTTTCAAACAGTAATATATGTATAAAATTTAAAGCTAACTTAAACACATGTACTGGAAGTCCGTGATCAGAAACATAGATAGGAGTTCACAATGAAAAAATTTTAGAGGCAACAGGACTGGAAGAAAGAACCAAGAAAATAGTAAAATATACTTAAAGAAATAGAATAAAAGGTTATAGAGTAACTAGGAATAACATTTCCTTATTTTTTCTGTTTTTGAGTAACTGTTGATTTTCAAATTGTCTTAAACTATAAAAGATGCTTTTAATGGGGAATACAGGATTTGAATGAAAATGAAGATTATTAATAATCTTTGCTTTGATATTCTTTGGGAACTATAAACTGGGCATGGGGATGCGGTCCTGAAATCCCAGCACTGTAGGAGGCTGAGGCAAGAGGCTTGCAAGGAGCTCAGTCTGGGCAATTTAGTGACTCAGAATAAAATGGCCTGGGGATGTAGCTGGATACAAAGACTCTGGTTCAATCCCCAGTGCTGTAAAATACATAAATTAAAAAGAAGTAAATAAATTTATAAATACTATAAGCAGTTTCAGGATTGAAATATTATATTATCCCCATGAAATATTCTATAAAACCTATGAAATATCCCTAGACACTAGTTATTTCAAAATAAAAATATATTTTAAACACCCAAGAAGATAATTATATATTTCTTTTCCTCACTTGGACTTTATTACAAAGCTAGAATTGTGTTATTCATGTAATGGTTAATAATGAAAGTTTAATTTGATCAGTTTTAGTATTAAGGTATTTTATCTCTAAAGCATATTTTTGGGGAAAGAATTTTGGAAGTTGATTTATTTTCTGACCTCACTAATCAAAAAGTAAAGTTGCAGTGTTTTTATGGTATTTTGTTTAAACGCTTTAATTTATCAATCTCTTTTCCTTAGGTTATAGATTGAGTACTCAAACATTAAATGCTATTGTTAAACGTTACAGCAAGAATGGCAGAATTTTCTTTGATGATTATGTCGCTTGCTGTGTGAAGCTTCGAGGATTGACAGGTACCTACCTTTTATTTTTTAGTAACGGAAATCTGACTCAGGATGTTGTGCTTGCCAGGCAGGCGTGGCGCCACTGAGCTAAATCCCCAGCCCAACGTCGTGTTCAGTATACATAGCTGTTTTTCTTGTGTACCTAATCAAAGTTTTAAGGCTTTAATTTATGAATATACATAGGGAAAAATTGTGATGTCCACATTGTAAAAGGTTTTGTTCATAACCCAGTTGCTCAGGATATTAAGCCTCTCAATATTTAATTTAATATGAAAGTCTTCAGGCTCTGAACTTAGAGATTCAGTATTTGAATTTATAAGTTTCGAATTATATCTTTAAAATGTTGTTTCTTTGTTGCAAAGAATTCTTTAGGAGAAGAGATCACTTGCAACAAGGGTGTGTGAATTTCATATATGAAGATGTGAGTATCTTGTTTAACATTTTGATATTTATACTGTATTCTGCAGTATATTCTTATATACCTATTCTTAGGTATCAGAAAGTTCAGTGATATAGTATACAAATATGGGTATTTTTTATTTATTTACTAATGCTGTACCCAGGACTGCCACACTGAGCTGCATAAGTAGCCCTTTAAAAAATTTTTATTTTGATGTAAGTTTTCACTAATTCGTCGGGTTTCCCCAGTTAGGCTTTAACTTGGGATCTTTTTACCTCAGCCTCCTAGAATGCTTCTGGGATTACAGGGAAGAAGTTTGCGAATAAATAATCTACTTTAAGACAGACCACACTGTTTTCTATATTTTTCAGCTTTACTCAAATATAAGATTGAATATTGGTCTAAACACCAATTTTAGTTTATATTAAATAAAAATGACTCTTAAACTTTATGATATTTTGGCAGTTTGCCTTCCAAATTATTTTAAAGGATAAAAATTACCATTATTTTTACACAAAGTAGCTTACTTGTAGTGATCTTTATTTGTAAAGCAGAGTATTTTAATCTATGACAATTTATGAAAACTGTTCATTTCTCATTTCAAATGGCTACTATTAACCTAATTCCAGTTTTCTTTTTAATTGAAGCTAGAGGAAATAATCTTTCACATATGCTTTAAGGTTTCAGAGTTCTTGTTTTGATTTTGTTGTATTGGTTGATGAAAGTTATACGATCAAAAGTACCTGCCTAATATATATTGGCTTGAATCACAAGCACTAAAATCACTTAAAGTTTCTTTTCTAATGAATAAAGCTCTGATGGAATATTATTAGCCAAAGACAGTTAAAAAAACATTTTATTGTTGCCAGATGATAACTTTATTTATGTGTTAGTTTTTGCAGGGCGCAATGACAATTTAAATGCCTAAGATTTGAAAGCCAAAGAAATACTGTGAATCCTTTTGCTTGAAAGAAATGAAGTGGACTACCTTAAAGTAAAACTTCAGGGCTTTATCATGTTCCTGGCTATTAAATCCCTTCTCTTTCTATGTGTTTTTATTTTAACACACAATTAAAAGCAGTAAGTGTTATGTTTTCTTATTTGGGTTTTACTGCTTTTGGAAAAATTATAAGTACAAATATCTGAATACTATTGTAAAATATTGGTATATAATTAAGTTATGTCAGTAATTCTTAGACTTAATTTTTAACAATAAAAGTCTAGACTTAGGAACGTGCTAACATGATAGATTGTATGAGAAGCCAAAAGATACAAGCCTAGATAAAATATATTTATAATTACCTCAAAATCACATATTGCGGTTTTGAATTTTGTTTGTGTTGTGGATATTTGGGGGTCAGCTGGAAAGGAAAGTGTGGATATTGTGCCATTTTTGAACAGGGTTTGTTCTCTGATCACATAATTAGAGGATGCATCCTTTTGGGTCTTTGTGAAAAAGCAAATTGTATTTCCTGAAAACCTATCTGAATTTGAATTTATAATGAAGTAAGAGTACAGTACGCATTGATTTTCCTTTTCTATTTTTTTGTAGTGCATATTTTTCTTAATATATTTTATTGTCTTCTGTGAAAAAAAAGTTCTTGAACGTAGCTTTTTTTCTCTGTACTCTATTTCAATAGTGAAGATATAGATAGCCTGAAATGGTATTTTTCTCTAAATATAGATTTTTTTGGAAATGACACTTATTTTTAATTAATTGTCAACATTTCCTTGTTCTGTTAAACCAAGCTGTGGCTACTGGGCAGTGTCAACTGTTTATGTAACATTTAAAAAAAGGAAGTAATCTACCATTCTATTGAAATGTGAAAAAATGATAAATTTGGCTTGTGTAACAATATTAGCTAGGTTTTTTTTTTTTTTTTGTATTTGTAAACCAATACATGTTTGGATTATATCTGTGAAATGTGGGCTGTTGAGCTCAGGAGGCTCCCCAGCAACATGTCTGGGTTGTGTTACTACAGAAATCACAAATGAGAGTCACCAGGTTCTTAATGCTTCAGTCCCTATATAAGTTGTTCTTATGTAGTTTCTTTTTTTGGCAAACACCTGTCTTTTTTAATGAAGATTTTAATAAACCATGTTTTATTCTTACATTTGAACTGAATATCTTCTAGCCTGAAAGCAGATAAAAAATGACATAATTTTAGTCTGGCTGGTAAGCAGACTAATATATAGATTTTTTAAAACTCTTATTTGTCTTAAAAGATGGGAGATAGATGGCATTATTTTCCGAAAAAGAACTCTTCTGAAGGTACAGAATTTTAAATCAGCTGTTAAATACTTTAAAAAAATCTAGGGATGGAAATAGTGTATAGTCATTTTGACACTGATTTTTAAAAATAATTTATAATTTGCTGCCAAATTCATTTAAGTTAACTTTATATGAATGAGCCAATAAATCATGTATTTTTGTCCTCTGGCTATTATATTTTTTCATGGACATATGTGAGAGAACAATAACTGAGCCATAGAAAGTATAGAATTCTAAGTAGAAGTATAGGAAAAAGCACCTATATAGTACAAACACACCATATATCCTTTGTGTTGAACAATGGTGATGATATGACCAATGATCTTAACAGGTGATAGACAGCCAAATCACTGTACTTTTGTGAGGTCAATTATGATAATCTTCTTCACTTGAATGATCATGGTTGAAGTAAAACTTTAAATGTGATGTTATTCATAAAAGTTTCTACAAATAACCCTTTGTATTAGAAATCTTTACACAATCCCAAACTTATCCTTTCTTAAAAGTTTTCCTCTGAGCATTGATAAGAGCTCTGTGAAGATGCTTCCATGGCCAGATATACTTGGAAAGTCTCACCTTCTGCAGGGAGGTTGGGAACGTGTTAGCATAGGAAAGTCTAAGATACATACAGCCTCGTCTAATTTTATTTGACCAAATTTATTCTAAACTTTTTGGCCATAGAAGTCCTTTTTCTAGCAAACTCTTCTGAACTGACCCAATTTCATTGTCAGGAAATAAGCATAAAGAATATTTTACCAGGATGTTTATACTAAAATGCAGTTTATTTTTTGATGTTTTTAAAATAATTAAATAAGCAGATGACTTTTACTAAGGTAAAGATTAAATAGCTTTATGATGAACATGACTACAATATGGATATAGTGTATTAGTTTGTACTGGTTAACTCACATCCCACTTTCTTTTGATGATGCAAATTATTAATAATGTACACTCTCAATGTATAAGTGCTTTTATTTATACAGTAAACATGTTTCCATGTCATTTTGAGAATTTTAAATAAACATTCAAATAGCTTGCTGTAAAGTTTTATATAATACAAAATTCATTACATATATAATATTATGAGATGCTTCAGTTCAAACAACAGTGCATTAATTCACATATATCTAAAAGACTGCCAAAGGACTAAATGTCAAGTATTGCACTTCTATTTTGAGTGGTAGCTTACATATTTTAAATTACATCAAGGGGAAATCATTATTATGAGAATATTAATTTGGTCCACTTTAAATGTAATTTCAAGGACTGTGCTTAAAATCTGTTTAAGCATGCATCCAGTAAAGAAAAAGTAACAAAGAATGTAGTGATGTTATATATTTATTTCCAGAAAAAAACATTACCCTGGAAGAAAGTAGAATTTATTAGTGCAGTTTAAACTCTGTCCAATTAAAAAATAACAAAAATCAATTTGCGATTATTTCTTTAATTGAAATATACGAATCAAGTTCACTTGTAATCTTATGACATTACTAAACTGCGCAATCAAAATAAATACTGTTTGTCAGTAATGTGCTTTTCTTTGTCCTTTCATGATGGAAAAACTCATAAATGGTATGTTTTTTCTTATTTCTTTGTAACAATTTTCTGGGAAATTGATAGGGATAAACTTATTAAAATCTGGTAAATTAAGTCTGTTGAGTAAAATCCAAGACTTTTTTCATATCCCTTCCCTTAATCTTTAAAATACAGCTATGGTTGTTTTAATATTTTGAAATTTTCATCTTAAAAAATTTCATTTTTGTCTTAACTTAATCATTGTATAGTGAATGAATCACTTTCAAATCAGTGCATAATGCTCAGGTGTCATCTATGAGTATATCTAGGTGTATATGTAGTATTCGAAGATACAAATAAAAATGTTTAGAACTCCTGTGTTAGTGATGAATGTAGAAAAGATTTTAAATGAATATTTTTTAGATTATTTATGGTAGAGTAACATTCAAACATCATATGCAAATATAAAATTTAAAATTTCTTGTATTTTAGAATACTTAGCACAAAACTACTTTCCAGCAGAACACTGGAAAAATTAGGAAAAATTTCTGTCTCACTATCAGTTCATTATCTAAATGCTAGAAAAATCTGTGCTTTTAATTATTTCCTGCCATACCTCTTTCTACTTGTTTTTAAACATTATTTTTCTGGCATATAAAGAAGAGGGGCTCATATATTTAATATTCATTTTATCCAAGTAGCTTGGTAATGTGCTGTTTTGTGTTTTTATTTTGTGAGCATTCAAAATTCAGATTTGCCTCTGTGTATCTGAGTGTATGGTAAGTAGACATAGGTAGTTACTGTGATATGCCAGACAGTTAGAAAAGGAATAGGGTTTTCCTTTGTGCAAGGTATGTTTCCAGGTGTGCCCATTGTGTAACATCAAGAGATGGTGGCAGTTTGGAAAGCTTACAGGATGAAGAACTGGGCTAGGTCATCATTTAATAACTACTTTTCTGAGATATGTATGCCATGAGTGATTAGTTCCCAATTCTGATACACCATTGGGTAGACTCTAGCCTTTCCCTTAAGAGTAAAATATAAATACATACAGGTACATGCATACAGTCATTTGCATTCCAGTTGAGTATTATTTAATCACATTTTGTTTTGCTATGATTACTGGAATTTCAAAGGATAATCTGAACAGTGTTGGTATGAATGTTTCAGAAACATATAATTAAAGAACCATGTTCTTTTGAAAATTGTAAGTCACTTGAAAATGATCTTAGGACTTACTGCACTTTTAAGTGCATATTTAATTTTCCCCAGCTATCTAAATGCAGGACCCTCAAACTTATTTCATTCCAGGAAATAATTTATTTTATGGAAAATTTAAAAATATCATCAAGCTCAATTATAAAAATTGATGTAATATTTTCTGCTATCTGTATTTGGTTTCTTTTTCATTTATCATATAGGGAAATGTTCCATTGAGGCTTTTAAAATATTAAACTGTGGAGAATTTTAAATCAGTAAAGAAACTAAACTGTCCTTAGCTTAGTATATGCCACATAAAGACCAACACATTTTATTTAAAAGGGTTTTTATAAAGATAGCTTGATTTTTTTCTTCAAGAATAGAGAAGAAATTCATGGAGAAATTAAGAACCTATGAAACTTAAAAAACTATTATTTGCATACATTCATTCTTATTATGAAAAAGTTATTTTACATGAAGTTAAGGCCTGTTTAGACATCAGAAATTTTAAGTAAACATTAACAAATGTTTTAGTCAATTACCACTGTGGTCATGAAGGGCAATAACTGAAATACTTTTATATTTCTCTAATTTCAGATTAAGTGCTTCTTACCACTCAAAGCAGCTTACATAATGTCCTAATGGAACTCAGTAAAAGTGTAGCACTGTTACAATTATGTGATTTTGTAAAATATGTCAGCAGCACCATGCCTATATCTAGTACTGTGCCTAGTAAAATGTTGGAAATAGTTGGCTTCTCTAGTAAAAGTGTCCTAGCTAACTAATGAGCTTTACTTTCTTTTTCCCCAAAATAATTTCTTTTACAAATTCTTGAATTTTTCATGTATAAATAGATCATAAAGTATGATTCATTCTTAAATTATGTATATATACTATATTTTCAATACAACTTGTACACTTCTTTTAGCTACCAAAAATTTGCAATCATTTGTACATGAAATTTACATTTTACTTATTTACAGTTATTTGTATGTTATTGCAAAACTAGTTGTGCAAGTAGATTACACTGTCAATATCACATAACAATCTTAGAAGAAAATATTGGCTAAAAATAAATATTTCTGCACAGAATATTTCAAAAGCATCATGATTTCATGCTACATTATGTGCATAAAGTGTACAAAGTAGTGTGTGTTTTGGTAGATTGTTTCATTTAGCTTAAAGCATTCCAAAATACTACTTAACCAGATGTGAGTGAGCTTCTTTATATCAGATGACTGACATTTTCAAGCAGTCACACACATTGTTTTTGTAGTTATTCTTCAACTGGCAAACATTCTGATATAATACATTTTTTCATCAAAATTATAAAATGAAAATTTCAACTAAACAGAGGTAATGTGTCTTTAATTAAAATCAATAGATGCCTAGGCAATAACAGTACTTCTCAATATTTTTACCTTATTTCTTTAACATTTGGAAGAACTGTTGCATACCATTTCAAAGCTATTATAATTATATGAGCATTTTAGGAGACTGAGGAGATAATTATAAGATTACTGATCCATGAATTCTACTTCTAAATATGGATGATGCAAATGGTGTGAACTTTTCTTACTTAAGCACAGTATATGTAAGTATGGAAAAAATACAGTTAAAATGCTCACAGTTTTGACTGTTTTCAAATTAAAAAATCAATATAATACACAAAGGATGTACAAAGAATATGTAGTGCTTTAAAACCACAGGCATATTAAATTATTTAACATTTTTCAAAATATAAATGGAAGCCACAGATAACATAATTTAGAAATTCATCTTATTTTGGATATTAACTTCTCAAGAATAACAAGATTAATATTGCTACATTTAATAATAAAAACTTTTATTGGGAACATTTCTATAATCTTGCTCTTATTTAGAAGTTTGATTTTGATTGATAGAGCAATAAAACTGATCAATTGATTATATGACTGTATATTTGTATACGTTTAATTCTTATATTTATAGTAGTAACAGTTTTAAGTAACTTCTGATTAGTTATCTGAACTTCCACTTAATATTCTATATGAATGTCTTATAGTAATTTCTTCCCATACTTGTCAATTATTCATTCACGCCTTCTGTGAATTTTCTTTTCTGTATTGGATGTTAAAATAAAGTGTATTTGTACCACAAAAGAATGCAATACATTATTCTAATCTTGGGTACTAATCAGTCACAATACTTAATACTTTATAAAGCATTTAAAATATGAGCTTTTCAGTTTTTAAAAGGTTAGTATCACTTCATTACAAGTGTAATGGCAAGAAAATAGCTTTGTATAAGAAGACTTATAAGTGAGGGAGAAAGGAAGAAGCTATTGCACACCTAGAAAACAATTGTAATGTGAATGTGTAATTTTGTGACTGCTGGACAAAGGCAATACTTGACAACTGTCAGAGTGGGAAAACAGAGAAGGTTCCCCATCACTGACATTCTCTTATTCTGAGCAACTAGATCTTTGGAAGGTGTGTGTGAATCATGTCATAGACTTTTGTTATAGAGTTTAAGAAGGGGAGCATTGGCTAGGAGAATAAACAATGAGAGTTTCTTAGATCTTAAGTGGTGCTATTATCTGAGTCATACTGTACTCCATAGTTCACAAAGTACTTCCACATTTTTATTTGAGAGGATCCTCAGCACTTTCCTTCAAGATGTGTCAGAGGATATCTCTGTTTTTACAGTTTTGGATACTGGGGCTCACTGATGGTTTGTCTCAAGAGAAAGTGGAGAAGGTAGTGTTTCAATTCAGGTTTACCACATTGCATCATTTGTCATTTCCACCATTCTACATGAGAGCTTTGGCAGGTGAAGATCTATAAAATGTATCTGTACAATAACAGAGTGGGTATAGGTGCCTGAAAAAAGTCATTTGTAACTGTAAAAGTCTATTTTTTGTGTGTGAAAAATAGTGCATTTACTTTCAAAATTGTATTTTGTATATATCTTTTCAAATGTCCCTCTGGGAACTATCTCATGTCTAAAAAGGAACGTCCACAGTGTGCCAGGATTTATAAAATACGTTCGAATGGTACTGAAATGGACACATCACCTTTGTATACATGGTGCTTAACAAAGATTTAGAGTATATTTGATTTTAACAATGAGATTCATAGTTTTATTATTATTATTCTACATAGTATCACTTTAAAGCCATAAATCTAATACAGTCAGTCCCTGACTGACAAATGAGTTCTGTTCGTAAGTCGGATTTGTAAGTCTGACAGTGTCCGACTTTGACACAAATATACAATATAAAGCATAAAAAATTACAGTAAGTCCCTGAATGTACTCCACTACTGTAATACAGCACAGTAAGCACACAGCAGCACAATGGTGACAATGTCTGGCAGATACATAAGCTACTTCTGCGATTTGTTCATATCTACAAATGAATGTGAGGTCCATTCGTATCTGTGAAGGTTTGCAATTCAAACCTTCATAAGCTGAGAACTTACTGTAGTGCAAATTACAATTAATAGAGATAAGATGACTACACTTATGTTTTCTGAGTCAAAAACTTTAGTCTTGATAACTGCTATTCAATTGAAGACTGCACATTGTGCAAAAGCTAAACTGTGGTAATATGTTTTCTTGATTGTTTACATTGTCAACTTCCAGAATGAGAAACAGTCTGACTTTTTGAGCATCTACTATGTGCTAGGCACTTTACTATATTTTATCTCATTTCTTCCTCAATCTTTTGTGAGCCAGGTACCACTATCCTATTTTTATAGATTCAGGAAAAAGATATGGGAGGTTAGTCAATTGGTCACTGAGCAGATTAATGAGAGGGGTCCTGTTGGGATGAAGTTGGTCTGACTGCAGAGCCTCTTGGCCCCTCCACCTGCTGATATCAAGTTTTTCATGTATAGAAGGATCATTTGGGAGAGCTTGTTAAAAGATGTCTGCTAGTCCCAACCCCACAGCTTCTGATACACTAGATCTAGGGCACTGGCTAAGAATATGTGTTTAGAACAATTCCTGCGTGATACTGGCACTGTTAATTTAAGAGCCACACTTTGAGGATGACTGTCCTACGTCATCCTGTCTCTCAAGTGCTTCTTAGAACTCAGATGGTAGACATATTCATTTTACTGCAAAAGAAATGTGATTAGAAACCTGATAGTACTTGAATTTATAACTACATAGTTTTTAATTTGTAAGAAATCTAACATTGATCTACTTTTGGATTTATTCATGGATAAGCAATTTAAAGCCTGCATTATGTTGAATTATAAATTAGTCAGTGTTATAATTCATCTCTAACAACTGATCAATCCACTGAATTCCTTTTCTTAAACCATGAAAAATATTGAGGAAAGGTACTTGTTAGTAATGATTATTATTTTAAATATGCTGAAGAGATAAATTTTATCCTAAGCTAATACTGTATTGATGAGGTTTTTAAAATGACATTTGTGTGAGAATGTTTTTCTTCTAGGAGTTTTAAAACAATTGCTGAAGATTAACCTCCAAAAGGACCTTGTAAGCAATTCTGATACATACACAAATATACTAAACCTGATTCTGCCCAGGCAGGTAGCTCAGATGTAGAGCCCATGCCTAAAGCAAAACTACAAAAAATAATAAATAAAATAAAATGAAATGAAAAGCCTGACTCCTAAAGCTAGTATACCCTGACTTAGTTTCCATACATCCTGACAAGAAGAGCAGGAAAGTTCAGTTCTGAAGACCAACCCATTAAAATGGACTTAACAAATTATGCTGTCCCAAATCTGCCGCCTTCTATTTTTCCCATGTTTGTTGAATTAGTGATTATTAAATTAAAACCTCTGTGAAACACTGCTTCAACATTTCTTATTCCTCCCTTTTTTATCAACTAAATATAGGAGTACTCATGAGGTAACATAATCGGTCTAAATTTCAGCTCTCTGTTCAGCAATTAATAGCAGCATCTAATCTGCACAAATTTAGTTTTAGATGGCATTTTATTTTGGCTAGGGGACCAGATAACACTATTTTTAGATGGAAAGCAAAGGGGGTTATACTAGTGCTTCTGACTACCTTGAAGGAAAGTAGTTGCTATGCTAATATTTTGAGTGGCTGCAACAGTGAGACCTGGCCTTCAGCAGGACCCTGGGATAGAGGTGTCAGATTGCTTTCTTTAGCTGATGGGCAGGGTGATGGTGCTTTTGGGAATTAGATCTTTGGCTAGGGCAAGGGGATGTATTTTGTACAGCAAGATAATTGCTTTAGTCATCTATAAGTCAGTTTAACCACTAAGTCCTCTGACATTTATGTCAGACTAACCACATCTATCTTGCTCAGGATCTTTTTAAGCTAATATTCTGTAGGAAAGGACCTTCATGATCTCATCCAACTTTCTGAAACTTAAGATTTTAATATCAACCAATAATTTTATGTCAAAGAACAACAAAAACAACAAAGGTTTGTCATATGCTAGAATTTAAACAAGTTGGATGCTTATGTATTATTCCCTATCTTATTCCTGCAGGCTGCTTTTATAAATAGAGGTTTTATGTGGAAGGCTGAATTTTATGGATGTCATACCAAATAATGCAGCTGAAGCATTCAATAATCAAACAATCAGATCTCAATTCCTCACCTGCCAAATTCTCTCTCCCTACAAAGGAACAGTCTCTGGTGAACTCATTCTGAATGTGTGTGGAGCTTAGGCAGAGAATCCTTATAAAATTTGTTGCAGCTGCAAAAGTGTGCCCCAGTATGGAAATAAAATCCCTAAATGGACCTCAGAATCAAAATTAGCCATTTATGTGACTCTCTCCCCTGCTAGGCCTCCATTGTAGAATGAAGGGTTGGAAGTGGCAGTTACTCAGTTTTGTATATATATAACCCCAAATGGTTTGGGAAGCTGGTTTTAATTGTAATACTTTCACTGAATTGACTGTTTTATTCCCCATATTTGATTTTTTTTTTTAGAGATAAGAATATGTTCATGCCTACAGATTACCTCCTATACAGGTTAACAATTTCTGTGACCATTTAAAAGTACATTTAAGAGCATTTAAGGCATTTTGAGAGCCCCATTAATCACATTTTAAATAATGCAATAGTTTTTTTTGTAAATTTAAATAAGTTGCTTGCATTTGACAGTGATGAATACATAAGTGTAAAAGTTGATGTTAAATCAATAGATCATATTTTTGTCATGTACAGAAGGAAATTAACCCACATGATAATTTGGAGGTATATTTCTTTTAAGCTATAGGTGAGAGTAAGAATTGGTAAAGAGCTAAGAAATTTTCAATGAATTTCAAAAATTTTGTCCAGAAATGATGTAATGAATCTGTAATAATTTTAAAATTAGACTTGAAAAATAAACTTTCTTAAGTAGAACTTGACTGATCAAAATCTTTAACTTTTAATGTTTTTCTGTACACTGATTTTATGCCTCCTCAAACTTAATAGGTGAAGATATTAAAATATATTCTGATATTCTAGGGCCAATATATGTTCAGTCTTGTCCACATATAGTAGAATTTGACTTGATTTTCAATCAGTAAGTGTCTGAATAACCAAACAAAATTGGTGTTTTACTCCTGGTGTGTGTGTGTGTTTTCTTTCTAGGCTGGTAAACGCACATTGCCTTTCCACACCTGGGATTAGAAAGATGGAGTAAAATGTACACTTAATGAAAGATGGGTTTTGCCATACAAATCCATGGAAATTACATATTCATTGAAAACTATGTTTGTATTTTAATCAAATTCAAGATTGCTCTAAAATATGGATAGGAAGGAAGCTATGGATATCAGTTTGTGTTTGTTACATTTTAATAATTCTTTAGGAGAATGCCCTTCACACACACACTTCACACACACACTACACACACACACACACACACACACAAAGCAAAATTAGAGAATATTGTTTTTTAGCCTTTGAGGAAATGTACCTGTGTAAAAACTTTTAGAAGGTTTGTGAACACAATTAGTGACAAAATGTTAAATAGAAAGACCCTTTTACTCTTCATTAATGTTGACTTGTATTCATGTTGAAGGAAACCAAAATATTTCTCCCCAATATATGAAGGATTGTTTAGCTGAAGACAATAAAAATGCAGCAAAGCTTCCAGCCTTCTCAGTATGTTTTCCTAAAAGCAGGACAAAGATTCACAAAGACAAAAGGTCTTTGTATATTCCTCCCACTTTCCTGCTTAAAGACAGGATCTAAATTTTTCTTTGCAACAGATTGCTTTTCAGATGAGACACTGCAGGCCTAGAGAAATCTGGGAGCAGACCTTATGCCTTCCCACTGTTTCCCCACATTTGGAAGCCTGGACTGCTTTCTTCTTTGTCCTGTCACTTTTCTAAAATGTATTGCTCTTTGCCAAAAGTCTTATGTAAGCTGAGATACCAAGCCACTGCCTTGAGTTACATTGGAACCGAAGTTTCTCTCATGTGAGGTATACTGCATTCATCAACAAACTTGCTTGTATTTCACTTGTTCTGCTTTTTGAAAGGGTTTCCCTATACGAATATTAAGGATTAAGGAAAACTTATATTTTCTCCCCTTTAGTATATTTGGAGATGGCTTCCTATACTGTCCTATATTTCCTATACTATATTTATAAATCTCAGACCACATTTTTCTCAGTGTGGGGAAATGAATGTAACTGACCAAAAATCTCAATACAGAAGGATATCTGTTCTCAAGAGTAAGCTCCCTTTATCCCCTTGAACTTCCACAAATTGAAGATCATCTGAGTTGAATAGTTTCATCCCTTGGTTTCTTACTTGCTTGAAAGGCATCTTCATAGTAAAGTACTTGTTTAGTAAAAGCAATAAATAGGATTCTCCATGCAAGAGAAATTGGAGTTTCCTAACATGCACATGATTTAGAAAATAAAAACAAAATGTAAGGTGCCTAGAGATGCTGGCAGTTTTAACATTTGGAACCAAAAGTTCTTAAGTATATTTACATCCAAACTGCTCAATTTTACCTTACAAGCTTCAATTTAGGAAAATATACAGTACTTTTGCATATAATGGTAACTTAGCCCCTGAGTCGAGTAGAGAATTTAAATACAAAAAGGAAAACAGCCATTAAAAGCACTTACATTGTACTTGGAATAAATAGTACAAAATGATTATTTCCCTGGAAGACCAGGATCAGAAACATGCCTATGAAGACTCAAGATTCCTACAGTGCTTAGGGAAGAATCTGGCAAGGAGGGATGCCTAATTGGATGGAGGTAAGTTTTTCTTTGTCGCAGGTGAAGCTCTAAAGAGACATCACTGTCTTGTTTTAAAAGTGAAGTCAAGTTGTCTTCTGAAGCTGTGTTCAAATGCACCCCGCTTGAGAGGGATTCTTTGGATTTAAGTTTAGATTTTTCAAGGTCTAGAAATTCAGGAAACTGACAGAAAGAAAAGAAAACACTTTTTGTAATTCACACCAACAATCATCTAAAATTATACTCATAAAACCCAAATGTATTTTCTTAATGAACCTAATTTGATTAGTGGTATTAACCAACATATTCCTAGAATGATTAAAACAATGGAGCCTCAATCATCAGTTTAGACAATTCTAAAACAACAATTCCAAGAACTTTAATTTTACTCTGAAGTTATATTTAGAAGATCAGGTTTTGAAAAATATTTTACTTTGAGTTTTCCAAATGAGTTTTAATTCAATATTTAAAATAAAGCTGGGGTGGGTCCAGAAATGTAGTCACTTGATCATTAGTTGTACATGAGAAAGAAGAAGAAAAAGAAAGAAAATTGCCAGTCTCATCAGATAACATAACTAAGTCCATTGAAAACAAAAAAATTCATGGTTTTACATGTTTTGAACTCTTGATGATCCTCCTGCTTCAGTATCCTGAGTTCTGCAATCACAAGCATATACCACCACACCTGGTTACTAAATCCTTAGTAAAAGCATCATTCTTAGGTTGCATTTGACTATGATATTTAATTATTTAAAACTAATGCCCAAAATAGAATTCCAAGGCAGTTAGACCTTTCATATTAATGTAATTCGAAGAGGCATTCTTGGAGGGCTCCAGAAAGAAGATAAAGGACACTTTGCATTGCTCTTTTAACCGTGCCTAGGATTCAGGTTAAAAAAATTTAGAAATATCTGGTGATGAGTGGATCACAGAGGAATTACTAATCTGGTTACATTTGAACCTCGGGTGTAATCTGGCCCACTGCTACTTCTCTTTCCTTTCTGAGGTCCTGCCCACCCTATATCTCTTCATTGGATCGCGTCGTAGATTTTTCTCTTATGCATTTTTTGGATCTAGGACAATTCCTTAACTTTTAAATCTCTAAAGCATGTATATTTACATAGGTTGATTCTTGAAAAAAATATTTTTCTTAAAAAATGCCTGCTAGTGTTTAAAATTATTCTTCTAAGTCTATTATTCTCAAACTTTAAAGGAGCATAATGCAGACTAAAGGACTCACTATCAGAAATTCTAATTGAGTAGAAATAGAGATGGGGATGGAAATCTATATTTTCTGCAGCATCCCAGGAGATTGTTAGGTGGTCTCTTGACACATACTTTGAATTACACTCTTGGTTGTGCAGTATCTACACTCACTTGTGAGGAGGGGCTGAAACTCCGGTCAGTCTTGATGGATGCTGTGGGATGACTGGTTCTCATCAGACGGAGGATGGGTCTCTGATACTCTGCTCCAGCAGTTACCATGCTGTAGGCTGGGGGGACCACAGTGGTTTGTTTCTGCAGTAGCTGTAAGATGGTCTGGATGTCTGCTGTCATTTGGGATTCAAGTCTGCAGTCAAGACAGATGGAAAAGGAAAGACAATTCTAAAATAGTCCAGTATTGCAAAAGCATCTGAACAAACTTCAGCTCTACCAAGAAACAGAATCAGGTCCCTGCTTTAAACAAAAAGGACAGGAGAGGGAGCACAGAGCTTCTTTTCTGGGTGATACTTTCTGTGTCTCACTAATGATCTGATAAAGACCATTATTTTCCTGCTCATTTATTAAGAATTAGCAGAACAACAGATGGGAGGGAATAAACGGCATTTTTACTAACCTTTATTGACTTCAAAACATAAAACATGTTAAGAATCTATTTTTAATCAGGAATTATCTTTGACTATTTATTAGACTTCCCACAGTTTCTTTTGAACATTTACTCTTTAAACGAGAGGGCATTAGTACATTGCTTTCATAGTTACAGAATCTCAGGAGAATTTTTTATGTGTTCCAAATTTATATTTACATTATTTCACCTTCTCTTTCTCCTATTCATAGCAAGTATTGCATATTATTCATTGTATTCTTTCTTTAATGTTAAATGCTGTTAAATGCTATTTTCCCATCTGCAGCTCAGGGCTTTGGTATTTAAGAAGAAAACTAACCTTAAAAGTTTTTTGGTTTCTATGACCTATGTGACTTGCAAAATACTAGCATGACTGTTGTTCACAAACATCCAACTGGATTGCTAATATGATTCTCTCTTAAAATTAAAATTCAAGGAAAGATGGCAAAACATATTTGGTCTGATTTCCTTCTGCTGCATTTGTTAACAATAAATACAGAGGGAATTTTATAGACATAAACAAAATTTGTATCATGTCTGTGGAAAATTCTTCTAAATCATTACTTATTTGTTTCTACTATTTTGTGTCTAAATGAAAATATGCAAAGAAAAAGTAAATCTTAGAAATAATTTTGCTTAATTAAGCATGTCATATATCTGTGGAATTTAAAGTGGAGTAAATTAGACTTTGACTTGAAAGAAAACTAAAGAAACATGGAAAATATGAAAAAAGATCAGCCTTTCTTTTTTTTTCAATATGAACACTCCAAATATTCCTTCTGAACATCACAGTAACATATCCTTAAAGGATTTCTATAGTTGGTAAACGTAACTAGATATTTCAGTGTCTTCTAAATCAGTAACTATAACTTATACCTGATTATGCCCTGCATTTATCAAAACCACACACCAGCAGGATAAAAATGAAATTATCAACTGGTTTCTTTACTTACTTTCTACTTAACGATCTAATATTTTATGGCACCACTAAACCCAATAGATAGACTCATCATTTTACAATTTTGAATCAATTTTTCTTTTTATTCTTCAAGACCCAGCTCATATTTTATTTGCACCCCCAAATTTTCACTGATTTAATTCAAATTCCACCACTGTATTTTCTCTCTGAGCTTCCAAAGATAATTCTACATTAAAAACTTACCCTAAGTATTTCTTTATAAATTTATCTCAGTAGTTTTTAATAATGGGTGGTTTACATGATATTTACTACATGATGTTTATTACTATTACCCTTATTATTGAGACAGACCACTAAATATAAAAGAATTTGGGGGTGGGTACTAGAACAAAAAACCCCATCAACAAGTAGAATTCAAGGTCCAGTAGAGAGTGAAAACTTATGATGATGATTTTGAATCCTCTGTTAGTGCAGTCTCTTAAGAATAGAAGCTCTTTCTCACAGATTCTATTTGAAAAATATGTAAGAGATCAGGAGTAACTTGGTAGACATGGGGGGAATTTATAAGACATATTAAAAACAGATGCATATATATGCTAGTGACCAGCAAGACATACCAAAGACAGACTGGAAATGTGATATAACAAACAAGAGTGGTGCTTATAACAGAAAGAGATGAAAAGAACAAATTATTCTTATGTCATTTCTGGGAAGACAACTCCCATCCCCCAATTTGACCACCCATTGGTAATACCCAGGATAGTCTCATTCTGGATCTCCATGCATTCTCCCAAGAAAGCCCAGTAAAACATGGTTGTTGACCTGGATAATTTAAAAGTCACAGCTGTGTCCAGGTGGACCAGGCCATGTGTCTCTGTGATAGTGCCAGTGAATGACACTGGCACAGATTTAGTTTTGGTCTATAAACTCCTCTGGGAAAACCTCAAGTCTGATCCTTGTAACAGACAAGGAAGGCTGATGAAGCAGATGTGTGAACACTGTCTAAATTAGGATTCAAGTAGTGTGGCTCTTTTACTGTGCTTGCACTTATTTGAAATGTACTAATTACCCTTAATTACAATGAGTGATAATTATCCTTGTCACTCATTGTATGCTTTAAATTGATTTAATAAATCCTTTGATTTGAACATTTTAATTTAATCCATGGAGTTTTCCATCAGTGACCACAGGGATACCTTTCCTGGGGTGTACATGAAGACTATCATTGGATCAAGGCAAATCCTCAAATGAAATTCAACCGAAGCATCTATAACATAGTCATATTTTCCCCTGAATCCCTTTAACTCAACGACAGACTTTAACAAAACCACACAGACTTGGGTGAAGTCATTACCTCCTCCCTAAAGCCAAAATGTGTTGCTCACAATAAATGGTCTTAATCAAAGTTAGTTGAAAGGAAAATGGAGAGACTGATCTTAAACTTAATTCATTCACATTTTGGACAATTTGACTGCATAACTAATTGTTTAAGTCACTTTTTCAGTATTTTTAGATGCCATAATACATGATTAAATTATCAAGAATAACTGAAAAATATAAAAGAAAATTTAAAGGAAGAAAAGTATTAGTTAAGCACAAATTGTTTTGAAGGCAGAATAAAAATAGTTTTCTAAAGTTGTCAGTGCTGATGATATACTAATTAGATGATAAATAAAGAAAAACTAGGCCATATATTGCTAATAGTATGAAATATTCTAAACAAATGTCCCTTGCAACATAAAATGATAATTCTGTCCCCTTCTAATCTTATTTCAAATAAGTGTATATAAAAACCTAAGGGATCATGGCAAAAGGAATTTGCTGCTTACAAGGAGCAGAGCTGGATATGTCTAAGGGATTGGTGAGGCTGTCCTTTGGCCCGGTACTACTTTTACCTGTTAAGTTGTTCTTGAAGCAAATCCAGTCTTTGTTCCACTTCCCCATAGGTGAGGTCACTCTCGGTTTCCGAAGTCCCCCAGGCAGCTCGCTGAAGTGCAGAGGGACTACACTCATCAGGCTGGGCCCTGGTGTGCTCTCCTTCCCAGCTTCGCATGTCAGTGATATCTGTATAAAAAGCAAGCAGAAGTCACCTTTCTTGGGTGCTCCTTTGCCTGAGTGACATGTGTACTCCCAAGACAGGCTGGAAAGGGTCTTGGGGTGTAACCTGAGAGACAGAGGATGAGAGAGGCTTAGAGACATGACTAAGGGCCATGACCAGTTTGTAGTAGAGTCCTACTGTCATGCTGCCTGCCTTTCCCACATCCACTTTCCTAGCATTAAAAATTACAGTAGATCAAGAGTCTTGGTTATGATTTTGCTGTCTTTCTGTTTCTGCTAAGAAAAGATATGGATGGCTGAATCAAAATAGATTAGAGAGCAATGATTTTGTGCTTTTAAATTTGGCCAGAAGTAGCACATTTAATTCATACTGTTTTACCTAGGATATAAAATTTGGGGGGCTCCTTCTCATAGGATAATTTACAATTCTTTTGTGACTCATAGTGTGCCCAAGGACAAAGTTCTGAAAGAAATGCTGAACTTTAGGGTGATTTTTTTAGGGCAACCCAATTCAAACCAGAGCCAAGAAGCCATAAACAATTAAAGATGAGAATTCTTACAAGTTCTCATATCTCAATCTGCTGGTTTATATTTTATACTTCCTTGTATCTCCATCCGCAATGTGTTTTATAATCACATTGCTTTCCAATTTTTTTTCCTGTGGCTCTTTAAATTTGTTTTAAAACAAATTACTTATCTCTTTAAGGCTACTCTTCCAAAATTCTGGAGCATTTGATCTGTGCCAGAAATTTGGCTAAATGTGGAAGAATAAAGAAAAAGTAGGCAAAGGCCATGGGGTTGTAGAATTCAGTCTAACAAGGTCGTAATCATTTTCATGTAGATTCATTTTCTGAGACTCTTTTATTGTTCCTCTTAGAATCTATATTTCCAAGTTATCGATATTTGAGGATAACTATATCTTATTTTCTCTCTCATTTTTGTCATATACATTTGATACTTTTACTATACTTTCTTAACCTCCACAAAATAATTAAAGATTTTGAAAATAAAACCCATGAAAATCTGCTACTAAAGTTGGGATAAAGAAGACGACACATTTTTTTCCTTACAAGAGGGTTGGTAAGAGGGAAGGACCACTTCCAAATAGTCTTAGCTTTGATGTGGTAATAAATTTGAATTACAGAAAGTGATTTTGATAGAAAGGCTTAAAAATCTTGACAAGTAGCTATGATTAAACACTGAGAAAATTTATTACATGAAGTTATAGAATTACATCCTCACCTATTTAAAAAATGGATAGTAAGTAACTGAACTGGGCAGAATTAACTATGATTCTAGAAATAGAGGACAGCATTGTACAAGTCCCTTTCCTATAGTTTCTCAAAAAGTTGACCAGGGAGGTTAACTGTACTCTTTTCTCTTAAGTAGAACAAAAATTCTACATGCTTATGGTTTTTCTCTTACTGTCTTTAATCACTTAATATACAAAAATTTCTGTAATGAAATGCCTAAAATTTTTGCTTCAGTAGAGAAAGCTGTAAAAAGGAATAAGCATATCCAAAGATAGAGCTCATAGACTTGACTATGAAGCTTCTGATTATGACTTCTTTACCGTACAGCATCCTAGAGGTTAGTTTCTCTTTTTAAAGGGACAGTTTATCATTTATTTTGGTATTTTACCAAACATGAGAAAATGTAAATAGACATAAGAAAATGGTAGAGTTTTAAGTGATTTACCAGAGATTTTCACTACGAAGTAGGATATATTATTCATAAACATTTGAATCCATGTAAAATGCAAAATAATAATACAGTATCTTAGTAAACCAGATTTTCAACTTTGAGTCAGCAATGCCAAATAAGCATTCAGAACACCTAAATGGTTTGGTGATGTCAACACTTGCCTTGTCTAGTCCCCTGATAGCCAGTTCACATTTGAGCATTTCTTTAGAGAAGATGAGAAGTGATAGAATTGAAGTTGGTCATGAACTTTGTAATAAGAAAACTTACAGAAATTCTGTATCTGCTCAACAGCTCTCTCATTTTTAAATGACATATAATAAATTGATTTTTAATGACAATGGTGAATCATATACAATAAATTATGCAGCATACTATTTTTTCTTTAGTACTCAAGAAAAAATTATTGCCTTAGCAAAAATTAATGAAATGTACTGTGAGACAGATGCTTCCTTTATTATAATTTACACATTAAAATCTAGAGATACATGATTAGCTTGTTTTAACAGCAATGTAAAAAATGAGGAGTCAGAGGGGAAATCTTGGCTAGTGGACTTAATCAAATGAACATCCTTGTAGACATACATTTTCTAAATATAGTTCAGACAGAATCAGTACTTGGTTGCCTTGGAAAATGTTGCCATAGTTGCAAGGCTATAGTTGCAAATGGATGAATAGAAAGTAAACTTTCATTTGTTTTGGGTAAACAATATTCCTGAAGTTAACCTTTGACTTTAATATAACTAGGATGAGTCTATTCCTTTTACTCTGTGTATACAATTTTCCTACAGTCAGCTTTTAACCTTAATATAAGTACAACAAGTCAATTTTTAAAAAGTTTTGTCTAAATGTGTTCTTTTGTTGGACTCAGAATGACAGATGCCAAGAATATGAAAAAATAAAATTTCTCATCGATGAAGAAACTAAAGTTTGTTAGTAGTTCAAACTTCAGTAGTTACAGCCACACCTTACATATTATTAAAGTTCTTGACCCTTACACAGAATTTCATTTTATAAGTCATTAGGGAATAAATTTACAGTGAATCATATTTTAAAATTTTACATTAGCTCATCACATTAACCAATTATGCTTTGCATCCTCTGGTTTGGAGCTATATGGCACCAATTGTTTCTTTCATTCATGTGCATATTTAGGTATGCATTTTCAAGATATTTATTACTTGAATATGGATTATAATATACATTTTTGAAATACATTTGGAGGTATTAAAATAGTTTGTTAGAATATATTTTTATTGGACAGCTGATATAGCTAATTAAAAATCGGAAGAAGCAACAGAGAAAAATATAAGATAAAGGAAATTAGAATTTACTGCAAAGGAGAAACGTTATATAATCAAATAAAATCCCCAGAATATATCTTTAATGACTTGTCACTCAAAAGACTAAAATTCACTATGAAAACAACAAAAAGCACTTATTTTTTTAAAAGCAAGCCCATAGTATGCTACTTTTGGATATAGTAGATATTGTTCAGCAAGCTCATCAGAATTTTTGACTTCTATGATACAACCAGTTTCTATTTTTAGCACTTCTCAGAATCCATTTTCATAAATAACTAAAATGGGACATTTGGTAATCACATGTAATATTCCATTCTTCCACTGTGATAAATTAAGTACTATTTTCATTCATTTCATCAAGATTTTAAGATTGTCCAGGGGACATTTGCATATATTCTTAGATTACTTTCACGTGTGGTTCTGGCAAAAGCTGGTTTGACATGATAGGAAAGTAATGGACAAATATAAAGCCCAAAAATGAAATCTTTGTGTTCAGATATGATCTTTTGAAATAATATTAGTGATGATAGGTGATGTTTATTTACTTTGTGCAACATTTTTGCTCTCTGCTAGGCCAAAACTTTCTATTTTTCCTTCATTTTTATTATAGTCTTTCAATGTTTTGATCTGCTTTTACATTTTTAGATTTGTTTTAATATCTAGGGACATATTAAATGATAAAAAGTTTAGAGAATAAAATTTGTGAGGAAATACTAGAGTTGGAGATTTTTATTTCAGAGAAAGTAATTTATGCTTTATCTAATAATCATAACCAAGTAGTCCATTAGGTAAGATTATTCCTATTTTCAAAATGTGCAAAATGAGACTTAGTAGGATTGGTCAAGTCACTTATCCAAAGTTATAAAGTGACAGAGTTAGTCTTGGAACCCAAGCAGTTTAACCTATATCTGTTATGGGCACCACTTCATAGCTAGCTCTGGCTTGTGTTATGCTAATTGCTCTTCTATGTAACAGTTTTTAAAGTTTTCTTGAGTTTTTCATCCTCTAGCATTAAAGTTACACATATTAATCAAACGTTATTACTCATCTCTTGTGTATTTTCTACAACAAAATTAATAATTTAGTATTTCTTTTAGTAAGGATGTTAAAAAATATTTTATCATGAATGTACTTCATTTCAGGATATTTCTCTTCTCTTTTTTATAATTTGCAAGGAAATAAAATTCTTTTTAGTATATATTGTAATGTGATAGCATTGACCCTTCATACTATAAAACTACAAGGTTGGGAGTAAGAAATGGGTACAGAAAGTACATATAAAGAACCAACCCATAAGTTCTCTTAAATATTCATTCATCCTCTCTTCATTGGAATCATTTGCTCTCATAGGTTTTCTCACAGTTTTCTACCTGATACTGCATTAAATCTAGCTGGCCACAAATATCTTTCATGCTAATATTATTTGGGAATAATTACTGCTCACTCCAGAATTATGCAAACATGTTGTAGAGGATTTAAAATCTGAACTGTTTGCAAATGTTTCACAAATTTAAAAAGATCAGCTTCATATGTGTCAGTGTGGTTCTTAACTTGTAAAAATTCACCATTTTAGAGTAAACATTAAAGAGAGACAACCTGGTACGTGAGTCTCCATTACCTCTGCAAGAGTGACTCCTTTTATCTGTGTGCATTCTTCCTGAGGTGGGCATTGTTTCTTCAAAATGAAGCCCAGTTGCTTTCCCTAATCTTGGAGTAGAATCTACTGTTCCTGAAAAGAGAGGCTTTTGCTCATCATCAATGGAGGAGATGAAAGATGATGATCTACTTTTTTTCTCTTCAAAGTGTTTCTTGGAACTCTGATAATGTCTTATGGTATCCGCAGAATCTTCAGGATCATTTGTACTGCTTTCTTTGCCAAAATCTATCATAGAAAAGTTATTTTATAACAGACAATCAAATGTGAGACTCTTTGCATATTATACTTCTTGGTATATAAAACCTTTTTCCCATGGTAACGGCTTAGAGGATATATTTTTAAAATTAAGTGGTTAAAATTATCTTTATGAAATAAATTATTAATTTCAAAATTAAAAGAAAATTTGTGATAAAACTCCATTTTCATGGAGGTTTTCCTCAGCAGAATTAAAGTTTAGATTTCAGAGAAAACAATAGGATAACATAAACTTATTTATACATGCTCAACTGTCACTTGAATTCTGAGAATCTGGTACACTCTCTCTTTAGGGAGATAAGAAAGACAAAGAAAAAATGTGTACCAATTCAAAAATATCATCCCTGTGAAGCTTGTTATGTTTTTAACCTTCACACCCCTATGTGTGGAAGTCATTCACACATTGCAAAGGTCAAAATCGGAAGTCTCCTTGTAGTGGAGACTGGAGGACTGAGTTTCCACTTCAGTTCAATGCATGTAATGGCCTTGACATTCTAGGAAGGTTGGTTTTGTAGCATATTGCAAAGAATATAAAGCTTAAATACAGTAATCAAGGTAGGTTTTACCTAATTACACTAAAGCCACTAGAACATATTGAATGTTTTATACTGAAATGCCAGGATAATTTCAGCCCTGAAGGTTGTCTTAGAATATATTTTAGCAGGAAAAACTCAGAGACAAATTTCAGAACTTGTTTCTATTAGTGTCCTGTGGAGACAGTGTAATTCTCCATCTGGTTCCTGCTAATAACTAACAACAAAACACTGAGAGGTATATCATTTTCTAGAGAAATGGTGAAGACAGTGTCCCCGTCTACTCTAAGTCTGGCTGTCCTTACTTTGTTATTTATAGAAGGTCAAATGAACTGACTTGAGACTGCTCCAGAGAAACTTCCAGTTGTTTTTTAAAATTCCCATATGGCATAGAAATTAAACAAAAACTTTTTCCCTTATTGTTTAAATCATAATTTAAAACATGAGAAGCAAGAAAGCAACCTGAGGTAAAACTGTACAGAGTTTAAAAATAAGCTTCATCTGAAATTATTATTAAGGTATGTATGTTCTGTCAATTAAAGTGAAGTTTAGCAAATGCAGATTGCTTAATTTATTTTCTTTAAGATTTCCTACCTGCTCAGTGATTTCATCACTATCAAGAAATCACAGGCCTTTCCATTCTCAAGTATCAGCGTCAAGATTGATTACTCACTGTTACCCATACATCCCCATCCAGCCACGAATCTAATCAGCTGTAAATATTCAGATCAGCTCTTTTTACAAGAGTCTATTTTTTCAGTATCATTGTAATGAAGACTTCCTAAGCTACGAAAATTCATTCTCGTTATCTTTCTTCCTATTTTTTTGTCTTTAACTTCTCCCCTCCTCCACCCCCTGACAATTTGATCAACATTCTCCACTTTTTGAACACAGCATTTCATTCCTCAAAAAGCAATATTTATCAATTTTATATTTGTAAACGTGAAAAAACGAAGGGCTTAATTTTTAAAATTATCCTCATATCTGCTTAGTGAGTTGGACTGCTTTGCAGCTTTGGAGTGAACCTTTTTGTAGTCTGTGGCTTGAACACCAGTGGGATTAGAATAGGCTCAGACTTTTCATCATTCTAAAAGTGCTTTTCTTTTGAACACTTTCATGGAGGTTTTCCTCAGCAGAATTAAATATAAACTGAATAGACCATTAATTTATATGCCTCCAATCTAGGTGGGTATGGATAATGTTAACATGAATATTTGCATTGAATACACATTACAAATTATTATGCCACTTTTGACTCTGATAGGGGAGGCCCTGGGAATTCTCTGTAAATTTTGAAAGCCTTAAATAAGGTAGAATGTTCTGTCTCACCTACTACATTGGCTTCAGTATTAGGTAACTAAATTATGCCTGAATTCTGGATACTTAGGAACAAGATTCATCAGTTAACACATTGTAAGGTTGAATTACAGCTTGCTTGCTTTAACTTAGGACAAGTATTCACAAAATGTATTGACTGAGGAATTACTCATACTTAATTTTATAGCAAAATGAAGCCAATTACTACATATGCATGAGACCTAAATCCTTTAGCAAAAATTCACAGTAAAAGCAGAAACATAAAATAAGAAGAAAAAGTTTGAATTTCTTGAATATTTTCAATTTGTTCTGAGAAAAACCCACATTTATTTTTGTATTCCGTTAAACCAGGTACTAGGCTATATGAACAGTTGCTTTGATGCAGTCCCTCTGAAACAATATTTTTTAATTCCATACTAGATAAATTAAAGCTTCCCTTCCTGTCATTATAAAATGAAAGCAGAAATGATGATCTATTTGCAGATTAAAAATAAAAAATTGTTCAGGCTTAATCTGGATGTTGGCAGATGTAAAACCTGAAATTGGGCAGCTGAAATACATTATAATTAGCCTCTAGCTACTTCTGGATTTTGATGGACTGCCCCATTTCTGTCATTTTCTAGTTAAACTGAATTATTTGATAGACATTAAATAATATTAGGCACTGTTTTTTTTTCTTCATGTTATTTGTACTCTGTGTAGAAACAGTATTATTCTAAGGACATAAATCTAAGGGAGTTTTACATTTTTCTCTTTTTCCTGAAGTTAGATTGTATAATCACTCCTGATACTATTATTTTACAAAGAATATTTTTCACCTGTTTAGTTAAGCATCAAATTTATTTTCTGATTCAAATGACAGAAAATCTTGTTTGCCCCCCTTGTTTCTGTAGGCTGACAATTCATTCCTTCAGCTTTTTTCTAAGAGGAAATTTTTCTACAACATTTGTGATTCGTCTTCTGGTAGTCTCTCTAGGTTCAGAATGAATTCAAGATCATAGAATAAAGGTGCCCTGATTGAGTGGTTGACCCATATATTTTAGAAATGATAATACAAAATCCTTCTATTTCAAAGAATCTGGAAACCAATATTGGTACTCTCTTCTGTGTTTATGGAGTCTCTCTCTCTCGACTAATTACCATTTCATTTGTCAGATCCAACAGGGAGACATAACCTTTGCTCAGAGAGAGGCATTTAATGTGATTTCTTGGCATTTGAGTTCTATATTTCCCACTGGTGACACTTTTGAGATAAGATGAGCATTTTCCAGCCTAATGCCTTATAAAAACATTTCACTAGAAACTTGGAGGCTGAAATAAATTTCTTCATTTGGGATCAAGTACTTTAGATCCTCTATAACTTCAGATGATATTGAAAGAAGACCAAGAAATCATTTTTTATGTATAAATACAAGATTAAATTATCTTAAAAACTAAAATAAAGAAATGATGCATTTGGGGAGACATTGATCATTGAGGTGTTGGTACAAGTTTCAATTAGGATGAGTAAATTCTAGAGGTTGGCTGTACAGCCAGGTAGGCTATAGTTAACTATAACTTGTAAAAACATTTACAAGTGTTTTTAAATGTTGTGTAAAAACATTTCTTGATTAGTAAGAAGCCCAGCATTCTTTAACTTTGCAGGCCAGTGTCTACATATTTTGTGAAGAACATTTGTTTTCTTTGTGTTGTCATAAATTTTTCAAATGATGTTTAATTGAGATGAATTATCTGCTTTATTCTTCAGTTTTATGTTTTTAAGAAAGGAAATGGAGAAAGATGTGGAGAAAGGTTGTTTGGAAGAGGGGTTAGATAACTACAAAGGTCTGTTGGGGAATGGGAGGCAAAGTTATCAACACAAGACACTGCACTTTCTGTCCCAAGATTTTCCCTGTGATAATAACTCAAGCTGACTTTAATGCTTTAGTTTAAACAATTGTGTCAGTGGGCTTTCTCTAAAAATTAAAGTAGCAACAGGACTTCCATATCATGGTTTTTAAATAATGTTGGTGGGGTTTCCAAGCACTAAAACCAGTTAGAGTTCCTTCTTTTAAATTCTCTTCTTTTATGTACACTACTTGATACAAAAGTAAATATAAATTCTTCAAAATTCTGTAGAAATTTTTATTTTTCCTGCTAAATTATCTAGAATATATAATGAAAAGTTCAAAAGGTAGACACATAGACAATAATTACAACTTAGAAGGAATTTCTGTTTGTTTCCTTCATAATGAGAAATCTTCTCTAGAAAGTAGAGACAAATTTTTTAAAATACAGAAACAAGGTGAAACAAAAAGAGAAAGAAAGATGAAAAAATATAACACTCAGCATGCACTCAATGACTACTTGCCAAACAAATGAGTGATTGGCTTGGGCCTGTTATACTGATGACATCATGGGATTATTCTCTGCCAAATAGTCACTGGTACCCTAATAAGTCACTAGTAATACTTTAATGCTGTATTTTCTGTCTGTGGAAAGAGTTCAGCCCAACACTCCAAATATTTTGTCACGTAAGCCCTATTGTTAAAAAAAGTGTGTGTGTGTATATATGAATGTATTGTGGCATATTTTACACACACATATACACAGACACACACCTATATATTATATTTTAATATATAATATGATATTAATATATAATACTTATTAATAATATGTAATATATATTTCCTATGGCATTATACACTCTAAGTTTATTGCATATTATATAATATACCAACACATAATTTAAAAATAAAAATAAAAATTATTCCCATGATACAATGAATCATTTTAGAAACTTGGATGAACTCTGAAGACTACTTAAGTAGGTTATTTTGAGCATTTTTCTCTTTACTTCTTTTCTGTCCACACATCTTAACAATGTCCATGGCCACTAATTAGGTCACTAAAACATCATTTTTCTTCTTTACTTTCTGTAACAATAACATTTTACTTCCATCTTAGAGACTGCAGCACTTGTTCTTACAATGCCCTTAGTCACACAGGAGAGATCTTGGGTGCTTCCAGGTCAGAATTGTAAAAAGGAAAGAATGAACTAATTGAGGATATCAAGTCCTCATAATTGTACTTGAGCTGACAGTTCTGACTTGTAGGGAAGTGGGCTTATTTCCTCAGAAGTGAAGATAAGGATTCATTATGATTCATAAAATTCATTATGTTGAAGCCAACTTGCTAGAGGTTCTACACATTTCTTCCTTTTAAAATTCACTTTTGGCATATGAGCACCTTAGTACCATGTGGTAGGAAGAACTGGAAAGGGGTGTAGGTGAGGGCTGAAGCTAGAAGAGTTTCAGTCTCCTGGAAATAACCTCGTGAGGGGGTAATGTATGGCTCAAACTCTTCTTGCCTCCATGCTCTGTGATCTTCCCTCAGGTTCCTGAGACCTCTGTGATTGATTTCACATTGCTCTTGGGATTCTGCCTTCCAGGTTGTGTTTTATGTGGGCAGTAAAATAACATTAAACTAATCAGGGCATTTCACAGGACTCTTTCAGTTTATGTACCACATGCCAGTTAGCATTAGTAAATCCTCTGAAAGTTCTCTACTCTGTATACTTACTCTTATGAATATTTTTCACCTAGACATTAATTCTGTATCAAGAAGTATAGAATTGCTTTCAGCAAATTTTACACTTGCCTGCAGCACCTTGGAGTTCTAAAAAAATTGGAACAGGCTCTTAAACTCTGGATAACTGGAGTTAATTGTGTTTCACATTGTCCAACTTGTGACAACTCATCGACACATCAAGAAACTTCAAATTGCTGTAGACAGTCAAATATCTATTTACACTTTATATACAAAATGGGTTTCATAGACTAAGCCCACGATTAAAGGGAAAATTTTCAAAATCAGTAGAAATGTCTTACTGAATGAATATGATGCAAATTGTGACATCATTTCAGGGCCTTATCAGGAGATGAAAATTTTAAATTGTTTCCTTACAAGGAAGAAAATTGAACAAGATTGAGTACAGATTTAATAAATCTTCAAATGTATATATTTGTTATATAATTAGATAGCATTGTCAAGCTGTTCTTCATTTCCAATGAGATACAAAAAGAGATTAAATACAGGATAAGGGATTTAGCTTAACTCTATGGAAAAACAGCTTGACAGTAGTAGCTCTGATTTTAGAAAAATTCACTGAGGAAAAAAAGAAGGTCATTGTAGAAAAAAATTATCATTTATGAGTGGTTTATTGCTTTGCAATTGACAAAAGAATTGAATTATTAGCCCAAATGAACAGATATTTATCAAAATTCTAATGTAAATTACGCCACTTTACAGAGAAGACTTGGACAATATCATAAAAGGGATAGTACCTTCAAGATTTGTAAAAGTAAAACACTTTAAACATTTGAGGAAATAAAGAAACAGGTGACCCTTGAAGATTGAGCTTGATAAAAAATCTAATTTAGTGAGTGAAAAAGCTTGTGTGTGTGTTTGACAACAGTGGGGGTAAATTCAATTAAAGGAATGATATAATAAAAATACAGGAAAAATGTACATTGACAAGAGTGTACTTAGTTCCCTTGATATGTGGTACAAGCTAAGGCTAGTATATGATTTCTCCTAGGAAATGATTCTAAGAGGAGAGAAGAGAATCAAGAAAAGTACTTGAATTCAAAAGTCCAAAGGAGGAAAAGAATCAAAAGGAAGATGCTCAGATCTATCTCAATCATTCTTTCATCTGATGTTTGTGGAGTACCTGCTATACGAGAACTGAAGCTATGAGGAACCACAAATTTCCCTCACCCAGGAAGCTCACAATCTGAAAGCATGCAAAATTTATTAAATTATAATGCAAATAAGCCTGTCAGTGTGATTGGAATAAATGCTGTAGAAGAGATGAACTTGTAAGGACAAGGTGGTATAAGACTGAAAAGGTAGTTAGAGACTAATCTTACTCAAGATATAAGAAGAGAAAGTCTTTAGAATGTTTTGAATATGTGGCTGCCATAAATATAATTACATTATGAAAAAAAAATCTCCAATGGTCCAGTGTGCAGAATAGATGAAGAGAAGTAAGTTGTATATGAGAAAGTGAGTTATAAGGGTATTTCTCTATTAAAGGGAATAGTTTATGGTAGCTTGGTCTAAGGTTATTGGCAATAGAGATGGAGAGAAGTGAAACAAAAGGAGACCTAATTTGAAGACTAAATAAGATATTGGAGGTAGCAATAACAGGCTTGTTGCTAGAGCTGCTGCAGAGGTTGAGAGAAGGTTGGCTCCTAGATATCCTGTTTGTACAATTGATTGGATGGTAGCACCATTTGCAGAGACATCAGTATTGAAGGGTGATGTGTTTCCTGGAACCTTCATGTATTCAATTTTGGATACAATATGTTTCAGTTCCCTTGAGATTTCGAGTAAATGGCTTAACATAAAGCTAAGATATATGTGATTGAATTTCAGGTGGTATGTCATTAAGATGTAAATATGTACATCTTCTATGATAGATATAAGGAGAATAGTGTGATATAGAATAAGAAGGCAAGAGGATCTAAAATAATGTCTTAAGAAACTAAAACAATTAATGAACTAGATTAGAAGAAAATAATCCCGAAATTGTCTTCAATGAATTAGGGAGGATAAGGAAAACAGGAAGACTGAAGTGCTACATATGCCAAGAGAAGAATATTAAAAAAAAAAAAAGATGGGAATTGACTCATAGTATCAGATCCTGCTTTGAGACCAAGTAAAGTAGTATAGAGCTAGAACTAGAATGTGAGATTGGTATGGGGCAAGAAAAGAGGTCTATTCATGAAAGCCCAGACATACTTAAACATATTCCCATCTGGGTAACCATTGAGGTGTACTTTTTCCTATTATAGAATCCATGATTTAAAGGCTGCATTGCATTTTCATCCATGTCATACATGCAAGTGGGCCATGTGAAGGTGATTGAGCTCCTGACCTGTAACGGAAGGGAGTCCTCTTTCCATAGCATTCTGCTCAGAATTCTAGATGTAGTCATTCAGCTATGCTTATTGACTTCCATTTTTTAACCAGTCTACTTTATTTCTTTATCTATAAAGTCTTTGTAAATACCCAATGGGTTTGTTGAATGACATTATTGAGAACTATCAATCAAATATCAGAAAATCATTAGCTATTTTACAAAGCAAAGAATCCACCCTCTTAAAGCCTAAATGAAACTTAGTCTTGAAATCAGAACTATAATGAGAGTTTTATTAAGAACATCTAAAAACCATATGCACCAGATTTAATCTTTAGAAGAAGAATGAATTACCTTTGTCTCCCTCACTTTCAAAGGACAGTCTCCTCCTTCGTAGCTTACAGTTTTCTCCTTCAGAATCATTCACAGATTGTGATCGTAGTAAGAGATCAGCCTTTGTTAATGGATTATGAATACAAAATAGGTTACTCAATAAACCATAATGAACTGTCAGCACTCTTTACTATTTCATATCACTTCAGCCACTTTGAGTCTTAATTATTAGATTGCAGGCAAATAATTACAATACATTGCCTAATGGTTGTCTCTAAAGTATAAAATGGACTGATGAAATAATTCTAGTAGTTTCACCATCTTATGGGGAAATCATAAGTGAAGTTATTTATTAGAAATGTTTGCAGATGATGTCAATATTTAGAAACAAAACATTCCTTTCTGTCAATTGTGTTTTATGTAACTTGGTAAAATTAAAACAAAATAAAATGGAGTACGACTCAGCCATAAAAAACGATAAATTAGAGACATTTATAGCTAAATGGATACACATTGAGGCCATACTCTTAAGTGAAATAAATAGGACACACATGTGTAAACACGGAATAGTTTCTCTAGTGTGTGAAACTGAAAGTGTAAATAAGGACTAAAAGGTATAATAGATAATGTGGAATAGGAAGAAAAGGGGCAAAGGGGAAGGCAAACTGGGAGGGGTAGAGGAAAGGAAAGAAGGGAATGGAATTAATATGAGAAAATGAAAAAATGGCAATAAAGTCTTTGTAAATAGGGAGGGATGGAGGGGTTGAAGGGAGGGCAAGGGAATGGGGAAAAAATAAGAACCAAGATATATCATGTAAACGTGCAAATTCCCAATGATGAATGACATTATATCGTATACCTAAAATGTACCAATAAAATTAATAAAACAAAACAAAAATAAAAATAACAATAATTTAAAACTAGAGACAAATGTATAAGCTAATTATCATTAACTATGATGTTTAAATTACGTGATAGTGATCACAAGGTTATATTTCATAGCACTAAGGATAAAATTGTCAAATTGGATGAACATTACATTTAGAGCTCTTTATTATATTTGTTCCCACCTCCTTCTCCCACTCTGGTTCACTCTGTGCAATACCCATGTTGTGAAAAGGAATAAAAGTTCTTGTTTTATTCCTGTACTGCCTGAATTTTTAAATAAAGAAATGAACTGAGGTAGATATTTATTAGTTTTCAAGGTAAAATTCGAATAAAGTTGATGATAAATGATTGGGATTGTGAGAAAGTACTGAATTAAAACCACTGTAAAAATACATGCTCTTAATAAGATTATATCACCTAAATAATGTTTTAGCTTTTCAGTGTTTGGAAAGAGGTACTTATCTGAGCTGGTACACTGGACATTGAATGGCACCCTGATGACTTTAAAAGTTGCTCCTTCTCTTTAAGTCTCTCAAAGTGACTGAGAATGAGTAACTCTAAAAACTAAATCTACATTTTACCTGGATATGGACCTAAGGATCCTTTCTTCAGGTAATATATTAGTTAGCCCACACATACAATGGCAAGTATTAAGTGCCCAGTATTTGATTTATGATATTTAAAAAAGTATTTAGAACTAAAGAGGGGCTTGGAGGTTTTGGGGAGAAAGGGACATAGGAGGAATAACCTGTTAATAAATTGTAGGCTACCACCTAAGTCCTATATCCATAGTATACCAGTGGTTCACAAAGACACAGTATCACAGTGGAAGAGAGTCAGGGACATAAGAGCTACACTCTCAAAATTCATTCCCAGTTAACTAATATGTAGAATTATTTAAAATATTATTTCTATTAGACCATATATTATTCATTCTGCAGCATTAATTTTGAGTTTATTTCTTTAATTTAGAAATTGTGTTATTTATGGACCTGCATTTGAATGAGGTTAATCTTTTCATTATTATTGAAAAGTCAGTGGTATAAATAATAGCTGAGAGGATAGTTTATCTTTTGTGTAAGATAAACTTTTAAAACCCTAAAACTGTCTATTTCTTACAAATAATTGGCACAATAAACAGCAAACTATTTTAACTCAAATATTTCACCTAAGGGTTCCTAAAAGGTTAAACTTAATTAATATGCTTAAAATTGTTCATCATGTTTAAAAGTAAATAGGTTGAATTCTTTCTCTATAATTTAAATTTAAGTATCCAGCTGACCTTTCCTCCTTTATATTTTGAATTTGTTGAGTTTTGTTGCAACATTTTGCTTAATTTTTAGAAGTATTTGTGCAATTCAAGAATAAAATAAAATGTCAGAAATACAAAAATAAGCAAACATTTAACATATACCTTTGCACTCTCATGCCTTAGGTTGAAAGTCAACTCTAGGTTTGTTAGAAAGTGATCAGAAAACTCTGGATACATATCCAAAACCTCTAGCAAGTCTTCTCGCTGAATCTTATGCAAGTCACAGTATGTGAGAGCTCTTACGTCTGCATTAGACTTGCCAGGTTTGGCATAAAGATGAACCATTTCTCCAAATATATCATTTTTTCCTAGAGAAAAGAAAAAATGAAAGAAAAGGAAGCCAAATTTAATATTTCTTCTCTTAATATTTTCAAAAGCAGAAAGAGACCACTGACCAATTGACAAATCCTTGAATCAAAGATTCCAAATGCCAATAGATATTTGGGCAGCAAAGTTGATAAGTCTGGATCTACTCCCTTGGTCCACGTTTGCTGAATAACACTTTGACTCCAAAGGTCACTGGTCCTACAAAATCTCTTTCAGTTGCTTGTTGTGAGTCTTTGGCTAAGTGCCTAGAAAGTAGCAAATACATTTTCACTCTGATACACTTCTCCATTGCGAGCAAAAGACCTTGCCATAAAGTATTTTAAAGATGTTTCCAGGTAGATTTGCTCTGATTTTGTCAATCCAGGAATATGAGAAAGGAACAGTGTGTCAGGTTCAAATTTGCTCTCAGGATAATCTCTGGAGGTGATGCCAAGAAAGAGCTTATGGTAAAGCTCTTTCAACACTTAGAGAATTGGAGGAAAGATTTGAACAGACCTTGCTTCTCTTAATAACCATTTTTAGATTTGACCTTAATGAATTTGTCTAAGTGTTTAAAATATCTAGTTATACTTCTTCAACAGATGTAGACATGCCTTTTGTCAAGAGGTCCCTGCTTTGAAAGTTTGACCTCCTTGTTTTCTGTGAAACCCAGGGTTATTTCAGCATCTGGTTTCTGCTCAGCCCTCCCCATCACCTCTGCCAAGCTATAACACCTGATTTTCAGTCTTGTGGCATAATAAGGATAAGAATGACAGCAACGATAACATTTTTTTGAGGGCTAAGTAAGTGACAGGCATTATATCAAATGCTTAAGTATACTGTCTCATTTTTATCCTCCAAATAGCTTCATGAAGAAATTATTAATTATTATCCCAATTTTATAAATACTGAAAGAGGATTAAAAAGATAAACTGATTAGCCCAAGGTTACCTTTTGAGTTGGCTGAAGTGGAGGGATGGAGAGTGTAGATGGAATTAAATCCCATGCACTGTGATTCCAGGGCCAATGTTCTCACATATGTGATTTACTGAATCTCGTTTTGATATATTCCCTGAATATCTTGGCCATTTTTCTGTCGCTCAACATCAAGATACTTATGTGATGTATGGACTTGATAAATTCTCAAAGATTATATGATTATATTGCTTTTAAGGATCTTTAATGATGTAAATAGTGCTTGGTTATACTTATCCTGAAGCTTCTTTTCAGATTTAGGAAAATTTTTCCTGTTGATGTTATTTTATATTTTATTATATAACTTCATATATACCCCACTGTGAGAACTACCAAAGTCTTTTAAACAATGAAATTCTATATCTTCACTATGTAAGAAAAATAGGCATTGGAGAACAGGAACACAGGGAAGCATGCTCCCCCCGGCAACATACCAGGATAAGCTGTCAAAGCCAAATCTTGTGAAAACTACTTTATCGTGTGGGCTTGAAATAATTTGGAATATGTTTTTGTTTGCCTGCTTATTAGATTGGGAGTTGAATTATATAGCTTACGAATCTGAGGAAAATTTTAAAATATTGTAATCATAATAAAACTGTCAAACTGGATGGGGAATTCCTCGAAGGTCTTTATTTGTGTATTAAGGTCCTCTGCTCTGCCATACCTTGTTTTTGCACAACAGCAAAGGAAACCAACTACATTCCTGAGTGACTGGAGCTAACATCAAGAGTGACATGTAAGGAAATGGTGCTCATTATCAAAATGGAGCAGATAAACCTAGGAAGTTTCACAGATACCAGCAGTAGGTGTTAGCACAGGGGCATTTGGGCTTAAACCTCCTTGTTATGCGGTAGGAGAGGAGAACAGAACTGGCTTGTTTGGGATCCTTATTGTGCCCCTCTGTCCTAATAGCCCAAGAAATCCCACAAAGTCATGTGGCCCAAGGTTTTTTTTTTTTAAAGAGATAAAACAGATTAAACATGGGCTTTCTTTTGCACTCTAACCAGTTTATTACTAATTTTAGTTTTGTCAATGCCTTTATCCCTGGTGCTATGTCCATAGCTTAGTATGACTTAGATATAAACTCATAATTCCATTTGTATAAGTATATAGTGAATATGTGGAATTCACAAAACATAAACCCAGTTCAGGACAGGTCAATGGCATGTGCTAGAAAGTATAACTGCAACATTTGTATTTTATTTTAAGATGTTGGGGGATCAACCTGGAAGCCAAGATTGTCTAAAATGGGAAGAAAATGATGACTATTTTCATATATTTGGCCTCAAATGTCTAAATAGCTGCCAAGAACTGAAGAGAATAGTAGAAGCATTCACACATTGGAAAAAAACTGAGACAGTTGAGAAAACATATTTTCTTCAAGATTAATTTGATTTGAATGGAATTTTAAATACAGTTTTTGAGTTGCCCACTGGTATTAAAGTTCACATTTGATCTCTCATTTTTAATTACATAGTGCTACAGGTGCTAATAGCTATAGCTATGGCTGATCATTGTCACTATCCAGTTCTAAAACACTCACCCAGAATAGCTACCACAATGTCATCTTTGAGGATTTCGATGGAGCCTCGGGATAAGAAATACAGCGCGGTTAGGACATCACCACAATGAACAAGGGTGTCTCCTGGAGGTGCATGAGTCGTCTTGAACTTCATTGCCAGGGCTCTAAGGCAACCTTTACTTGCCCCTCGAAAGGCTTTGCAGTTTTGCAGCAAAGTTTGGTTGAGATGTAAACAAATGTCAGCTTGTAAGCATTCTGGGAAACCCTTTAGGACCTGAACGAGAAAGATAAAGAGTTTCATACTACCAGCGCACTGTATACTTCAACCTGATACAAAGTCTATTTCTTGCTCACAGAACTGCAGGTGTAGTAATTGTCACCAGGAGTTCTCACAATGTTTCTACCTTGCCTACTTTAATGAATACTTGGTTTGCTAAACATGTCAGAATTTTTAACTCAAAAGCTTGTTCTCTGAATTAACTGAAGATATTCATACTCCACACAGTGCTGTCTCATTAAAATGTTATGCCTACAACTTTTCATATTGCTTCTCTTTTCCCTGCATTATGTTATGTTGCATCATACTGTGCACAGATATAATGCAGTGTGACAATTAATAAGACATAACTAATGAAAAGCAATACAACTAGAAAGATAATCAAACTTTTGATGGAATTTCAAGTCAATTTAGATTACCATCTCTGGTATAAATCTTAGTTATAATTAGTAAAAATTTTGATCTTGAAGTAGCCATGGAATTTTTAAATGTCATATATCAGGGAGTGCTCTTCGCTATCAATACTTGGACTATTTATGTTTCTTTATATGCATTATTGAAACTAAATATTTTGATAAGCACTGAAAATAGAAAAAGGAGAGAACAGTGAGCATACTTTAAAAGTATACTTTAATTTTCAGAACTAGAAATTCTGCTAGAATTTACGATGCATACGCAAGCTTCTAAAGTGCTACTATTTTGGCAGCCTATTCAGTGGTTAATTTAAAATTTGTGAAGTAGATTAAACAATAGCTTATGACATGTGGTATTCAACTTGAATTAAATAAAACTTTATGATACATTTATAAATTCTCAATATATGCAATGGATTAAAGACACTCAACTCATACTTCTCTGTGTCTTGCTACTTTGAGTACTATATGTAGGTTTTACTTTGACCTCTGACTTTCCTCTGACTGTATAAATAATATGCTTTGGAATGGGCCATTATGTAATATAACTTATAGTCCAATAATGGAATTTTGCTATTTTGTTTTTTTAACTCAATCTTGGTGTGCCATTCAATATACCTAAAATAATTTTGAATTGTTTATAAGGGAATTCAAATATATTTGGCCCAGAGAGGAACTTCAAATTAAATTATATTTTCATGTACTTATAATTATTAATATTTTAAACATTAAAACAGCTACAGGGATCTATCTTCTTTTTATTGGATCACAATGTGATGTAAGAGGTCAGACTGTGATATAATATGAAAGGACCAATATGAGACAGGAATCTCCATAGACATAATTCTGTGCTCTTATCTTCTTCATCATATAGAATCACCCACAGAAGTGGGTAGAGGGTATTTTAGAAGAAAATTCATAGAACTGAATTCTGGTCATGAATTTGCCACAGGTTGACTCTTGTGCAAGTCACTTTACTCCTCTGTGTTTTTCTATTGCAGAAAAAGACCCATAAGAATACTGAAGTTAGTTATAAATTACCAACAAATAAGGTGCCAACTGTCAGACATTGTTTACCCAGCTCCATGCTGCTCCTACTTTCATCCTGAAGATGAAATCACCTCCCCCAAGTCCAAAAGAAAGGAGCTTTCCTTTGATACGAGTCCCTGAGCACTCATGGGCAAAGTCTCCCCTTACCTGTGCCTTTCACGATTGGCCTATATGACTGGACTCTGCCCAATTTCCTGTTGGGACTAACGACCTCTCTAATGTAATTTGTCTTGTCATTAGTTTTATCTCTGAAGTGGCACCTTTCTCCCCACTTTTTGATAGTCTCCTATAGCAACTCAACTTCTTTCCAGGAACTAATTCTCTGTGCCATTGATCCCTGCTACTAACTAAACAGTCACGTTGGATTCTTTGGCAAGTGGTGCCAGACCAAAGTTGAGCTAAGTTTAGATCCTATTTTCTGAGATGGTTGCCACTATATTTGAGACTCATCTAGGACAAAAGTACCTCAGCTTTTTGGTCTTTATGTGACATATTTCTCTCTGAGGCCAACTTTTATAGTCTCAGCATAACTCATAAATGATCTCATGCTGATAAAGATGAATAGAACATCACAATATGTAACAAATTAGGTATGTGCATTCTTCTCTTAAAATATAGGTTGCTGGGCATGGTGGTGCACACCTGTAATCCCACCACTCAGGAGGCTGAGGCAGCAGGTTTGCTGTGAGTTCAAGGCCAGCCTAAACTACATAGTGAGACCCTGCCTCAAAAAAATAAAAGACGTAGGTATATGCTGTAATAAAATACAAGAAGGCATTTTATATTTCACAGAAATGGGGGTGTAATTGTGACTGTAAAATTGGAATGAGAATACTGAGCTTGTAATTTCAATTTCAGAGATTTTCCCTGAAATCTTCCTGAGTGAAGCCTGGTAACAGGACCAAAAAATTCCCAAAAGTTATGTGTGTGTGTGTGTGTGTGTGTGTGTGTGTGTATGCTTTGAGTTGGAAGGCGGAGATGAGATAGATATGGGACTCCCCACTGCTTTGAGTATCTTCTATGAGCTACGCAGTTAGACAGCTGTGAGCTAAAGTTCTAATGAAGTAACTTACTAATTGTGAAATTGTTCAAATTATTTAACTTCTTTGAGATTCAATTTCATCTTTTTAGAATTAAATTAATAACATCAACTTCACAGAGTTGTGGCCATGATTACATATGAAAATGTATGTAAACATCCTGTGCATAGTAGATAATTTAATAGAAAATTTACCTCTGACATCATATTTTTTGTCACACATACTCATTGTTTCTGTAGAACTGGTACATTCACTTTTGCTGGAAATTGATAGACATACACCTCACTGTGTTTTCACTTTGGTGTACCTGATAGGAAAATTTACATCTATTTTTGTGTTCTATTACTTCAGCAAAGTTTAAATATTTTGTGTTCCATATATCACCAGTTTAAGAACTCTTTTTCCTTGCATGTCTGTATTCTTCTTTCCTATTTCTGGCTTCTTAAATGTTCTGGCTTACTTGCACTGAGCTTTTCCTTGTACTTGCCTTAAATTCTTTTTGAAAGTAAGCAGTTAATAAAATAAATTTATAAAGATGTTCTTAGAATTCCAGCAGCCTTGGAATCACTGACAACAGTTTAAGACTACTGGGGAAAGTTTTTGCCTTGTGAAATTTCCTTTGTCCTTAACATTCATCCTATTAGAAGTGACATCCATTGGGAAAGAGTGCATGAAGTTGGAGGTGCAATAGAGCCTTTGTTTTCATAGGAAGAGGTTCCAGAGAGTTTAGCATAAACTTGTCTAGATTAAGGAATTCTTGTGTGGTGTTAGGCCTGAACTTTCTTAATTTAGTCACATTAGCCACTCAAGTAAAACTCAATGAGAGTTGCCCAATAGTTTTGATGTCTCAAATAAATCATCAGGATTATAATCTGAATTATTGTTCAGTAAAGGTACTATGTACAGTCAAAAGAAAGATGCAGTGGAATTGATACAGAAATACATTGAAAAAAGTGAGAAGTAAGAGATACTTTTGAGTAGATATTTACCCAGAATCAGTCATATAGATTGTAGCTTGGAAAGCCAGTTCTGACTCATTTAACAAATATTTGTAAAATATTTACTGTATGTCAGACACTAGGCTATGGAGCATCGCTATGAATAAAATGTGTTCTGAAAATGCACCATTCCTCAAAACTTTCTTACAAATACCCAGACTAAAACAAATTTTTACAAAGGCAACATAATTTCTCATATTTCATTCCTCATGTCAAACTTGGAGATCTATAATTTATATTTATACTATTAATGGCTGTTCAAATGAACCGTCAAGTAACAGTTAATTGAAGATGAATGAAAAGCTCTGATTTTATTTTTCTAATACTGGCTGGCATCAAGCAGATTTTTTAAACTTTTTGAAGTTCTGGAAAACTTTTTTCAAGGTTGGCAGAAATCCTGTATCTCTATTTTGATATAAAGTCACCTGAATAATTTATAAATGCAAGAGTAATTTCCCTTTACTAGAATTTATGTGAATAAGGTTCTTTAGGGTGCTCAGAATCAAATTATGACTTGCACTTAGAATTTGTTCATTTCAATAAGTATGCAATGCTATCTGTTAATTGTTATAAGAAATACATTTTGTAGTTTAGTACTAGAGGACTCAAAACTTAAAGACATTTAAACACAAACAACCCAAGATAGCATTATTAAATCAAATAAAACCCATTAAATAAATCACACATATCAAAGAAAGAGAAAAATGGTTACATAATAAACATATATCAAATAATCAATTACAAATTTAGAAGTAAGTATTAAACATTCTAAACTCTCCTAAGAGATACATAAGGTGTGACAAAAATACAGTGAATGTTATTTAAAAATTTACTAGAGTAAAAGATACATTGCCATTAATCTCTCTCAAAATACAGTGAATTTTAAATTATTTAAAAATTTACTAGAGTAAAGGATGATACATTGCCATTATTGTCTCTCAAAATATGTAATTTCCCTCCCTCTGAACACATTTATCTCATCATTCTTGTCATTTTCTGAAGCAGATCTAGAAGTCTTCTTTTGTGTCTTTGGTTGTGCTATAGTAGCTGCCTTGATGTCCTGAATCGAATAAAAATGTTTACCTTTTATAATCATTTTGACTTTGGGGAAGAGCCAGAAGTTGCACAGTGACAGATCAGGTAAATAAGGCAGATGACAACATAGAGTCATGTTTTTATGAGACTGCATTTCTGGTGAATGTCAGTCAGCAGCAGCATTCACTGTATTTTTGGTCACATAGTGGAAAGACACTCATGTAAGATGACTTCTGGAACTGCTTCAAAAACTGGCAAGAATAGTGGGATAAATGTGTTTGCGTTGAGGGGAGTATTTTAAGGGGGATTAATGGCAGTGTGTTTCTTTTGCTGTAGTAAAAGTTTCTAATCTTATCTGAACATTCACCATATTTTTGATTTTTAGTCACACTGTGTATATGCTGACACATAATCAAATTATAGTACTGTTAATATTTGCAATTATGTAGTATGTGAATTCACATATTCTCAATAATAACAATGAATGGCTGCTGAAGTTAATATGTTAACATAAGCATTAAATATCTGATTAGATATGTCCCATTAACTTTTTAATAAATTAATTCTTAAATGTAAATTTTTACTAATTAAACAATTGTGCTGGCTTTTACATATAGGGCATAAATGAAAAACAAGTTTGATCTAGGCCCATGACAGGTTATAATTGAGTGTTTATGTACTGAATTGCGGTCATTTGTATCTGTAACAGATTACTGGTCAACTTGTTACACCCAGCTAAACTGAATCAGCTTGGTTTGGGAATGGAAGATCCACTTGAGGATTGTTGTCAATAGCCATAAAAAGAGAACTGGAGGGGAAGATCTCGGCCTGTTGATTTTCTAATAGAAGCTTGCTGTGGATGCTTTTCCTAATGTGAACTAGGCTGTTCTCATTGGAGGAGGAGCTTGGGGCCTCTGTCACTGCTGTTCTTGTTGGGGGAGCTCTAATCTTCACTGTGAGCATCACTTCCTGGCTCCAAAGTGGATCCCTCAGCTTGGTGACACAAATCCTTCAACTCACTGGCATAGGTTTTCTGGCTTCCACCACTGGCCTTTGGGCCTTCCAGGTGCAGATCCTTAATACGGACAAGCATGAGGCATTGCCATGGCCTCTAGGCCACTGGCTGGACTCGTGGAGGACATTGCCTTGGACTCTAGGCCTTCAGCTGGACTTGTGTGGGACATTGCTGGGATTTAGGCCTTCGGCTGGATTCTTTTTTTTTTTTGGTACTGGGGATCGGACCCGGGACCTTGTGCTTGCGAGGCAGGCAATGGCACCACCGAGCTAAATCTCTGGCCCTCCTCCGCTGGATTCTTTGGGCCTCTAGTGTGTGGTTAATCTCTTGCACTCCTTTGCATTTGATTCTTTGGGTAATTATCATAAAATAATCCTATAAACTATGTGTCCTGTAGTAAATGTGTTATCTTACCAAAACCCTGACTGCAACAGTATCTGAGCAGAGAAATAGCTTAATTAATGATTTTTCTTTTCTTTTTTGGACATGTTATCATTCTATCACATTTAAAGAAGAAAAGAGAGATATTTATTACCTTAATCAAATTTTAACTGGCCTCTGATAGAACATAATAACTTCTAAATAAACACATTTATATAGACAATAAACTTACTTTTTGTTCAGATTTAAGACATAAGATACAATGCTTAGTGTTTCTCAGTCCTATTGCAAAAACAACTCCTGTGGTGGCTACACATTTTAGATTGTTTGGAACTGTAGCTAATTGAATTTAAAAAAAAAACAAAACCTCCTGATTTGTTTCACAGTGCTTTAAACCCGTGTTTACTTTTTGAAATAAATCTAAATGTACACTCTAAATCCGACTATTTCATATTCTGAGAGTAGGCAGGGTTAACCTATGTTGTGATGTATGTTTTTTTATTTGTTTCAATTAGTGTAGCTGCTGACAGGAACATTCTCAGGCTGAATAGGGCACATTTAGAAAGACAGTCAGAGTGTTGCAAATGGTTCTCTGAAATAGCAGATTAATCAAATGGACAACTTTGGTGGCTATGTTAACTGTCATTAGGAAATTTTCTAGGGAAATTCTCTGGGTCATTAAGTATACTTAAATCTTGACAAACTAGGATTAATCAAAACACAAATTAACACTCCCTATGAAGCGCTAAAACCTCAAGCATGACTATCAAATAGATTATGCAAATAATATATTAAATCTTAAATCTCTGCCCTAGAGTACAGCTTTAATATTTTATAGCACTTTGTGATTCCAGTAGAACCATTGTTTTCATGTGGAAATTCAACTTTTGTTAAATCTTTAACACTTACAAGATAATTGAGCTTTTTTTTGTTTGTTTCCAGAGGCTAATGTCCTAACATAATGTATTCTGTAATTTCTAGATTGCTCTAGATTATATTGTTTCTTAGGTTAGGCATTAAGATATTTATGGGAAACAAACATACTTCATGTTCCCTTGGTAATTACATGTTTAATACTATATTTTAACCACTGATTACCCTAGGTGAACTCTTTTAGCAGTTTTTACCCTACATATAACATTACTAGATTGAAGCTCAAATTACTTTGTCAGGTACTTTCTTTTATTTACATTTTTCCTTTCATGGAACCAATAAGAGTAATAAATTATTGTATTGCAAAGACTGTCTTATCTGACCATAGTGTTGGGAAAGCAGAGCATTATGGAATCCATGATTGTGGAAATATTTATAAGTATGGGAGAATCAACTCATATTCTGCATGTAACTTATCAATACTTAGCATATGGTTTATACCACTAAGGAATAATATATATGAGCAAATCAAGGTTCCGTCACACATCAACATATCAGGTACATAAATCCTGAATCAGTTTAATACCAGTAAAAATTCCTTGAAAATCAAAACAGAATCTTCCTTCTTACACCCTCTCTTCCCTCTCCTGCCACTAGAGTTAACAACAATACTGGGTTGTGCCCCCTTCAGAAGGAAACTTAAACTTTAACCCTGACTCAAATTAAGGTATGGCTAAAGATGAGTGGGATATCGTGACGATGTGAGGGCAGATGGGATTTATTGTTATACTACGTCCTACTAACCTAGGGTCTGGAGTCCTTCTGCTAACTCAGTGAAAACCTGACTTAAAAGGGTACCTTAGGATTTCTGAAATGAGGTCTCAGGGGAAACCTTGAAACTATTATGTTTTCTAAGCACAATAAGAGGGATTAGCATCTTGAGAAACAATTTCAGGGCCTCTCCTCTTTACCCTTCTTCCATTAATTGAGAGAAGTAGTAGTGGAAGAAATGAACAAAATATAACCACAGTTGGTTCTGTTGCATACTCTGCAAATAGTTCTTCCCAAATGGATTGGTTGTAGATGACCTGAGCTTTCTTAGAGTAAGGGAAAAGGAAATGCAGTCAGCCAGGAGATGAAAAAGTGACTTAAAATATCATCTTGTACTTAAAATAGTATCTCAAATTTAAATCAAGTCTTATGGTTTCAGAAACATTTCTCATGTACTACATTTTAGAAAATTTTTTTTTGAATTATCAACATTTTGGGAGGCATATAGAATGACAATCATCTGTTTTTTTAAACTGAAAGGTGAGACACAATATATTAAAAAATTTTATTTCTGGGAGAACTAAAATTTCACACTTTGTCCATGATTTCTTCAGCTATTTTGACTTGCTCTAGATGTCAAGCAAGTTGGAGTTTTAAAAGTTTGCTAAGAGTGTGATGAGACATAAAATATTTCCCATTTATTGTATTTATTGCCTTTATAGATAAACTAAGTGATAGGGGTATAGCATAGATTCCCTTTTCATTTTGGACGTATTTCTTCTACTGAAGAAAATATTGGACTTTTATTATAGGGAGCATTATGGATGATTTGATTTCTTTAAGCTTGAGACAGGCTGAGTTAACTCCAGTATGAACTAAAAAAGACAAAATCATATTTCCAAAGAAGATTTTATAACTGTACTTTGGTGATCTATTTTTATTGTTGGCTTAACCCATATTAAGTGATCTGAAACTGAATTAAGTCTGCATTGCTTCTTTATTCCTACCCCTCGAAAGAAAGTATTTTGAAACACATTCTACTTTTCAACAGAAGAAACTGTACTCTAGAGTCTCTTTTCAAACAAGACCATTATTTTTCAGGGGCATAAAAACAATTTCAGACACCATTTCCACCTTCCCCTGTAAGGAGAATGATGGTGATTATGAAGTAACTGAAGCCCAAGTGTGCTCACTGCCTCAGCAGTATTATGCAGAGGACTGTAGTACTGATTATGTCCAAAGCAGGCTGTGAAGTTAACCCCACAGTTGGCTTGTTTTGAGCAGCGAGTCCAGCTGAAGCCTATGTGCAGAGGTCAGAAAAACTCATACCCACATTCCATTCCCATAACTAAAACCTTCTGACTAATTACAGCCATATATTTTGTCTATTCTATTCCTAATTTGAGAATGCTCTGTCTAGTTCTTTATGAGCCTTATTTACATTAATTTACATAGAAACTGCAGGTAGCTTGCCTTTACCCAACTGATTGCCAATAAAAGTCAGTGCCTGGGACTGGCCAGCACCTTTGTCGGTTGCACAGGCACCCTGCTTGGTCATCCTGGCACCCTGTTTCTCTCTCTTAGTTCAGTCTCTTAGTGTATTTATTTCTCAGGCCTGCATTGTATACTGCCCAGGGTACTGGAATCTAACTGCAGGGGTCTCTAGTAAGCATTAGTGCAGTGCCTGGTCATAATATGGAAAGCCCCAGGCCATGCTGTTCTTATTTCTCTTGGCTCAGAAACTGCTAATGTTTGCATTGCATCCTTGAAGAAATTACTTTGCATGGAAGCAGTGAGATGCTAGCTGTATCTAAGTTCTTCCCAATGATGGGTGGAGAATAGGATGATGTTCGTATCATCACCTGTGAGAGATGACTGAATAGGTACCACTTGTAACCTGAAAACACCGCAGCCTCTGATACTGTTCAGGTCTGAGAGTTCCAGTTGGATTTATTGTTCTGATGATATTTTTGAATTTAGGGTAAGTAGCCTTCATGTAAAATAACAAGGACAGGTGAACTTTGCCTTTTCTTAAGCACATACTTTTCAGAGGCTGCCTACCTTAGATGATCAAGAGTGATGATATATTTGTGTTTTAATAATGCAAAAGTTTACTACCTATCCAGGAAATTTCTGTCAAACAATATGTGGAGGAAAACATCCTTTCAAGTGCAATGTGCTGAAAATTCAACTCCTAAATGGTAACTGGGTGTTTACAGAAAACCAGAATGCACACTAATCCTGTGGGTCATTGTTATATAAATGAAAGTTTTTGCCAATATCCATGGCCATTTTTAAGTATGTGGAGGACTAGTTAGATTTGAGGGCACTGTTTGGGGCTGGGATTGAACCTAGGGGCCACTGAGCTACATCACCAGCCCTTTTTGTTTTTTGAGATAGGTTCTTGCTAATTTTCCCAGGCTGGCCTTAAATTTCCAATCCTCCTGCCTCAGCCTCCCAAGTAGCTGGGATTACAAGAATGCAACACCTTGACTTACTGAAGGTATCCTCTTCAGTAATGTTATTTTAGTTCCATGATACAGTTAAGCTCTTTTCATTTACTATATTTATAGACTTCAGTGTAGATCTTTAGAAAAAGGTAAAATAGATAAAAACAATATATTTGAAAGCAAATAATGCTATTTTATGTTTTGCCTTTATATTAGTGATGGGGTTTAGTGTTAAAAGGATCGTTTTTTCTGAGTTGCTGAAATGAATAAAAGTTCAAGCTTACACTATTATATTTAATTCTGGTGTATCAAGGCACTGTGACCTTAAAATGAAGTTATTCAGTATAGGGAATGGTTATTAACAGTTTTAGATTCAGGAGAGACTGGATGCAGACAGGAGGTTGGTGCTCACAGTGGCAGGTACACTGACAAACAACAGAAACTAGAAGAGTTGTGAAAGTAAAGGAAATCAGATTTTATCAAAATGCTTCTTAGAAATCATATCAGTTCCAAGAAATGAAGATTTCTATTAAGCAATATTTCATTTCTTATTCTCTTTGCCAGTTTGATTGGTTTGATTTGTTTGGTCTATGACAAATGCATGGTATGTCACTGAATTTACCGTAATTCTAAGTATTTTTAGGGTATTAGCCTGATTCTTAGTTGAAATCTCCAAAAATCCTCCCCTGTTTCAGCTCAAGTCCTGTCCTGCATTTTCTGCTTTTGAAGAGTTTAGTCTTTGCTTGACCTGGGAGACTGGAACATGCAGTACAAGTACTGTTGAATTCCTCTCTTATGCCTCACAGCCAACATCCTCACCTTCTCTCTTTTTTCCCTACCTATCTTCAAGAAAAGCTTATCTCACTACCTTGCTGAGGAACCATTCCCCTTCCAAAGCCCTTACTCCATATCCTTTCTATGTCTGCCTCTCAGAATTTTCTCCATGAATGTTCCCATCTAGAAAACACTCAGTTACTCTACTTTCTTCCTAAAATAAATGAAACAAAGGTATTTCTGGATTACCTAATTCTGCCTTATACTAGTGCTCCGAGGACTCTTGTCCTTGTTTTTACCTGAAATGGCCTCTGGTTTTTTGCCATCAGCATTTCTCCACCCACCTAGTCCAGTAATTTTGGAGTCACCCCTATCCAGAACTAGATGTTTTATATGGGAGATTCAGATGTTCACTACAGGCCAGCAGGTGGGCAGCAGATAGAGTTGAGTTGCCATCCTCAGGCATGAGAGCTTTCGTAATTTATACATTTCATATATTTGAGTACTGGTGCTTTAAAGATACTTGAAAATGGTGAGTTTAATGAAACTGCAGAGGTTAAGTGACTTGTCCAAGAGTAGTGGCAGATTGAGAGTTAGTTGTTGGGTCTTTGGAATCCCTATCCTGTATTTTTATTATTCAGGGATTACCTGGGTGTGTGAAAGGACAGCATTTTTAGGGAAGGAATAAATTCCCCATCAAATGTTTGTAAAGGCCTTTCCTCCATGCTAGTTTAATATCAAGCTATAAAGTGGGTTCTGTCTGAAATGGCTTACTTCTCTACATCCAGAAGGATACACAGAGCATCAGGGCTGTTCTTCATTTAAACTAGGCTCTTGTGTGTGATGTAGTGACACTTAGTTCTACCCTGGCATGGAGGATGACTTGCATTAGGTAATTTTATAACTAAAACAATGTTGGATAAGCTCAGAGAGTTTCAGACTGTGTCAGAAGAAGGCTTTCATTGTGGAAATTACTTGAGATGACATCAACCCTAATGTGAGAAAGGATATTCTCATTCTTAGCAAAATTTCTGCACGTAGAAAGAAAAGGATTTTCCAGAGTTAACCTGTGAACATCTTTGAGTTAATATTTACAATCCTAAACCATAAATTAGAATGTAAAGGACGTATTCTTATCACTATTTCATTATGTTGGCTCTTTCCTTTTTGTATCTGAACCTTTCTGATTCAACCGAAAAGGAGTCCATAATTGTTTCCAGAATATTTTAAGTTCTGGGAAATTCTGGCAATAGTTTTCACAAAAAATAAAAGATGAAGAAAATATGGAATATAACCACATTTTTTAGGTCAATTCTCCTCTACTGGTTTGTGGTGTACCAAGCAATCAAATGTTTTAGTCATGAAAATAATTTTAAGTTCATTAATACAATGTGATTGAAAACCTTGTACTGCATTTGGACATGGTTGAATAGCAAAAATGACTTGAAATGTTTCATAAGAAATTATATTTAAGGTTATACTTAAATGAAATAACATGGAATGCTGATGTAAAATGTAACAGTTTGATATATTTTTATGTACTACAATACATAAATTTAAATAGTTTTCAACTGTTATTAAATTACAATTTAGTTAACAATAAATTGAGACAAGGATTTTAACAATGTGATTTTGGAGGTAAAAAGTCCACTTTGAGTTTTTTTCTTTTACCTCTCAATAGTCTAAGAATACAATTGCTTTTCCCTAGTCAACTTTGTTTTGCATATCATGTTTAAAAAGCAAGCATCTTCCATTTGCTGAATTTTCAGAGTTATCTTGCACTTTAATGTTTTTTACTCACTTTGCAGTCACAAAATGAGAAATGCAGACACTGTGTACATACAAGAAGTTCGTGCAAGTCAAGTTCTCAAAACCACATGCAAGATTCAGCGGCACATGGTTCAGAGCTCACACGTTCCGGGATCATGTAATACTGGCATGCAGATGAGAGGAAAGAAAAGCACCTACATCGTGAAAATAGAGGACGATGAAAAAGAATGACATTTTCTTCATGACAGTTATCTAATGCAAACCGTATACCCATAACCTTTACCAGAGTGGAAATTGGGGCAGAGAAGTTGATTTTTGTGGTAAATGGGAAACTGTATATAAATATTATTGGAGGTCAAGTAGTCATTAAGATTAAGAGCTTCTTTTCTGTACTTGGCCTCTTCCATGTTATCTTTCCCAGTTTCTTGATTTGTATTTCCTCTGCTACATCATGCAAAAGATCAGAACTAACATTGGAAATCACTTAACAAGCTCTAAGCCTAACAGATAACAAGGGTGTTCTCCACAAGAATTTACACGAGAATTAAATTGGATATAAATACCTCCTGTTCTTACCGGTGGGTGTTGTGATTCCATGTATTAAGGTGTGAAGCAGACAGGAAAGAGATAAATCTTTCATAAGTACATTGTAAATAGGCAAGTGGTATATAAACCATATTCATAGGTAATAAAGTCAAACAATGTAAGGTAAATAGTTGTCACAAAATAGACTTTATCACAAAAATGGTTGTAAAACTAGAGTTTCTGGAGAGGGAAAGTAAAATAAATAATTGTTGCACTACTTTTTTTTTGAAGTAATCTGGCAGTATGGAGCAATAAAATTGATGACACATTTTTCTGATTAAAAACTCTTGACACTGCTTCAGCCAACCCAGCAGTAGAGCTTACCCAATAGGTTTTAATGCTGATACTTTTGTTAAATAATAACACTAATGGAATATGTAAAAGTAACCAATATATAGTTGCTCTTTCTTGCAAGATTAAAAAGTCCCCTTGGGGAAATCAGTTTATTAGGTGATTTTTTTTTTTCACAGAGAACTTTGGGATCATTGGACTTAACTCATGTAGTTCAGTAACAGTTTTGTCTGAAATGTACTAATTTGACTAGCTCTTCAAAGAAATGTAATAATATTTCTTTATTTCTCAGTCAAATAAATCACATGCAGCTATGAAAAACTTATATAAATGTGTCTTTCAAGTTGGACAATATTTGCTATGCTTCTTGCACCATTACTGCTAATTTTGAATCTTTTTTTTGTTTGTGTTTATGTTAGAATATTTCTGGTGGGACAAAAAAAAATCCATCGAAATTTTACAGGTTTGCTTGCACAAACATTGTATTATGTAATTGATGTAATTAAATTTGAGTGATTTTATTTTCTAAAGAATTATCAAAAACAGGGTTCTTTCCCAGAGGAGGAGTAGTCAGGTGTGAAGATGTCATATATTAGTCCTTTCTTCCTATTCTATGGCTCTATATCATTGAACTTGAACTTGTTGTATAATTTATTGGTAGCAATCAATCTCTAAAGTCAAAAGGCAAGGTAAAAGAATAATAATAAAAATAATAAAAAATTATTTGGACCATATTTATGTTAATTGTTTTAAGTTTTTGACCAATGATACAGGAAGTGAGGATATGCCAAGTGATTGTTGATGTCAAATTTGTTTAAAATGTATGAAGGAATCCATACTTCTTCCTTGAAAGGAAACATTCATTAAACCAAGCAGATTAAAAGGGCACATAGTTAATTGTTTAAAATACAGAAGAACTATTGTTAAAAGAAGCATGAAACTCTCTAACAGAAAATGTTTACAGAATACATAAGCGCTCTGTCCTCTCCTACAATTTTCAAAATTTTCTGTATTTTAAGATGTATTAATTTTGGATTTCTGTTTGGGGACATCAAAATTGTTACAATTCACTTGCCAAATTTTAATTACCCATAGGTCCAGCTACTGTTTTGGATGCTGGCAACTAGACCATACAGTGAAAGTCCAAATCCTAGCTAAAGCAATACTTTCCCTAACCATAAGTGGGAACTCTACTACACACAGTTATATCAGTTTGCATCATGTTATAATGCCTTTGCCACACAGTATAACTAGATATAGCACCATGCAATGCCATGAATTGAGAATGAGACACTATCTCCAGGGAAGAAAATAAACGTCCGAGAGAGGAAAACAAAAGCAAGGGGTTCAAAGCTGGTGAGACCGGCCTTTTCACTTTGGCTATAGCTCTAATACCTGAGGTGCTTCTGTTTTGGGAAACAAATACATACCATGTTCATGTCAATGCCATTGGTGTAAGTCCATGCGTGCTGGAAATATTCTTCAAGCCGTTGCCGTAGAGGATTGGGGATTTGGTGAAAGCGAATGAACTCTTTTACTCTCAGCATCTGCATATGGTACCTGGCAGTTCCCGAGTATAGTCTTTGGATAATTGCAGAAACATTTCCAAAAATGCTTGCATACATTAGTGCTGGATTGGATAAAAAACAAAGTTATGAGGGGACACTGCATTTGAGTATAGTATATCTTCTTAGAATATCAAGTATGTAGATTTTGATTATCTTAGTTCAAATATGTGGGCCAGGTAGAAAAAAGAAGTTAACCTAGTAAGACTTTAAATTTTATAATTTTCATGATAAAACTAGAGAGGGAAAGTATTCAAATTCATTACTGATTTAAGATTAAAGTAAAAAATCAGATTGTGTATAGTATCAGCTTGTGACTAGGAGCATTAACTAGAGATAAAATGCATTTAGAAGACCCATTTTATTATTTGCAATAAGTAATGTCATGGGTTAGCATAAATACTTTTTCTTGAAATATATTTTATTTTAGGGATTGTTAAAAGCCACCTTTTGAATTGAGGTTAAAATATCAATTTTTAAATTGTAACTTATCTGTGCCTCTTCGCCTCAAATCCAACCTTCTAAAGTAGAACACCTATTATAAATTAAAACTTATTTTGAATACTTTGAATTTTCTAATGGATACCCAATTGTTTTAAGGAATATGTAGTTGTCTTAGAGTGTTAATTTGTGCACATTTAAAGATTTATTCTAATTCATTTTCATAATTCTCTTTGCATGAAAGACATCTCTGGTTTACAAAATGCGTACAATTTAAATTCTGTAAAGGAATAAAGAATGCATTTCTGTACCTCATCTATATGGAAAAATTGCCATGACACCCTTTGTTATGCATTCAATAGTATGAATAACCTCATTAGTGCTTCTTGAGCTAAATCTTTATTATTTAAAATAAGCTCTTTGTATACTTTCTCTTTTCCTTTTATATTTGTATTCAGTTTCTAGTTATTCTAAAAATGAAACAGTATATTCTACACAGAAAATCACATGACATAAAATCTGCATATAGATCTTTGGGTAACCATCAGGTACTAAGAGATGAAATGATGTATATTTAAGGTGCTAGAAAAGCAATGTACCAAACAGGTGGGGGCAAGCAACAACAATGAAACAGATTGAAGTATTTGATTCAACTACGTTCAACTTATGCTTTTTTAAAAAAATATACTTTACAAATAATGCCTTCTACCAAATGTAGATTTTGGCCAGATTTCAATTATGTTAAATTATGTTTTTTGGGGGGCATTTGCTTTCTTTTCCAGATTATCTCCTTTGATTATCAAGCTTGATTATCATGTATGTCTCAGGTAAGAGAATGTCTGTGAGAAATAATTGGCACTCTTTTATTTTTATTTATTTACTTTTTGAGGTATTTAAGGGGATTAAGACTATGGTGACCTGACAGTTAATTTTATATCAAATTCACTGGGCCACAAGGTGCTCATATGATTTGGTTAAATATTACTCTGGGTGAAACTGTGAGGGTTATTCTGGTTGCAATTAATATTTGAACTAGTAGACTGGTAAGGCAGATTGAACTCCCCATTTTTGGTGGACCCCATTCAATCCACTTAAGGATTGAATAGAACAAAAAGGGCAGTAAGGGAGAATTCCCTCTCTGCCCGAGTGTCTGAGCTGGGATTAAGTATTCTCTTGTTTTTGGACTTAAATAATATCATCAGTTCTCCATTACTGCCTAGGCCAATTTCTTATAATAAATCATTGTATTTCTATATTTATCTATCTGTCTATGTATGTATGTGTATATATGTATGTATACATGTATCTATCTATCTATCTATCTATCTATCTATCTATCTATCTATCATCTATCTATCTATTCATCCATCCATCCAACATCTATTGATTCTGCTTCTCTGGGAATCCAGACTAATTCAGAACTTCTGTGCTGAGTCTGAGTTGGTATGTGTAGCAGAGATTAATTCTCTGGTATATCAGCTCTTGATATATCAGCTGTTTAGGTTTTATTTTGCAAAGGAAGAGGCAGCAGGTCTAAACTGTTTTTAATCTGAGTAAATCAATAATTTATTAAGAAGAGAATTAACAATATTTGCCAGAAACTGGTTTCTGTGACTTCAGTGGGAAGTAGATTTTACTCATTATTTTACTCATCCTAAGTGTAATATTAGAAATATTTATGTGTTCTGTTACGTGTTCAAAGTATTCCTATCATATGCTCAGGAAATAGACTTAGAGAGCACATAATCAATGCCAGGTATTTTACCTGAAACACCTATTTTGTGAATGAGAAAGTTCAGGAAAACATTCTTATTATTTAGCTTTTGATAAATACTTTGGTTTTATTTGTATATTGGTATCAAAATGAATCAAATACTAGCTTAGGTTGTAAATAGGCATTTCCTACTTCCTTAAGAGATGGAAAATCTAAATTCTAAGTATGTAGTTGAGTACTTGAATGAAAAATTGAAATACATGTCTCAGGAAATTCTGTCCTGATGATGTTTAAAAACTAATAAAGACACAATTTAAAAAATCTATATTTTATCGTTTCACCAATTTTAGAAAAGTTTTAGCTGTTATTTTCTGATAACTGTATTTTTCTACATACATCACCCATTTTGGGGAACTCCACAAACGTAATTGTTTAAGAACTTGGTATTATCTCTTAATTCTATCATTTTCTAGTTTGTTCCAGTTTCCTATTATTTGATTTTTCTCCTGCTTATGTACTATATTATCCTGTTTCTTATCCACTGATTTTTAAAGGATGCTGGTTACTATAAAATTAATATAGTTCCAGGCTGCCTTTTTGTCTCCAAAAATGTTAAATATTGTTTTTTAAAATTTAATTTAAACTCATTTACTTTATTTGATATGTAAAAATATAAAACCCATACATATTTATAGGATGCTATATGATGTTTTTATATGGGTATGCATTGCACTATTTCAATCAAGTTAAATATCTCTATCTCCTCAAACATTTAGCATTTCTTTAAGGTGAAAACATTCAAATTCCTTTCTTCTAGCTTTTTTGAGATAATATAGTGCATGATAGCCACTCTAAAGTACAATAGCACGCCAGACCTTCTTGTTCCTATTCATAGCTTAGTATTCATTACAATCTTTTCCATTTCTCCCTCCCTTGTATTCTCTCTTTCTAGCCTTATAAACAACATGCCACTCTCAATTTCAACTTGTTCTATTTCACATGTAAGCGAGACTGTGTGGTACTTGTCTTGTGGCTGGCTTATTTCACTTAATGTAATGATCTCCCATTCCATTTATACTGTCATAGTGCCGTTTCATTCTTTTGTATGGCTGAATGGTATATATATATATATATATATATATATATATATATATATATATATGTCACATTTTCTATTTATTCATTAATGGACACTTAGGTTGTTTCCATTTCCATTTCTTTTTCTCTCCATTATTATAAATAATGCTGCAATGAACATGAGGGTGCAGATATCTCTGTCCTAGTTTTCATAGTGCTGTACTTAATTTACACCCACCAGCAGTGCACAAGGGTTTTCCTTTCACAACATCCTTACCAGCATTTGTCTTTTAAAAAATCTTTTTTGATAACAGTCATTCTTACTGAGGTGATAGTTCATTGTAGATTTGATTTTTGTTTCTCTGATGATTAGTGGTGCTGAGCATTTTGCCTTGTACCTGTTAGCCATTTGTCTGTCTTCTTTTGAGAAATGTCCCCTTGTTTATTGCTTCTTGTTGCTGTTGTTGGTATTGAGGTTTTCTTTTTTGACTCATTATATATTTTAGATATTAACTCATCAGAAGTATAGTTTGTAAATATTTTCTGTCATTCTTTAGATTGTTTCCTTTGCTCTGTCAATTGTTTTCTTTGCTGTGCATAAGTTTTGTTAGTTTGATGAAATCCCAACAGATTATTTTTTAATTTGTTTTTGTTTCCCATGCTTGTTGTGTCTCATCCAAAAAAATCATCGGACATTAGACATTGTTCTTGCAAGTGGCTGAGTCATTTGTACATTGAGTTATACTGGTTGATGTTTGCTTTTTAAGCTTTTCAAAGGACTACATTAACCCTAGTACATGTTATTATTTTCCTGATATTCCACTGAATACTCTGGATATTCAATCACGTTTCCATACTGCTGGTTTGAATCTGAGTATTTCTCACACTCAGGTGAGCTCTGGAAATTGCTCAGCTTACTCTACTTGTGATACTCTTTGCAGACTTTGGGGACTTTCACCTCATGCACTTGTGCCTTTAGTATTTACCAACAAACTCGAGGGGACACCATGAAGATTTTTGAATTTTTCTTGGTCATATCTTCTCTTATTGTCTGTATTGCAAATTGTGGCAGCAGAGCCTCCATGACTTCTGATCTTGTTTGCTTAATTCAGTAAGACAGTGGTGGTCTACTAAGGTTGCGTTTCCCTTCACTGTTCATAATGGTCCAGAAGATACCTTCAGGCAGGAAGCTAAGGACAACATGGAGCCATCTTGTTCCCTTTCCTTCTCTCAGGCATCACAATTTCCTGCTTGATTTTCAATATCTGAAAACAATTACTTTAAATACTTTGTTTAGTTTTCTGTTTCCTTTTGTTTTGTTTATTTAATAGGGGGATGATAAAGTTTCAGTTCCCTCATAATTTCTGGAAGCTACAAAACCAAGAAACTCTCCCAAGTTTTTTGTCAAGTAGGACATAAAGACATGTGCCTTTGTTGAACTAGGTTGTGTGTTTTTAAAAAATGAAATATATATGATATTTATAGGATTCACATACAGTATAAACTTTGTTATATTTTAGAAAATTAGGTAAAATATACAGTAATAATTTATATTTATACTTATTTAGTCATTGCTTAACTTTTCCTTTGTTATTGATTTTGAATTATGTACATTTAAAAAATTAATTCTCTGATGACTGCTTTTGTACAAATCAAAATACATTCTGAGTAATGGGTCTATTAATGTGTTTATATATTTGAATTATTTGAATTTAGTTACAGCATAGTTTTTAATATTTTATTTATAGTTTACTTGATTGATAAAATATTGATAACAATAAATTGATAAAAATATTGATAACAGATTGCTATTTATACAATTTGGCTTCAAATTTGTCTTTCAGAGTAAAAAATTAAAGAAACTGAAGAATAATGAAAGTTCAATCTGGTAATCAGTATAGTTACATTTAGTACATATACAATATTTTACATTATATTTTTAATTTTTGTTTTTTTATTTTTAGATCAATGTTAGGCCATTCATAGGTGTGAGGAATACATACTTAGTGTAAAAATATAGGAAAGAGAAAAAAACTAAATCATTTCTAATATAATTAGGGACTATCAGGCTCAAACACACCCCTGAATATCAAATGCCTAAGCAAATTACAGGGACATTCTTACTACTATGAAGTTTCATGTCTTAATTTTATCTTTTTCCTTAATTTATGACACATAGGTAACTACAGAATTCTCCAGGAGTAGCTATAAGCTTTTTCCTGTGCAACTTTAAGCTTTAGACAGTCTTGTTGAGATTAAATTTTCTAGAACCAAGTCTTTTATTCAAACAAACAATGTTATGTGGAATGTGAGTTTAGTTTGCTATACCCAACATGACTAGAGTATATTCTCTTTTCTTTAAAGATGAAATTCATCTGTAGGAAACATGGTTCCTTTTTTAAAAAAAAACAATAGAAATAAACTCGTGCTGTATTAACAAAGAAAGCCAGGAGGAAAGGAAGGAGGGAGAAAAATAGGAGGAAAAAACAGAGAGAAAGAGTGAGAGCGCGAGAGAGTGAACAAATGGCAATATTTTGGCCATTTGATTTAAAAAATAGAGATTAGGTATAGACTAAAGAACTGAGCTTTTTCAATTTAAAATAGTTCACATAATAAATAACTGCATTTCACTTAATCCTCATACTGGTGAAGATTAATAAGTAGAGAGCTGGTTAAACTTCAATATATTTCTAAAACTTTCTTGAAAGTCTTTAATTTCAAAATACAAGTTCTGTTTTCTTAAATGTTATTTAAGAAACAGAATTTCTTAAAAACTGTATTTCTATATAAAAGTTTAATCAAGAACAAACTGTTGTCTTTTCTTTGTTTGCTACCTATGCCACTAAAGTTAATAGCCAACATAAAATATATTCTAGCAGGTATAATTACAAAATGGTTGGATTGTGTATACTGAGAAATCCAATCTCTCTGAATAGGTATTTTTATTTTTTTTTCTAGTAATTTCTACTTTCATTTTCTTCTGGGTGCAATGCAATGTGTTTATAGCCAAGACTTTGATTGAAATTGCAGAATATCTTAAAAATTATCTAAATATGCTATTTCCATTTATAAATTTTAATTAAAAACCCTAATACACATGCACACATGC